>PVHT021183661.1:11311883-11405748 GCA_004024745.2 Catagonus wagneri
TGGAGAAAAACATAAATATATAAACATATAAAACAAGCCCTAGGGAAGAACTTGTCTATAACCTCTCTCCATATGTACAAATAATTTGCTCTTTATAGAAGTTGCAGAGTAATCCAAAATATGGGTGGGCCATAATTTATTTACTCATTTCCCAATGGACAAGCAATTAGGTTTATTCTAATTTTTCATAATTAAAAACTATACTTAAATTAACATTCATACATCTTTGTGCATCTCTGTGCAATATGTACAAGTATTATTTTAGTATATGTTCTAAGAAGTGCAACTGCAAAGATGTCAAAGGGTTTTGATACTCTTATTTTGATAAGTACAATTATAAGTTATTACCTATCAAAAGGCTGTCATGGTTACATTCACATCAGCAGTGTAGAATCTGTAGTTCCCATTGTGGTTCAACAGAAATGAACCCAACTAGCATCCATGAGGACGCAGGTTCGATCCCTGGCCTTGCTCAGTGGGTTAAGGATCTGGTGTTGCCGTGAACTGTGACGTACGTAGGTCGCAGACGCGGCTCAGATCTGGCGTTGTTGTGGCCATGGTGCAGGCTGGCAGCTACAGCTCCAATTCGACCCCTAGCCTGGGAATTCCTATATGCCGTGGATGCGACCCTTAAAAGCAAAACAAAACAAAGAAAAGAAAGCGTAAAATCCTGTTTTACCCCTTCCTATCCTCACAACTTCCAATCAATATATTTTTACTGAAGTGTAGTTGATTTATAACATTATTAGTTTCAGGTATATGACATATTTTTCTAGATTATATTACATTTAAATGTATTATAAAATACTGGCTCTATGCCCTGCACTGTACAGTTTGGCCTTGTGGCTTATTTTATACAAGGCGGTTTGTATCTCTTAATCCCCTACCCCTCTCTTGCCCTCCACACCTTCCTCTTACCATTGGTAACCGTGCATTCTCTACACCTGCCAGTTTGTTTCTGTTCTGTTATATTCATTCATTTGTTGTATTTTTTTATATTCCATATATAAGTGATAACTTTACAGTATTTATCTTTTTCTGACTTAGTTCACTAAGCACAATATCCTCCAGATCAATCTGTTGTTGCAAATGGCATTCTTGTAATGACTGGGTAATATTAGGTTGTGTATATATATATATATATATATATATATATATATACATACTTATGCATCATTCCGTAACACTTTATCTGTTGCTGGACACAAGTGGCTTCCATACCTTGGCTACTGTTGAATAAACATCAGGGCGCATGCTTCTTTTCTTTGGATATATACCCAGGAGTGGAACTGCTGGGTCACGTGGTAGTTCTATTTTAGTTTTCTGAGGAGCCTCCGTACCATTTTCCACAGTAGCTACAGAATTTTATCTGGTAAATTATTTTCTCACAGTGGCGACTACTATGGAACATGTGGTTTGAACCACTCGTACCCCAGGGAGGATCTCTGAGCCCATGTAACCCCCTCCTTTTCTGGGTCCCTTCCTATGAGCGCAGGTCCCAACATGATGGCTTGTCCTCCATTTCTGACCTGTGTGGCTCCTTCTTTACAGCCTTGCATATGTGTCTTTCTTCCAACCTGAAGTTTGTTTTCAGTGAGAACTGCTCCACATGTAGATAGATTTTTGATGTGTTCATTAGAGGAGCTGACATCCCCTTACTCCGACATCTTGACCTCTCCTCTCTATAATCAATATTTTTTTTGCATTATAGCTGGTTTACAGATTTCTTTTCTTTCTTTCATTTTTTTTTTTTGTCTTTTTGTCTTATCTAGGGCCTCACCCGTGGCATATGGAGGTTCCCAGGCTAGAGGTCTAACAGGAGCTGTAGCCTCTGGCCTACACCACAACCAAAGCAACACGGGATCCGAGCCGCGTCTGCAACCTACACCACAGCTCACGGCAACAGCCGCATCCTTAACCCACTAAGCAAGGCCAGGGATCGAACCCGCAACCTCATGGTTCCTAGTCGGATTCATTAACCACTGAGCCATGACGGGAAGTCCTGGTTTACAGATTTCTGTCAAATTTTCCAACTGCACAGCATGGTGACCCGGTTACACATACATATATGGATTTGTCACAAATGATTAGACATAGTTCCCAGTGCTGTACAGCTGGCTCTCCTTGCTTTTCCATCCCCGAGGCAATCGTTAACCCCAGACTCCCATACCCTCCCACTCCCTCCCCCACCCCCTTGGCAACCACAAGTCTGTTCTCCAAGTTCGTGATTTTCTTTTCTGTAGAAAGGTTCATTTGTGCAGTATATTAGATTCCAGACATTAGTGATATCATATGGTATCTTTCTTTCTCCTTCTGACTTGCTTCACTCAGTATGAGGGTCTCTAATTCCATCCATGTTGCTGCAAATGACATTATTTTACTCTTTTTTATGGCTGAATAGCATTCCATTGTGTATATATACCACATCTTCGTAATCCAATCATCTGTCAATGGACATTTGGGTCGTTTCCATTTCTTGGCTATTATGAACAGTGCTTCAGTGAACATGCGTGTGCAAGTGTCTTTTTCTAGGAAATTTTTGTCTGGATTTATGTCCAAGAGTGGGATTGCTGGGTCATATGGTAGTTCTATGTAGAGTTTTCTAAGGTAACTCCATACTGTTTTCCATAGTGGTTGTACCAGCTTACATTCCCACCAACAGTGCAAGAGGGTTCTCTTTTCTCCACACTCCCTCCAGCATTTGTTGTTTGTGGACTTGTTAATGATGGCCATTCTGATTGGTGTGAAGTATATAATCAATATTTTTAATTAATGGCAATATGAGGGATAAAAGATACATCACATTGTTTTAATCTGCTTATTCCCAATTACTAATGAAGTTAAGCATTTCATTGTTTTGTTTTATGGATCACTGTGTTTTCTTCCATGAATTGCCTCTCTGGTTTTCTGCTCTTGGACTGTTATCTTTTTCTTTTTCCTTTTTTTTTTTTTTTTTGGTTGCCCTCACAACATGTGAAAGTTCCCAGGCCAGGGATCAAACCTATACCACCATAGCCACCCATGCTACTGTAGTGACAATGCCAATCCTTAACCCCATATGCCACCAAGGAAATCCTGTTATCTTTTTCTTCTATATTTATATGAGCTCTTTATTTATCCAGGGTGTCAAGAATTTATCTTTTATATATATAGCAAATATTTTCCCCAGACCAATGCTTGTCTCTTTATCTCTGTTCTCCTTATCTTTCATCCTATGGATATTTTAATTTTTATCTTTCTGTTGCTTTACTCTTTATGTACATCTTAATCATACCTAAGCTACTTTAATGTCCTTCAAGCCAGGTTCTACATATACATATATTTCATTTGCATTCCCAATAGCTCCCTGATAAACACATTTAAAAAGAAAAATCTCTGAAATTTTGTTTAGTCCTTTTTAGGTGATAATTAATCGCTGGATAATTTTTTTTTAATATTTTAGAGGAATTCTTCAGGTTAAAGATGTTCCTTAGGTAAGAGAATGAGTGGGTTAACATATTCAGGAGCAGTGGACTGGATGGGCAGGCACTGGGTGGATGCAGAGCTCCAGGTACTGGAAGAGATTCCAATTATGTATGTAAATAGTTCCCAAAAGTCATCAAAGCAGACAACTGAAGGCAAGCCAGGAGAAACGCTGAGGAAAGATGGCAAAGTACTGAAAGAGCCGAGCCCAGTACAGTGACGGCCAATCTGGGAATGGGCAGCACTGACAAAAGACAAGCAGGGGGACTGGCAGCCATTATCAAAGAGCTGTGTACCCGAGGTAGGGGTTTAAGGCTACAGGTAGCCTCTAGGATGGAGAGCGAGGGAAATGCATTCTAAGCCACTGTTTCTCAGGAGTTCCCATTGTGGTGTACTGGAAACAAATCCCACTAGTATCCCTGAGGACGCAGGTTCAGTCCCTGACCTCGCTCAGTAGGTCAGCGATCTGGCATTGCTGTGAGCTGTGGTACAGGTCACAGATATGTGGCTCAGATCCCGTGTTGCTGTGGTTGATGGTGTAGGCCGGCAGCTGCAGCTCCAATCAGACAGAACCCAACCCTGGGAACTTCCACATGTTGCACCTGCGGCCCTAAAAAGCAAGATTTTTAAAAATTAAAAACAAAACAAAGAAAACACTGCTTCAAGAGTTCCTGCTATGGTGCAGCAGAAATGAATCTGACTAGGAACCATGAGGTTGTGGGTTCGATCCCTGGTCTCACTCAGTGGGATCCAACATTGCCATGAGCTGTGGTGTAGGTCACAGACAAGGCTCAGATCTGTGGCTGTGGCCGGCAGCTGTAGCTCTGACTCGATCTCTAGCCTGGGAACATCCATATGCTGTGGGTGCAGCCCTAAAAAGCAATAATGATAATAATAGTAATAATTAAAAAAAAATAAACCACTGCTTCTCAAACATTAACACGTACACGAGTCACCAGGGAATCTCGTCCAAATGCAGATTTTGATTCAGTGGGTTTGAGGTGGGCCTTAACAATTCTACATTTCCCCCAAAATTCCCAGTTGATGCCGACACGAGTGGTCCCTGAACCACACTTTGAGAGGCAGAGTTCTTCCTAGAAGCCTTGTGTCACTAGGCACAGAAAACTCTTTACAGATCAGTGGCAAATGGGAAAAGAATCTGAAGAATAATGCAATGCAGAGGTCAGAGTACGAGGCAGCCACTTATGCCCCTCCTGGCTCCATTCAGGATGGCCTCCTAAGATATGGGTGGGCCTGATCCCGTGTCTGGGGCCCAGGAGAGACTCTGAGGCATTTCAAAGGGTAGGAGGCTGGGAGACAGGCAAGAACTGGGCGGTGATATCCTGCTGACTTAGAATGTGCACAGCACAGACAGCAATAAGCTGCTACACAGTATTTCGTGTCCTCAGCATCTAGAAGCTTTTCCACATATCGCTACTTCCATTAATAGGGCCTGTCACTGCTATTTCTACTTCTCTCTCCAGCTGCCTGCATTTCGGCTTTTCATACCTCCATCACAGGGTGGCCAAAGGAAATAAAATGTACTGGAATGAAAACACGCTCATTTGTCTACTTGTTGCCAAGACCAGACAGGGAAGAAACTGAATGTATATTTATGGGAAAGATTTTCAAACATTTTTTTTTCCTTGTGGCTCATTTAGGTGAACTAAAAGAACTAATAGCCATCTACCACCGAGGCTTCCACTTTTCAGTTGAGAAAGAACTGTTATTTTTTTTTAATAATTTAATTTAATGAGAAAAAAGGCAAAAAATCATGCAGATGGTACATGGTACCAAATTTGTGAATCCTATAACAGCGATAGACCACAATTACGTAGTTTTAGCATACAGGGGAGATCAAAATCTATAGAAATTTGCATGTTCTTATGAAAATGGTCACTTCACAGCCCATCAGGAGGAAGCCTGTGGCCCACAGGGATATATGGATCATATGCTTTGAGGATCACTGGCTTCAGAACTTTGAGAAGCCTTGAGGCTCCAGGAGAATCCTTGCAGCCTAGAGAAGTAGGAGTTCCCAGCTTCCAACCTTGTTTTAATCAAAGCAGCTCCATTTTCCTTAGGCTAGTGCACAACACTGCAGGCTGGAAACCAGTTTCCAGGACTGATGCAGAGCTGGAGAATCACTGATCCGGAGTTACATCTGTGTATTATCTCTTATTTATGCCATCCTACATTACCCACAAATATAGATAATCCAGAGATAACTATTTAAGTTCACATTGGGAATATTCTCTAATTCCTTTACGAGATGAACTTGCACAACAAATTACTTGGATCAAAAACTAATACATTATCGCTGTGAGCAGTGTAATTGGGAATAATAAATACACACTAATGAAGCATCTTGAAAGCAAAGAGCCTCAGGTATTCTGAGAGGTTAGACACTGAAGCGTAATACTCCTGGCTTTGAACATTATTTTTAAATACAATTTCATTGCAGGGTATCTATAAATCAGGAGTATGAAATGATGCTACAGTAAGAAGGAGCTGTGACAGACGATGGGACTAAATGAGACACCACAGGTAATGACAAAGACTTTCATGTATTATTGTTCACGGGAAGAGGCCAATAATGCATGGCATAATATACTAGAGAAATGAGAATTACTGAATATTTTCCTGACTTACCTTCTCTCTCTCTCTCTTTCTGGCTGCATCTGCAGCATGTGGAAGTTCCCGCGCCAGGGACCGAACCTGCACCACAGTAGCAACCTGAGCCACACAAGTGAGGACCCCGATCCTCAACCTGCTCAGCCGCCAGGGAACGCCCAGAATTACTTATATAATCCAGCACAATGCCAAACAAAGGACAGGCTCTAACGGTAAAATGATGAAAGCATAGTAATAACAAAAGTGAACCCTGAAGGGCTTCCCCCCTCCCAGCCCCGCCCCCCACTTTCCTCTGCAACAGAACAAGCTAAATAGTAACTTCGGGCAGAAAGCTAGTGCTTACGAGGCTTTCTTAAAGTGTCATTTTCCAGTTAAAATGTGTTTCACAGAAGCGCTGCCGGCCTTCAGGAAGAGCAGCTGATGCAGCCTCTGCTCCACAACAGTCAGGGAAGTCCTCACTCACAGCATCAGCTGAGCATTCCTGAGGTAATTTCGTTTTGTCTTTACCTGGGGGTCATTTGTTTCAGTCCTAGCTCCTCACCGCACTGTTAAGTGTGGAGACAATGGGAGCAAATCTGTCTTCACCATTATATTCTCTTTACCAACACAGGGGCTGGCACATGGTCACTGAGTAAGTATTTGCTGAGAGAATGAATGTACTCACTAGGACAGCATTTGACCCATAAGGTCAAGCTCAAGGTCCCCAACAGCTTCAGCTGCAAGGGTATCATCTTTCAGTCCCCTATTATACATTCCCTTGGTTTGTGTTTGTGTCTCTTCCCCAACCCCAAGTTTGTTTGAAGGCAGGACCCTTTTTTGTGGTACATAAGCTTTAAAGAACCTAGGTTGATGCTTTTTGCACATAAAAAAAAAAAAAAAAACTCAATAGGTATTTATTAAATAAGCAAATGAGTGAGATTACTAGGTTTTCTAAGCTGTTCTGAAGATATTTAACACATTATTTGATAATAAAATTATGATTAATTATGGAGTCCTGCATGCAACAGTCGTAGTTTGATTAATTTTATTAATAAAATAATAAGCATCCACGTATCTTATTGGTATGCACAATCTGTGGCACGAGTCTGTTTTGCTTCCCTGCACAGAGACTACAGATATTCTGAAAAATTTTGCCACCCCAGAGCTAGTGCCTAACACAGGCATTTTTAATCCTTGAGGCTTTCTCAATAGCTAAGCACTGCTTTTTTCAAATGCAATAACACTGATATGCAGACATATTTATTGTCCATTCCCAAAGTCATTCCTCAATATGATTACAATATGCCTCCCTGGATGTCATTCAAAACTAGGGTCCTATTTTTCTAGGATTGGCTTTCTGAGGTTCTGCATGAAAGCAGGTAATGGAAAATATGAATTCTCAAGTCCCCTTCAGCCTTTTGATTCTGTGCTACAACCTTGCCAGTCCACTTTCAAAGTCAAGGTATGCTTCTTGCAAAACCACGACATCTTTTGAGTAACATATTTTGTTCCTAATTAAACTCCCAAGAGTTTAATAAGTATTATTTCTGCAGTTTGTTTAGTGGTAGAATAATGAGTGTATTCTTATCCTCTGCTTTGCTTTTAGAGAAGATAGATTCAGACTATTTTAACCAAAACTCAATTCAAGGGCAGAAGGTAGGCCTACAAGCCATTAAAATTCAAATATTTGGTAACTATATGTATGGCACGTACATTATAGAAAAGACTATCTCTCTCTTTTTTTCTTTTCTTTTGCTTTTTTTTTTTGCCTTTTCTTTTTTTGCTTTTTAGGGCCACACTCACAGCATATGGAGGTTCCCAGGCTAGGGGTCTAATAGAAGCTACAGCAGCCAACCTACACCACAGCCACAGCAACGTCAGATCTGAGCTGTGTCTGTGACCTACACCGCAGCTCACAGCAACGCCAGATCCTTAACCCACTGAGCGAGGCCAGGGATCGAAACCGCAACCTCATGGTTCCTAGTCGGATTCGTTTCTGCTGTACCATGACCGGAACTCCCCAAGGCTATCATTTTAAAAGATAAATTGCACCTTGTTGAAGAATTTTAAATATATTAATAACTGAAATTCTTCCAAGTTTACAAAGAGCTCTCAGTGAAATCATGACCTTGTATAGACAAGCATCCACAGAGGAACAATTTTAAAACCATCGTTTTATTTCCTCACGGGATCTATAACAATGCTGACGAAGGAAAGCTGATGAGTGGATCACACGGCAACTTTACCAGCCTCTGGTGCCTTTCATTTGTATTTCAAGCTTCACAGAAATGACAGATTGTATTGCTTTACCTCATCATCTTCTGCTGCTTCCCACGGCTCCCCCCTTTCCTAGGGAGTCTTTGTTTTACTGTTATAAAAACCCACACTTCTGTATCCTGGTATTTTAATTTCACTTTATAACAGAGACTTTATTTCAAGTTGCTATAAAGTCATCAATTATCATTTTTAACTGTGACAATCATTTGAGTATATCATCAATTATTTAACCATTCATTTCTTATTAGAATTTGGGTCATTTAAAAATTGTTGCTGGGAGTTCCCATTGTGGCGCAGTGGAAACGAATCCAACTAGGAACCATGAGATTGTGGGTTCGATCCCTGGCCTTGCTCAGTGTGTTAAGGATCCGGCGTTGTTGGGAGCTGTGGTGTAGGTTGCAGATGTGGCTCGGATCTGGCGTTTCTGTGGCCCTGGTGTAGGCCGGCAGCTACAGCTCTGATTAGACCCCTAGCCTGGGAACCTCCTCATGCCCTGTGGGTGCAGCCCTTAAATGACCAAAGACAAAAAAAAAAAAAAATTGCTGAAAATTTTTGAATAATGGCTCAATGAACAATACTGTACCTGTAACCTTTTTTCTGTAAAGTTATATTTCCTAGGGAAACACCTCAGGAGTTTAATTACTTTAAAAAGCAATTACTCAGAAGGGTAATTATTACTCAGCACACAATCCTCATATGAGAAAACAAATTCAAGTGGCCAAACTTCTAAGTCCAATAACATGTTTAAATCTAGATTTAGAGACCATTTGGTAGTTATAACCTCACCTAACTTTTATAGATCCTATTTTCAACCAGCTGAGTGGCTGTTTCAGTCACCTAATTTCACTGAGCTTTAGGTTCCTTTGTACTGGACGAGAGTGGACTGTTGTGCAAGCTCTTCGGACTTAGATAACAACCACCACACTTGGAAAGTGAACTCATGAGAGGTCTGTTATTACAATGTCTAGAAGGACAAACTTCCTTCAAGTATCTTCATGCATGCACTAACCAGAGACCAGTCTCAATTAACCGATAGAAGAAGTAGAACACATGCTGAAACTGCCATTGAAAGATCAGGACCATCTATCTGGCAGTGGATTAAAGTATTCATGGGGAAGAAAATTCACCGAAAGAACATGTGGAAACACTCAAATACATAGTGTCTTCTCAAATAAGGAATCAGCAGTCAAGATCTGTAAAGGAACTTGCTGTATAACACAGGGAACTCTACTCGGTATTCTGTGATAATCTATATGGGAAAAGAATCTGAAAAAGAATGGCTATGTAGATATGTATAACCGAATAATTGTACAGCAGAAATTAATACAACATTGTAAAGCAACTGTACTTCAATAAAATTTTTTAAAATGAAAAAAAGCACTTAGATCAGAGCTTGGCATTAAAAAAAGAAATATCTATAAAAGAGATGATGGCTAGGAAGAGGCTAACCCACTAGACTTCTTCATGGCTGGAAGCAAATGGGCTCAAGAAAGAAGCATTCAGTGGGATGAAGCTAGAATTCAGATTTCTGGTCCAAAAGTAAACAACAACTCACAGGAATAATTAAAGATAAGGATAAAAATGAGATAGTATTAATGAGAACTAATATTACATAGATCTGAGGAAAACTAATATTAAAATCTTACAGAAAACTAAACCTTACACCCAGTTCAAAGGCATCAGACTACAAGGCAAGACACTCTGGTCCTTGCCTCTCCCTTCTTCCTAATTTTTGGTTCTTAGGGCCTCAATGTTCAAGATTAATCTTAAAATACAGGGCACCTAGAAAAATAGAATAGTTGAAGATATTCAAATCCAAATGAAAATATCGGCAGTACTGTTTATTATGGAGCATAACATAAAAATAAAGATTCTTACCCTCCAGAGCCAAAATTTCCTGAGAATCTTATCATCAGAGACAGAATGTAACGGTCATGAGAAAGAACGGAACTCTGACGAGACTAGAGAAGACAGTGTGTGAGACCATCTGGCAACTCTGCATGTGTTACCATTGTCCAGACTCGAGATCTAGCTTGCTCCTGCACTGTCACCAGGCATCATAAAGTCAATAAAATCTGCACACATTCCTGGAGTTCCCATTGTGGCGCAGTGGAAACTAAGCTGACCAGGATCCATGAGGATGCGGGTTCACTCCCTGGCCTCACTCAGCGGGTCAGGGATCCAATGCTGCTGTGAGCTGTGGTATATATAGGTTGCAGATTTGGCTTGGATCCTGCATTACTATGGTTGTGGTGTGGGCTGGCTGCTACAGCTCTGATTCGACCCCCCTAGCCTGAGAACTTGCATATGCCCTGGGTGTGGCCCTAAAAAGAAAATGAAAAAAAACAAAAAATCCTCAAACATTTTTAAATACTGACAGACCTCTGTCTTCTCTATGCTTTCCTGAGATCACACATTCTTACACCTGTGTATTAGTATTTTATCATCTACAATACTATCTACTTATTATTTCAACTATGATGACTCATCTCTCAAAGGTACCACAAAATTCATGAGTTCAAGTTTGCAGATTTGACTTCTGACTTGATCAGATTTTAGAGAGTTAGACTCCCTGATTTCCCTAAAAATACTGCTTGTCCTTTTGCATATTAAGGAATCTTTCTCTTTCAGAGACAGTACAAAGCAGATCAAAGAGGGCTTGACCTCAAAATACCCAGACTGCAGAACAGCCGCAGCAGCGTTTGAGGACCCCATAGGAGGTCCCCATGACATACCTGTTGTTAGAGGTACTGATGACATATTCACAACACAAAACAAAGCGGCCTCTGTGACCACTGGCATGGCAAATTAAGAGCAGAACACCCTCTGTAGATCCCTTCATAGGACCAATTAAAGTAAGCTTGTATTTGCTTAAACTACATCTCTTCGATGGTCTCAATTCCAACCACCTTGGAGGAAATAAAACCATTTAAAATGTTAACAGAAACTGCGCTTTACACTTCTGTGGCAGGGCCAATACTATGTACTGACTAAAACATTTCCTTTCCTTCCTAGATACTTAGGAAGATCTAACTTCTCTGTCCTCTTTCATCTAATGAAGGTTTACAAAACTTCTAGACAAGCAGTAGGAGCAGAAGGAATACACACTACTTGCAGCACCTAAAAAAAGGTCCCTCAGGCATGCTCTTTTTTCTCCTTCATGGGTAAGCTAGAGGCCATGTGGTAAGAATGATTGGGTATCGAGTTAAACAGCCTGGAATTCTGAATCGCTGCTTTGAGAAGTATTCACTGCTGTACAGCACTGGGAACTATATCTAGTCACTTATGATGAGGCATGATGATGTGAGAAAAAAGAATGTATACATGTATGTGTGACTGGGTCACCGTGCTGTACAGTAGGAAACTGATGGAACACTGTAAACCAGCTATAATGGAGACAAATAAAAGTCATTGAAAAAAAAGAAAATGAAAACAAAAATAAACAAATGGGACGTAATTAAACTTAAAAGCTTTTACACAGCGAAGGAAGCCATAAACAAAATGAAAAGACAACTTACAAAATGGAAGAAAATATTTGCGAACAATCTGATTGACAAGAGGTTAATTTTCAAAATATATAAATAGTTCATGATGTCATTATCAAAAAACCAAACAACCCAACTGAAAAGTGGGCAAATGATCTAAGTAGATATTTCTTTAAAAAAGACATACAGCTGGACAAAAAGCACATGAAAATATGCTCAACATCACTAATTACTGGAGAAACACAAATCAAAATTACAATGTAATTACATATATTGTAATTGCAATTACAATATATGTTAATCCCAAACTCCAAATTAGGAGTTTGGGATTACCATATATTAATTACTATATATAAGACAGATAACAAACAAAGACCTACCGTGTAACACAGGGAACTCTACTATTTTGTAACAACCTATTTGGGAAAAAACATCTGCAAAAGAATAGATATATGTATATGTATGACTGAATCATTTGCTGTACACTTGAAACTAACACTGTAAATCAACTACACTCGAATATAAAATAAAAGTTAATAAAATAAAAAAATACAAGTCCTAATTTTTTATTATTGGCTTTAAGAAACTTAAAATTACAGGAGTTCCCATTGTGGCTCAGCGGGTTAAGAGCCCAAGAGAGTCTCCATGAGGATGCGTGTTTGATCCCCGACCTCGCTCGGTGGGTTAAGGATCTGGCATTGCCACCAGCTGCAGCATAGGTCTCAGATGTGGCTCGGATCTGGCATTGCTGTGGCTGTGGCATAGGCCCGCAGCTGCTGTTCAGATTTGATCCCTAGCCTGGGAATTTCCATATGCCACAGGTGTGGTACTAAAAAGAAAAAAAAAAAAAGCAGAGACTTATAATTACACTTTAATCAATGAAACCAAAATAAACATAAGGTAGGAAAAAACAATCATCAGAGGGTCCAAGCTGCAGACTATACTTTTCCAAACGCTGCATAAATAAGATGAAGCCAAATCTTTCACCTTGGGCATTTGCACTGCCACTGACAAAACATGTAAACGAAGAGAGCCGCCTTTGTTTCTGGGTGCCACGTATCAGCTGGCTAGGCTGTGTGTGACCGGACAGGTGTTTCCCAGGCCGCTCAAGGTCGGCAAGCCCGTCCTCCGCCCTGGCTGAGAGCTGACCAGGTCAAGGGCGGCAGGCACAGTCCTCAGAGAAAAAAATGTCAGCAGCAGAGTTTGACAAAATTTTCACCCTCTGGTCACAGTAAACACCGAGCCTCTCATTTGAAGCAGTGTAAGTCCTGACTTGTACCTTTGCTTTCATTGAAGCAGCTGTGATATTAAGACCTTATTATGAGAATTTCCCTGATGGTGCAGCAGGTTAAGGATCCCGAGCTGTCATTGCAGTGGCCGGGGACACTGCAGTGGTGTAGGTTCAATCCCTGGCCCAGGAACTTGTGCATGCCATGGGGGTGGCCAAAAAAAAAAAAAAAAATTCTACTAACATGCAAAGGTATCAAAGGCTTGAAATGTGGAGATGTTTTAAATACACAATCAAGCCAAGCTCAGCAATTCAGCTCAGTGGCAGAAATATTTGCAATCACACACGGAGAAAATTAACAGGGAACTAAGACTGATATTGCCAATAAGAAACAGCAACAAGACTTTAGGATTAAATAAATGGGTCATTTAGGAACCGATTGACAGACTCTTAATAAAGATTGTAAGATGTGTTAACCATTAGACTATATGGAGATAACATTTGTAACTTTAATACGACAATTTTATGTGATGAGAAAAATCATGGACTTTGACTTATTGTTGATCGGCACAGTTCTAGAGCTAGAATTCCAGCACTGTGTCCTTGGGCCCTCTGCCTTGAATTAAAGTGATGAGAGCGCCAGGAATAGTCCACACCAGTACATGCTCTTACACCTGTGGAAGAGGTAGGGTGTGAAGTTGCCCCCCTGCGGCCCCCGTCTCAGCACCCGTGACAGTCGAACCATCCTCATCCTGTCCCTGGTCCTGTCCCCCATCTGTGCCTGCACTCTAGGTTTCCTCCCCTCCCCCGCAACCTGCTCTCCCTGCCATTTTACAAGCTGTTTCCATCCCAGGGATTTGGTTTCAGCTTGTAAAATTCTGTCTCTGCTGTTAGGTAAGCAAACTGGAGAGTCTCTGCGTCACGGCCGGGTCCTGTGACCTGAAGACTCTTGTGAGTCTTTGGCCCGTCTCTGCCAGGAAAGGAAAAAAGAACAATGCGGGCAATTGTTCCGTTGATCTCAGCTATAAATCCTATTTTGTCTGAGTTGTTGGAATGAGGAGGTTTGTGCGAAAACGCTCTTCTCTACTGCAACAGAACTGCAAAATAATGCACATCTATCTCTTAGGACCCATCCAACACAAATCCAAAGCTCCAGATCTAACGAAAAAGAGGTAATATGGTAACTGAACCATAAGGCAGGTGTGGAGAAGAGGAGGGAAATTTCAACCTTGACGATGTTGTGCTGGAACTAAGTTTTACTTAAACGGGGATCACAGATAAGAATAATATTGCCAATCCATCAACAGGCATTTCTAGTAGCTTACAATCCACTCGGGGATGAAGTATGACACAGAGGAAGAATAAAACGTGGCCTCCAACCCCCAGGAGTTGTTTGCAGTTTGGTCCAGGTGAAAAGATATGAAATAAGGAAGTTCACATTTGAGAGCTGGAGCCTGTGGTACATACTCTAAACCTACACGGTTCAGTGCGGTAGTCACAGTCCAATACACTGAGCACTTGAAACATGGCTGCTCCAAACTGGGGTGTGCTGTGAGTGTAAAACATAAATCTGACTTCTAAGACTTAGACAAAAATGAAGGTATCTCACTCATCTTCTTAAAACAATTATGGACATAAATGAAAGTATTTTGGAAATATGAGATTAAATACAATGTATTATTAAATTCATTTTACAGAGTTCCTGTTGTGGCTCAGGGCATTAAGAACCCACAATAGTGTCTGTGAGGGTGTGGGTTCAATCCCTGGCCTCACTCAGTGGGTAAAGGATCGGGTGTTGCTGCAAGCTGCAGTGTAGGTCACAGATGTGGCTCGATCTAGTGTTGCTGTGCCTGTGGTGTAGACTGCAGCTACAGCTCTGATTTGGCCCCTTAGCCCAGGAGCTTCCATATGTTGCAACTGTGGCCTTCAAAAGGAAAAAAAAATCATTTTATTTATTTCTGGAAAGTATAAAATTACAAATGTGGCTTGTAATTTATTTCTATTAGATAAATGGCTTTAAAAATCTGTATTTCAGAGGAATGGGAACTTATAGAGAATGAAGTAATATGGGTCCCCCAGCAAAAACAGATCTTGAAAGGGTCTTGCTGAACTTGGAGAGGGAGAGAGAGTAAAAGGAAAGTCAAATCTGGGAAATGGGTTGAAGGAATGAAAGTGGAGAAGGAAGACAAGAAATGGGGGAGGAGAAGATGCAGTTTGAGGTGATTACAAAGATCAGCCTGATGTGGAGGGAGGTGAAGGAAGAGAGAGGGGCATGCCAGGACACTGAGTCTTTAAAGCCAGGCAGAAGTCTGGGGGCGCCTCGGAAATAAGGCAGCCCCTTGAAAGAGCCCGAGTAAGGAAAATGTTTGATGAAACCTGAAGTTAAGGAAGAAAACTCCAAGAGTTAGTTATTTAACCCTCTCTCATCATACTAGAAGATCTTGACATAATCATTAAATTCAGATTCCCAAATAATAGCGCAAAACTATATAGCTCAGCCACTCCATTCAATAAAAAATAATAGCACGTTCTCACACCAATCAACCTTGGCCTCTAGTCAGAGTCTGGGAGTTTTTGGGAGTTCCCATTGTGGCTCAGTGGGTTAAGAACGGACTAGTATCCATGAGGATGTGGATTCAATCCCTGGCCTCAGCCAGTGGGTTAAGGATCCGCCATTGCCTCAAGCTGCACAGGATGCAGATGCGGCTCGGATCTGGTGTTGCTGTAGCTGTGGTGTAGGCCTGTAGCTGCAGCTCCAATTCAACCCCTAGCCCGGGAACTTCCATATGCCACAGGTGTGGTCCTAAAAAGAAAAAAATAAACTAATATTTATTTTTTAAAGCTTGGGCTTTTTTATTGTCATTGTCAAATGCAATCTCACTGAGGTGCAATGATGTCTAACAGGGAGGGGAATAAGACAATAAAAGGATGGTAAGTAAAATAAGTAGAAGGTGTGAAAAAGCTTTTGGACAAGCCATCTGACCTAACAGTCCCCTTTGGTTATCTATAATAGAAGATGCCTTTTCTTGAAAACCCTTTGAAGTGACAAAGTGCTCGTCAATAAACATCAATTCTCCTTAAATCATCATGTTTGCCAGTTCGTCTTCCTCTATCTCACCCTTTATGTTGGCCCAGAATGTGAGTGTCACAAATATCGGGGTGAACAGGATTGGGAAATGTGGACAGAAAACAAGTGATTACTTCTAAACTCATCTTTGTGACATTGTAACTCCACAGAGCACCCTTCCCTGGGTTCTGGCTCCTTTTAATTGATCCCATCAGCACTACATCTGCGTGCTGAGTGACTTCAAAATATCCTCTATTTCAAGAAAAGCCAATCAGGTTAAAGGTTTGCTAGTCATAAAAATTACCAAGGAGCAGTTTGTGGACAATAAGAGTAAAGCAAATTCTAAAGAGAAGTAATAAGAAGAACAATGAGCATCTTCCTCACTTCTTGGAAGAGAACAATCCAAGCTCCCCGGAGCAACACTTAAACTAATGTATTAAACAATCATGGACAAATATTAGAAATGTCGACATCAGCGTTTAGAATCTTTTGGCATCACAACTCTGTTTAAAAGTTAAGTTCTTCTCATACTAAGTGAAGAGAGTCAGAAAGAGAAAGACATATACCATATGACATCACCTAGATGTGTGACCTAAAATCTAAAATATGGCACAAGTGAACCTATCTATGGAACATAAACAAACTCACAGACATGCAGAACAGACCTGTGGTTGCCAAGGGGGAGGAGGAGGGAGCGGGATGGATGAGGAGTTTGCGGTCAGCTGATGCAAACTGCTACATTTACAATGGATAAGCAATTCTGTACAAAGCACAGGGAACTATATCCAGTTTCTTGTGATAGAACATGAAGGAAGATAATATTAGAAAAAGAACGTATGTATACATATGACTGTGTCACTTTGCCGTACAGTAGAAATTGACAGAACATGACAAATCACCTATACTTTAATAAAAAAAAAAAAGTTTAAAGGATAAATTACACTGCAAAAAAAAAACAAAAAACAAAACCAAAAAGTTTAGTTCTTCTAAGTACTCTTTGTCAAGTTTCTTTCCGTGGCGTTCTTTTCCTACTTGGGCAGAGCCTGAAAGCCCAGAAGGATAATTTTGCTCTTGTTTTAATGATTTGTTTACTGGTTCATTTCAGACGGTGAGCTGGAAAAAAGGGAAGTGTCCCAACAAGTCTTTGAGGTCCCATGACTTTCCACTGCGTCACTCCTGGTGACGCTGCCCAAACTCTTGGCCGTGCCCAGGAGGTGGGCACACAGCGCACACAGACTTCAGCACTAACTGGAGCGAGGGCCGCTCACAACTCCTCCAGCACCACAGCCTCCCTGGGCCGGCACCTGCCAAAGAGCCGGGAAAGGGATCAAACAACAGCCACAATCACACGGGCAGCCTTGCTCTCTCTCTCAACAAGAATGAACTGATCTGTAAGGTAGGTTCTTTGTGGAGAGGGAGAAAGAGGTGATCGAGTAAGAGAGGGCTTCGATCTAGATCTTTTTAGGAGGGCAAACAGACAATGAACGTGATCTACTTGAAGTGACTCTGGGGGCTCCGGTGAGGAAGCAGTGCAGGCTGAAACAGGTACGTTGCAAAATACAGATTCAGGTAAGCCACGAGGACTTGGTGAAGAGTGTTGTCAAATATGCGATACCAGCCTTCTCCCCACTCCCTCGCTGATGGCCAGTGTTAGGACCCTGTTACCACAAGTCTTCTCGCTACTGTGATCCGGGCACCGCTACCGAGCATATGCACTTGAGGTGAACTGCATTTGCCATACTTGCTTAAGGCTTAAAAGTAAAAGAAATCACCCTTTTTTCTTTGTAACTTGATTTATCCAATATCACTTAGAGAAAGAAAGAAGGCAAAGTTTCAGAGGAACAAAGAGACGAACAACAGGTTCATAGACTAATACTAAGGACATAATCATAAAAATAGTCAACCTCTCAATCCCTACACTTAAAATGGGCCAGAAATATGTCATTTCTAATCCCCACAATCCTTTGAAGTAGACATTAGTATCAGTTCCCCACCTTTCTTTTCTTTTCTTTTTTTTTTTTGGTTGAGGAGACTGGAACCCAAAGAAGTCAAGTGATTTCCCCTAAACCAGAGAACTTATAAGTGGCCAAGCGGAGATGAGAACTCTGGTTCTTTGATTCCAAACCCCAAATTCACTCTTCTAAGACATTTTCCAAAGTGGGAGATGGTTTTAAAGACATGTATTTATTTAATAGGTATCTTTTATTTACGGGAAGTGGTAGAGTCTTATTTACAGAAGTGAAAGAAAATCTTCCTTGAAAAACAAATTACATCTCACGAATACCGATTTAAAGAAAAATATTAAGAAAGTAGTAACTTGGAAATTTACAATGATATGGCAAAATGATATTAAATGCATCCATTTCCTGGTAAGTCAAAGTGAAACAGCTGGAAATAAGTGAATTGTACTGACCACTACCTGAAGCTCACGCCAGAGAGCTATTTACTCAAACTTCACATACCACGTAGGGAACAGCTTACTGGGCCTATTGAGTTTCCCCTTCTACACTCTTGGGAAACTCCCTCTGTGATGACCAAGCATTCACAGGCCTTGGAGGGAGCTTTCTACTCTCGGTAAACTGAAATTGCAGTCAGGAAATTAAGAGGTATCTATCCTGCACTTCACTGCCTCAAGGTCAGGATCTGTACTTTTAGTAAGGACAATGAGCTAACATATACAAGGAAGTCATGCGGATGAACCAAGAGAAAGCTAGGGGAGAGACCCAAAGGAGCCAGTTTCCCTTCCCAGACGTCCTATATAAACAGTACTCAAAGACAGACTCAAAAGGTGGGGGGTTCTTAAGGTGGCAGGAAGGAAGGGGAGACGATAAGACAAATGTTTGAAGGGGAGTAGTGCTTCCATAGAACTGAAATGACGTTTTGCACAAACGTCCCCATTACTCTAAAGGGCAATTCATTCCTACCCCTGTGGCAGCTGATGGACAGTAATAAAAATTTCCAGACTTCCTAATTTTTTTCCTCTTTTTTTTTTATTTTTAGAGCAAAATGATCCTTCTGGGCTTTCAGGCTCTGCCCAAGTAGGAAAAAGAACACCATGGAAAGAAACTTAATGAAGAATATTTAGAATAACTTAACTTTCTTGTTGTTTTTGTTTTTGCTTTTTTCTGCAGTGTAATTTATTCTTTAAAAAATTATTTTCCTGCTGTATAGCACTGGGAACTATATCTAGTTACCTATGATGGAGCATGATAATTTGAGAAAAAGAATGTATACATGCATGCGTGACTGGGTCACCTTGCCGTACAGTAGAAAACGGACAGAACACTATAAACCAGCTACAGTGGGAAAAATAAAAATCATTTAAATTAAAAAAAAATTTTAGTAAACCACCTCTGGCCAGCAAATTGCGCTAAATGATGCCTGAATTTCAAGATGCCCTTTTCCTCTAACACACAATTTCAACATTTCTGAAACTGGATAATACCTTCTACCTGACTGGTACCTTCGATGTGGTCTTCTTCCTTCTTTATTCCCTCTTACCCCTGACTTCCTCTTGGAATTAAGCAAATAAAATGGGTTTAGGGATTAAAGTTAGTCATCATTTTAGAATTAAGTCACCAAATATAAGCCTCTCTACATATTACAGGGCTTTGAAGTCACTTATTTTTTAAACTATTAAACACTAAAACACTTTGTTAGGGAAAATACATTTGAATAAGAGACCAAGTTGATAGAAAGGAAAAAAAAATTTTAAATGATCAAAAGAATGCTACTATGGAGTTCCCGTCACGGCACAGCGGAAACGAATCTGACTAGGAACCATGAGGTTGCGGGTTCATTCCCTGGCCTCGCTCAGTGGGTTAAGGGTCCGGCGCTGCCGTGAGCTGTGGTGTAGGTTGCAGATGCGGCTCGGATCTGGCGTTGCTGTGGCTGTGGTGTAGGCCGGCAGCTGTACCTCCGATTCGACCCCTAGCCTGGGAACCTCCAAATGCAGCGGGTATGGCCCTAAAATGACAAAAGACAAACAAACAAAAAAAAAGCATGCTACTATGTCCCTTAAGTTAGAGTTACCTTATTATCAAGTCAGAAACACAAAAGCAAGGAGAACCAGCTAATTCACACATTGAAAATTCCAGTGCTCATTTATCTTTATTTTTGGTAATTCCATTTGCATTCGTGTGTTAGATCATGATGTTATTCTTCATGCCTACGTGTCATGTAAATTACAAATACATTTGTAAGATAATGATTTATGGGGTTAGCTATTCATCTCCCCAACAGCGCTCCTTACAAAGAAACAATTACTGTACCTCTGAGGTGGGATGCCATGAAAGGAATGGTTTCCAGATGCTTTGATTAAAAAAAGGCTTCAAGAATATGGGCAACACGGAGTCACCGTCGTGGTTCAGTGGTTAACGAATCCGAACCATGAGGTTGCGGGTTTGATCTCTGGCCTTGCTCAGTGGGTTAAGGATCCAGCGTTGCCGTGAGCTGTGGTGTAGATTGCAGATGCGGCTCAGATCCCGCGTTGCTGTGGCTGTGGCGAAGGCCGGCAGCTACAGCTCCTGTTAGACCCCTAGCCTGGGAACCTCCATATGCCGCTGGTGCAGCTCTACATAAAAGGCAAAAAGACAAAAAAAAAAAAAAAAGAATATGGGCAACATAAAATTCCAAAGCAGGCAAAACTAATCCTGTTAACAGTCAACACGGTGGCTGCGTTCAGTGAGAAGGTGCGGGGAGGGGGTTACTGGCAGAGAAGGGGCTGCAGGTCCCTCCCCGGGTGGAGGAGGCTGGCCAAATTCTTTTTCTTGACTTGGATGGTGATTACACTGGTGTGTTTACTTTGCGATAATTCACTGAGCTGTGCGCCTGCACACTGTGTATACTTCTGAACATGGGTTATATTCTCCCATTTTAAAAGGAAGTTTACGAAATAAATGCAACAGACATTGGACTGCCCATACCATACTGTTTGTTGATCAAATAAAGGGAGGGGGAATTGATTCTCTCTTCCAGTGACTTAATATTACACTGACCGGGGGATAAACGTTGACCCTAGAAAATTAATCCTGATGCTCTCCCAAGTCATTCTCTGTTCTCTAGCACTATCAAAATAGAACACAGCTCTATAGAAGTGATAATTTCTGGTCATTCTCAAAGAACATCACTAAGCATGAAAATCAGAGGGGTTTTTTTTGTTGTTTCTTTTTTGTCTTTTGTCCTTTTAGGGCCACACCCATGGCACGTGGAGGTTCCCAGGCTAGGGGTCTAATCGGAGCTACAGCTGCCAGCCTACACCAGAAAAACAGCAACGCAAGATCCAAAACGTCTGCAACCTGCACCACAGCTCATGGCAACGCCGGATCCTCAACCCACTGAGCGAAAATCAGAGATATTGATCTTATGTTGTATAATGATGTTTCTATTGATGTGACATCATTTCATATAACTGGTCCTGGCATTGTGGCGTTCAGAACACACCCACAACTGGGAATGACTTTCTTCAGTAAGCAGGTTCCAACAGGATAATCTAAGGGGATGGATGCTGGATTCCTATCTCAGGTTATCCTGGTTACCGAGGACCAGGAAAGGCTCAATAAGTATGACCCCCTTCCTGCCCCCAATACAGAACAGGGAGGATTCAGTGAAATGGTAAGGGCTCTGGGTAGGGGTGATGAGAAAGGGATGGAGCAGAAGACTACGCCCTGGCAACTGGTCAAAATGTGAGCACTGAAAACGTGTTCGAAATTCTAGTACCATCAACATGTGTGGGGACATTAAATTGACTGGGTGTCAGATTTGCTTGTTCCACCACCGAATTAGGGTGATGACTGATAAAGATTAGAACAAAGGCACGCAGGCCCCAACATCTCTTCCCACTCCCCGAGTGAGTATATTTATGTTAGTGGGTAAGAGCTATTATTCCTCCCCAAAGCTCTGCATTCCTGTCAAATAGCACCCCCCCCCCAAAAGGCATATCTATGTCAAAATCCCAGGAAGCTATGAATGTCACTTTATTTGCAAAAACAATCTTTGCAGATATAATTAAGTTAAGGATCTTAAGGTGAGGTCATCCTGGATTACTCAGGTGGGCCTTAGGTGGCATATGAAGTTCCCGGGCTAGGGGTCCAATCGGAGCTCACCACAGCCACAGCAACACAGGCTCCAAGCTGCGCCTGTGACCTACGACGGAGCTCGAGGCAACGCCAGATCCTTAACCTACTGAGCGAAGCCAGGGATCAAACCGCATGGATGCCAGCTGGGTTCTTAACATGCTGACCCACAATGGGAACGCCGACAAATGCCCTTTATAAAGACAGAAGAGGAGTTCTCATTGTAGCTCAGTGGGTTAAGAATCTGACTAGTATCCATGAGGATGCAGGTTCTATCCCTGGCCTTGTTCGGTGGGTTAAGGATCTGGTGCTGCTATGAGCTGTGGTGTAGGTTGCAGACACAGCTCAGAACCCGAGTTGCTGTGGCTGTGGCATAGGCCAGCAGCTGTAGCTCCAATTCAACCCCTAGCCTGGGAACATCTATATGTCACAGGTGTGGCCCTAAAAAAGAAAAAAGAAAAAAAATGATCAGATTTATGGTTACCAGTGGCGGGGAGTGGCGGAGGGAGAACTGGATGAAGGTGGTTAAAAAGTATTGCAAACTTCCAGTTATAAGATAAATCAGTACTAGGTAGGTAATGTGCAACGTGACAAATATAATGAGCATTGCTATATGTTATAGATAAAAGTTAAGAGAGTAAATCCTGAATTTTTATCACACAAAAAACATTTTTTCTATCTTTAATTTTGTATCTCTATAAGATGACAGATGTTCACTAAATTTACTGTGATAATCATTTCTGTATATAAGTCAAATCATTATGCTAACATATCTTAAACTTATACAGAGCTGAATGCCAGCTATACCTCAATAAAACTGGATTTTAAAAAATTTAAGGAGTTCCCGTTGTGGCGCAGCAGAAACGAATCTAGGAACCATGAGGTTGTGGATTCAATCCCTGGCCTCCCTCAGTGGGTCAAGGATCCAGCGTTACCATGAGCTGTGAGCTGTGGTGTAGGTCGCAGATTCGGCTCAGATCTGGCATTGGTGTGGCCGTGGCATGGGCCGGCGGCTACAGCTCTGATTAGACCCCTTGCCTGGGAACCTCCATATGCCGCAGGTGCGGCCCTAAAAAGACAAAAAATAAAATAAATAAAATAAAATAAAAAGTTAATAGAAAGCTGAACAGTGGTTGCTAGGAGCGGGGAAGGGTGTGGGATGGGAAGTTGTGGTTTAATGGGTACAGTGTTTCAGTTTTGCAAGTTAAAAAAGTTCTGGTCATTGGGTGAGCAACAATGTGAACATACTTAATACTGAACCGTACGATTCAAAACCTTTAGGACGGTATATTTTATGTGTATTTTACCAGAATTAAAAATTTAAAAATTTGAAGATATAAATACTTCAAATACATGGAAAGGTACAGAGACTAAAACAACCATCTACCCAGACTTAAAGCTGCACTCGCACCCTCTGCGCTCCCCTCCTCTCCCTCTCCCAAAGTGGGATGTACGTCTCCGGGCCACGCATTATTCTTCTACTTTTACTTTTCCCCTCTCTACCCCCAAACCATATGTATTATCCTGACATACCTCAGAAACATATGTTGAGATGGGGGAAAGGCAAATTGCACAAGAACACTATTAATTTTTAAACTTTCAAGGCACACAATCCCACAGCAGCTTCAAGCAGAAGTGACAGTGTCCACGTTTATAGACTCGACTCTGCAAAAACACCCCAGGAGTTCCCTGGTGGCCTAGTGGTTAGGACTTGGTACTTTCACCACTGAGGCCTGGGTTCAATCCATGGTCTGGGAACTGAGATCACACATCTAGGTGCTGCATGCCATGGTCAGAAAAAAAAAAAAAAATGCTCATCTCACATTTAACTTGCTAAAACATTAGATATAACCTGCCTGCTTCGTGGTGAACTGTCTGGTACCTCATTCAGAGTCCTGTTTTTGTTCTCACTGGATGCCCCTCCCGTGCAGCCTGGCTAACATCTCAGTCCTCCACTGAATCACGGCATCACTTTTTGGTCCAAGCAACACAGAGCTACCTTATCGTAGATTTGATATCTAGCCCCAAGATTCTCCTGCATGTGCGTTCACTGCCACAAGTGCCCCAAATCCTGGTTTACCATGGCCTAATAGGTGTGCCCCAGACAATTCAAGGGTTAACAGGTAATTTTGAAAATATGCAGTTTTATTCTAGGCTTAGGCTAAAACATAGCTTTCAGCATTCTGGAAATACATGAACAATTCCATCAAAGATGGAATCAAATAAAACAGTGAAACTGAGACATTCAACTGAGAATGTCCTTTGTATGTCTAAAAAACTCTACAAGAAAATTCCAATAAATATCATTCTCTGAACTTAAATTTCTTTCTTTTTTTGTCTTTTTGCCTTATTTGGGCCACACCCGTGGCATATGGGGGTTCCCAGGCTAGCGGTCTAATCGGAGATGTAGCTGCCAGCCTACACCAGAGACACAGCAATGCAAGATCCGAGCCACGTCTGCAAACTACACCACAGCTCACGGCAGCGCCGGATCTTTAACCCACTGAGCAAGGCCAGGGATCAAACCCACATCCTCATGGTTCCTAGTGGGATTCGTTAACCACTGAGCCACAACGGGAACTCCTGAACTTAAATTTCTGAAAGCTGTATTATATAGTAATGAGAACTTTACATAATTTCTCTTATATTTCTTTGCATATCAAATGTAATAAAACAAGCTATCTGGTCAGTATTAATGATATTTTACTTTTTATATTCACCCTCAAGTCAGTGTGATTTGGATCACCCACTCCTGATGATGGAAAATATTATTTCATTTTCGTATAGACCAGGCCTTCAGTTTTAATGAAGGCATTGCAGTCAAGCAATCTGACCCAAAAGTAGAGCAGAAAGCCCAAAAGATAGCTTTTGCACTTTACTTTTCTGAATAAATCAATTAATTTTTCTTGAGCAAATCACTTCACTTCTCTGCGGTTCAGTTTCTCACGGGTAGGATGAGTTGAATAAAGCCTGAGTGACATGAAACTGGCTGGATCAGAGGTAACACATGTGAAGCACCTCTTTTTTGTTGTTTGTTTTGTTTTGTTTTGTTTTTTTAAGGCCACACCTGCAGCATATGGAAGTTCCCAGGCTAGGGGTCGAATCTGAGCTACAGTTGCCAGCCTATGCCATAGCTCACTGCAGCTCTGGATCCTTAACCCACTGACTGGGGCCAGGGATCAAATTTGCATCCTCATGGATACTAGTGGAGTTCATTTCTGCTAAGCCACAATGGGAACTCTGGCATCTCGCAGGTTTAACAGCACTCTTTTTAAGCCATTTCATGAAGATCAAATAGGGGTTATTAAGGAAAAACACAAAGAATGTGTTTTTTTGTTGGTTTTGTGTTTGTTCACTGGTTTGTTTCTCATTTTGCTGATTTGATTGGTTGTTTCCCTGAATTAACCAAATTGATATACTGGTTTAGATATTAATATGCTCACAGCTGCTTATAATCAATCTATATTTATGGATTATCACCAGGTGACTTTCTGAGAACAAAAAGACAAAGTTGTATCCCCACTCAACATTATACACCCGGATGAACTCCAAATGGATGAAAGATTTAAAAGAAAATATAAATGAACTATAGGAAATATGGAACATTTTTATAATCTTGGAGAAGGAAAGGCCTTTCCAAATATGACTCATAATTCAGATGTCACAAAACAAAAAACAAAAAGACCAACCAATTCAAGTTCATAAAAATACTTAAAAAGAACTCTGTGGCAAATTCAAAAGATAAAATACTAAAAATTTAATTTCAGCACATCCTACAAAGGGCTCATCTGTATATATGTGGCAAATCACTAAAAATTATAAAAAGGCAAAAGAATGTATAATATACATATGACTGAGTCACTGCTGTACAGCAGAAATTGGTACAACACTGTAAATCAACTATACTTAATTTTTTTTTTAAACACGGACCAGCAATCCAATGGGGAAAAAAAGGCAAAATATAAAACAGGAGAAAAGGAAATACAAATAATCCTTAAATATATGAAAAGATTTTCAATTGCAGTCATAGTAAAGGGATGCAAAAACAATACACATTAAATCACAATTTCCCACCTATTAAATTTGCAAACATCCAAAAGTTTGATCAAACACTTGGTTGGTAAATCTGTGAAGAAATACAGACTCCTCGTGTACTGCCAAGGTCAATGAAAATGATACATATCTATGAAGGGAAATTTGGAAACAGCTTTCAAAAGCGTAAGTACATTTATACTCACAATCCAGTTTCTGGGGATTTATCTGAAAGATATACCTGCACACTTAGAAAATACCATATTTATTACAGGTTATGGTCTGTAACAGGAACAACCTGGAAGCAACTCACATGTCGATCTAAAAAGGACACTAGTTCTATAACTATGGTTCAGCCACAGGACGGAATATTCTTCAGCCCTGAAAAAGAATAAGGAAGCCCTCTATGCAGAAGACAGATGGTAGAGTGAAAAAAGAACAAATTGGCAACAGAACGGAGACTTTTTACCTAAGGAAGGAGAGTGAAATGAATACATACTGACGTTTGTTTGCATTTACATAAAGAGTTATCAGGTAGACACAAAAACTAAATAGGAGAAAGTGGTTTCCTGTAAGGGGTGGGAGCTGGACTTCATTTTAATTTTCCAACATGTGAACGTGTTATGTATTCATAAAATTAAACTTATATATATTTCCTGATTACCTGCTAGGTAGTGAGCCTCCTGTTCAGAATGACACTTTCAAACCAGCTGCAATGAGTATTTTTAAGCATCTGTGTGCCTCACGCTGTGTCCGAATTGGTTGGTAAGGGTTGGTTTATGAGTCACATTGGAGTAAAAGTTCCATTTTTGTACCTCCCTGCCTTGGGGCCTAGCATGGGTACCATTTTACGGGAGACAGGATACAGCTGGATAATACTGCAGAATGGGGCCAAATAAATGTCAGAGGAAAAATGCTTCTAGATCAGAAGAGAAAATAGTCCCATTGTTGAACCCATCCAGAAAAGCTCCAGAGGAAGTAAAACTTGAGCTGAGCCTTGGGTATCCTATAAATTAAACCATTTTCACAAAAAGTCTTTCTATAGGAAAAAGAACTTTTTTTCTGTACAACAGATTTTCAGAACTCCCTTAATTATATTGTTTTTTCTTTTTCTTTTCTTTTTTGTCTTTTTAGGGCCACACCTTTGGCATATGGAGGTTCCCAGGCTAGAGGTCGAATCGGAGCTACAGCCTCCAGCCAACACCACAGCCACAGCAACTTGGGATCTGAGCCTTGTCTGCAACCTACACCGCAGCTCACGGCAACGCCGGATTCTTAACCCGCTGAGCAAGGCCAGGCATTGAACCTGCGTCCTCATGGATGTTAGTCATATTTGTTTCCGCTGAGCCACGAAGGGAACTCCCGTACTGATTTTTCAGAACAGGGTTGGAGGGAGGCAGGGGTGGTGGAAAGAAGGCAGGAGAGTCATACCCCAGTCTTAATCATCAAAAAGTGAGTGACATCACAAAATTAGTTTTTCCTCATCATCTCAGTCCTTCCTTACAACGAAAGTAATACACAGAAATAAGAGTTGGTCTGACACAATTTTAAAAACCTTATTTCATTCCTCTCTGATTTAAAATTTTACGTCACCTCAGTTTTTCCCTTTGACAGCTTGGACAGTTTCTCTGCATGGGCTGGTGGGACTCAGGAGGGGAACTGGAAGTTTCTGTTCCCATCCTACGTGTTCAGAGAGCTTTCACTTTGTTAATGCTCACGGGGCTACAGCGATGGGAAAAGGGAACACACCCCTGAAGGAGTCACTTGTCACGACTCTCAGGATTGGAAGTGCCGGCTACCACCTGAACGGCCTCTCTGGCACAGCTGGTCCGCCCCCCAGCACTTCTTGTGATGGGAACTCCCTACCGCTGTCATCAGGACGCAACCCTGTCGGCAGGCTCTTAGGCTGAGATGAAAAAAACTCCCATCTTAAACCCACCGGTTCCAATGCTAACCTCAAATTTGCAAACAAGACAAATTCAGCTCCTGTGCTAAACTTGTCACTCCAGAAGAACATTGGTTTGGAGTCAGGATGCAGGTGTCGGGGAGGGCTGGGGAAAAGAGCATGAATAAAGTTGTTGTTGTTTTTGTCTGGTTCTAAACAAGCCTTTGGCACTTTTGCATTTACAATAATTAAGAGAGTTCCCTGGCAGCCTACGGTTAAGGATTCAGCATTGTCACTGCTGTGGCTTGGGTCACTGCTGTGGCACGGGTTCGATCCCTGGCCCAGGAACTTCCACATGCCAGCCAAAGCAAACAAACAACAAAAAATAAAATAATTAAGTAACAATATTTGGATTAATTCACACACAGCATCTTACAACATACTATATTAAATGCAGTTGACCAAGTCATCTAGTTGACCAAATTCACTTGAAAAATAGCATTCTCGGGAGTGCATATGAACATGTGACATGGTAAGTAGAATGCTAAATGTCTTCTAAGCCTGCACTCTTGAAGCGTCTGAGTAGCCCACATCATTATAAGACCCAGGTACTCAAAGAAACAAAATTTAGCGGCGATAAACAAGAGACAAGCCTACTTATCTTCCTTCAGAGTTATAGCCACATAGAAATAAGCTGCTGGAATGCTCTTCCTGAGGTGCAAGAATTATTTTGAATTAAGTGCTGTCACCAATGTTAGTAATACCCCAAGCAAGTTTTATGGCTCTGTAAGGAAAGAATTAGCTTACTCATTTGGGAATTTAGTGGTGTTTGAAATGCAGAAAGTGACAATGAGGTTGGAAATGGATTGGCTTTGGGGCTTGTTCTGCTTTATAAATAATAATGAACCTTTTCCAACATGAAGTAACGTGAAATAAAAAAAAAAATCTGTCCCTAGAGTATAAAATTACCTCATAACCCAATTTGCATTTCTCCACTCCAAGCACATTTTCTGTGAGTTCCACTTAGAGTGAAAGCTGCTGTATGATAATTAATTTTAACCAGCACTTGGCAGACTGAGCTGGACAGTTTACAAGCTGCCCTAGACCAGCTATAAATGTGAACTGCACTTTTCATGGTGTTTTTCTCACAATGACATTATTTAGGCATTTAAAATCATCTGGATTACGACTTTGTCCTTTTTTTTTCTCCTTCATTTGGATTGTTTTCTTGTAATTCTACTTGAATACCTAAGCAATTTGTAACAACTGTTAGGAAATGTGGGAGATAACTGGATCTTGGTCTAGCAAAACTAGAAGGGTATTGGGTATTTGCTATTCATCAAAGGGGCTGTATTTTTTCTTCTCTTTTCCCCCTGTATTCAGGAAAGAAATATGCACATCGCCTGACTTATAGAATTAGATTTTTATGCCATTTCCTACACAGCATTTTCATTCTTTTCTTAAAGCACCATTTGGTAAAAGCAGGTGATAGTCTTGAAATGCGACTGGCAATGTTCAAGCTCTATTTCTCTTTTATACCCTTGCACGTGAAATATGGGCGGGCAAATAATGTCATTTCTGAGCAGGAAAATAAATCTGGAGAGAACTATTACTCCGATTTCATAGGAATAACTTACCTCTCATATACCCATCTAGTTTATTGCTCTGTACTAAATGATTTGTGCATGTCTGTATGTTTATAATTTATACGAAAAACTGCCAAATCTTAATTATGGCCCAAAAAACTCCACAATTTCCCAAGCAAGCTACAAAAAGATGACTATCTTTCTACATATACTAAGATGAAAAATAATGACATGACAGTTCATTCCTTTTTATGTTTTTGGAAACAGGCTTACAGCCTGTGACTCAGTTCCTTGCTTTCAGAGTCCTAATTAACCTTCACAATAACAACTCAGCAAATTCCATTATTTCCATAAAAGAATATTTCTTATCTTTCATAATCAAATTTTAAACTAATGATCAATGCCATGGCTACAACTGCCAGTTAAAAATAACCTGTCTGCTGTTCCCCTTGTGCCTCAGCAGTAACAAACTGGACTAGTAACCATGAGGACTCAGGGTCAATCCCTGGCCCGCTTAGTAGATTAAAGATACGGTGTTGCCTTGAGCTGCAGTGTAGGCTGCAGACAGGGCTTAGATCTGGCGTCGCTGTGGCTGTGGCTGTGGCTGTGGCCGGCAGCTGCAGTTCCAATGCTACCCCTAGCCTGGACTTCCAAATGCTGCAGTCTGACTCTCTTTTCCTTTTCTCTTAGCAGTATATGAAATGTTTATCCAGAAATCTTGATGATTAAGTGGCCTGTTTGTGTCACTTAAAAATGCAATAACATTCAAGTTTTTCCTTATTAACATCACCTAATCGTGTGCCATACTTGGGAGCTCAGCAAAATTCTTCAGAGTCAAATCTATGCACTGATTAAAGGAATTTTCTTCTTCCTTTTTTTTTTTTGATCTTTTTAGGGCGGCACCTGCAGCATATGAAGCTTCTCAGGCTAGGGGGTTGAATCAGAGCTGTAGCTGCCAGCCTACACCACAGCCACAGCAACGCGGGATTTAAGCGGGGTCTGTGACCTACACCACAACTCAGGGCAATGCCGGATCCTTAACCCACTGAGCAAGGCCAAGGATCAAACCTGCGACCGCTTAGATGCTAGTCAGATTCGTTTCCACTGAGCCATGATGGGAACTCCAGGATTTTTCTTAAATTAAACTGCATGCATAATTTATTGAGAATCTAGCAGAAGCAAGGCACTGTGCTTAGAGGCAATGAGCAGACCAAGGTGAATTAAACAAGCTCCCTGCCCTCAGGAAACACAGTCTACTAAGGAGATACACTCAGGCTCTCCAAGTGGTTTGTTTTTGTTTTATGTTTTCTTTTTCTTTTTTGGCCTCCCTGCAGCATATGGAGTTCCCAGGCCAGGGATCAGATCCGAGTCACAGCTGTGACCTACACCACAGCTGTGGCAACAACAGATGCTTTAACCCACTGTGCTGGACCAGGAACCGAACCTTCATCCTGGCAGTGCAGGGATATCAATCTTGTTGTGCCACAGGGGTAACTCCACTCCCTATGCTGATAAAACCCAAAGAGGTCACACACTAGCTGTTAGCACACAAAGGTGTTAGTTACAGATCTGCCCCAAGCTAAAGGTATGACCTTGAGAAAGTCTTCTTTTTTTTTTCCCTCCCTCTCTCAATACCTTCATCTGTAAACTAGGAACTGGGAATAGATTTATTCAGCAAATACCAACTAAGCATCTACCATGTGATAGCAATGGCCGATCTTGATGAGAAACTACCATCAGTGTAAACATTTACATAAACCAGTTCCTTTAACCCTTAAAGCAACATCAATTTCAAAAGGAAGATATTGAAGATCAAAGATGTTAAGCAGTTCTGGAGCTCCTACTGTGGCACAACAGGATCAGCAGTGTTTTGGGACACGGATTCGATCCTCAGCCCAACCCAGAGCGTTAAAGATCCAGCATTGCCCCAGCTGCAGTTTAAGTCAAAACAGCAGCTCAGATCTGATCCCCAGCCTGGGAACCCCACGGCGCAGCCAAAAAAGAAAAAAAAAAAAAAGATGTTAAATTCTGGGTTTTTTTGATGGAATTTTTAGGGTTTTCTACATAATCTCCTTACTAGTCATTGATCTGTTCAGATTTTCTGTTTCTTCATGATTCAGTCTTGGTAGGTTGTATGTTTCTAGAAATTAATGCATTTCTTCTGGGTTGTCCAATTTATTGGCATATAATTGTTCACAGTAATCTCTTATGACCTTTCGTTTTTCTGTGGTACCAATTATAACTTCTCTTTCATTTCTGATTTGAGTCCTGGATCTTTTTTTCTTGGTGAGTCTAGCTAAAGATTTGTCAATTTTGTTTCCTTTTAAAGAACCAGCTCCTAGTTTCATTATTCTTCTCTGGTGTGTCTTTTTAAACTCCATTTCATTTGTTTGTACTCTAATTTTCTTTTTTTTTTTGGCTTGCTTGTTTAGGGCCACACCCATGGCATATGGAAGTTCCCAGGCTAAGCGTCGAATCGGAGCTACAGCTACCTGCCTACACCACAGCCACGTAGGATTGGAGCCGCATCTGCGACCTAGGCCACAGCTCACAGCAACCCCAGATCGAGGTTGCTGATTGAGGCCAGGGATCAAACCCACATCCTCAGAGATACTAGCTGGATTTGTTTCCCCTGCACCACAAAGGGAACGCCCTATACTCTAATATTTATTTTCTTCTTACTATTAACTTCAGGCTTCATTTGTTTTTCTTGTTCTAGCTCCTTGAGGTATAAAGTTTGGTAGTTTATTTGAGTCTTTTCTCATTTTTTGAGGGGGGCATTTATCACTATGAACTTCTCTTTCAGAACTGCTTTCACTATATGCACAAATTTTGATATATTTCTGTTATCATTTGTTTCAAGGTTTTTTTTTCATCTTTTTTAATTTCCTCTTTGACCCATTGGTTGTTAAGTATCATTTACTTAATGTCCACATATTTGTGGATTTTCCAGTTTTCTTTGTGTAATTAATTTCCAGTTTTGTACCACAATGGTCAGAAAAGATTTCTGACATAATTTCAACCCTCTGAAATTTATTAAGACTTTTTTGAGGTCTAACATATGATCTGGCTTAGAAAATGTTCTACATACATTTATTTTTTTTTCTTAATGGATTTTATTTCAATTATAGGTGTACATAAATCATCACAAGTCAATTTTATAGATTTAAAAACAATGTGTATTCTGTTGTTTCTGAATGGAACGTTCTATATATACTTGTTCTAACATATTATTTAAGGATGATGTTTCACTGATTTTCTGTGTGAATGATCTAGCCATTGATGTAAACGGGATATTATAATCCCCTGATATTATTGTATTGCTATTTATTTCTTTAAGTCTGTTAATACTTGCTTTTTATATTTAGATGTTCCCATATTAGGTGCATAAAATTTTACAAATATTACATCCTCTTGTTGGACCAGGCCCTTTATCATCATGTAATGTCATCTTTGTCTCTTACTATTATAACTATTATAATTATTATAGTTATTATAATTATTATTATTATAAATTCAGTACAGTTGCAGGATACAAAATCAATACAAAAGGTCTGCTGCATTTCCATACATCAGTAACAAACTGTCATAAAGAGAAATAAAGAAAAACCCCATTATAATTTATTAAAGAAAAAAATAGGAAGTTCCCATAGTGGCTCAGCAGAGACGAATCTGACTAGGATCCATGAGGATGCAGGTTCAACCCCTGGCCTTGCTCAGCGGGTTAAGGATCTGGCATTGATGTGAGCTGTGGTGTAGGTCGCCATCACAGCTAAGATTCCAAGTTTCTGTGGCTGTGGCGTAGGCCGGTGGTTATAGCTCTGATTCAGCCCCTAGCCTGGGAACCTCCATATGCCACAGATGCAGCCCTAAAAGTACAAAAAATAAAATAAATAAAAAGAATAAAATACCTAGGAATAAATTTAACCAAGGAGGTGAACAACCTGCATATTGAAAACTACAAGAAGTTCCCATTGTGGCGCAGCGGAAACAAATCCAATTAGGAACCATGAGGTTGCGGGTTCAAGCCGTGGCCTCACTCAGTGGGTTAAGGATCTGGCATTGCCGTTAGCTGTGGTGTAGGTCGCAGACGTGGCTCAGATCCTGAGTTGCTGTGGCTGTGGTGTAGGCTGGCAGCTGTAGCCCCAATTTGACCTCTAGCCTGGGAACTTCCATATGCCACAACTGCAGCCCTAAAAAAAAGCAAAAAAGAGAAAAAAGAAAGAAAACTACAAGACATTAATGAAATAAATTCAAGAAGACACAAATAAATGGAAAGACATTCTGTGTTCATGAATTAAAAGAATCAATATCATTAAAATGTCCAGACTATCCAAAGCAAGCTACAGATTCAATGCAACCCCTATCAAAATTCACAATTTGAACAAAAGTCACTATCACTTAAAATAGGTGTATTCTAACAACAAAAATGTTTGCGTCCTTGCCAAACTGAATATTTTGTTGAGATATTTCACACATATTCCCACAGAGGGGAAAAAAAAAGAATGACGTTGGATTTCTTTACTTCTTTGTGGTGTACTAAGTGCTCGCCCTCTCCCTCTCAATCCCTCTCTCTCTCTCTCTCTCTCTCACACACACACACACACACACACACATCCATACTCAGAAATAGTCTGTCTGGTAGGAACATGATTCTGTCTCCCTCAGCTTGACTAAACTTCAAACAGGCTTCTGACTCCATCCCCGATCTCCCTTTTCTTAGAGTCTTTACCTGAGAAAACCTGCCTTGGTAAATTCTTTATCTACCCTTTTGAGATGTGAATTTTTTAAAGCCTCTTGAAAGTTTTATAACCCAGGAACGCCTAAAGTACCTGGGATCATACCTTTGAAATATATTCACCAAGAAAGATAACACCCCATTTCCCAGTCTCTGCGGGAGGGCAGGAACCTTGCTTCAGATGGTAAAACTACCTCCAGTCATGAAGTTAAGGTAGAGTTTGCTTTTCCTTTTGATAAGGACAATTAACAAATATAGGTAACCAAAGAGTCCCCCTCAGGTCTCAAAGACCTCAGCTCTTAAAAAGCTTTCCCAACTTTTGTTTCAATAGAGTTTTCTGTCTTCCCAATTAGAGTAACCTGTACAAAGTCCTCCTTGCCTGATTAACTTTGGCCAGTTCGACATTTGCTGTGACAGAGCCAAGTTCATGATGTTAGGAAAAAACACTTTTCTGTGCTGAGAGATGATCATGCAATCTTCTGTTCAAATTCTTAGTCTATAACCTCTTTCTTAAACCCTTTTCAAAAAGCAAAAGCAGGAGTTCCTGTTGTGGCTCAGAGGTAACAAACCTGACTAGTATCCATGAGGATGTGGGTTCATTCCTGGCCTCGCTCAGTCGGTTAAGAATTTGGCATTGCTACGGGTGTGGCATAGGTCAGCAGTTGCAGCTCCGATTCGACCCCTAGCCTAGGATCCATATGGGTGCAGCTCTTAAAAAAAAAAGGCAAAAAACCAAAAAGTTTGTAAATCAGTGAAACTAGAACACACCCTCACATCATGCACAAAAATAAACTCAAAATGGCTCAAAGACTTAACTGTAAGACAAGACACCATTGAACTCCTAGAAGAGAACATAGGCAAATGATATAAACATGATATAAACCTTACAAATGTTTTCTCAGGTCAGTCTCCCAAAGCAACAGAAATAAAAACAAAAATAAACCAATGGGACCTAATCAAACTGACAAGCTTTTGCACAGCAAAGGAAACCTTAAAAACAAAAAGACAACTTACAGAATGGGAGAAAGTAGTTTTCAAATGATACAACTGACAAGGGCTTAATATACAATATAAACAAATATACAAACAACTAAAATATAAAACAACTTATACAACTCAACAGCAAAAAAGCCAACAACCCAACTGAAAAATGGGCAAGAGACCTGAATAGACATTTCTCCAAAGAAGATATGCAGATGGCCAGTAAGTACATGAAAAAACGCTCAACATCACTACTTATTAGAGAAATGCAAATCAAAACCACTATGGAGTTCCCATCATGGCGCAGCAAATCCAACTAGGAACCATGAGGTTGCGGGTTTGACCCCTGGCCTCTCTCAATGGGTTAAGGATCTGGCATTTCCATGATCTGTAGTGTAGATCACAGATGCAGCTAGGATCCTGTGTGGCTATGGCTGTGGTGCAAGCTGGCAGCTGTAGCTCCAATTCGAACCCTAGCCTGGGAACCTCCATATGCCAAGGGTGTGGCCCTAAAAAGCAAAACAAACAAACAAACAAACAAAAAAACCTACAATGAGGTATCACCCCTCACACCAGTCATAATGGCCATCATCACAAAATTTACAAACAATAAAAGCTGGAGAGGATGTGAAGAAAAGGGAATCCTTCTACACTGTTGGTGCGAATGTACACTGGTGCAACTAGTATTGAATACAGAATAGACGTATTGATCCAGCAATGGGCAACCAACCAGAGAAAACCACAATTCAAAAAGATACATGCACTCCAATGTTCACTGCAGAACAGCTGAGACATGGAAGCAACCTAAATGTCTATCAACAGAGGAACAGTTAAAGAAGATGTGGTACATATATACAATGGAATACTACTCAGCCATAAAAAAGAATGAAATTATGCCATTTGCAGCAATACAGATGGACCTAGAAATTACCATACTAAGTGAAGTCAGACAAAGAAAGACAAATATCATATGAGATTACTAATATGGGGGATCAAATAAAAGTGATAAAATAGGACTTACAAAACAGAAACAGACTCAAAAATTTCAAAACCAAACTTATGCTTACCAAAGGGGAAACATGGCATGGTGGGGAGGGATAAATTAGGGGGCTGGGATTGATATATACACACTACTATACATAAAATAGATGGGTAACAATAACCTACTGTATAGCCCATGGAAATTTACTCAGTTCTGTGTAATAACCTATATGGGAAAAGCATCTGAAAAGAAATGGATATATGTATATGTATAACTGATTTACTTTGCTATATGCCTGAAATTAACACAACTTTGTTAAGTCAACTATATTCCAATAAAATTAAAAATAAATAATAAAAAATACTAATATGAAAAATAAATAAAATATCATCTTTAGAAGAAGCAATTTTCAATAGCAACACAAAACATAATTTGGGAAAATATCACAACAAATGTGAAGTGCCTTTTCTGAGAAAACTATAAAACCTAATTAACGACTGTAAGAGAAAGTAGAGAGATGGTCCATGCTCATAAATAGAAAGACAGGAAACTGATCTATCAATTCAATGCAACACCAATAAAAATTTCACAAAGATTATCTGTTGAATTTAGAGGCCAGTCAGTCCTACATTCACACACAAGAAGAGTCAAGGTGGTCAGATTATTTTTAAGGACAAAAAGAATGCATGTCACAATCCCCCAGTTGTCAAAACATTTTAAAACTAAATGATCATTCCTGCTGTATAGCACAGGGAACTATATCTAGTCACTTGTGATGAAACATGATGGAAGATAATGTGAGAAAAAGAATATATATATATATATATATATACATATGTACATATACACATACATATATATATATAACTGAATCACTATGCTACACGGTAGAAATTGACAGAACACTGTAAATTAACTATAATGGAAAAAATAAAAATCATAAAAAATTAAATTAAAAAAAAAAACTAAATGACCTGACAGATACAGAGAACAACGCAGTGGTTATCAATGGGAAAAGGGAGGGAAAAGAGAAAGGTAGGGGATTATGAGGCTCAAACTATTACGTAGAAAATAATCTACAAGGATATACTGTACAACATGGGGAATCTAGCCGACGTTTTATAACTGTAAATGGAGTATAACATTTAAAAATTGTCAGGAGGGAATAGGATGGACTGGGAGGTTGGGAATAGGATGGACTGGGAGTTTGGGTTTGTCAGGAGGGAATAGGATGGACTGGGAGTTTGGGGTTAGTATACGCAAACTATTATGTTTATAATGGATAAGCAATGAAGTTCTGACTATAGTGCAGGGAACTATATCCAATCACCTGCTCTGTTTGTTTGTTTTGCTTTTTAGGGCCACATACTCGGCATGTGGAAATTCTCAGGCTAGGGGCTGAATTGGAGCTGCAGCTGCCAGCCTACACCACAACCACAGCAGTGCCAGATCTGAGCCATGTCTGTGACCCACACCATAGCTCACAGCAACACCGGATCCTTAATCCTTAAGTGAGCCAGGGATTGAACCCACATCCTTATAGATACTTGTTGGGCTCGTTTCCGCTGAGCCACAGCAGGGACTCCCTATCCAATCACTTGTAATAGAACACGATAGAAGATAATGAGAAAAAGAATGTACATACATGTACAACTGGGTCGCTTTGTTGTACAGCAGAAACTGACAGAACATTGTAAATCAACCATAATACAAGTTTTTTTATAACTGTGAATGTTGTACACCTGTAACTTCTTTAAAAAAAAAAAAAAGAATACTCTTTAAAAAAAACCTAAGTGACCTGAGATTGGCCCAGAGACATTAGTTGTGGTTTTACATTTCTCTCTTGGGTTGAAGACACAGTATGGAGAAAGGAGATAGGAAAGATGACACTGATGACAAAAAAGAGATGGGCTTCTTCACAGTTCCTCACCCACTCTAAATCAGAGTGACCCTGACTCTCAAATAAAGACAAAAGCTATTTTCAAAGAAGCACTTATACCACAGAAGCCTGACCTAAGGAAAATAACAGTTGGAGGGAAGTTTCCATCAGCCACCTGGCATTTGCCAATCATCTGATAGGTGCTACCCACAAAGGAGTCAGAAGATGCAACTATCCTGGGTCTATGAGACCCTGGGACAAAGGTGAGAGACAGGAGCCACACAGGAAAGGAAGAACCTACTCACGAAGCAACGTCCTAGTAAGTCCAATAAAGTACAAGTATAAATGCAAAAAATAAAAACTGCTAAATTGCAAGCAGAGGGGTAACCATGGGCAGGTTGCTCGGGGGCATATTCTGAGGTGGGTCTGGGAAGTTTACAGCTAGAGAGGGAGTTGCTGCTGACTGTGCTGCTGCCCATCTGGTCAATGGATCCTGCTCCACAGTGACTCAGGCATCAATTGGTCAGCACCAAAACCATCACTGTGGAGTTCCCATCGTGGCTCAGCAGAAACGAGTATGACTAGCATCCATGAGGATGCAGGTTCCATCCCTGGTCTTGCTCAGTGGGTTAAGGATCTGGCTTTGCCATGAGCTGTGCTCTAAGTCAAAGATGCAGCTCAGATCTGGCGTTGCTGTGGCTGTGGTATAGGCCAGCAGCTACAGCTCCGATTCGACCCCCTAGTCTGGGAACCTCCATATGCCACAGGTGTGCCCCTAAAAAGACCAAAAAAAAAAAAAAAAAAAAAAAACCCCATCACTGTGTACTGTTGTGTTGAGGCTTCTAAATTCCAGCAAATTATGACCCATTTATCAAGATAAAACTTCGTACTGTCTTCTATACCAAATTAGCTAATGATCTTGTCTAAGATTGAAGAAAATTGTAGGCTCATCCTCCTGCTTCTTGCTCTCTTTCTTTTGTGCCTTATTCGAGGCTGCAATGAGCTAGGGATTTCTTCCCCCTGGTGACTCTGATCTGGCATCTCAGATCACTCAAAACTGTTGCTTACAGATCACCAACATGATAGGAACAGAGGTTAGTACTGAGTTGAGAATACAATTCCTCCCATAGAGAGGCTTGCTTAACTGTTTATAGGATGATGAATCCCAGGAGGACCTAAGTTATGTTCTCTTGCAGGAGCACTGCCTACAGTGAACATCATTAGAACTACAGATTGTTAGCTCCAAACATGAACCCACTAGAGCTTTCCACACCAGTTATGCCACACCAGCTCACAGAACTAACTTGATTTCAAGTTTAACCAAGATCTCAACCGGAAGTATCTCACTTGGGTATTGGCTCATTCACATTCCAACCAAAACGTAGTGTACCATAAATTGCATATTGTTAGATCTGCCATGACTAAGACACCCACATAAAATCTCATTAACGTAAAAGAAATTAAGCTGACTGTGGTTCATTCAGCAACATTCCTCATCCACGTCCAACATCAGCTCGTTGACATGCCAGACACAGTTAAATCTAGATGGATGTAATCTTGGCAAATGGAAGGTAATCAACAAGCCTTCAGCTCCACCGCTAAAGCAGCATGTAACCCATTTCTGAAATACAGTAATAAAGAGAGGGTGAGGAAAAGCCTTCCTGATCATAACTGGCATTTGTGATGTAGCAAGAGGGTCCCTGGGTTCTGATATACTATTTACTGGAATCATAAATAGGTACATAGTTTAAGAGGTTTGTAAGTCACTTGCTGCTTCGGTTATCCCTGCATAGTTATTAATATTGCGATTAGAGTCCGCATTTCTTGAACACGCTATACTAAATGATCAGCCTGCTTGATCTTGGGTGAGCCTCACAACAACCCTTTGAGAAATTCTTCTCCTTGCCATTTTGCAGCTGAGGAAACTGAGGCACAGAGAAGGTTAGTATGGCCCAAACTATACGTATAACAACTCTGATACCAGAGCCCAAGTTCTTAACCATGTGCTTCACGGCTCCCCTAGTTATAAAGCCTTTTTGTACAATTGTTCATTACTTATATGTGGATAGGGCGAACAGCTCTAAATAGGGTCTTAGGGATATTCTGCTTGGAAATGGGGGACTAGGGCTCTTGCTTGAAGATCTATTTCAATAGCAAGACATATTTTCACTTTAACAGTGTAATTATTTGGGTGGTTTATTTGGGCTGGTAAACAGATTTGGAAGGTTAAAGGTTAAAACACTCCCAAGCCATCCTTTGGTGCTGCCAATATGGATTGCATCATGACATACTTAACATCGTTTTCTCTTTGGTTCCCTGAAGAAGCCATGTGTGCTAGGATATTCGTCTCCCTATTTCATACTCTGGAACATGCAAACACTATGAACCATAGTACTAAGTCAAGATTACTTTTTCCTTCTGACTGGATCTTTTTTTTTTTTGCTCTATCTCTTTAAAACCATGCAAGCTACTGCTACACAATGCCTAAATAATTGTTCAATTAGATGTTGGGCTGGGGGGGGATTCATATGCTCTAGCTACAAATCATCATGCATACAGAGCTACTTGCCTTACCTATCTTATCTGTCATGTCATGCAGAATCCAGGACTTGGTGTGTATTTCACTCTTCGGAAGCATAGTTGTTCTGGGGTTGGTATGTGGCATAAAATGAGAAACTTGTTGGAGACGGGAAACTATTTTGCATCTGGGCAGAATTTTGAAGTAGGAAAAGCTGTCGTAGTCACTGTGTTCCTCTCTCAGGCACTTAATCCGAGTCCTAATCTTACTCTGAACTGCAACTGTTAGAATTTTCCCCCATTGCTGTTACCTGAGAAAGGCTGTCATCAACTCAGTACCAGCTTGATGTCCTCAGGTCTCAGTGGCTCTGGAATTGCACAAAACTGGCCTGAATCAGCTAGCTAAGCGACCTTGGGTAAAAAATCTCTCTGAACCCCGGTCACATCCCCTGTAAAACAGGGACAAGAGTATCTATACCATAGATTTGTTTGGAGGATTAAGCATAATTCTGTGTCTAGGCAGAGAAGCACAATACCAAGGACACAGTAGGAACTAGATAAATGGTAGATTTTTGGTGTTGATATAAGCATAAAGCATAAGAGGTCTATTTCTGCAGTGCATATAGATTTAAGGGCGTCATTTTGTGTATTTCTTCCTCTGAATGATAAATATGTGCTGTAAGATTTTTAAAGATGAGAAATATTAACTGCCACTCATCTGCGGCAAGTAAGCTGAATATACACACTTGTAGGCCAAAAGACGGATTTAACTAATTTTTAAAAAATCTTACAGCACATAACAGGACAATGAAGTAAATTTTCAAAGGTTAAAAAAGCCCAACTAAAGAACAACTGAAAAAAAAAAAAAAAAAACCCAGAGAATAAAAAAGCCCAACTCATTCACATTGTGCAACTAGCAAAAAGGACATTTAAAAGCGTGAAAATTACGCCTGAGAGAATGCTTAAATTGTGGTGAGTATGTACTGCGGGAAAGGAAGTTACCTAAAAAGACTTGGGGTGAAGTTACAGTGTCCTGAAATTGTGTCATACGGAAAAAGAAATCCATCCATTCATCAGATATTTGTTGAGTGCCCACAACCTGCCAAGTACAAACAAAACCACAGCCACCAACACTGCTTTGAGACCTCGAGGCCCCGCAGCCGTGGTTAAAATCCTTACGCCAAGTCCACGCAGCGCGTTATTAAGCAAGAGACAGAGTAAATCGGCCCCACCCCCTCCTTGCGCAGGTCTCGTGCGTTTACGTAATCGCAATTCGAAAACGCCAAGACGTACCTACGGTGTCCCACGAGGAAATGGTAATGCAGCAACAGCGACTTGTTCCGCCCGGGTAAAAGATGGCGCTTGACGCGTCAGCCACCTTTGCTGCCTCGTTCCTTCCTCGAGGGGGTGGGGCCTAGAGAGAGCAAGGGGGGTTGTGTTTAGGAGGTTTGTGGTTTTGTGTTTCCCGCCCTTTCTCCCCTCCCCTTGCTCTCACATTATTTGTTGGGGTGAAACACGGGATACCATTTAACCAGAAAAGCACAAAACGGGAGAAGAACACGACGTAAAGCCGGCTCGGGCCCGCGCGAGGGGGCCGGGCCTGGGGGCGTGGCCAGGGCCGCGGGGGCGGGGCTGCGGTTGCGGTCCCTGTGCCCGCGGCGGCGGCGGCGGCGGCAGTGGCAGTGGAGGCGCAGGCGGAGGCGAGTGGGTGAGCGAGAAGCTGGTGTGTAGGAGGCTGTTTTGGGTCGGGACGCTGGGACCGCGCAGGGGCGGCGGCGGAGGCCGTACCGAGGGCGCGCCTTGTCTAGTCCTCTCTTTGCCCCTCTTTTTCTTGACCGAAAGCCGGCTTCGGGTTTTCCAGCCCGGCAACTAGAGGAGTTGCCTGCATCTGGGCCCAGGGCTTTTTGGCAGCAGCGGCGTGAAGGCAGGACTGGCTGGGTATTGAGCTCCTTTCCCGCCCTCAGTCCCGGAGCCGGCTCCTTCCCCCGGGACCCGGCATGAGAACCGGAGGGACACTTCGGATCCCCCTGTGCCGCGGGCTCGAGGGAATGGAGCCTCGGGCACCGAGAGGCCTGACCCCTGAGAAGGCCAGAGGGCTGGCGGCGCGCGGCTGCTACGAACCGAGTTAGGGTCCGAGGGAGGGTTAATTTGGGGTAAGGTGGAGTGGGGTAATACTACAGAATTTGACATTTCTGAGGATTGCTGATGTCTTATAAATTTGGGCAGCAGTTCTAGACTGGGTTTTGTTCCCGTTTCGTGGGACATGACCTGCTTACTTCAGTTCTCTGAGGTTGCACAGACTTAAAGGAAGTGACCATTATGACTTGGACATCACTTGACTGATGGTATCAGTTGCAGAAAGAAATGCACTGATTACGCATCTGCCGTGGCTACGCGCAGTCTGGCTCCTGTGAATTCCGCCAGGCTTCTGTATTCAGGAGACAGGGGAGTCATGCACTTGCCCAAGAGAGAAGGCTTTTTCATAAGCAGTGGAGATTGTGAGCATCTAGTAAAAACAATCTGGTTGTGGCCAGTGGATAAATTCCTATTCAAACTGTTCCCAGCGCCGTGATGCAAAGCAAGGGGATACAATATGGTCTGGCATTTTAATTATACAAAGAGACTGGAAAATACTGTTAGATAACAATCTCAGACTTAATACTTTTAAGGTTAATGGGAACCTCACAGAAGCAAATATATGTATATATATGGGGAATTAATTATGTGGAGTCAGAATACTTAATATGTGATGGTGTTATGTGACACAGGTACGGTTGCCAGGACCTTGGCAGTCTAGGAAAGCCCTGAATCAGTTGGAAACTGCCTCATGATGACTGTACCCTTTATACCTATGAAACAAAAACGAGAAATGATAGAACACACTGCAGATTGTGCATTAAGTCAACATTAACATGCTCCAAGGAACAATTACATAGGAACTAAAGTTTGGGTTCTTTTTGTCCCTTGTAAAGTTGATGAAATAGTCTCTATTTGACTCGTTTAACAGTCCAAAATTGGCTTTCAGAGAAAGCAAAAAACCAAAGCCAATTCCTATCTTTCAAGGCTGCCCCCGGCTCTGTTTTAATTAAGTGGTTTTCTAGGTTTCTGTTTAATTAAGTAGTTTTCTAGTTTTTAAGTTCCTACTCCAAGGAGTAGCAGGTTAGCGTGCCTGTCAGTCTGAGAAACTGGAGCTGTGAGAGATGGCTTGATGGTGAGCGATATGAACTTGACCTCTGAGTCCTGGAAAGTGTTGCAAACTGTGGTGTTGCAAGCAGTTCGCTGTCAATAAAGTTGGTATGGGCAACTCCTGTTGTGGAAGGTGGGCTGATTTAGGATTCTGCTTCTCTTAGGGCTGGGAGAAAATAAATGGAAAACATGTTACAAGAAGTGTAGGCCTAATAATGGTTGAATTTTGGTTTACAACAGCAGTGGACAACCACCTTTCTAAATAGAAAAGAGATGGTAGGAGTTCCCTTCGTGGCTCAGTGGTTAACGAATCCGACTAAGAACCATGAGGTTGCGGGTTTGATCCCTGGCCTTGCTCAGTGGGTTAAGGATCCGGCGTTGCCGTGAGCTGTGGTGTAGGTCACAGACGCGGCTCTGATCCCACATTGCTGTGGCTGTGGCGAAGGCGGGCAGCTACAGCTGCTGTTAGACCGCTAGCCTGGGAACATCCACATGCCGCAGGTGTGGCTTTACATAAAAGGCAAAAAAGACAAAAAAAAAGAGAGATGGCTGAATTTTTTTTTTTTTTTTGGTCTTTTTGGCTTATCTAGAGCCGCACCGGTGGCATATGGAGGTTCCCAGGCTAGGGGTCTAACAGGAGCTGTATCCACTGGCCTACACCACAGCCACAGCAACGCGGGATCCGAGCCATGTCTGCAACCTACACCACAGCTCACGGCAACGCCGGATCCTTAACCCACTGAGCGAGGCCAGGGGTCGAACCCGCAACGTCATAGTTCCTAGTCGGATTCGTTAACCACTGAGCCACAACGGGAACTCCAAGATGGCTGATTTTTTAGCAAAAGTTTGAGAAAAAGCAAAACTTCAGTTTTAACATATGAGGGAGTTCCCTTGTGGTGCAGTGAGTAAAGGATCTGGCGTTGTCACTGCTGTGGCTCAGGTTTGATCTCTGGCCCAAGAACTTACATATGCTGCAGGCGAAGCCAGAAAAAAAGAAAAAGAAGATAGTATAATCTTTATGCCTGCATATATTGGATTATTTTCAGAAAGTGTATTGGGTTACATCTTCATAAACCCTATTCCTTGTTTATAGGAGTGTGGCAAGCCACTGTGTCACCCAATTTGGATCCTGGCTTTCCTCAAAAACTCTTAGAACTTTTGTTTGATAATCTCTGGCACCACATGTAAATAAGATATGTAGGTAAAAGACTCTCGTTTTGGGGTTATTTTGTTTGTTTGGGGTTTTTTTCCTTTTTGGGGCTGCATCTGGGGCACGTGGAAGTTCCCAGGCTAGGGGTCACATTGGAGCTACAGCTGCGGGCCTACACCACAGCCACAGCAACTTAGGATCCGAGCCGCGTTTGCAACCTACGCCACAGCTCACAGCAACGCCAAATATCCATCCAGGGATCAAACCCGCATCCTCGTGGATACTGGTCAGAGTCATTTTTGCTGAGCCGCAGCAGGAACTTCCAGAGACTCTTGGTTTTGAACTGATTTTTTTTTTTTTAAACGTGTGCATGTATGGATTTTCTTTACCAGAGATGGTGGCTTGAGGTGTTAGTGAACTCATTTTGCTATTCTCCTAACTGCTTCTCTGTACTTTAACTTCTCAAGTTATTTCTTTTGTCAAGATTTATAGCTAAACAATTCAACATAATCCTCATTCCTTACTTTCTTTTTAGTGATACTAGAAGTGAGAGTGAATGTAACTAATGGTCTATAATAGTTGAATGTTCACAATCAGGTAAAAAGTTTTCCCATAACCTAACCAGATTTTGCTCCAGTGCTCAATTCCTTTTAATGTAATGATGAAATATTTTGCTTTTTAGGGCCACACATGAGGCATCTAGAAGTTCCCAGGCTAGGTGTGGAATTGGAGCTACAGCTGCAGGCCTACACCACGTCTCACAGCAATGGCAGATCCTTAACCCACTGAGCAAGGCTAGGGATTGAACCCGTGTCCTCATGGATCCTAGTTGGGTTTGTTACCACTGAGCTACAACTGGAACTCCTAATGATGAAATCTTTGGGTTGCAATATTCATTGCCTTTATGATTATTAACCTTTTTTTTTTTTTTTGTCTTTTTGCCTTTTCTAGGGCCACACCCGTGGCATATGGAGGTTCCCAGGCTAGGGGTCTAACAGGAGCTGTAGCCACCGGCCTACGCCACAGCCACAGCCACGCGGGATCCAAGCCGCGTCTGCAACCTACACCACAGCTTACAGCAACGCCAGATCCTTAACCCACTGAGCAAGGCCAGGGATCGAACCCGCAACCTCATGGTTCCTAGTCAGATTCATTAACCACTGAGCCTCGATGGGAACTTCTGATTATTCACCTTTTTTATCCAGAAAGTAAGAGCAAAAGAAGAGTATGTTACAATATAATTGTATGGCTCTTTGTTTACTTAATTCATCAACTTGGCCTCCAGTTTGCTATTGTTAATTATCATAGCATCATTACAGTTTCAATTCACATTTCTTTATTCTATCATTGCAAACTGGCTAAATTGTATATGTAACAGTGAATATTTTAAACAAGCTATATAGCTTGTACCCGGTATAGTATCTTGAGTCTTTTAAATTGATATAACACATTTAAAAAATAGGAGTTGCCATCATGGCTCAGCGGAAACAAATCTGACTAGCATCCATGAGGATGCAGATTTGATCCCTGGCCTTGCTCACTGGGTTAAGGATCCTGGGTTGCCGTGAGCCGAGGTATAGGCCAGCTCTGATTCAACTCCTTAGCCTGGGAGCCTCCATATAGCATGAGTGTAGCCCTAAAAAGACCAAAAAATAAAATAAAAAGTAAATATTTCCTGGAGTTCCCATCGTGGCGCAGTGGAAATGAATCTGACTGGGAACCATGAGGTTGCAGGTTCGATCCCTGGCCTTGCTCAGTGGGTTAAGGATCCAGCGTTTGTGAGCTGTGGTGTAGGTCGCAGACGTGGCTCAGATCCCAAGTTGCTGTGACATCAGCTGGCAGCTGTAGCTCTGATTGGACCCCTAGCCTGGGAACCTCCATATGCCACAGGTGTGGCCCTAAAAAGCAAAAAAGAAAGAAAATATTTCTAAAATAGTACATAAGAATTGTTTTTCGTTAAACCGTTTCTGCACATACTTACGTAAAGCGTTTTGCCAAGCACTGTATACCTATTCTTGACATCATGATGAAAGTACTCATACGGTGCTCTAAAATTAGAGTATTTTTTTCCCCGCTTTGTATCAATTGCTGAACCCTCCTGACAAGAAGTGGATAAAATTCTTTATTTAAGTGAAATGGTTTGCTTTGACATGAATTTAGTTAAATGATCAAAGGTTGTTTCCCAAAGCAATCATACAGGCAAAGATAGACACATCACAGTTCACCTGTTATTAACTGCTATCCTTTACTATTAGGATGAAGAGATTCCATCATTTTCGACTTGCTTAAATGGCATTGGCATTGAATACACGTAAGTGTTCAATTTTAATGTCAGGCAGGAGTAATTCATTTTACATTAACAACACACTGAATGTGCGCTTTTAGAGTGATATACCGGGGGTGGCTTAAGATACACAAGAGACCTGGATCCCAACCCAGCTCAGTGACTTGGGGCAGTTCAGCCTTTGTTTTCAGCAGATTGAAAGGTAAAAAGGGTCCATCAAACTGTTTCGTTCTCTACGTGTTTTAAATGACTGAAGCTTTTTACTTGAGCCATTTAGTGTAGAACTCTCCTTGTAATGATATTTATGTATTTACCTTTTTTTTTTTTTTTTGATTTTGCTTTTAGGGCCACACCAGCGGCACATGGAGGTTCCCAGGCTAGGGGTCAAATTGGAGGTACAGCTGCCGGCCTACGCCACAGCCACAGCAACGGGAACTCCTACAATGCTGTCTTGAATAGCATATTAAATATGTTTATCTGTCATCTTCAGCACCAGTATTGGGCTGTAGTACCCTGATGCCCAGAGAGCATTGATTATTGAAAATAATTGAGTGCACTGAGGACATTTTGCTCATTTTCTGTGATGATTCCAGATTCTTATGTACTTGCAATGTTTTGTCTTTCTTCCCATTCCCCCCCCCCACTGCCCCCGCTCACCTTGGCAACTTTTAGACTTTCTACTGTCAGGAGTAGAGTACTATAACGAAGTACGGCTAATTAGGTGATGTAAAACAGCAAAAACTTGGAGTTCCTGTTGTGGCTCAGTGGTTAATGAACCCAACTAGCATCCCTGAGGACGCGGGTTCAATCCCTGGCCTCGCTCAGTGGGTTAAGGATCTGTAGTTGCCGTGAGTTGTGGTGTAGGTTGCAGATGTGGCTTGGATCCGCGTTGCTGTGGCTGTGGTGTAGGCTGGCAGCTATAGCTCCTGTTAGACCCCTAGCTTGGGAACCTCCATATGCTGCGGATGCGGCCCTGAAAAGGACAAAAAGACCAAAAGAAAAAAAAATTAATCTCTTTCAGTTCTGAAAGCTAGAGGTCTGAAATAAGGTGTTGGCAGGGGCAGACTCCAGAGGCTGCGTGAAGGAATCCTTCCTTGCCTGGTAGTTACCAGCAATCCTTCACATTCCTTGGCTTATAACTGCATCACTCGTTTTTGCCTTCGTCTTTCCCTGGCCCGCTTTTCCCTTCTGTGTGTCTCTAAATCTCTCCTTGTAAGGATACCAGTCCTTGGAATAGGAGCACCCTAATCCAGTATGACTTCATCTTAGCTTGATTACACCTATTTCCAAGTAAGATCACATTCACAGGTACAGGGCGTTGGGGCTTGAACATATATTGTTCATATATATGTATTGCGGGAGGCGGGGTGGGGGACACAGTTTAGCCAACAGCAGGTGTCATGGTCTTTAGCTGAGTCCTCCCTTTCTTAAACTAAACTAAGAATATGCTTCTCTTTAGTTCCTGTGGTTTAGGAACCAAATATCCAATCATGTTAGGATTGCATGTAATCTGGATATTTAGAAACAATAAGGATCTATTCTGAGAGTTTCGATATATAATATTTCACATTAATATTATTAATAGTCAGAGGCTTTTCTTATCCAATCATGCTAGGATTGCATATAATCTGGGTATTTAGAAACAATAAGGATCTATTCTAAGAGTTTCGGTATATAATATTTCACATTAATATTATTAATAGTCAGAGGCTTTTCTTAAGATCATTATTTTTGGATTTTAAGGTTATACCCTGAATGCAAGTGGCCGGTTACTATGTATCATAAAATTATCAGCATATCAACAAATACTTAATGTGCACCTGCTGTGATGGTTTAATGTCTCTTTCCTGGTAAGAGACATGCTTTTGTGTCTTTTTGATTGAAGAGTAGAAAACCATATATGCCTAAATCATTTGGTTTTTGTTGTTGTTGTGTTTTTGTTTTGCTTTGTTATGCACCCACAGCATATGGAAGTTTCCAGGCTAGGGGTCTAATTGGAGCTACAGCTGCTGGCCACAGCCAAGGCCACAGCAACACAGGATCCGAGCCACGTCTGCAATCTACACCATAGCTCACGGCAACGCTGTATCCTTAACCCACTGAGCAAGGCCAGGGATTGAACCCAAGTCCTCATGGATGCTAGTTGGGTTCCTTACCGCTGCGCCACAGTGGGAAACTCCCATTTGGGTTTTGATGGATGACTTTTTCACTTGCTAAACCTAATCACGGCTCTTGTGTGTCATCATTTAGATATTCCCGGAGCTTTCGAATAATGTGACCTATGGGATGCGGCAATGTCAGCTCTCTGTCCACCGCCATCTCCAGCCGTTGCCAAGACAGAGATCGCTTTAAGTGGTGAATCCCCTTTATTAGCCGCTACCTTCGCTTACTGGGACAATATCCTGGGCCCGAGAGTAAGGCACATTTGGGCTCCAAAGACAGAACAGGTACTTCTCAGCGATGGAGAAATCACTTTTCTTGCCAACCACACCCTCAATGGAGAAATCCTTCGCAATGCTGAGAGCGGAGCTATAGACGTGAAGTTTTTCGTCTTATCTGAAAAGGGAGTGATTATCGTTTCGTTAATCTTCGATGGAAACTGGAACGGGGATAGGAGCACATATGGACTGTCAATCATACTTCCGCAGACGGAGCTGAGCTTCTACCTCCCCCTTCACAGGGTGTGTGTGGACAGGTTAACACACATCATCCGGAAAGGAAGGATATGGATGCACAAGGTGAGCGGGTTTTGAGCTTATTAAATGTGCTCACCCAGCCACTGAAAATGTATCTTCATGGACACTTATATCTACTTTCTAGAAATGATATGCAGTTATATTCAAACAGGAGCTGTTATTTGCCTCTGCCCTGCTGGGTCCAGGTAGAGCTAGGCTGATGTCTGTGCTCTTGGTGATGACCCTGGAAAGTAGGAGATGCTGGCGCCACATTGCAGATAGAAAGCTGAAGCTTAGAGAAATTAAGAAACATAATAAAGATTTAGAGTCTGGATTTGTCCTGGGAGGCTTTGCTTCCAAAAGCTTTTCGTTTTTGCATCGCATGACCCAGTCTTTCACTTACTACCGTGTATAAAGTGTAAACAATTCAGCATGGTTGTTTCATAAGCCATTGACTATAAAGCCTTCGGTCCCTTTAACTTCTTTGCCAAGTTCCCAAATTTGTAAAATGAACAAGCTGAACTTCTTGGTTTTCCAGAGATAATTCACTTTGATTTTGCAGATTGAACTAGAGGAAATTATTGTTATCGCCTAAATCCTATACTATAGTTTAATATATAGTGATATTTAATTTCCATGTACTGTAATTTTGGCAGATGAGAAGAACAAATTTAATTCTTCTTACTGCTTTGCAACTTGATACTAACATGGAAATCCATTAAAGTATTGTTAATTTTTTTTTTTTTTGTCTTTTTGCCTTTTCTAGGGCTGCACTTGGCAGCATATGGAGGTTCCCAGGCTAGGGGTCTAACAGGAGCTGTAGCCGCCGGCTGACACCACAGCCTCAGCAACGCGGGATCCAAGCCGCGTCTGTGACCAACACCACAGTTCACGGCAACACCGGATCCTTAACCCACTGAGCGAGGCCAGGGATCAAACCCGCAACCTCATGGTTCCTAGTCGGATTCGTTAACCACTGAGCCACGACGGGAACTCCTAGCTTCATCTTAATCTTACCTAATTTGAAAATCATTAGTTTCCTTTGTGAAACTATGCAGATGTTACATTGACCATTTTCTGCCAGATTATCTTGTTTTTAACTGCAGGCAAAAAGGGTGTTTTTATTTTGTTTTGTATTGTCTCTGACAGCATGGATTTGTTGGGTTAATCCTCCCCCACACTTTTTTTTTCCTTGCCCTAAAGTGGAAAGTGTTATCCCCATGGAGGGAGACATCTGCCATTTACCTCTACTGTGAGGAGTTCTCTTGTGGCACAGCAGTTTAAGGATCCAGAGCTGTCACTGCAGCAGCTTCTATTGCTGCTGTGGCATGGGTTCAAACACTGGCCCAAGAACTTCCACAGGCCACAGGCAGGGCTAGATAAATAAATAACTGTATTATGAAAAATAAATGTGTATCAAGATGTAGCTTTTTGGAGTTCCCATTGTGGCACAGCGGAAATGAATCCGACTAGGAACCATGAGGTCGCGGGTTCAATCCCTGGCCTCACTCAAGCTTAGTGGGTTAAGGATCTGGCATTGCCGTGATCTATGGTGTAGGTCGCAGATGCGGCTCAGATCTGGCATTGCTGTGGCTATGGTGTAGGCGGGCAGCTACAGCTCCAGTTCGCCCCCTAGCCTGGGAACATCCGTGTGCTGCGAGTGCGGCCCTAAAAAGCAAAAAAAAAAAGTTGTAGTTTTTTAATTTTACTAAATTTTCTCTTGCTCAGGAAAGGCAAGAAAATGTCCAGAAGATAGTCTTGGAAGGCACAGAGAGAATGGAAGATCAGGTAAGGTGCAGACTGTGTATCATCAGACAGCACCAGACCCACCTGTCTGTATGAAAGTAAGGACTGCTTCTCTTAAGACCTGGAAGACATGTTAGTTTGACAGAGTGAACAGACCTTTACGGAAATATATGAAATAAACCGGATGAAAATTTCCATATCTTAGACCTAAAGAATTAAAATCAATAAAGGGTAATAATAATTGCATCTACCAATTAACATTCTGCTACCTTTTTTTCCTGTTTGCATAGAATAAGTTTTGGACAACTTATTCGTAATAAAATTAAAAATTACGTGTGAGGTATTCTCTAAGGTATTGCTTCTCAAACATCCCACAGAAGTAGTTGCAAAAGGAGAAGAGTGAGTACCCAGAAGGAATATGGTATTTCTTTGAAGTCTCATATTGTATCTTTTTTTTCTTTCTTTTTTTTCTTTTTTTTTTTTTTGCTTTTTAGGGCCGCACTCATGGCATATGGAGGTTCCCAGGCTAGTGGCTGAATCGGAGCTGTAGCTGCCGGCCTAAGCCACAGCCACAGCAACGCGAGATCCAAGCTACGTCTGCAGCCTACACCAGATCTCGCAGCAACGCCGGATGCTTAACCCACTGAGCAAGGCCAGGGATCGAACCTGCAACCCCATGGTTCCTAGTCGGGTTTATTACCATTGCATCACGATGGGAACTCCACATGTATATCTTTAAAATGCTTGCAATTTACATTTCAGTGTGTGATATATCTATTTGTTTTAATATTACAATTTGCTGTTGAGATTCCTTCTTACCATTTGGGCTTCCAGTAGTATCAAGTCTCCAGGAAGACATGTCGTGTCCATGTTTATCTCCTGGCTTTGAACATCCTTAGGGAGCAGGAACCAGGGTCTAAGAAGCAAGATGGCAAGGGTATGGCCTCCGTTATGGAAATTAATTGCAGAGCTTTCCAGCCGAGGGCAGAGACTTCTGAAGGGGAATCCCCAGTGGAGAAAGCAGCGTTCTTAGCTTTTACTTTCATTGCCTCTGGCCACCCTCACTGCTCCTCTGTTAAAATTCCAGTCTAAACACGCCTTTCCCCTAGTTCTCCCTTCACGGTGCCTGAAACAGCTAGGACTGATGTTGTTTTTCTTCCTTCCTCTTTCATTTCTTTCTTTCTCTTTTTTTATTTTAAAGGGCCGCACCTTCGGCATATGGAAGTTCCCAGGCTAGGGGTCAAATTTTAGCCTCAGCTGCAGGCCTACGCCACAGCTCAGGGCAATGCTGGATCCTTCACCCACTGAATGAGGTCAGGTATCAAACCTACTCCTCATGGATACTAGCCAGGTTCTTAACCTGCTGAGCCACAATGGGAACTCATAACTGGTACCTTTTTTTTGTCTTTTTAGGGCCGCATCCATGGCAAATCCAGGCTAGGGGTCAAATCACAGCTACAGCTGCCGGCCGGTGCCATAGCCACAGCAACGAGGGATCCGAGCCACATCTGCAGCCTAAACCACAGTTCACAGAAACACCAGGTCCTTAACCCATTGAACGAGGCCAGGGATCACACCTGTGTCCTCATGGATGCTACTCAGATTCGTTTCCACTGAGCCATGGCGGGAACTCCTCTCATAGCTGGTACTTTAAACAATAACTTTTTCTAAAAATCTGTCAAAATACAGAAACACAAACAAGGAAAATACGAAACACTATAAAATGATCTTCTTTACAAAATTAAGTATGTAATAACTTTTACAAAAGTCAGAAAGAGACAGTTTCAGGAAAAGATCAGAGACTTATAAGGAAGTGTTTCCCTTTACCTAGAGAAGCCTGGCCTTCACTTGCAGGTCAGAATGCAGGCTGCCAAGGAATGAGGTGACTTTCACCAACCTTTTGATGTACCTGCTAGTTATGGAGTAATTAGTAGTTATCTCGGGAAAAAGGAAATTTAGGATCCAGAAAATCCTGCTTTTGCTGGGATTTTTTTTTTCAAGCCAGAAACGTGTATTTATAACGTGTACTGCTTATTAACGTTTCAGTTTCAAAGACTCTTGAAAATGTTATCCCACAGCCTTCTGTGTCAGGAGGCAAGTGTGCTCAGACAAACTGGAGGTTTTTATAAGGGAAACTTTCTCCTGCTGAGAAGTCCAAGTTAGAGAATAAAGAGGGAAAAACTAAAGACATTTTTTTTTAGAGCCTTTTCTGTGTTCCGCCGTGAAGGATTTGTTGTAGTTATTAAGCTTCAGTGAGGCTCTCCCTTTGCTTACATGGTAGGTGTCCGAGGTGCCATGTATGACATACTGTATGTATCTACACCTAAGGGGAGGTATCTTTCCATAATTATCATTTCTGAAAAGAAGGGATTGCCTGATGAGTGACTTCTTGTAAGTCTCACATTATGTGCTCACAGTGACTTTATTTTGAACCATAAATACCGTGTGGGACTGACATGTTAGTCTAAAACAGCTTTAATCAGTGCTAGTTTTTGATGCTTATAGCTGTCAGTCATCTGATAAAATCATTTTACAAGGAAGCAAATTTAATACAGCTTCAGTCTTTATTCTCAACATGCATGTGCCGATTGTTGTAATCATAAACCAACATTTAAAAGATTTCTTTAAAAAGCAGAAACAGGAGTTCCTGTTGTGGCCCAGTGGTAACAAACCTGATTAATATCCATGAGGCCTCGCTCAGTGGGTTAATAAGGATCTGGCATTGCTGTGAGCTGTGGTGTAGGTCGCAGATGCAGCTCGGATCTGGCATTGCTATGGCTGTGACATAGGCTGGCAGCTGCAGCTCTTTTTGGACCCCTAGACTGGAAATTTCCATATGCCATAGGTGCAGCCCTTATAAAGGGGGGTGGGCAGAAACAGTGAGTGGTTTTATGTTTGTAAGTTATGATGAGGTTTTTTTTTTTAACTCAATGAGTTTTATTTCAATTATAGGTGTACATAAATCATCACAAGTCAATCCGATAGATTCTGTGCCCCAAACCCACAGCGTATCCCCCCACCCCCCAGACTGTCCCACCTGAAAAACCAAGGTTTTCCAAAGTCCGTGAGCCACCGTCTGTTCTGCAAAGAATGACGAGTTTTTTTAAAGTAATAACAATCTTCCTGAATCATGTAAGGGAACCTGTGACTTAGGATTAAATTTCCAGAGACAGCATCACATTTATATTCCAAAGCAATTTATGCAATAAAGGGCTCTGAAACCTGGATTAGGTCACTGTAAAAAAGGACTGACTGGAGTTCCTGCTGTTTCTCAGCGGGATCGGCAGCATCCCCGTAGCACCAGGACGTGGGTTTGATCCCCAGCTCAGCACAGTGGGTTAAAGGATCCCACGCTGCCACAGTTGCATCATAGGTCACAAACATGACACAACTGTGGTCCCTGGCCTAGGAACTACATGTGCTGCAGAGCGGCCAAAAATGGAAGAAGAAAAAAAAAAAAAAAACACTGATTGTAGGGATGACAGAGGTTCTGATTTTAAAATGCGTATAAAGACTTTGAATAAAATCATTTCATAAAATGTGAGTGAGGGGGAAAATAACTATTGTTAGATCTAGATATGTGATTGTAAGAACATTGTTTTAGCTAAACATTGATAGACATGACAGGTTCATCAGCCTCTTTAAAAGTTTATGTATTCAGAATGTGCAGGACATTTGGGGGAAGTGGTGGTAGCCGTGAATAAATGGGGGGGCACCTGGATTTGAGACCTTTTCACACGTATGGCGTTCTGTACTGAGGTTTCAATTTCATTCTAGAAAATTGCAGATTTCAGAATTACATTTTTAGCATTAGTAAGTCGTATTATCTTGAAGGAACACTAAAGGAAACTTATGTGTTTTATTGATTCTTAAAAATATATGTGGTGACTTTGATTTGTATTTGGGTGAATTATACCTTCTTATACAATGTGGTCCTTGAGATTTCAGCTTTACTACTGAGTTATTTGCTGAGGATTTCAAAATCTTTTTATGCTTGGTTTTCTTCATTTTTAAATATTAAATGCATCAGTGACCTTTGATTAACAGGAGTTCTTTTTTTGTTGTTTTGTTTTCCTTTTTAGGGCCGCACGCACTGCATGTGGAGGTTCCCAGGCTAGGGGTTGACTCAGAGCTACATCCAAGCCTTGTTTGTGGCCTACACCACGGCTCACAGCAACGTCGGATCCTTAACCCACTGAGCAAGGCCAGGGGTCAAATCTGCAACCTCGTGGTTCCTAGTCGGATTCATTTGCACTGTGCCATGACGGGAACTCCTAATAAGAGTCTTTATATCTCAAAATTTCAGAGGAGAGCCTCTCTAAATTTGGTGTGGTGATTTAATTATTGCAAAGAATAAACCCATATAATGTATAATGATAAACCATTAATTCCATTCTGACTAAAGAAAATTAGTCCATAATGGCAGAGTGAAAATGAGTTTTAACTAGCATGTACATCCTTTAGAAATAGAAATGTTGTGGCATAATAGACTTGTTTGGGGCTGTTTGAACAAGTTGTGAAGTATTTCTATCAAAGGGTGTTATTCTTTGCTTTCAGCTTGTCATCTTTATCGCCACTTTATCCTATATCGTGATTTTCTTCACTTCATTTTACTTTTTTTGTGCAGGGTCAAAGTATTATTCCAATGCTTACTGGAGAAGTAATTCCTGTAATGGAATTGCTTTCATCTATGAAATCACACAGCGTTCCTGAAGAAATAGATGTAAGTTCTTGCTCGTAATATTAGATAGGAGCAATGGTACCCTTTATCAACGCTTTTGAGCTATATTACTACTATGTATATTAATAATATTCTAATTTTAGTAATACACACTTTTTGTCCTACAAACTAGTCATATAACTTATTAACCACTTTAACAGACACACTGAAAATCCTGAATTTTATGGCCAAACAGAGGCTTTTTGGTCAGAAATAGTAATAGGATAAAGTTGAATTTATTTAATTTCATCACTTCTGTATTTCCTAGCAATGGGAGAATTTCAGACCTTAGAAAACAATCACTATTTAATGCAGTACTTTTTGTTAACAAAGCAGTGTACAGATCAGCGGCAATCAGTGGAATTTTACTTAGCTTCACCCCTCTGGTTTCCTTAATCATTCATTTGTTGAGAAGGTTAGGAATCACACACTATATAGAGAGAAATTTTTAGGAAACTATTTTTTGCTGCTTCCTGAATTTGTGACTAAGATTTGTCTCCTGATTGTGACACCTCAGAAGAGGAAATCATTCTTATAAAAACGGTTGGTTAACCTGTCTGGCCAGTTTTGACATCCTTTGTTCTGCAGGTTTACAGTAGTGTACAGATTGTTTTATGGAGATTTCGTGATGCTCAAAATTGAGGGCAATGTGTTACATTAAATCTAGACTTCAGAAAACTTGTGTATTAAAAATGTTATTTCAGCACTATAACCAGAATAAAAAAAAGTGTTTGGTGTATTTTAGATCGCTGATACAGTTCTCAATGATGATGATATCGGTGACAGCTGTCATGAAGGCTTTCTTCTCAAGTAAGAATCTTGTTTCTTTTCATAAAAGCTGAACGAAGTAGATGCAAATCGTATGCTCACCTATGACAAGATTTGGAAGGAAGAAATAGTAATAGACTAGGGTTATTCTAGGGTTCTTAATGCATACTTGAACTGTTGTTTGGCTTTGTGTTACTTCTTCACATATTATGTGTCTATAGTATGTTTGATGTTACTCTTTTTTTTTTCTTTTTTTCCTTTTTTTTTCCTTTTTAGGGCTACACTTGAGGCATATGGAAGTTCCCAGGCTAGGGATCCAATCAGAGCTGCAGCCGCCGGCCTACACCACAGCTGCAGCAATATTGGATCCGAGCTATATCTGCCACCTACACCACAGCTCATGGCTACGCAGTATCCTTAACCCACTGAATGAGGCCAGGGATTAAACCTGCAACCTCGTGGTTCCTGGTCGGATTTGTTTCCACTGTGCCACAATAAAAAGAAAACTCCTTCTTTTTAATATTTAAAAAACTGATGAGATAAATCATATTAAGCACTTAAAAAAGTGCATGGCACATATCAGCACATAATAATAACTAATAGCTGGAATTCCCATAGTGGTGCAGTGGTTAACAAATCCAGCTAGGAACCGTGAGGTTTAAGGTTCGGTCCCTGGCCTTGCTCAGTGGGTTAAGGATCCTGTGTTGCCGTGAGCTGTGGTGTAGGTCGCAGACACGGCTCGGATTCCACGTTGCTGTGGCTGTGGTGTAGGCCGGCAGCTGCAGCTCCGTTTCGACCCCTAGCCTGGGAACCTTCATATGCCATGGGTGCAGCCCTAAAAAGCAAAAAAAAACAAAAATAAAATAACTAATAGCTAACACTTTATATTTTCCTAAGAAAATGATAGGGAGTTCCCATCATGGCTCAACAGAAACAAATCTGGCTAGTATCCTTGGGGACGCAAGTTCGATACATGGCCTTGCTCGGTACACTAAGGATCCGTCGTTGCAGTGAGCTGTGGTGTAGATGCCACTCGGATCACGAGTTGCTGTGGCTGTGGTGTAGACCAGTGGCTGCAGCTCTGATTCAACCCCTAGCCTGGGAATCTCCATATGCCGTGGGTGTGGCCCTAAAAACACACACACAAAAAAAAAAGAAAAAAAGGAAGAAAGAAGGAAAGAAAATGATAGTAACAAGAATCATAGCCAATATTTATTGAGTGCCTACCTGTTAGTCTCTTAACTAAGTGCTCCCTCTGCCTGTTTTACGTCATCTTCTACTGTCCTGTTTCTTTACAATTACAGATTATCGTGAAATTTTATTTGGGAAAAAAATGAGTGAAAGGATCAAGTATTTGCTATCATATCAACAGTCTTCTCCTTTAGGTTCATGATGCAGTCTCAGAGGTGTGAGTGTGTTTGAATCAAAGCCTTTTATGAAGCCTTACACAGTGTGAATCAGAAGCTCTTTAGTCCTGATGCTGCTCAGTGTCAGCCATTCACAATGTTACTTTTAATCCAATAGACTTTAAATAAATCACTTACCTCTCTATACCTCAGTTTCTTCCAACCATAAAGTGGTTCAGGTGGAATCTGTGAAAGGCATGTGGTAGAAAATGCAAAGTAGTATAGAAATAAAAGATGGCATTATAATCAGAGCCTGTGTTCATGGTATAAGGCTGTTAAGAGTTATTTGAAGATTGCCTGTCTTTTGTTTAATCTTTTTTTCTTCGATTTACAGTGCCATCAGCTCACACTTGCAAACCTGTGGCTGTTCTGTTGTAGTAGGCAGCAGTGCAGAGAAAGTAAATAAGGTAACTTATTTTATAATCCAGCAAATGATCTGACTTTTTACTACTGCTAACATATCATGGATTGTAATTTAAAAATTAGGTTGCAGTCAAGATAATCTAATAGTATAAGGAGGCAATATAATCTGACCAAATTATTGTGACACCCTGTGGCTAAAATGGGTTTAAACTGTTTGAATAGGAAGTCATTTATCATTTTCACTGTGATAATTCATGCCAGTCTCAGTATTGTATACATGAGTTAAGGATATTTTTAAAAACGTGTGTCTTCTATTTCCTGATGTTATCTTTAATAAATAGGAAGATAGCTATTTACTTTTGGTACTAATTCCAAAGAAATGATACCTGATCATTCAGTAACATTTGTGACCACTTCCTTTAGTGTTGGGAGTTAATGAAGAATTAATAGGAGTTCCCGGTGTGGTGCGGCGGTATCACCGGTGTCTTGAGAGCACTTGGACGCAGGTTCCATCCCCGGCCCAGCACAGTGGGTTAAGGATCCACAGCTGTAGCTTAGGATCTGATTCCTGACCCAGGAACTCCATATGTTGCTGGGTGGACAAAAAAAGAAAAAAAAGGGAATTAAGCAGTTACCTTTCCAAGTTTATTTAGGCAATAAACAAAAGGATTTTGCACTTTTCTTCACTGATTAATTCATTAGAGAGAGATAAGTCATATATCAATTTAAGCAAACCTAATTATTCTTTTTGAGTTTTACACAGAAGGTATGTTAGGGATGACATTGCTTGACAAGTATATTTGTAAATTTTTTTTTCTATAATACACTACCGTTATATTTAAATGACCCTTGATTCACCAAAATTATATTTCTCATACAACCATTTATGAGAGATTAACTTCCCTCTATTACTATATTACATCTAGTGACTTTTTATATCTCTTACCCTAGGAAGGTAGCTTTCAATTTGTGTCCTCCATAGCCTTCAGGTACCATAGGCTCTTCCCGGTTGTTTTTTGGAGTAATAAAATACCCACAGTTCTGAAGCTGTGTTTTTTACATTTTCTTCATGTCACATCCTCTTCCGGCCTAATAGCTTCTCTTCTGTCTTTTTTTTTTTTTTTTGCTTTGCTTTTTAGGGCCACACCCATGGGATATGGAGGTTCCCAGGCTAGAGGTCAAATCGGAGCTGTAACCGCCGGCCTACACCACAGCCACAGCAACACCAGATCCAAGGCACATCTGCAACCCACGCCACAGCTCACGGCAACACCAGATCCTTAACCCACTGAGCAAGGCCAGGGATCAAACCTGCAACCTTGTGGTTGCTGGTCAGATTCTTTTCCACTTGCTCCACGACGGGAACTCCTCTTTTGTCTTTTTAATTTTAGAAAAAGGATGCCTTTACTAGTTTGAAAACCTCTGCAGTAATATCAAATCTCTGCTGTAATATAAAATCTCTGAATTCCCAAAATAATTAGATGGCTTTTTCTTTTTCCTGATAGGTCTATGATCAGATCCTGTTCAAGTCATAGGTTTTTAAACCCCAACCAATGGCTTGCTTATTTTAATTATTTATTTATTTGTCTATTTAGAGCCATACCCGTTACATATGGAGGTTCCCAGGCCAGGGGTCGAATTGGAGCTGTAGCTGCCGGCCTACGCCACAGCCACAGCAACGCCAGATCTGAGCCGCGTCTGCGACCTACACCACAGCTCACGGCAACACCGGATCTTTAACCCACTGAGAGAGGCCAGAGATCATACCTGCATCTTCATGAATACTAGTCAGATTTGGTACCTCTGAGCCATGAGGGGAACTTGGTTTGCTTATTTTAAATTAAATTTGATAGAATTAAGTCTCATTCTGTTGAAGGATTTGGATATTCTTTGATATTCATTGTAATGGGATTTCACATGTAGAGCTATTAAACAGAAGCCATAAATCTGCATAATTTAATTGTATTAATTTTCTTTTCCAAATTGTTTGCTTGTTTGAAACACACTTGCTGCTGTGTAGAGATAAAATCAATAATTATATTAGGTCATTATTTCCTAATACAAGACTGAGACATGGAATAAAGGTTTTCCATGGTCAAATAAGTTGGAGAAAGTCTGCACATTACATCAGTCATCTGGAGAGTCACCATGTGAATTCAAATATAGTTTTTGAGATATTATACAGTAAAATTACTAGCATTCCCCAAACTTATTTGACTACAGAATCCATATTTTAAGCAACAAGTATTATATCTCATAGACTATTCCTGGTGACTAAGAACACTCATATTTCAAAAAGATTTTATTGACAAAAACAATTGAAATTTCTACTCAGATCTCTTTCATAAGCAAACCAGTGGTCTTTTTACTGCATATTTTAATGCTGAAATATTTTCATTTACAGATAGTAAGAACATTATGCCTTTTTCTGACTCCAGCAGAGAGAAAATGCTCCAGATTATGTGAAGCAGAATCATCATTTAAGTACGAGTCAGGGCTCTTTGTACAAGGTCTACTAAAGGTATAATTTCCATTTATCACAAGTGAAACCATTTTTTTTAATTATTTTTGAAACTTTTTATAAATTAATTTTTGGATATTAGCATTTCATGCAGCTTGTGTTTATATGCCAAGAAGCTGACTTCCTTTACACAGGTCTGAGTATGACATTTTATGAATTTATGGTATCAATGAAACATCACAGAATAGCTTTCTTTGTGTTTCTCTTTGGTTTCTTATAGCTGCTCTCAGGCCTCAGGATTATTTTTTTAATGTGTGCTTGAATTAACTTGCACAACTAAAATGGGAACAGATTTGAATTTTCATGTTACCATTTTATGTTTATGTACCGTATTTATTGAAAAAAAAAATGGGGAGTTCCTGTCATAGCACAGTGGAAACAAATCCAATTAGTATCCATGAGGATGTGGGTTCAGTCCTTGGCCTTGCTCAGTGGGTCAGTGATCTGGCATTGCCATGAGCTGTGATGTAGGTATCCAAAGACACAGCTCAGATCTGACGTTGCTTTGTCTGTGGTGTAGGCTGGAAGCTGTAGCTCTGAATCAATCCCTAGCCTGGGAACTTCCATATGCCATGAGTGTGGCCCTAAAAAGAAAAAAGGAAGAAAAGAAAATGTTATACTGCTTACTATCTTGACAAAGTGTGTAGAATTTGAGCAATTCCTATATCTATGTGTACATATTAGAAAAATTATTTTGTTTTTCCTTTATTGAGCCTGCTTTTCAAGGAGCAGAATAGATAAATATAAATTTAGCAATTATTTTCAGTAATTAATGGGGAGGAGTTATTCACCTTGTTAAATCTGTTGATGTTTCAATTATAGTCAAAGATGTGAAGAAGTAGATTTCCTAGTGGTTCTGTGAGCCTCAGAGTGAATGTTTTGGATGTGGGCATAGTTAAATGAAAGAAAAAATATTAAAAATTGTTACAAATAAAAATTACATTCAGCTTTTACATTTCAGTAATGTACATGCTATGAACTCAGAATAATAGTATTTAAATACAGAAACTATTTAAAGGAAATTCATTTCTGATTTGAGTTGTACAAATCTTAAAATTAGAACTAACTTCTCCTATCAAAGGCATAGTAAGGTACTTAGCACTTCCTCAGCATCGTCTCATTTAATCATATGGTTTTTCCCTAAAAGGGACCAATGCTAAATGCAGAGCAGAAAACTTGAAACTAAAATTTAATGAAAAAGGTGTTTTAAGAGTTTTCCATGAAAGCGTAAATTGTAATAGCTTTCTAGAAAATACTTTGACATTATATGTCAAAAGCCTTAAAAATGTTCAAGACTTACCCTACTATTTTACTTATGAAGATGACTATCATAGTATTATAAGTGAAAAATTGAAAGTAGCCTCTTGTTCATAGTACATACCAGGTGCCTCATACACAGGAGGAACTTGTTATATGCAACTGGCTGCTCTACTGACTATACCTAGAAAGAAGTATATTTTTTACTTACTATAAAAATACCAGAGTTCCCCTTATGGTGCAGTGGAAACGAATCCTACTGGTATCCCTGAGGATGCAGGTTCAATCCCTGGCCTCGCTCAGTGGGTTACTTGCAGTGGGCTGTGGTGTAGGTTGCAGACGCAGCTAGGATCCAGTGTGGCTGTGGCTGTGGCTGTGGCTGTGACTGTGGCCAGCAGCCGCAGCTCCTATTCAACCCCTAGCCTGGGAACTTCCATATGCCTCAGGAGCTGCCCTTAAAAAAAAAAGCAAAAAAAAAACATATATATATATATATATATATGCACTGAGATTTAATAGAACATATGAATAATCAAGAAGAATATAAAAAGTCACTTGTAATCCCATAATCCAATGAAACCCCTGTTAAGATTGATCATATTGTTTTTCCTTCTGTTAAATTTTTTTCATATCTTCCCCTCCCCCCAAAAAATTGCTGCATTATAACTATGAAATTTTTAACCCCCTTTTTTCACAATATATTGTGAACATCTTTCAGTATCAATACAAACATTGGCAACTTAATTTTTAGCAGCTAAATCATAGGCCATTTTTATTTATTTAATCCCTTCTCTTTTTGTATGCTTAGGTTGTTTCTGGCATTATCTGTTTAATCCAGTGCTGTAGGGCACACGTCACTCAAACTTGGCACATAATCGTGCTTAATTTTCTAGGATATATTTCTAGATCTGGATTTGCTAAGCCAAGCTAGGTTTGGGATTTTTGTTCTTTCTCGTTTTGTTTTTGTTTTTGTTTTTGTTTTTAATCTTTATCTTTTTAGGGCCGCACCCACGACATGTGGAGGTTTCCAGGCTAGGGGTCGAATCGGAGGTATAGCCACAGCAATGCCAGATCGGAGCCGCATCTGCCACCTATACCACGGCTCACGGCAACGCCAGATCCTTTATCCACTGAGTGACGCCAGGGATCAAACCTGCGTCCTCATGGATAGTAATCAGATTTGTTTCTGCTGAGCTAGTTTTTTTAAATAAAAGGTGATTTTTCATATCTTTTGGTATAAAAGAGAGTAAATTTTCTTTTCGTGACGACAGGATTCAACTGGAAGCTTTGTGCTCCCCTTCCGGCAAGTCATGTACGCGCCCTACCCCACCACGCACATAGATGTGGACATCAACACTGTTAAGCAGATGCCACCCTGTCACGAACATATTTATAATCAGCGTAGGTACATGAGATCAGAGCTGGCAGCATTCTGGAGAGCCACTTCAGAAGAGGACATGGCTCAGGACACCGTCATCTACACAGACGAGAGCTTCACTCCTGATTTGTACGTCATGCCCTGTTTTTGGTATTGGCCTTAAGCAGAATTATGAAATTGTATCCCTTATGAGTAAGAACAGTTTGGTGTTTAAAAGGAAAGAAATGTTAGGACAGTTATGCTGGAAGAAATATGTGGTTAATCATATTTTTTCTTAAATTTCTGCTTGTTTTATTTTGTTTTGTTTTTGCTTTTTAGGGCTGCACCTGAGGCATATGGAGGTTCCTAGACGAGAGGTTCATTCGGAGCTGCAGCTGCTGGCCTGCGCCACAGCCACGCCCGATCTGAGCTGTGTCTGCAGCCTACAAACCGCAGCTGACAAACCACAGCTCACAGCAGCGCCAGATCTTTAATCCACTGAGCGGGGGCCAGGGATTGAACCCACGTCCACATGGATACTAGCTGGTTTCACTACCGCTGAGCCATGAGGGGAACTCCTGATTTTCTTTCTTTCTTTTTTTTTTTTATTATAGTTGATTTACAATGTTCTGTCAGTTTCTGCTGTACAGCAAATCATCCAGTTATATATACCTTCCTTTCTTACACACTGTCCTCCATTATGGTCCATCACAAGTGATTAGTTCAAATTCCCTGTGCTATACAGCAGCTGTTTTTCTTAATATAACTATTTCCCGTAAGAGAGGCTAGATGAGTCCATAAAGGTAAGTATTTAAGTATTTATGTAACAAGTGAATATTAAATGGTGCTAGGCGCTAAGGTTAATCGCAGACAGCCCAGCCCCAGCACCTACAATGCCTATAGCCTAGTATACAAGACTCAATAAAAAGGCTTAATAACTAAATCAAAGAAGACTTACTAATCAAATAAGTAATTTTAAGTCTTTTTTCCCTTGATATATAAATATAAAATACAACAAAATGTTGATATATTAATATTACTTTTTAAAAATAATGCTTTGCCTTTTATATTGTGTTATTCATTTCTTACCATAAAGTCTGATTGGTAATTTAACAGGAGAAAAAATAATGATAATAAAATGTTGACTGTGGATCCAATTAGAAAAAAAAAGTGATAAATCTGAATTATAATACTTACATGATGTTCTGAGATCAGGAAAAGAATTAGATATGGTTCTCTTTGATCGATTTTAAGTACCTGGCACATAAAATGTGCTTTGTAGGAGTTCCCGTCGTGACTAGGAACCATGAGGTTGAGGGTTCGATCCCTGCCCTTGCTCCGTGGGTTAAGGATCCGGCATAGCTGTGAGCTGTGGTGTAGGTTGCAGATGTGGCTCGGATCCCACATTGTTGTGGCTTTGGCGGCTACACTCCGATTCGACCCCTAGCCTGGGAACCTCCGTATGTCCCAGGTGCAGCCATAAAAAGAAAAAAAAAATGTGATTTGGGTACATATGTGTCAAAATTAATCTGAGCCTTCAAACATTTTCTTCCTTCCTACACTTTTGGTTTTTTTTTCCTATTTTTTGGTAAGTTGCTAGAAAGCTCTTTTGGGGGGGAATTTAGTGAACTTTAGCATGGCATTTTTTTTTTAAGAAGAGATAAATGTATGCTTATCATTTAGCCATTTGCTGATTTGACTATAAGCCAGCTATTCTTGTTTGCTGATAACAGAATAATGTCATGGATTTTAGAAATCTGTTTCCAGCTCAAAGAAAATTTTCTAAACATACAGTTTCCAAAAATAATACTTTCAGCCACTAGATTGTATACTCATAACTTTTATAAAGATATGTTTTTTAGATTATTTTAAACAATATTACTTATTTGAAGGTATTTTAAGTTTTAACTTTTAAAAATAATTTCAAATAAAAAAGTAAATAAAAATAATTTAACCTACTGCCAAAACATGAAAACGATCAGTCACTGAAAATATTCTTTGTCTTTTTAGGTCTGCACCTGTGGCATGTGAGGTTCCCAGGCTAGGGGTCAAATCGGAGCTACAGCTGCCGGCCTACACCACAGCTCACGGCAACGCCAGAGCCTTTAACCCACTAAGCAAGGCCAGGGATCGAACCTGCATCCTCATGGATGCTAGTCAGATTCGTTTCGCTTCCGTCAGGAACTCCGAAAATACTCTTTGTAACACTTTGCTTCATCTAATTCACTTATGGCCAAGAAAATTAATTTATGAACAGATATATTGAGAACACTGGTCTTAAATAGCTGAATTTTCTCTCCATAGCCAGAGAGCTGGTGCTGTCAGTGCCCACACTGGCCACCATGTGAACAGCCAATAATTGTGAAATGTTGATTTTTTCCCCCTTCAGTTTGTTTCTATAGTGTGGAACACTCATCTCCTAAAATTAGCAAATCTTAAGTACTTTCCTATTTACCTCTGCACACACACTCCTTTCCCAGCTTCTTCTATCTGCTCTGCGATGATCCCTGCTATTTTCAGTCTTTCTTTTCAGTTAAAAATTGCTTACTTAACAAATGTCCTATTACCCCTCTGACTTGAGTCTAACTTATCATCCCAGTAAATTCCTTTGGGAAGGAGAAGGAAGGAAGAAGAGAAAAGATCTAAGAAGTGGGGACCTGGGAAGGAGACAGTCTTTTTGTTTTTTAAATGCCTGCTGTATCCTAGGTTGTTTGGTAGATACACAGTATCTCAAGTGTGAATTACAACGTAACTTCTGACTCTAGTGTGGTCAACATAGCTAATATTTCTTAAGTTGCCGACTCATGTTACTTGCCAAGTGATGGGCTTGTGGATGCAAACCCAGTGGTCAAAATGTTGCACATAATCTGTCTGTGTATGTTCCTTACTCTCTCTTGAATGTTTTTTTGTCCTTTTACCTTTTTTCTTCCTAAATTGCTTATAAGAGGTTCTCAGTACAGTGAAGACAACCTTTTATTTTGTTTTGTTTTTTTTGATGATAGTGATGTGTGTTTATTTTTGTTGCTGTTTTACATTTTTGAGATGGCAGGAATTGGTAATTATATTTACTAATTGCCTGAGTCTCTCAGTATTTTTTCATGAGATAACTAATGTACTAAAATATGTTGATAGGATACATACATACCCATCTTAGGACTACTTATACTATTTAAGAGAAAATAATTATATTGTGGACTGACAAACTCCGGTAATAGACGGATGTATCCTTGAGTTAAAATGAATATATATTTTAAGCTGCAAATACATCTAATTCTTATAAATATGCTTATAATCCTGTTTCTAAGAATTTAATGTACCGACTGACATGAGAGATTGTGGAAAGTAGTATTGTATAGCCATTTCAACATCTGGCCTGTTTTCTTCATAGGAATATTTTTCAAGATGTCTTACACAGAGACACTCTAGTAAAAGCCTTCCTGGATCAGGTAAATGTTAAGCCTGAGATTTTCAGAGTGAACGATATGACATGTTTTCTTTTATAATATATCCCACAGTGCCTGTATTATACATAGAATTTAGAATTAAGTCCTTTTGTGTGGTCTCTGGTCTTTCTAAAGTGTTAAAATTGTTTTTCTTCTAAATTGTTAGTGGAGAATAACCTGAGTACAAGATGCAACATCCCCCAGTTCAAATGATAAATGTTTTAATTCTAAACACTAACGTATAACCCAAGGGTGTTTTCTTTTGCTGAAGAGGGATATGTGTACAGATGTTTATTTGCCTTAATTGAGCCAAACATATCTTTCAAATTTGTTTAAATGGTAACATCTTTATTGTCTCATTCCTTTGGAAAAAATCTGTCAATTTTAAAGAAAATTAGAGATTACATGGGTCTTATTTCTTAATACAAAAGAGCTTTGTCTTAATATCACTCTAAGGATCAGGCCAGGAAACAGCGGCAGAGAGGTAGCTTTGAATAAGTTCCTTAGGTTAACTAGAAAGTTTGGATCCAGATCTGTGTGGCCTGTGACATATTGCAAAGTTTAAGAATAATTCATGGTCATGTAATGCCATGCTTCCCAAGTAGAAATAAAATCATTCTACCACTACACACACATACACACACACACGCGCACGCGCGCGCACCAGCTCACATGCACACACCCCACCCAAAATGGAAAAATATGAATACCTCAAAACCGTAGCTTAGGAGCTCCGGTTGTGGCACAGTGGAAACAAATCTGACTAGTATCCATGAGAATGCAGGTTCGATTCCTGGCCCCTCTCAGTGGCTCAGGGGTCCGACATTGCCATGAGCTGTAGCTTATGCGGTTCATATCCCATGTTGCTGTGGCTATAGCTATGGTATAGACCGGTAGCTATAGCTCGGATTCAACCCCAAGCCTGGGAACTACCATATGCTGCACTCACAGCCCCATAAAAGCAAAAACAAAAAACAAAAAACAAAAACAAAAACATAGCTTAAACATGGCTCAACTCCTGGGGATTCCAATTTTATTTAAAGATGTGAGCAGAAAAAGTTAAGTAACGCAACTGCAGGTAACTTGCATTTTTTAACAATGAAGATGGGTATAGTTTAAGGTGGAAGGAAAAATTTGAGAACTGCCAGATTGCTCTCAAACCCAGCACCTCCACTTCCTCCTGTCTGTCAGGATGTGTCTGTGGAAACAGCTGAGGAGAGCAGCTCCAGCATGGGTTATGGGCCAGACTCCATCAGCACTACAGAAACATGCTGTATAATTAGAACGGAAACAGATTATTTATTAAAAGATTTCATTTTCCTGCAGGTCTTTCATTTGAAACCCGGTTTATCTCTCAGGAGTACTTTCCTTGCACAGTTTCTGCTCGTCCTTCACAGAAAAGCCTTGACGCTAATAAAATACATAGAAGATGATACGTAAGTCAGACCCTTAATGGAAGAAAAACCATCATACGTTGCTTTTGTTTGTTCCCTTTGGACATTTTCCATAGTATAACTTGCCTTTATTACTGTTTGTAGGCAGAAGGGGAAAAAGCCTTTTAAATCGCTTCGGAACCTGAAGGTAGACCTCGACCTAACAGCAGAGGGCGATCTGAACATAATAATGGCTCTAGCTGAGAAAATTAAACCAGGCCTCCATTCCTTCATCTTTGGAAGACCTTTCTATACCAGTGTCCAAGAACGAGATGTCCTAATGACTTTCTAAGCGTGTAACTGGTTAAGGACATTTCTTCACAGTCATAATTGCTGCTAAAGTAGCTCAGTGGTGTTGGAAACGTAACTCCCTGGGGTCCTGCCCTGGAGTCCCACTCGGCAGTGGCAGTTAGTTACACTACACTTGTCACCACGGGTCTGTACGGGGATATCCGGGGCATTGTTACAGTAAAAGCACCTTTTCCTTAGATGTGCTCTCCAGGGAGACAGACTTATGTTTACAATTACAATAAATATTATTGCTCTCTTTTAAAGATCATAGGATGTAAACTTGACCACAGGTACTTTTTTTTTTTTTGAAACTTACAATTCACAGTTTACATGTATCAATGTGAAATCTGAGTTAGTTTTCACCAGCGTCGTACTAGTTGGCTCTCCATCTCTCGGTGGTCCTTGGTATGTGGGGTTACTGTAATATTTTTAACAATTAGCTGAAAAGTAGAGCATTTAAATCCTTTCAGTTCCACACAGGGAAGTTGAATCCAGGTTAAGTTTTAGAAAGAAAATATTGATCAAGGAGATGTTTTCTTGAAATTAGTTATTAGATCCTGCTTTGCAGATTTGGTCCTTAGGATTCAATCTGTGTAGAGATGTCAGGCAGTATATATAGTCCTGGTTATGGTAAACCACAACCAGGGTGTTCTTTTCCTGTGTTTGTTTATTGAGTTCTGTCAAAAAAAAAAAAGAGAGAGAGAATGGATTTTATGTTTCAGCAGTTATTACCAACTTTTTCTATTCATTTCCATTATTTTCGAGCCAAATTGAAAAATGTACCTCCTGTGCCTTTTTTTTTTTCTTGGAAAATATGATTACTTGGGAGAAGTTCAAATTCCACAAGTCACTTTTATGTTGTTTTCCTCTTTATAGTCTTACTCTGATTTAGCAGTCATAACACCGAGATTATTAAATGCAGTAGAGACATACTAACTAATAAGATTTTTTTTTTCAGGAAGAATAGTATCTTCTTCCTCAAATTCTGACCCATTGTTTTCGAAGTTGTTGCCATGTTTCTTTGCCTGCTTCAAGTGAGGACTAACTAGCAGGAGAGACTTACTGACATGCTATCTTCCTAGGTGCTACTTTGGCAGACCTAAGTAGTCAGTTTCTTTGTTTCCTTCCTATGTCTGGACCATCTGGCTAGCTGTAAAATAACCCATTAAACAAAATTCTGTGCTAGCACAGTGTTGACATAATAGTAGACACACGCATAAAAAATATTTTAATTTAAACTTGTGGAAGTAACATAAAAGGGAAAAGTATAAGAAAGGGATAAAAGTGATAGAGCCCCTCGGCCCTCGCCCCCCAACTTTAACCAAAACCAACATAGGTCCTAACAGACTTTACATCACTAATAAGCAAGGTGTAGACACCTCGATTTTTAGACACATGCTCACCTGGAAGACAGATTCTCTGCAGATGAGTCGTGAAGAATGTACACATACCACCTTGTTGAACCTTTCATTCAGTGCTATTTACGTGATGGATTATTTAAGTGCTAATTATTTTCTTTTGCTGATTTATGGTACTGTGACATAGGATGCAAGTTGTACAGTGAAATAAGTTATTAAAGCATGTGTACACATTGTTATAAATCTTTTCTCCTAGATGGAGAATTTTGAATAAAATATCTTTGATATTTTGACTCTTGCAGTTATTTGTTCAAAGAGCAGTGCTATTATATGAAAAGACTGATGGGCTTCGTGCTCGGCTGACAGTTTGATGTATCCAAATTATTATTTTTTTTTGTCTTTTTTTTTTTTTGCCTTATCTACGGCGCCACCTGCAGCATATGGAGGTTCCCAGGCTAGGGGTCTAACAGGAGCTGTAGCCGCCGGCCTTCACCACAGCCACAGCAACGCGGGATCCGAGCCGCGTCTGCAACCTACACCACAGCTCACGGCAACGCCGGATCCTTAACCCACTGAGCAAGGCCAGAGATCAAACCCGCAACCTCATGGTTTCTAGTCGGATTCGTTAACCACTGAGCCGCAACGGGAACTCCCCAAATTATTTTTTTAGTTGCTTTTTCTAAGAAGCATATAGTTACAGGTACTATGTGATACTGCAGTCGTGTGTGTATGTGTGTGTGTGTGTGTTCGTTTTTTAAGAGCTCTGCTTGAGGGTTCCTGTAGTGGCGGGAACGAATCCGACTAGTATTCATGGCAGTTTGATCCTGACCTCGCTCAGGGGGTGAAGGATCCGGTGCTGCCGTGCACTGTGGTGTAGGTCATAGACGTGGCTTGGATCTGGCGTTGCTGCGGCTGTGGTGTAGGCCGGCAGCTGTAGCTCTGATTCGACCCCTAGCCTGGAAACTTCCGTATTCTCGAGTGTGGTCCTAAAAAGAAAAAAACAAAAAAAGGAAAAAGACTACCTGCTTAAGGCCCAGGATTACATTTTGATTTTTTAATTTATGTATTAATATTTCAGATGTAAGGTAATGCTTTGGTAAATTCTTTTTTTTTAAGCTTTTTTTTTTTTTGGTCTTTTTGCCTTTTCTAGGGCCACACCTGCAGCATATGGGGGTTCCCAGGCTAGGGGTCTAATCAGTCATTGGTGGGGGATGGGGGGAGGCCGGCATTCAGGTTCAGACCAGGGACAGGAGTTTGAGGACCACCCTTCTGCTGATGTGAGTAAGCACCATGACAGTCCTGCCCTGACCTAATAGGGTCAAATACTCTCTTAACAGATCCCAAAGAGGAGCCGCTACTCGAAGAAAGAGGAAGAGGCGGTCTTTTCCCACCCCGCTCCCCCTGGACAATAAAACTGTAGCCCACCTAATCCTCAGGGCAGAGCCTCCTTGCCTGCCCGCTTGTATATGTCACAGGCATCCTATATCTTTTTTTTTTTTTTCTCTTTTTCTTTTTAGGGCTGCACCAGCAACATATGCAAATTCCCAGGCTAGGGGTCTAATTGGACCTGCAACTACCGGCCTGTGCCACAGCCATAGCAACGCCAGATGCAAGCTGCGTCTGCAACCTACAGCACAGCTCATGGCATGGGGCCAGGGATCCAACCTGCATCCTTGCGGAGACTATGTCAGGCACTTAACCTGCTGAGTCACAACAGGAACTCCATGTCCTATATCTTAATAAATCTATTTATTGCCTATCACTTTGTCTCTGGCTAAATTCCTTCTGCACAGATTCATAAAGAACATGAACTTCTGTAAGTCCAGACACTGGGTGAGTGATTCTAATTCAAAACTGTGGGTTCAAGCCCAGTCTGGGTTCTGGTTAGGTTCAGGCCATTAATGCTGTCAGTTTCACTCATACATTCTTTTGTTCTATTACAGAATTTCTTTGCTTCTCTGTCTCCACTGCTAGGCTAGAGAGTGTCTTTTTCATTTTTGTTTCTCTGTCTAGTGTACTGCTGAGCACAGGGCATGCTTCCAAGAAAAAATTAGTTGAATGATTATAGTAGTTTATTAAACATTTTATTTGTCCTCTCAAAAAGAAAATTAGTTGTTGCAAAATAAGGAAATTGCTTTCTTTATGTAATCAGAAACGTTTTTCTCCCAAAAAGTCCTTCGTGAAAGTTCAGCCTTTGCACAGCCTAGCTCTAAAATTTCAAAGGCCGGAGGGCAGTGACTTTCGATCTCTTCAAAGTAGAAAGACCCTGTCATTTTCTGTCTCTGCATTCGTGCCTCACCTCACTGTCTCATCTCTTGCTGAAATGTTCTTTTTAAATTAATAGCTTGATAAATTGCTAAACAGTTTTCATCAGACCCATCAGGACAATAGGCCACATCCATTTCTGGAGCTGGACATTCAAGAAATCTGATCCAGTGTTTAGAAAATCATTCTTGAGCTCAGAGTTGGCTCCAACTGGCACCTTCTGGCATTTGCATGTGGGTGGGAAATGTGGAATGCTTTGAAAGCTGAATGGATTTGTCAAGTTTTAAAATTCCCTTATGGCTAGAGGGAAACAGCCTTCATTGTTTAAAAACACCATTGTTTGTTTTTTTCTGCTTTTTTGTTCTTTGGAACCTGAATCTGCAAAAACATTCACGCCCAGCATTTTGCCTCACGCACCTCTCCTACTACATTTCTGGAGGAGGTGAGTGGTGTGGAACGCTTTTTATTGTGATTAGAATGTTCCAAACAAGTTGAAAAACTCCCTTTTAATACTCATACCGAATTTTGGGGGAACAAATCCTATGTCTGTCACTGTAGCAGAGAGTAGGTTTGCTAGGAGTATGAGTCCTGCAAGCAGACTTCCAAGGCTCAGACAGACCCCTGTTTTTCCACTTCTTGGCCGTGAGGCCTTGGGCAAGGTATTGAACCTCTCTGTGCTTCCTCAGTAGCCTTATCTATTCCATAGGACCGAGAATAGAGCCTACATCCTAGAGCTGTTTGAAAAAGTAAGTGAGTTAATTCACCCTTAAAAGTGTAGCAGGGAGTTCCCCTTGTGGCTCAGCAGGGAACCCGACATAGGGTCTCTGAGGCTTCAGGTTTGATCCCTGGCCTCACTCGGTGAGTTAAGGATCTGTCGTTGCCACAGGCCGCAGTGTAGGTTGCAGATGTGGCTCGGATCGGATTTTGCAGTGGTGTAGGCTGGCAGCTGCAGCTGCAGTTCAACCCCTAGTCTGGAAACTTCCATATGCCACAGGTGCGGCTGTATAAAGAAGGGAAAAAAAAGTGTAACAGGCACAGAGTAAGTGAACTATAGAATTTAGTTGAGGTTGTTGCCAGTGTTATCGTCGTCATTATCAGCATCATTAAGCAACTGAATATAGAGTTTCCATATCTGATTATGAAATCACAGGACGGAGTTCCCCTAGTGGCTCAGCGGTTAACGAACCCAACTAGCATCCATGAGAGCATGGGTTCGATCCCTGGCCTTGCTCAGTGAGTTAAGGATCCGGCGTTGCCGTGAGCTGGGGTGTAGGTTGCAGATGCGGCTCAGATCCGGCGTTGCTGTGGTTGTGGCGAAGGCTGGCGGCTACAGGTCTGATTTGACCCCTAGCCTGGGAACCTCCATATGCTGCAGGTGTGGTCCTAAAAAAAAAAAAGTCACAAATAACAAATGCTGGAGAGGGCATGGAGAAAGGGGACCCTCCTGCACTGTTAGTGGGAATGTAAATTGGTGCAACCACTATGCAGATCAGTATGGAGTTTTCTCCAAAAACTAAAGAGTTGCTTTATGATCCAGCTATCCCACTCCTGGGCATATATCTGGACAGAACTGTAATCAAAAAGATTCATTCACCTCTGTGTTCATAGCAGCACTATTCATAACAGCCAAGACATGGAAGCAACGTAAGTGTCCATCCAGAGATAAATGGATAAGGAAAACATGGTATATATATTTTTACACAATTGAATATTCCTTGACTATAAAAAAGAATGAAATAATGCCATTTGCAGCAACATGGATGGACCTAGGGGTTATCACGCTTAGTGAAGTAAGTCAGACAAAGACAAATACCATATGATATCACTTGTACACAGAATCTAAAATATGACACAAATGAACCTGTCTATGAAACAGAAACAGACTCAAAGATTAGAGACCAGACCTGTGGTTTCCAAGGGAGGGTTGGTGGGGAGGGACGACTGGGAGTTTATGGTTAGCAGATGCAAACTATTATAAATAGAGTGGATAAACAACAAGGTCCCAATGTCTAGCACAGGAACTACATTCCATATCCATAAGCTATCATGGAAAAGAATACGAAAGTGTGTGTGTGTGTGTGTGTGTTTATGTGTGTAACTGAATCACTTGGCTTGTACAGCCGAAATTAACACATTGGTGTAAATCAACTATACTTCCATAAAATAAATTTGAAAGAAAGAGAAAGAAAAGAAATCACAGACTCTGAGAATAAACGTCCGGTTACCGAAGGGGACGTGTCGGGGGGTCGATGGACTGCGCTTTGGGGACTGCCGTGCGCACACCGTTATATATTAACGACTGGCCAGTGGGGACCTGCTGTAGAGCTCAGGGAACTCTAGCCAGTGTTCTGTGATCATCTACATGGGGAAAGAATCTGAAAGAGAACGGGTGTGTGTGTGTGTGTGACCGAATCACTTGGTTGTACAGCAGAGATTGTCACAGCAGCGTAAGTCAACCATACTTCAAGAAAACTTTAAAAATGAAAAAAAAATGCTTTTAATTTAGAAAAGAAAGAATCAGCCCATTTGACCCAAATGAGGTGGAGGGCTTGTGTGTCTACACCCCCACCGCCTCCAGCAGTCTCCCCTCTGCTGGTCAGTGGAGGCTCCGATTGGCTGCAAATGGGTGTCTCTTTCCAAGTGAACTTCATTTTGAAAGTCCTCTCGCACACATCTGTAGGAGCAATTTGGGGCTCATTTGCAGGGCCATCTCGGTTCTAGAAGCATCAAGGATTTCAGCCCTGGGAACCAGCAGCACCAAGTGTTTTTTAGCTCAGCATCCAGGGAGGAGAGGCTTTTCTGTTCAAAGCTGAGAACCCCCTTTGATCCACTTTGGCTTGACATTTTCTCTGCCTTCCATCAGTAGACTCGGCATTTTTTTTTTTTTCTGGCCCAGACCCACACACACAAGGGACCAGAGCTTCTCTAATAAGCTAAGAAAAAACACATTTTAAAAATAACGCGAGCAAATGAATTCGTTCTGGCCAAAGCAGCCCAGCCACGTAAAATAAGCTTTAGGGTTTTGCAATAGCAGGTCCTGAAAAACATAAACAACCCCAGGGTCCACGTGAGCTGAGCCATTTGCTGAAGAGTCTCCAGGCCAAATTCTGCCAGAATAAAGATCACCTTATAAAACCAGGCAATGGCGATCATGTGAAAACAAGATGGAGAGTGGAGAGGTGGGACTTCACCCAAGGAAAATAAGTCTCACGACTAGATACTTAAAATGCTGGCTTTCAAATTAAAAGCTAGGATGCTGAGGGATGGGGGGAACGGAGGGCTAACAGCCTATGCCTCAGGCCCTTGCCCAGACCCCGCGAGGCCCCTGGCTTCCCGAGGGAAAATCAGAGTCTACTCGTTCTCATGAAGTCAGAGGAAGCCCCTGCAGGTTTTACCATGTGTTCTGTTGACAAGATAATGGTTCCATTGAAACTCTAATAACACACTTGGCCAAAGAAGCCCACACTGTTATAGCAACTTCATACCCAGCCTGAGTTTTTTTTTTTTTTTTAGCATAATAATGATATGTTCTTTCTAACGAGGCCCATACTGTTCTAGGGAATTTATGCAGAGGTTCATCTCCATGCTAGAACAATACTGGCTCTAAATAATAAATACAGTGATCACCGTTTTCTGTTTGAATAGCTCTCTTTCCCAAGAAAGAAAGAGAGAGAGAAGGAAGGAAGGAAAGAAGGAAGGAAGGAAGGAAGGAAGGAAGGAAAGAAAGAAAAAAAGAAAGAAAAGGAAGGAAGGAAGGAAGGAAGGAAGGAAGGAAGGAAGGAAGGAAGAAAGAAAGAAAGAAAGGAAGGAAGGAAGGAAGGAAGGAAAAAAGATGCTCTTATTTCTTAGTAGTAGCGCGGTCCTTTCCATGCTGGAGGCACAGTGCTAGAATTCCTATCTTAGAACAGACAGAACTTGGAGAAATTCAGAGAAAGAGCACAGGAATCATTTTTCAAGTCTAGAAAATTCAATTTATGGAAAAGGGTTGAAGAATCTGCCATGATATGTGGTAAACCTTAATATTATATTTCGGGTATACAAAGGATCGCAGTCAAATGAGCAACATTTACTGCGTAATGGCTGTGGCCGGGTCCCCATTTAACCCTCACAACAACCTCGTAATGTGAGTGTCCTCATAGTGCATCATGAGGACACCAAAACTTAGCTTAAATGATTGTCCAAATGTGCTAGACATTTTCCACAAACACCCTGCTTCTCTCTCTCTTTTCTCACCTGGACAGTACTTTCTCTTTTGGTGGAACTCAGGCCTGACCACCTGACCAGCCAACGAAATCTGGGAGCCAGGTGTCACTTTCAGACAGAGGGTGGAGCCAGCATGAGCCTGGCCTCCTTCTCACTCCGGCACGGCACCGTGATCACAGCGAGCACAGCGTTCTGGAAAGTCGCTGCTCCACAGCCTTGGACCCACAGAAACAGCAGGAGCAGAGCCTCTGCCCCACCCCCACCGACCCAGCATGAGCCAGCGCTGTGAGCAAGACGTTAACCTTCCAGGTTTTTTTTAATTCATTTATTTTATTTTTTGCTTTTTATGGGCCGCACCCGCAGCATATGGAGGTTCCCAGGCTAGGGGTCTAACAGGAGCTGTAGCCACTGGCCTACACCGCAGCTGCAGCAACGCAGGATCCGAGCCGCATCTGCAACCTACACCACAGCTCACGGCAACGCCTGATCCTTAACCCACTGAGCAAGGCCAGGGATCGAACCCGCAACCTCATGGTTCCTAGTTGGATTCATCAACCGCTGCGCCGCGACGGGAACTCCTTAACCTTCCAGTTTTAAGCCACTGAATTTGGGAGATTGTTTCTGCAGCAAAATCTGACTGTAAGACCAAGTCCCCCAGCCGACTAGAACTTGACCTGCGTCTATTACCCACAACTGATTTTAACCAGCTGCTGTGCTGCCGCCTTCCAGGGAGAGAACGGCTAAGTGTCTTCTACCTAATATAAGGAGCAGGGGGTAAAAAAAAAAAAAAAAAAAAAAAGGAAAAAGGAAAAAACGTCATCATCTCTAGTAACAGGAATTGAGATTCCCCAGGGGCAGTTAAGACTGACCAGTAAAGAGAAGTGAGGATGGACAGGGGAACTTCTAGTGACAATTTACTCAGAAGAGAAAAATAGATCCTGTTTTGATGTATTTTCTTCTAGGCATGTTGAATGAACACTTTGCATAGACTTTCTCAAAGAAATCTCTACCTAAGGGAAATTTATTTTATTTTATTTTATTTTATTTGCTTTTCAGGGCCACACATGAGGCATATTGAAGTTCCCAGGCAAGGATCAGATGGGAACTGCAGCTGCCAGCCTACAGCACAGTCCCAGCAACAACGGGGGGATCCAAGATGCGTTTGAGACCTACACCACAGCTCACGGCAACACTGGATCTCTAACCCACTGAGCGAGGGATCAGGGATCGAACACGCATCCTCATGGAGCCACAATGGGAACTCCAACAGAAAGTTTCTTAATAGAGTTTCTGGCCTGGAGTTGTTTACTCTGCATCAGAGTCTCTTTCTCTGGTTTAGACTCTTTTCTTCCAGAGCTCACAACAGGAATCTTCTCCCTTACTAATCTGTACACAGGATGGTCTTCATTTCCAGGCTACCAGGAACACAAGTATCTTGGTTTGGACTCACCCCAAGACAAGGATTCAAGGGCAATTTGTTTATTGTGGAGGTGATGCCAAGAAGCAGAAGTGAGCGAGCAGGCTGACTGAAAGCAGAAGGAGGAAAAGCCAATATAAGGATGAATCATACCTGCCATCCAAGGTCAGCATGAGGATGAAATGAGCTAATACAGGTAAAAGTGCCCGCACAGCTCCTAGCCCAGCTTCTAGCCTGTAATAGAAGCTCAATAAATATGAATGCCCTGCCCTCCATCCCCTGTGTGTTCTGAAGCTGTACTAGAAGCTGAGACAAAGCTCCTCTAAGGTCCTTTCAACTCCTCGCTTGAGCTTTGTTTTGGATTTATGGTGTTGACTCAGCCCCCGATTTGAGTGGCAATGAGGACACCCTTGAAATGAAAACCTGGTTTAGCATCTGCTGAGATAAACAGAAAAGAACCCAGGAAAGCAAAAAAGCCCAGGAAAGGGAATGAAAGTGTAATTCAGCTTTGTTTCAGAAAAGGAGATTTGTTCTTCTGGATCGCTGGGTGGAAATGTTGATGAGTTACCTAGCGGTCATAAATCCTCCTTGGAGCAAAGTCATAAAGGACGGAAGCGAAAGAGAGAAAGGAGGGAGGGTGGAGTGGGGGGAACAGGAGGGAAGAAGGAGAGAATAAATGAAAGGAGGAAGGAAGGAAATTATCCAACAGCCATTCTGCTGAGCATTAGGCAATAAAACTTGAGGAAAATTTTAAATAGAACTTTCCTGAAACTCTTTCAAAGAGATGTTTTTTTCCTTAGAAAAGCATCATCAGAACTGTTCAGCACCCAGGGCAAGTCTCTCACGTTGCTGAACACGAAACGTTATCACATTTGAGGCTGGCCGGAGGCCATCTAGAAATTCAATAATTATTCAACCCAAGGGGCTTTCCAAGTGGTGAAGTAGCTTCTTAGGAGGAAATTAATATTGAGCAGAGTATCAAATCTAATTGGAATCTTGAAATAGGGTCTGAGTAGGTAAAACAGCTGGAGGCTAAAAAGTAGGACAGGATGAATGATGCCCTGACTTTTGTGTCTTGCGTTAATTATGATGTAAAAAGGAAAATCCTGTTTATTTTTTAGGCCAGGAGTACAGGGGCGGGTTTGCCAAGGTTCCTCAACAGCACTTCAGTCTGACGGTAGAAGGTTTACTTCTTTCATTTATTTGTACAGATGTTCCAGGAGGGCTGAGGAGGCACGACGACCTCTTGGTTTGCCATGTAATGTAGTTGGGGGTTCGAGACTGACCCGTCCGCTGCGGGTAGTCATGGATCACAAAGTCGGATAGACTTCACGAGAACCTTTATTTGAGATCCTTGTTTTGTTCATCTTTGGAAGAAGAAAGGGGATGTGATCAGGCTGGAAGCATCCATGACATGACTCACCAGCCTCTTTATCTTCCTATGCCCACCCCACTTTTTTTTCCTTTTTTTTCCTTTTTTCCTTTTTTCTTTTTTCCCTTTTTTTTTTTTGTCCTGGCCCATGGCATGTAGAAGTTCTGGGGCTAGGGCTCGAACCTACACCGTAGCACATGACACCACTAGGTTCTTAACCAGATGAGCCACCAGGGAACTCCCCTATGCCCTTCTGCCTTTTGAGAGCAAAACTTCCCAGATCCATTGAGCCCACGGTGGCCTGATTTTCCCGTTTGAGAAAGGTGCTCAAGTCTCACTCTTAAATTGATTTTGGGGATCCAGACTATGGTGTCTGCAGATAAGACTACCTTAGGTGCTATTTCTCCCGGCAAGTATCCCTCCTTGGATTCTCTAAGCTGACCTGTTTTATGGCGAGACAATTCCTTTCCATTGTTCAAAGTGCTGAGGCAAGTTACAAGGGTTCCACACCTGACAGTGTCGGGCCAGAGTGAAAATACCCAGCTTATCTCCTGAGAAGAGTTACTCATTCAAGATCCCAGTGATTTAGGAGTTCCCGTCATGGCGCAGCAGAAACGAATCCGCCTAGGAACCATGAGGTTGGGGGTTTGCATCCCTGGCCTCGCTCAGTGGGTTAAGGATCTGGTGTTGCTGTGAGCTGTGGTGTAGGTTGCAGAAGCGGCTTGGATCTGACATGGCTGTGGCTGTGGTACAGACTTTTCAATAAATTTGATTTTAGAATGACTTAGGAAAGCATATTCACTCTATTGGTATAGAATTGAAGGCAGATAATTGTCCATTATGATTTCAAACTGCACCTTTTTTTTTTTTTCAGCTGCACTGATACAGCTTTGAACAGTATTATAGGTCCTTCGCAGTCCTCAAACTGACCTTTCTGTGCCTCAGTTCCACTTCTATAAAATGGGATTGATCTAATGTGGACTTCAGAGGGAATGGCTATAGACAAACAGTGTCCTTATAAAGATGATAGATCCTTGTCATGGTTTGAAATTGCTTGAAGTATATACATACTCTTGTTTGAATGGCCATTATTTCAGTGCTTAGGGAGAACCACGCCCATTTATTTCTAGGACCCAGAGTTCATTAACATAAATGCTAATATCACAGATCCCATGAGGCTTTGAGCCAGTCCCTCCAACCTTGGGACTAGTCAGGGTTTTGCAAAACAAAATCAAAGTAGGTAAGCCAGAAGTGTGACTTACTGTCCATTTGTTATGTAGACACTTAGATATGCAAACTACGATTGCCTGGTTTGAAAACAAGGACTCTGAGAATGTCTACTATTTATTGGTAAGCTGACGCTGGATAATCAGACTCAGTCAAAATGGTTAGAATTTTCACCAAATGTTACCTCTCACCGAGTCTAACTGGAACAGCCCTTGAACTCTGAGCACTGCTCTCCAGAGCAGCACGATTGTGGGTCTATGTTCGTCAATGACTAGGCAAACAAACTTTCTCCTTTTTTTTTGCAATCTGACTGTTATGATGTTGCTATGGTGACATTACTCCGCTCTCCCTTCCCTCTTTTGGTACCCTCTCTCAGGGAGCTGTAATGAAGTGGTTTGGCAAGAGAATCTTTCTGGAACTTTTCTCATACACCGTTGAAGACCAGCATGGCTCTCCTCTTAGAGGAAATGTATAAAGCATGAACTGAAAAATGGTGAAAGATGATTTGTACCGACTTGAGCAAGGAATGTGAATGTTATTCATTCTGTATCAAACGAACCAGAAATGTTCTCTTTCTGTTCCCCATTCCAGGAAATGTCATCCCAAGGGACAGTGAGTCTTCTGGATTCAGTGTGGAATGTGACCCAGGCTGGCTGCTGGGATTTCTTACCCTCATGGGGGCAGGGCTACATGAGGGTGGTGTGAACTGGGTGCTAGAAAGAATAGGAAGCAGTGTTTTTTGAGCACTCACCTGTCAGTACTGACAGTGACAGGCCCTGTGCTAAGCCCGTTACATGCAACCCTTCACTGTGGCCATACACTCGCCTGGGTTATTTCCTCCCTTCTAGAAAATGAAGAAGCTGACTCAGGTTAGACACAGCTCATATGGATCTTTCAGATTCTGAAGCCCATCCTCTTAATTACCATGCGCCTTGTCTCTCTGTAATTTATCCTTTAGAGGATCCCAGCTTCTCTCTTTTCCCTAGAAGAGCTTGGAATGAGATTCATGAGTGGCTCCATCCAAATTTCTCAAACTTATCCCATAGGCACCTGGAGAGGATGGTTTGAAACAGCCTAAAAGTAGACAGCTTCGGCTGGGACAAATGCAGCCTTCTGGACTTTTCCACTTATTATCAAGACACAGAGAACCCTACTGGTCATGAGACTCAGAAACAACGTCCCAAATTTACTAGTTGTGTAATCTTGGGTGAGTCACTTAATCCAGGCTTAGTTACTTTATCTGTGAAATGGAAATGGTGAAAACTATGCTTGTCCAAAGGTCAGGAATGGCCAGTTTCTCTCATTCTAAATTTTTGCTGTTGTTGTTTTTGCCATGGCCTGTAGCAGCTTGATTTGGGATCTCAGGTCCCAGATCAAGGAACAGTAGTGAAAACCCTGAGTCCTAGCCACTAGACCACCAGGGAACTCCCTCTCATTATCTGTTTTTGTCCTCTTTGAGAAACTTTTGAGTCTCATATATTTGAGGCTGTGCTCTGGACCCAGAATTACAGGTCTGTGATTGCCATTTTATAAGGTGGCAGACAGAGTGGGCAGTCTCTGAAAAGGTTTTACTCCATAAGGAGTTCATTTTTCTCCTCTGTTTGTTGCCTTTTGACTAACAGCTTCAGACATTACCCTGGAAGCTCCTTTGGGTAATTTTTTTCCATTAATAACTGTAAACAGAAATCATTAAATTCTTTTGATCTCTATCCTAGCTTTGGGGATCCCAGCCCTTACCATCTAACTGTATGCCTAGCTCCCATACCAACTAGTTTAATCTTGGTTTCCAGAACACATCTGGCATTTTTCTCCCTTCCAGCACCTTTACTCCTGTGGTTCCCTCTATCTGAAACAGCTTTATCATCTGACTCCAACAACGTCCACCACCTTAAGCCCAGCTCAAATGCCACATCCTCCCTGAAGCTCCCTACAATCAGCTCCATCCATCTAGCTCATCTCTACGCTCCACAAGATGGGTTAACCTCTTTTACACTGTCCCCCATAGTCTTCTTTGTGTTATTGCTATTTGTGTTTCTCGGGTCATTTTTACTAGATCGTAAGCATTCAGGATAAGATCTAGGATGGCCCATGTGATAGTGGCAGTGCAATGTGAGGGTTACAGCCATGGGCTTCAGTCACTGCCCAGACCAAAACCTGCCTACCCGAGGAGTTCCCGTTGTAGCTCAATGGGTTAAGAACCCTGCAGAGTGTCCATAAGGATACAGGTTCGATCCCTAGCCTTGCTCAGTGGGTTAAGGATCTTGCATTGCCACAAGCTGTGGTATAGGTCACAGATGCAGCTCAGATCTGGCATTGCTGTGGCTGTGGTGTAGGCATGCAGAACTTAGCCCGGGAACTTCCATATACAGTAGATGGGGCTGTAAAACGAAAAAGAGGTGTTCCAGGGTTCGATCCCTGGCCTTGCTCTGAGGTCTGGCATTGCCCTGAGCCACAGAGACAGCTCAGATCTCTCGTTGCTGTGGCTGTGGCTGTGGCCAACTGCTACAGCTCGATTAGACCCCTAGCCTGGGAACTTCCATATTGCGAGGGTGCAGCCCTAAAAAGACAATGAAAAAAATTCTATGGAGAAAACTGGAGCAGGGAATGTGGGACGGAGTGTTGGGGGTAGGGGTTGATTGTAATTTTAAATAGACTTGAAAGGGGAGGCCTCTGGTGACTTTTGAGCAAGAGGTGAGTGAAGCGAGGTGTTAAGCCATGAAGTATCTGAGTGAAGAGTGTTCCTTACAGAAGGCACAGCGACTATAGAGGCAGGAGCTTGCCTGGCATCTGTGGAGTCAAAGAGGGCAGTGTGGGAGTTCCCGTCGTGGCTCAGCCGTTAACGAACCTGACTGGGATCCATGAGGATGCAGGTTTGATCCCTGGCCTCCATCAGCTGTGTACCTCTTAGGCGAAGCACACTGGTAGCTGTATTGAGAGGAGAACATACACAGGGCAGGGAGGAAGCTGGGGGACCAGGTAGGGGGCCTTTGCAATAATCCAGGCTGCAGGTACTTATGCCTGGACCAGGGTAGTAACTGCGGAGGTGGCGGACCGAGCTCTGCTTTTGGATAGCTCTTGAAGATAAACCGAATGAGATTTGCTGACAGATTAAAGGTGGAATAGAAAAGTCAAACACGCAGTTCCCTCTGTGGCTCAGCAGTTAATGAACCCAGCTAGGACCCATGAAGATGGGGTTTGATCCCTGGTCTCCGTCAGTGGGTTAAGGATTCGGCATCGCCATGAGCTGTGTGGTGTAGATTGCAGATTGCTCGGATCCCGTGTGACTGTGGCTGTGGCTGTGGCTGGCAGCTGTAGCTCTGATGCAGCCCCTAGCCTGGGACCCTCCGTATGCCACAGGTGTGGCCCTAAAAAGCAAAAAAAAAAAAAAAAAAAAAGTCAAAGATGATTCCACGGGGGCCTTAAGCAACTAAAGGGTTGAAGTGACCCTCCCCGGAGACGGGGAGGACAGCGCAGCCAGCGGGTCTCACAGAGAGGGTCTGTTCAGTGTGTGTGAAACCTCCCCCTCCCGCTTCTTTCCCTTCAGATTACTTTTCCCAACAAGCAAAGATGCATACACATAAGGACTAACAGCCAGTGGGAAACTATATCTAGTTGAATTTGTGATGGGGCCAGTTTGCGGTACAGTACAGGGCTCTGATAAAATCTTCTGGATTGGAGAAGAGACATAGCCCGAGATGCTACAGACTGAAAGTTTACATCCCCCCCCCATATTCATATGTTGAATTCTATCCCTCAAGGTGATGATGCTGGGAGATGGAGCCTTTGGGAGGTAATTAGGTCACAAGGGTGGGGCCCTTATGAATGGGATTAGTGCCCTTATCAAAAAGGCCTGAGAAGCGTCCTTGCCCCTTTTTGTGAGGACACAGAAAAATAGATGCCCTTATCAAACCCTGAATCTGCCAGTGCCCTGATTTTTTTGTTTTGTTTTGTTTTTCTCTTTTTACAGCCAGCCACACCTGCAGCATATGGACGTTCCCGGTCTAGGGGTCAAATCAGAGCTACAGCTGAGGGCTATGTCACAGCCACAGCCACACCAGATCCAAGCTGCCTCTGTAAATTACATTGCAGCTGGCGGCAACACCAGATCCTTAACCCACTGAGCGAGGCCTGCAGGGACTGAACCCAAATCCTCCGGAGGAGACTTTGTCAGGTTCTTAACCTGCTGAGCCACAGTGGGAACGCTAGTGCCCTGATCTTGAAACTCTCAGCCTCCAGAACTGTGAGGAGTGATTTCTTTCTTTTTCAAGTGGCCACACCTATGGCACATGGAAGTGCCCTTGTCAGGGACTGAATCCAGTCCACAGCTGCAGCAACCCGCAGCATCCTTTAACCCAGGCCTGGAGTCTAACAGGCACCTTCACAGCGACCTGAGCCCCTGCAGTTGGATTCTTAACCCACTGTGCCACAGCGGGAACTCCTGAGAAGTAATTTCTATTTGTAAGCCGCACGGTCTATGGTATTTTGTTTCCGTAGCCCGAATAGACCTGAATTTAAAATTCTGGCCCTGGAGTTCCCATCGTGGCTCAGTGGTTAAGGAACCTGACTAGAATCCATGAGGATGCAGATTTGATCTCTGGCCTCGCTCAGTGGGTTAATGATCCGGTGTTGCCGTCGGCTGTGGTGTAGGTCACAGATGCGCCTTGGATCTGGTGTTGCTGTGACTGTGGCTCATACTCAACCGCTAGCCTGGGAGCCTCCGTATGCCATGACTGCAGTCCTAAAAAGACAAAAAATAAAATAAAATAATAAAATAAAATGCTGGCCCTTCAGAACAGATTCTGAAGGTTGAGCCTTCTTCCAACCGCCAGGTCATAGGCAGGGAAGCTGAACTGGGGAGTGGGGTGTGAGGAATGGAACATGGTCTGTCCTACTGACCCCGCTCACTGATGAAACTTATGGAGGAAATATGAAGGCTTTCTCCCAGCCACCAGGTTTACCACTTCCCCACAGTGAAGGAGCTGCTAAGGGGATGGACGTGGGATGAAAGTTCTCTTTTCCCTACAGGCAAAGCAGAAACACAAGGAGAGAGGCAGAGACGGGTCCATTAACGCTTATTGATTAGAATCCAGCGCAATTTTTGCCCTGCGCATGCCCTTCGCATCTGCGCCCTGGAGCTTGAACCCTATCTCCCAGGGCAGAAGTTGGATCCCCGATGTTCTTCTTTAGTTTCTGAGACAGGAAACCTTAATTTCCCTGTCTTCTTGAAGGAACAGAAAAGATCATGTAATGAGAATTCTTGGGCAGGCAACCGCCCCTTTCCAATTAGGGACTAGTGTGTGAGAGAGAAGGACTGTTAAAGGTAAATGGGAGTAATTAAGGGACATTTCTACCCTGATTGTTCTGGATGATGAGGAGTCCTCTGATTGGCATGAAGCCCAGGGACAAAAGGAGTTGTAAAGCAGTGAAAGGGGTTTGAGGTGGTTTGGAAATGAGACCGCATTACTCCACAGTGAACAGAAACATTGCTTAGTGGCTGGGTTTTTGTATCTGACCACTTGTTCTTCTCATGCTTGAGTTTTATAGTCACCATCTTCACTGCATTTGCATTGCCCAAGTGACACAGAATTAAATGAAATCATATAATCCAGGGTTGATCCTTAGACTTACGACTTTGTATTAAGTATTTCTTGCAATATAAGAATTCACTTGATATTGCAAAGGATGTGTGTGGTTCTAGAGGTTCTCACTTAGAAGCTATTGAAAGCACTTTTGCGGGAGAGATGTTTTCTCTATGTATTCTAGTTTCTACTTATTATATTTCCATACTTTAAAGTGTGTCTTAAGAATTGTAAAATATAGTACTTTTACATATAGTACTATAATACTGTATATAGAACATTTTTACTTTTATAATACAGTATTTCTCAGTCAAAATGCATTAAGACGCTAACGTATGAGAAATAAAAAGACCTGCAAGACTCGTTTTTTTCCTCAGGAAGCTTGTATTTGATGACTCCTACTAGGAACTAAAAATTCTTTCTATGGGAGTTCCCACTGTGGCTCAGCAGGCTAAGAATCTGACTAGTATTCATGAGGATGTGGGTTTGATCCCTGACCTTGCTTAGTGGGTTAAGGATCCGACACTGCTGCAAGCTGCATTGTAGGGTACAGCTCAGAGCCGGTGTTGCAGGCCAGCAGATGCAGCTCTGATTCAGCCCCTAGCCTGGGCACCTCCATAAACACAAGCGTGGTCCTATAAATAAATAAATAAATAAATAACATTTTCTATGTTTAGCTTATGCTTTACAGCTGCCCTGCAAGGTAGATACTGCTCTCCTCAATTTACAGAGCATACTAAGATTTAGAGGTCATAGACCAAGATCACACAAATAGAAAGTAGCAGGCTGTGGGCTGGGCTTCAAAGTCCACGTTCATTCCATCACTCTCAGCTTGTTCTAGTTAATTCGCTAGAAATTCGCTTGAAGAAGGTAAGCGGTTTCCCCCATCTAGGTGCCTTGGATGTGGCCATTGTGGGCTCAGAACGCACCCTTTCTGAGCTGATATTTTCTTCCTCGTCTTAGTCAGAGAGTCAATGTCTTTTCAGCAAGGCTGGGCGCCCAGTTCCGACGGTCCATTTCCCACCTCTTTCTAAAATAACCCAAAGGCGACCGGTCGTTCTTCCGCCGACGGAGCTGCCATTCCGCGGGCGGCCGCCAGGGGTCCCCGTTCGCGCCCCCGCACGATAACCGCGCGCCGGGTGCCGGTGGGGGCTGCTTTGGAGCCGCCGCGGCTGCAGCTGGAGCCCCGCGCTCGCTCGCCCGCGCGCTCAGAACCCGCGCCTCGGCCCAGGAGTCCCCAGCCGGATCCGCGAGCGTCGCCCCTCCTGCCCGGAGCTCGCCCTCTTCCTCTCGCGCCGCCTGCAGCTGGCTCGGCGCGAGGAACCGACAGGGCCCCGGGGCCGAAGGTAAAACCCCACGGTGAGTGAGAACCCGCTCCCAGCGAGGGGAGGTGGCGTAGCCGGCAGCCACTCGTGCCCGGTCGCGCCCTGGCGGGTGGAGGTACGGGGCGCACCTGGGGGCGGGTGCAACAGGAGGGCGGGAGGCAGTAGACCCCGTTTCCCCGCCCGCCCTCCGCGGGCTTCCGGGGCTGGAATCCGCGTCAGACCCCTGCCCGCGTCTTGACTTCTGGCCGGCTCCTCCCGCTCCCTTCCCGGGTAGGAACTAGAGTCTAGTCTCCACCCTGGGCTCCCGGGCCTTGATTTTAAAAGATCTATCAATAAAGTCGATTTTCCTTCGAGGTACGAGTGTGTCCCCGAACCCATCCCGCATCGCAGACGAATGCAGGGTGCGTGCTGGGCTGTGGGTGGCGGGAAGACAAAGTTTTACAAAAGTGCGCCTGGGCAGGGGGGGGACAACGTTTAGGGCGTCTGGATATTGAAGGAGGAGGCTCGGCTTGGGGCTGAGAAGGGGAACTCGGCCAGGTCGGGGACTGTGGATGCTTCGCAGAGGGACAGGACCTACAAATCCCGCTGAACCCCTGGGCCAACAACTGTCAAACATCTGGAATCCCAGCCCCCTCCTTTTCCCTGCACCGAAGAAGGTGAAAACCCTTCAACTTTACTTTGATCGCTCCTCCTGCCTTTGGACCCTTCTCGAAGGGTGAAGGCGGGCCCCCGGCGCCAGGCGAGTAAGTACCAGAGACCCCCAACTCCTCAGAATCGCCCTCTACCCACCTTCCCGACCCCTCCCAGACGTTTTGCCCGCAGGGACCACGCGAAAGAGCCGATGGAGATCGCGGCGAATGGCCTTTTGTTTCTCCGCGTTTCCCCTATTGTTTGCCTTTCAAACATCTGGCCGGGCTAGGGAGAGAAGGAAGCCCCTCTCGTCCTCCTCCCCGGCTCCCCACGCCCGCCACCCGCCCGGCCCGGGCCCGGGAACCGCCTGGGGAAGGAGAGGAGCCCGACCCCGGCGGGGCCGCCCCGCCCGGGCCTTGCGGTTAAAGGGCGGAGGGAAAATTGTTCCTTCCCCGCCCCCCGCCCCCTCGCCCTCCCGGCTGCTTGTGGCCCGGGGCGCATTTCTCAGATCTTATCCCGGGCGCGCCGCGCTCCGAGAGCGCTGATCCAGAGGGGTGCCGCTAAGTTCCACCCCAGTCCGGGGAGACCTTAGGTGGCTTCCAGTGGCTTCCAGTCTCCACCTAAAGGCGAGTGGCTGGGCCGCTGCCAGGCGGTGGGACAGGATCGAGACACGTCTGGTAGGCAGACGGCTCTAAGGCCCCGAGGCCCGCGAGTTTCCAAGGGGCCGAAGGTCAGGGGAGTCGCCTTAAAGCGAATGGAAACGGAAATAACCTAGAAAACCTAGAGACTTTGCCTAGAAACGGGGGTGAGGTGGCTCCCTCCAGAATGAACCGGGAATTCTGAGTTTGAGTAGGGCTCCATGTTTAAATCCCTGGCCAGCTCTCAGCATTCAGAGAATGCAGACCCGGAGGACACAGCGCCGACGCCTCTAGGGCTGTGTGCCTTCACCGTTACAAGTGCCTGCCAATCCGTGTTTTGGGACTGACCCTGAGTTCCCCTGTGAGTACGTCCCTGAGATGAGCGGCTTGGTTTCTCAGCCTTTCCTAGCAAGTTGGATGCTTACACGTGGTGCTTATTCTTTGTGAGTGTGCATGATTAAAGAACTAGGGCTTACACCTGAAACTAATGTAGTACTGTTAATCAGCTATACCTTGGGGGAGGAAAAAAAGGCAACATTGGGCAACAGCAGAGTAGTCATTCTGAGAAGGCAGGGTCCCCAGATGGTGTCCAGAGAGTCCCTTAGCCTGTGAGGGAGACTATGTCTGCATACCTGTTGGAATCTATACCCGCGCTTAGGCTTCAATATGCTGATGTTGTCAGCTTTTTCTATATGACACGCAGTCAGGCTCTCTTCCAAGGGAACTCGGCTACACTTTGTTGTTGCTGTTGCTTTTTAAGGTCTCACCTGTGGCATATGGAAGTTCCCAGACTAGGGATCGAATCTGAGCTACAGCTGCCGGCCTGTGTCACAGCCATAGCAACGCAGGACCCAAGCCGCGTCTGCGACCTACACCACAGCTCCCGGTAACACAGGATCCTTAACCCACTGATCAAGGCCAGGGATCGAACCCGCAACCTCATGGTTCCTAGTCGGATCTGTTGCCACTGCAGCCACAACGGGAACTCCTACGCTCTTTTTTTATCGTCCACCTTTTGATCCACATCTCAAACCATGGGAGGGAGAAAGCTTCCATCTGAACACTTTTGACCATGTATCCACTCAAGCATTTTAAGTGGGAACTGTGCCCTGGCCTCTGCATGCTTCCAGGAGTTTTCCCTTCAAAACTTAGAACTTTGGAGCTTCCATTTAATAAAGAAGAACAGAACTTTTGAGCTTCCATTTAATAAAGAACAGGAGTTCTGGTTGTGGCAGAGCAGAAATGAATCCGACTAGTATCCATGAGGATTTGGGTTTGATCCCCAGCCTCTCAGTGGGCCACGGGTCCTGTGTTGCTGTAAGCTGTGGCGTAGGCAGGCAGCTTTAGCTCTGATTCCACCCCCTGGCCTGGGAACATCCATATGCTGTGGGTGCGGCCTTAAAAAAATCAATAAAGCAATGAATAAATAAAAATTTAAAAAAAGATCAAAGACTAAGTCAGGAGCATGGTTGCATAGAGTGCTTTCTCCAGTGATTTCTGAATATTTCCAGTAAGACCAACAGAAGAAAAAAAAAAGCAAGATCTTTGAAGCACCAAAAGTCACTTTACATTTTATGAAAATGATCCCCAAGCAAGGATTCCTTTGAAGTTTAGCAGCAGGAGAAGAGCAAGAAGGACCTAGGTTGGAGTTCCTGTCATGATTCAGTGGTTAAGGAATCTGACTAGGAACCATGAGGTTGCAGGTTCGATCCCTGGCCTTGCTCAGTGGGTTAATGATCCGGCTTTGCTGTGAGCTGTGGTGTAGGTTGCAGACACGGCTCAGATCCCACGTTGCTGTGGCTGTAGCGCAGGCTGGAAGCTGTAGCTCTGATTCAACTCCTAGCCTGGGAACCTACATATGCCATGGGTGCATCCGTAAAAAAACCAAAAAAAAAAAAACCAAAAAAACAATAACAAAGTGAGGTGTTCCCTTCGTGGCTCAGTGGTTAATGAATCCGACTAAGAACCATGAGGTTGTGGGTTCGATCCCGGGCCTTGCTCAGTGGGTTAAGGATCTGGCGTTGCCGTTGAGCTGTGGTGAAGGTTGCAGACGCGGCTCAGATCCCGTGTTGCTGTGGCTGTGATGCAGGCCAGCAGCTACAGCTCCTGTTAGACCCCTAGCCTGGGAACCTGCATATGCCGCGGGTGTGGCTCTACATAAAGGCAAAAAGACAAAAAAAAAACAAAAAAACAAAGTGAAAGGGGAGTCCTCCTGTGGCACTGTGGGCTAAGGGTCCAGTGTTGTCCCTGGTTGCTACTGTGGCACAAGTTTGATCCTTAGCCCAGGAACTTGCGGGAAAGGCCAAAAGAAAAAAAAAAGGTGAAAGGGCAATGTCTCGCCCAGTCTACCCCAGTAAGGAAAACAGGGTAATGGTAGTGAAAGATAAACTTGTACAGTTTCTTTATTTTAGAATTAAAAAAAATAAAAAACCTCCCCATCGCTGTAGAAAAAGTAGAAAATACAGAGAGGTGAAAATTAAAAGTGAAAGGATATTATAAACAAGACTTTATTGAACAACCTTATCCAGTTATTTCCTTGGAATAAATTTCTAGATAGGATAGCTAAGATCTAAAGAGCTAATGCGCTTTTTTTTAGGATATATAAAGTTGCTGTATTGTCCCATAGGAAACTTGTACTGGAGTTCCTATCGTGGTGCAGTGGAAGTGAATCTGACTAGAAACCATGAGGTTGCGGGTTCGATCCCTGGCTTCGCTCAGTGGGTTTGGAATCTGGGATCTGACATAGCCATGAGCTGTGATGTACATTGCAGGCATGGCTCTGATCCCCAGTGGCTGTGGCTGTGGCATAGGCTGGCAACTGTAGCTCTGATTAGACCCCTAGCCTGGGAACCTCCATATGTGGCCCTAAAAAGCAAAAACAAAAGAAGAAAAAGAAGAAAGGTATGCCAGTTTACCCTCTCTCATTAATACACAAGAGGATTTTTTCCCTCTACCCTGCACCCCACTGCTACTCTGTATTATCAATTCTTTTTTTTTTTTTTTATCTCTGCCACACTAGTGGGAGGGCAGTATCGTATTTTCTTTTGAATTTCTTTAATCACAAGTGAGATTAAACATTTTACGTATTGCCTGTTAGCATTTCTGTGTGATGATGCTAGTTTGTGTTCTTACCTGTTTTTCAGTGAGAGTGTTCTCCTTTTTTCTGGCTAGCGACGCTCTTCACAAAAGCATCCTGTTCTGACTTCCAGGTGTAATCGGACAAACTTTATTGACTTCAAGTGCCAATTCTCTTCCTTCTTGCTTTGCAAACATTTGGCAAGATGGCAACCACAAATGACTAAAGAAGCTGACGCGGTCCTAGTAGAATTATTAGGGAAACCATGTAAAGGTATTATTAGAGAAATTCATGGAAAATGTCAAGTGTTTACTTTCTGCTTAGTAGCTTGCCTGCCCCAGCTCCTTTATAGCTTGTAACGCTTTTTAAAAATTTAGAACTATTGATGAATTGCTTCTACTAAATGGATTATACTAACTCATTTTGTTGCCTGAGCCTTTCACTGATAGCCGGTATACCATGATCCATAACTAGTTCTTATTCTTTTCAACATTTTTTCTAACTTTTGGACTGAATTTGCTTCAGTTTTATCATAAGACTTTCTCTGTTTGAGTACACCATTTGAGCCTTGTACTTGGATGAATGTTGACTCTGGACAGTTTGGCGGCATGCTGTTAAAACAATAGCAGAAAAGGTCTTCCAAGAGCTGGACCAAGAGCTGAACCGGGTCCATTTCATCTCTAATATGCATTTGGGTAGCCACAGTCTCTCTGTTAATTCTTGCTTGAAGGTAGGTGGTTCTGAAATGGGGTGGAGGAGAGAGGAGGAGAAAGTTTATTTCAGCTCGAAGATGGATTAATACAGATGAAGGACCACAGAGGAACATTTAAGCAGGAAGTTTTCATCGTGGCTCCGTGCTAACGAGCCCGAATAGTATCCATGAGGATTTGGGTTTGATCCCTGGCCTCGCCAATTGGGCTCAGGATCCCGTGTTGCCGTGAGCTGTGGTGTAGGTCTCAGATGTGACTTGGATCTAGCGTTCCTTTGGCTGTGGCGTAGGCCAGCAACCATCTCTGAGATTAAACCCCTAGGCTGGGGAACTTCTACATGCCTTGGGTGTGACCCTAAAAAGCAAAAAAAAAAAAAAAAAAAAAAATTAAGTAGATAATCTGGATAGTCTAGATATAAAATAACTTTCAAAAAGATAAAGTATAGGGAGTTCCCGTCGTGGCACAGTGGTTAACGAATCCGACTAGGAACCATGAGGTTGCGGGTTCGATCCCTGCCCTTGCTCAGTGGGTTAACGATCTGGCGTTGCCGTGAGCTGTGGTGTAGGTTGCAGACGCGGCTCGGATCCTGCGTTGCTGTGGCTGCGGCGCAGGCCAGTGGCCACAGCTCCGATTAGACCCCTAGCCTGGGAACCTCCACATGC
>PVHT021183661.1:11409832-11443138 GCA_004024745.2 Catagonus wagneri
ATCCATGAAGACGCAAGTTCGATCCCTGGCTTTGCTCAGTGGGTTAAGGATCTGGCGTTGCCATGAGCTGTGGTGTAACTCACAGACAGGGCTCAGATCCTGCATTGCTGTGGCTGTGGTGTAGACCCCTAGCCTAGAAACCTCCATATGCTGTGGGTGCTGCCCTAAAAAGACCAAAAAAAAAAAAAAAAGATGGAGGAGGGGGGGTCCTCTTTTAAAAAACTGTCACCAGGGGGCCATTGTCCTCACCCTGCTTCAGAGAGGTGACTGCGTCTGGTGTTGCAAGGCTACACTTGAGCAAGAGCAGACCTTATGCACACCAGCACCAGTCCAGCCAAGGGGAAGTTCTGGGACAGCACGGTGATCCTGAGAAAGATGATGAAGGAGGAAGAGAGGGGAAAGGAGATTTTGGAGAGAAATGGAAGTTTTTAATTCGAAGAATATACCTTATTTCCTTCTGAGGAGTGCTGTAAGTTTCTGAAAGAAGTAGAAACATCTTCTGATTTCCACTCGGACGATCTCCCAGGCGCAGCGGCTGTGTTCCTTGTCTTTGAGAAACTTGTCTATCCTGTTGAAATACCTCCTCAGCTCCAGGCTGCGCAAGGCGGGGACCGCGGCTCCCGAGCGTTTCCTCCCAGCCTCTTCCATGTCTTCTACGTCTTCGTTTTCTTCCTCCTCTTCGTGCAAGCATTGCTCCAGGAACTGCAGCTGCTGGTCAAGTCCCATCTGGACTTGTCTGAGGAGTTTCTCTTCCCAAGTGGACCTGAAGGTGTCCCGAGTGAAGATGTTGAAGGCCTGAATGGACATTTCATAGAAGGCCTCCTGGATGTCCCTTTTCAGAGGCCGCGTGTACGATAGGATCTCTTGGGGCAGCTCAAAAGCTTTGCTTTCTCTTAGACACTCCACAGGAAACGAACTGCTCATCCTGCTCAGAAGTCTCAGGTTTTGCCAGGAGACTCTGCTCAGGTGAGTGTTCAGCAGGTTACAGTCCGGGGAGACGAGGCCAGTGACGAACAGACCCACGAGGCACGCTGGCCACAGGCACTTGCGAATCACATCGGGCTTGGCCCTCATTTCCCCCCACCTCCCGGAGCTGAAAAATCCACGAGACCTAAGGCTGACAATATTAAGTACTGCTCCGTGTGCCTTTTATACACCTGAGTGCCTTCAGTGGGGAGGAGTTTTCTCATTCGTCATTTTACCGTCCTCGGTTTCGGCAGCCTTCCTTTGCTTACAAGGCTTCTTCTGACTTTGGGTGACTACACTGATTTTGGACATGCTGCCTTTTGAGAAAAGTGAGCAAAGCATTACCGTTGTGTTATCTTAGATGCCTGCATGAGCCATCCTGGCTTTCTAGGATCATCAGCAGAAGACTGATGCAGGCTGGTTCAGAAAGAATTGAAAGCTCTGACTCTATACAGTTGCTCACTCACCCAATACGCTTACATAAGAAAGAGCAGTCCTCCAAGAAAAAAAATTTTTGTACCTGGCCCTATCGCCAAAAATCTTCTCTCACTGAGTTAATCAGAGAAGTTGACCAAATGACTATGATCATTTAATTGCAAGGCCACTAGGACATAATATAGTTTAGCTTTTTTTTTTTTTTTCCAGGCTTGTTCAATTAAGCTTCTATATTTGGATATTTTCTGTTTTTATTTGATTTTTTTTTCTGGGTCTTAAAAAAGATGAAAAACAGAGTTGGTCATTGAGCACGGCGCTTATCACGTAGAAGAACAGGCCAGCTTAGTTTTCTGTTGCCATTAGAAAATATTGAAGCTCTCCAACTATTCTTTCCTTTAGTAAAACCGAAACAGCTTACCATCCTCACCTAGCATCTTATATGCCTCGGATTTCTTTCTTAGAAGTCCTCCAGGAAATTGTATATTGGGAAATATTTTTTCTGCCTCATTGACTTCTCTCTCATAGCATCATGCATTTCTTTTTTAAAGTTTTTTTTTTTTTTTTGTCTTTTTAAGGCAGCACCCACGGCATATGGAGGTTCCTAGGCTAGGGGTCGAATTGGAGCTATAGCCGCCAGCCTACACCACAGCCAAATCAACACGGCATCCTAGCCGTGTCTGCGACCTATACCACAGCTCACTGCAATGCTGAATCCTTAACCCACTGAGTGAGGCCAGGGATCGAACTCGTGTCCTTATGGATACTACTCAGATTCATTTCCACTGAGCCACAATGGGAACACCTTTTTAAACTTTTAGATATGGTTCAGACAGTATTTTAATACTTACGCTTAGCTATCTTTCCTTCTTGCTTAGAAGTTCTGTGCACTGTCAAGATTTTTGTTTGTTCCTGGTTGTTTTTCACTGAGAATTTAGTGGCTGATCACCCATTTCAGCCAAAGGTAATTCACACTTGCGGTAGTGATGGCTGTTCACCATTTGTGGTTTTCACTCATTTGACCAAAAAACGCGCTTCTGGTTATGATCAAAGAAAAGGGATTCCTTTTTCCAGGAATGTGAAATAGGATATCATTAAACAGGGCTCTCTTAATTATCACCTTAAAAAAAGAAATGTATTAATTTTCAATAAAGTCATTTTAGTGTGGTAGGCAATCGCAGCGTCACAAATATGGCAGCCTTTGACTGGAAATTTGGCCAAGGATGTTCTCGTCTAAATCAGTTGGCTATACCAAAGGCTAATTAAAGACAGCTGAGGCTTCTTAAAATCCTGGCTTTTTGGACTGATGTCCTGTGAAAACTTGTACATATGTTACTCTATATCCTCGGTCTGTATAAATTCGGATTTCACAGAGATATGTTGTGGGATGGCTAACTTAGAAAAGTATTTAGGAAAAAGATCCCTTTTATATAGGATTATAAATTGACACAACCTTTGTGGAGAGGAAGATGTATCAAAAGCCTTAAAAATGTACATAATTTTTGATGCAGCAATTCTCCCTTTAGGAATTTATCCCCAAGAAATAACAATGGATGCCTTTAAAGACTTAGCTCTCAGCAAGTTCATTACAGCAAAACACTGAAAACGACCTAAACGTTCAGCAGTAGGTACTTGGTTCAGTAAACCATCAGTAGAAAAATTAGTCTGCAAACATTAAAAATTATGTTGTGGACGGGGAAAAACAACAGGGTCCTACTGTGTAGCCCAGAGGACTGTATTCAATGTCCTAAGATAAACCACAATGGAAAAAAATATTTTAAAAAAAGAATGTATATGTATATATATGTATAACTGAAACACTTTGCTGTATTGTAGAAATTAATACAACGTTGTAAGTCAACTCTACTTCAATTTAAAAAATTATCCTGCGGACATATATTTGGTTACTTGGATAGATTACACTTTGTAGCTTAAAAACAAGATTGCATGGTAGTGTATAGAGTCTGATATCATATTCGTTAAATAGAAACATATATGTACCAAAAATTGAGAAGCATAAATTCTACAAATATTGAGTCATTACCTCTGACTAGGAAAATAATGGGTGATTATTATTTTTGTATTTTTATTTACAGAGATTTCTTTTTTCTTTTTTTTTTTTTTTTGGCCATGCTGCTGGCACGTGGAAACTCCTGGGTTCAAAATTGAACCCCTGCCACAGCAGTGACCTGAGTCGCCGCAGTGAAAACACCGGATCCATAACCCACTGAACTACAAAGGAACTCCTTTACTTAGATTTCTAAAGTTTTTTGTAGGCAGTAAGTATTTCTCATTTAATAAGGTAAACTCTTTTTCAAACAAAATATATTGAAAAAGAAGAGATATTATACAGCTACAATAGGATCAATACTACTTTACAAACATTTCCATTCTATGATTCTTTAAAAGGAGACGTGGGAGTTCCCATTGTGGCTCAGTGGTAATGAACTTGACTAGTATCCATGAGGATGCAGGTTCAATCTCTGGCCTCGCTCAGTGGGCTAAGGATCCAGTGTTGCTGTGAGCTGTGGTGCATGTCGCAGAAACTGCTCAGATCCTGCGTGGCTGTGGCTGTGGTGTAGCCTCGCAGCTGCAGGTCCGATTTGACCTCTAGCCTGGGAACTTCGACATGCTGCAGGTGTGGCCCTAAAAAGCAAAAAAAAAAAAAAAAAAAAAAGGGAGATGTGAATTTTCCTTGAGATTCAGTTCTAATTCAGTTCATGTGAATAACGTAGAGTGTATGGGAGTTCAATGTAGTTTGTTACAACTTTTCATTAAAATGCATAAGACATATTTATTACTATACATACATAGAGTTTATAAAATGCAAATTGCTTTTGAGAGCCAGACCTTACCTACCTCCCAGAACTTCTTGTACATAAAGGTTCTTACATTATCCCAGTCAGAGTTGCATGTTCCTCTTTTGGACTTTTTATAATGCTTCGTCCTCCTTGATTTTGACTTTTTATTTTTTAATTTACTTTTATTTTTATTATTTATTTTTTTTAGGGCCGCACCCATGGCATATGGAGGTTCCCAGGCTAGGGGATGAATCGGAGCTACAGCTGCTGGCCTACACCACAGCCACAGCAATGCCAGATCCAAGCTGCGTCTGCAACCTACACCACAGCTCACAGCAACGCTGGACCATTAACCCACTGAGTAAGGCCAGGGATTGAACCCGCAACCTCATGGTTCCTAGTCGGATTCGTTAACCACTGCACCACTACGGGAACTCTGATTTTGACTTTATAAAGTAAATAATTATATAACCATTGATCTCCAATTTTTTTTTTTTTTTGGCTGCTCCGCCGCAGCTGCCAGGCCAGGGATCAGATCCGGGCTGCAGCTGCACCCTAGATCCTTTAATCCACTGTGCTAGGCTAGGGATAGAACCTGCGTCCTGGCACTGCAGAGATGCCACTGATCCCATCGCACCACAATGGGAACTCCAATCTCATAATTTTGTATTCTCCCCCGCCCGTAGCGCTTACCATACTTCTTACTCATTTGAGATGGTTCATTCACGCTAATCAAGCTAAGAGGTTGTTCGGCTGAACTTCTGTGCTAGGAGGTTCTGCCCATGGGGCTGGAGGTGGCTGGAGGTTTGGCTGTTGTCAGCTTCTTGAAGGTTCTTGAATTTTCGGCTACGTACAGTTTTGTCATTTTATCCCCTTTACCCCAAATTTCCTCCCTTTCTTGTCACTGCGTATTATATCCCCATTGATGCACTGTGTTCTTAGCGCCTATCTCATGTCAATCAGTGCGCTAGGTCTTGAGGCAGGAGGGATAAATATGGTCCATGACCTCAAGGAGTCCGCAATTGAAGAAACAGGTGTGTTCTGCATGTTTTAGGTGGCAGGAACGGTCCCTACGTCTTCCCTATAGCGTGTACCTCATGCCTCTTGTGCTGTAGATGTTAACTGATGATGACGGCAGCGTTCATGACAAAAAACAGAAGATTATCTACATGCCTGTTGTCCCCTCTTCCACCGTAAGGGTTGCCTGGTTGAGCAAATAACAATACAGAAGATCCGTGCAGTAATAGGATGTACTTGTACTAAAAAACATTATTGGAGTTCACCCTGTGGCTCAGTGGAAACAAATCTGACTAGTATCTACGAGGATGCAGGTTCGATCCCTGGCCTTTCTAAGTGGGTTAAGGATCCGGCGTTGCCATGAGCTGCAGTGTAGGTCGCAGACGCGGCTCGGATCCTGCGTTGCTGTGGCTGTGGCAAAGGCCGGCAGCTACAGCTCCTGTTAGACCCCTAGCCTGGGAACCTCCATATGCTGCAGGTGTGACCTTAAAAAGCAAAAACAAAAACAAAAAAATCCCCCACAAACATTATTTATCATTGTTTATCATTATTTAATCTAAAATTCAAATTTGGAGTTCCCATCATGGCTCAGTGGTTAATGAATCTGACTAAGAACCATGGGTTGCGGGTTCGATCCCTGGCCTTGCTCAGTGGGTTAAGGATCCGGCGTTGCCGTAAGCTGTGGTGTAGGTTGCAGACGCGGCTCGGATCCCGCGTTGCTGTGGCTGTGGCGAAGGCCCGCAGCTACAGCTCCTGTTAGACCCCTAGCCTGGGAACCTCCATATGCCGCGAGTGCGGCCTTAGATAAGACAAAAAGACAAAAAAAAAAAAATCAAATTTAACTGTTGTCCCATATTTTACCTGGCAACCCTATCCACCACTCCAGTTCCCACTGACCTCTTGGAGCAGAACTCAGGCATGGAGACCCTTGCAGGAAGCTTTTTCTCTGCTAGTCATCCACCGCATGCATTTTCCTGTGCTGCTTTTACTCGTGCACACCTCCCTAACAACTGTGTACACTCCGAAAAGGGCACCTGTCACAGCGAAATGGTATACACACAGGGACACTCACACGTAATTGTGATTAGAAGCATCCTTGGATGGAGTTCCCATCGTGGCCCAGTGGAAATGAATCCCACTAGGAACCGTGAGGTTGCAGGTTCGATCCCTGGCCTCGCTCAATGGGTTAAGGCTCTGGCGTTGCCAGGAGCTGTGGTGTAGGTCGCAGATGCGGCTCGGATCCCGCGTTGCTGTGGCTGTGGTGTAGGCCGGCAGCTGCAGCTCCAGTTCGACCCCTAGCCTGGGAATCTCCATAGGCCGGGCATGGGGCCCTAAAAAGCCAAAAAAAGAAAAGAAGCATCCTTAGATGCTCAGTACTGGTCACGCCTCTGTGATGTAAAAGCTATACCGTGTGACTCAAAATATAATCAGTTGAAAAGAATGGCAGTGTGAGGAAATGTTTTTATTCCGGAATCTTTCTGTCACTTCACCCAGACTGTCACTGGGGACTCCGTGCTCACACGGCCAACATTGTTCCCTGACGTCAGGTCTTATTTCTTTAGGCCGTTTCTATGCGGTCGGGCTTCCCTTGGGGGGGCGGGGGGGGGGTGGCGATTAGCAGGGGCTGCCCTGTTGTCAATGGAACTGTGTGAAGTCCATGTGCAATACAGACTTAACAGTAACGGGCAAGACATACTTTGTTTGACAAAATGGAGGTGAGACATTTCAGTCCAGACAAGATAGCCGTGACTCAGCTCACGGGCATTTGGCATCGTACGGCAGGATTTATAGCCCTCTGAGAAAAGGCAAGTTTTGACCCAGGGTGAGAGTCACATGTTGATCATCCACGTTACTCAGTCCACAAAAGTGCATCATTCCATTTGTGGGGTCAGGAGGTGATGGAACCCGGGCCGGGGCTCAGAGATGGAAGCCTTGTGTCCAGACCTGGTGGTTTTTCCCACATGTCCTGCAGACACCGGTCACCACAAAGCTGTGCGTGCGGTTCTTTCAGCCCAGACCGACCCTGAAGCTCCAGCCACTTGGTGTTTCACTCATTCCCCCTGCCTCCCGCTTTGGGGTCCGCCTCTCCCCTAGTCCTTCTGTCCCTTCCTTGGTTGTTCTTTTCTTAATGATGTATCTGATGTAGGAATTTGTAATGACTGCACAAGTAATATGTGGATATGTCCATATTGTAAAAACTTAGATACTTATAAAGTGAAAGTGCCAGCCCTGCCTTGTGTCCTGCGGCAACTACAGTTACTAGTTTGGTGTGTCCGTATTTGATATCTGTCGCCCCACTAAATACTAACTTCTGTGAGTGCACGTGCGACAGCTGACTTGTTCACTAGTCATTCTTTTTTTTTTTTAATTTTTTTTAAGTAAAAGTATAGTTGATTTACACTGTTGTGTCCATTTCTGCTGTACAGCAGAGTGACCCAGTCATCTATATATGTGTGGTGTATATATATGTATGTATGTATATTCTCTTTCTCCTGTTATCTTCCATCATGTTCTGTCACTAGAGGTTGGATATAGTTCCCTGCAGGGCTTCATTGCTTATCCGTTCTAAATGTAACCCCAAACTCCCCGTCCATCCCACTCTCTCACCTTCCCTCTTGGCAGCCACAAGTCTGTTCTCTCTGTCTGTGAGGCTGTTTCTGTTCTGTAGATAGGTTCACCTGTGCCATGTATTAGACTCCACATGTAAGTGATATCCTATGGTGTTTGTCTTTCTCTTTCTGACTTACTTCACTTAGTATGAGAATCTCTAGTTCCATCCATGTTGCTGCAAATGGCATTATTTCCTTCTTTTTTATGGGTGAGTAGTATTCCATTGTGTTTACATATCATATCTTCTACATCCATTCATTTGTCAATGGACGTTTGGGTTGCTTCCATGTCTTGGCTGTTGTGAATAGTGCTGCTGTGAACATCGGGGGGGCGTGTATCTATATGAATTGCACTTTTGTCTGCAGTGGTGTCGCTGAGTCATGTGGTGGTTCTAGCCGCTCATTCTTGAATGCCCTCGGGACTCACAGAGATGGAGAGACACCTGGACCGATTCCGTGGGTAATATGTGGTGTGGGAGTAGGACGACTTGTACATCTTTTTAGAAATTGCTGAAACAGGGTTATAAAAATTGTGATAGGGTTTGAAGTTTAAGCCTGGACTTGTATCCCTTTGCCTGTATGTATGATAATATCATTTGGATATAACTTTAAAAATCTACATTATAAACCCTTTGAGAATATGAAAGCCAGGATCAACAGCTCATCAGATCTGGATCAAACAGATGCAGGTGCTTTTCTTTTTCTTCTTCTTCTGCTTCTTCTTTTTTTTTTTTAATTTGCTTTTTAGGGCCACACCTGTGGCATCTGAAAGTTCCCAGGCTAGGGGTCGAACTGGAGCTGCAGCTGCCGGCCTACACCACAGCCACAGCAATGCGGGATCCGAGCCATGTCTGTGATCTACACCACAGCTCACGCAACGCCTGATCCTTAACCCACTGAGTGAGGCCAGGGATTGACCCTCACTATTCGGGTTTGTAACCCACTGAGCCGCAATGGGAACTCTCCCCTGGTGCTTTTCACAGCACCCTGCACATAGTAGGTACTCAATAATAATTTGTGGGATGACCTAAAGAAGATAATGAAGCCATGTCTCCATGACAGGGAAGTGATTTGGTGGTTTAGTCCTTAACGGTGTAGGGACATGGGGAGGGCAAGGCCAGGTGCTGGGGAGACTTGAGACGTTCACGGAATGGCAGCTCAGGGGTTGGTTCAGTGTCCCCCTCCTACTCCCATTGCTTTGTCTTTGGGATTCCCCTGGCCGGTGAGGTCATGAGCTCTGTCACACCTCTCCTCCAGGTAGTGTCACATAGCTCTGGGCGGTTTGGCTGACTCATACATCTGACCCCTCCAGACAGAGCTGTGTGTCTTAGTTTTGCATGCTTGGCACCTCTGACATAAAGACATCAACTGTTTGTTGACTCAAAGACTGCCAAGTGATTTTTTTAATGGTTCTCAAGTTCTCTTGTTAACCTGTGCTGACAGCGCTGCTGAGAGCAAGATCGTCCGCTCTCTCTCCCCTTCCCTGAACGTGGCCTCGTCTTTGTCGTGGGTGCTCCCGGGAACTGTCATTCTATCCTATCAGCCCGAGGGAGGCTCTTTGGACAGACTGATCCCTGGTTCGCGTTAGAGCCCCGCTTCAGGTGATGCACGTAGGGCCTTCCTACACAGAAAGAATTTGAGCTTTTCGAAAATGATCCCTGATAAAAAGAAATATAACATGGTGGAGGAAGTATTTAAGTAAATAAATACATGCACCATTAGTAAAACCCACCTCCAGTGTGGGGATGACCAGAACAGCTTCCACTTGAATCCTTGTTCCACTGTTGTTTCTCTTGGTCTGTGTGAATCCCAGTGGGGCTTTTGCCTCTGAGATGGGGGTAAGCATTTCAGAGGAGTGAGGTCGCCTACCAGAAGAAGCTTCCCCTTTACCTACCGAGTGGGTGTGGATTTCTTCCCAGATCATTATCCAGTGGCCTGTAGTCTGGAAGGAGAGCAAGAGTCAAGCGAGCGATGTCTTGGATAAATAATTTGAAAGGAGCCATTGCTGTGGCAGAGGTGAGGGCGGTGTCTTCTTTTAATGACTGTCAGTGTGCATGTGGTCATAAGGTTTCCTGACCTTTATGAAGAACAGAAAAGGCATTATGGAGACATGTAAGTGGGCTTTTGCTCAGCTGACAGAAGATTTACATGCCCCAAATTTTAGGCTTGTTTTTTCTTAGTGTCTGAGCAATGCCTAGGTTTGAGGATGGTGTCTGGAATAATCTACTAGAGTCATGGGGAGTGGGGAGGGGGTTTTTTCTTGATGACAAGACCCCTGACCCTAGGTAGCCTGTGAAGTGCAGACTCTAAATCATAGAACGTAGTCTTGGAAGGACACTTAGACTGTTAGGGTTAGAGAAGTAACTTACCCAAAGTCATAGAGCCACCTGGGGACAAAGTCAGGCTGACACCCTGGTCCTCTGACCTCAAGGCCATCAATGTAGGTCTTTCGTCCGCACCTGGAGAGCTCTATTCGCTCTGCCTCCACTGAGAGGAGCAGCCTGCCTGCAGCCAAAAGGAAGTGGATTCTGGAGTCCAGCTCTGCTTTGAGGCCAGGCAAGGATGCCATAACTCAGGTTCTTTCTGGTACTTCACAAGGGCTTTTCGGCTCTGTGAGGGAGGCGTTAGCAAAGGAGGAAAGCCTGAGTTGTCTGACACTCCTAATATTTCTACAGAGTTATTCAGAATTCTACAAATAAAGACTGTTAGGTTTCTCAGATTCTTAGGTCAGTTCAGGACTGAAGTGCTTGTCCTAGGGAGACCTGGAATGGGTTTCCTGAGAGATTTCTCCCATGTCTAATATTAATGTATTTATGGAGTCATTTCCTTCTTTTTGTTTTCCATCACATTTCCATTGCTTAGCACATAGCATGTGCTCAATGAATATGTATTGAACACTTAGGTATGTGTTTCACTGTTTCAGCCGAGGAATATACTTGAATTCACATTGAGTTACAGATGAGTTCAATAACTCTCCCTTTTGGTAGAGCTGTGTAACTTCGAGCAAGTCCCTTAAACTTTCCGTATTTTATCTGTAAATAGGGATAATAAGAGTACCTACCCCAAAGGGTGGTTGGGGTAGACTGCTAATTCACTAAATTGCTAGTTGTAAGTTGCTAATACCAGTGCCTGGTACATAGGAAGTGGTCAGTAATGGTAGTTATCATAGTTATCGTTGTCGTTGTCAATGTCGTCGTCCTCATCATCATCATGTGCTGCTTAGAGTGTAAATACAATGCTAAATTCCAAGAATACAAGGGTGGAAAAGACGTATGTAGTCCCTGTCCTTGCACAGATTCCTGGAAGCAGTGATAGCTGAGCTGTCTTGAAAGGCAAGAGCTGATGGGAGTTCGAGTTAAGACAGTGGTAGTTGGTATGGAGAAGAAGGGAATTGTCTGGGAGGTAAGACTGGCAGGTCTTGGTGATTGATTTGTAATGGGAGGGCAAGAAAGAGGAAGTAGAGCAGGGAGGAACCCCGTTTTCTAGCTGGGGATATGATTGTGCCACTGGTGAAGAGGTACCATATGGGAGAAGCAGGAGGCTTAGGGGAGCATCTGTGAATTCTATTATAGGTGGGTTGCTTTGAGTTGTCTACGGGCTCGCCAAGTGGAGATATCCGTTCGGTGGTAGGATATATGGGTCTGGATGAGGGCTGGAGAATGATCCAGGTGGGGGGAGATATTTGCAAGTATCAGTAGAAGCTGTGAGTGGTAATTAAACCCAAAAGTTAGTGGATGCAAACTATTGCTTTTGGAGTGGACAAGCAATGGGATCCTGCTGTAGAGCACAGGGAACTATTTCTAGTCACTTGTGATGGAACATGATAGAGGATAATGTGAGAAAAAAAAAGTATATTTGTATGTATAATGAGGTCACTTCGCTGCACAGGAGAAATTGACAGAACACTGTAAATCAACTATAATAATTAAAAAAAAAAAGAATCGGTGGGTCCGTCTGTCTAAAGAGAACATGGAGAGAGAGTTCAGAAAGTGTGCTCCAGTGTCAGAACCTAAGGAGTCTCCTTCATTTAAAGAGTGGGCAGTGGACTAGGAGACTGGAGAGGATGGTCACAGTAGCATGAGGAGAATGAGGATGGAGTATTTTGACTCTGTCTGCCTCTTTGCCTAGATAACTGCTCAAAATCCTTTCAGCACAGCCCTCTAAGACAGCCTTTCCCAACTAAACTCTGTCTGGCATTGTTAACGTAGACCTAACCCCGTTTTATAGCTACTGGAATTTCAGAGAGGGGAATAAATTCCCTTAAGCTTAAAATCAAAGCCTCCCCCCCCCCCATTTCCCTCCTTTGTGCTCTTGTAGCATAAACCTGCTGTGAAACACGCCGGCTGAGTTCTTGGCAGATGTCAACTGGATTGAAAGTTGGGTTGGCTGTTTCACTTCTGCCATTTGAGGCTACAGGAGTTGGGGAATATAGTCATTTCTTAGGACTGTTGTCCTACGTTTCCACGAGCAACGTGGCTTAAAATAACAGGAATTTATATCCTTATGGTTTTAGAGTCTGGAAGTCCAAAATCAAAGTGTTAACAGGGCTGTGTTCCCTCCAAACTGTCTAGGCTTGAAAAATCTGTGCTTGCCTCTTCTAGCTTGTGGTTATTGCTGGAAATCCTCAGTGTTCCATGGCTTGTAGATGCTTCATTCCTGTCTCTGCCTCCCTGGTCACGTGCTGTTCTCCATGTTTTTGTACGTCCCTGCGTCTTCCAGACCTTGCCTTTAGATATTCTTTGGTGACAGTCTGCATCGTTTTTGTTTGTTTCTTTGTTTTGCTTTTTAGGGGTACACGCACAGCACATGGAAGTTCCAGGCTAGGCGTCGAATTGAGAATCGGACTCACAGCTGCCCTCCTGCGTCACAGCCACAGCAACGTGGGCTCTGAGCCTCGACTGTGACCTACACCACGGCTTGAGGCAATGCCAGATCCTTAACCCACTGAGTGAGGCCAGGGATAGAACCCGCATCCTCAGTGGATACTAGTATCATTTCCGTTCCTGCTGAGCCATGAAGGGAACTCCCTGCATAGTTATTAACAGTAATGAAGGATACTATGTATTTAGCAGTGACTAAGTGCCAGCTCTTTGTATAAATTATCTTTAATTCTCATAGCCACTACACAACCTGGATGTTATTATCCTTAATTTAAAGAGGAGGAGATGCAAGCCTGGAAGAACTAGATGACTTGCTCAAGATCACATATCTAGAAATCGGAGTTCCTGTCCTGGCTCAGTGGAAACTAACATCCATGAGGACTCAGGTTCGATCCCTGGCCTCGCTCAGTGGGTTAAGGATCCGGCATTGCTGTGAGCTGTGGTGTAGGTTGCAGACACAGCTCAGATCCTTCACTGCTGTGGCTGTGGCGTAGGCCAGCGGTTATAGCTCCGATTCAGCCCCTAACCTGGGAACCTCCATATGCCGCGGGTGCAGCCTAAAAAAAAAGGGAAATCCACAGAATTATGATTCAAACTCAGATCTGTTTGAGGCCACATTGTATTTTTACAAGATCTAGTGTTGTAAAAGATCTGGTGTAAAATCCACCGTGCGTGTGTCTAGCCTATTTCATTTTTCCAAAGGATTTGAAACAGCTTTTTTTTTTTTTTTTTTTTGCCTTTTGTCATTTTAGGGCCGCACCTGCGGCATGTGGAGGTTCCCAGGCTAGGGGTCTTATCAGAGCTGTAGCCACTGGCCTATGCCGTGGCCACAGCAACGCAGGATCCGAGCCGCGTCTGCGACTTGCACCACAGCTCACGGCAACGCCAGATCGTTAACCCACTGAGCAAGGCCAGGGACCAAACCCGCAACCTCATGGTTCCTAGTTGGATTCGTTAACCACTGTGCCACGACGGGAACTCCTGAAACAGCTTTTATATCTATAATGCCAGAGAATAAAAGATGGTTGAGGGAATCAGCGTTGAGAGAAATGAGAGCAGGCACACAAGACGAAGTCAGGAGGAACGGCTTGAATATAAGAGTCCCTGTCATAGTGTCCAGGGTCATTATGGCAGAGGGTTGCAAGTCTGTTTCTGGGCTTTCTAGAAGCAGAGGGGAATTATGACCTGTTAAAGTAATCACAGTATCCAAAAGAGAAAACACAACTGGCAACAAAGCTAAATCTGCAGTAGAAGCGAGGGTTTTCTTGGTACTGAGTCTAGGGGGCAGTTTCTCCTGGGATCCTTCTGGAAGAGAGCGCTGTGCGGTTTCCTGGGCAAAGGCCCCAGCAACTCCCCTACCGAAGTGAACGTCACCACCATCCCCCCGCATGCGTGGCTAAGTCTTGGGACCTCGCTCTGTGTAGGCAGATGTCACATGGCCCCCGTGCAGTTGCTTGGCAGGCTTTCTGCAGGGACGCGCTGAGTTCTCGCGTGTCGCGCCACAGAAGGGAGCTCCTGGGCCCTGGGCTGGGGTAGCGTCTGTCTTCGTCATGGCTCACGGTGGGGAAAAGTGTAGTCACGCGTGCTAGCGTGCTCAGGGTGTTCAGTGTAGACTGCCCAGGCCTTTCCAGGGTCCCTGCCCAAATCCAATGCTGCATTTCTTATTATAAATACAGAGGAACTTTGGAGAAAACAGTTTGTAGGCATGACTCTTCTCCATTAAGTCAGAACTGGGAAAAACGAGCTATTTTTGTCAGATTGACCCAGTGCCATCAACAGAAGTTGAGTGTGTGCTAGACTTCCACATGGTGGTAGGCTTGATCGGTAGTCCCAAATATGGGAATTTAAGCAAGCAGGATGTGGGTTTTACTCTCTTTTGAGGGGACTTTTTTTTTTTAAGGGCTGCACCTGCGGAATATGGAGGTTCCCAGGCTAGGGGTCGAATCAGAGCTGTAGCAGCTGGCTTACACCAGGACCCAGTGTTGTCTCCATGAGGAGGCAAGTTCAATCCCTGGCCTCGCTCAGTGGGTTAAGGAGTCTGTCGCTGCAAGCTGCAGCGTGGGTCACAGATGCAGCTAGGATCCGGCGTTCTGTGGCATAGGCTGTAGCTCCGATTCTGCCCTTAGCCTGGGAACTTCCATATGCCATGAGCGGCCATAAAAAGAAAAAAAGAATAAAGTTTCAGGGTGTTATAAGTGTTATTAAGGAAATGAACAGGGCAAGAGGGTAATTGGGGAGGTGATGGCTGAGTTGGGACTTGAAGGAGGAAAAAAATCAGCTCTGTAAGGAGCTGGAGAGAGAGCGCATTCAGGCAATGAAGACATTGAGTTCTAAGGCTCTGATGAAGAAGAGCTTGAGCTATTCAAGGACACAGAGGAGAAGGGGATGGGGAGGTTGGTCCTAGGACGCGCTGGGATGGGGTCAGGCGTGGCAGGCCGTGATGGAGTTCCGGTTGTATTCCAAGACGAGTGAAGAGATACGAAAAAAGTTTAGATCAGGGAGTGGTGTGATGTGCCTTGTGTTTTAAAGAAATCACTTGGGGGACTCCTTGGAGGGAACAGTTTCGAGAACGGGCAAGAATGGAAGCAGGGAGCCCAGCTGGAGGGTGGATATTTCAGTAGGCCAGGTGCTTCCAGGTGGAAGCAGTGGACACGGAGAAATTAAGATGATTTGAGAGATGTTTTTAGTAGGTTGCTTATGATGCATTTGGGTCCAGGTTAGCATCTGTGATCACCAAAGACAGTTTTCCAGAAATGCCATTGATAATCCATTTGATTATAAGGTCCTTAATGAATTAACATAATATATTGATAATCAGTAAGTAATCTCATTTGGCACTACATCCTTAATTGGATGGCCTTAAACTAGGGTAGGTCCCTTTTACTTCTCACACCAAATAAATAATTTACTTATTTAGCTTGGGTTGGGATTGAAGCTTGAATTTCCCAGGTTTAGCTTGAGGCTTAAGTTTCTAAGAATTTACCTTGATACACAGAACAAATGCGTATGCCTGTACGTTTTAACATTTTTAAATAAAATAGTGTATTTCCTGAACCATTTAAACCATGGATTACTATCTGTGGTCAGTAATAACGGAATATAATCAATATAATCATAAAATTCTGATGTTAAGAAAGACATTCTGTCAGTTGCTTAATACAGATGAAAGTCTACAGCTAACAACTCCCAATTCTCTCTAATTTTTTTTTTTTTTTTTAAGTCTCAGAGGAGGTCCTGCTCTGGGACAGTGAGTTAAGAATCCAACTGCAGCAGCTCAGGTCCCTGTGGAGGTGCGGGTTCATCCCCAGCCTGGGAACTTCCATATGCTGGGGGTTCAGCCATAAAAAAAAAAGAAAAAAAAGCCTCAAAAGTGTCTAATTGTCAGAAAAGTCAGTCTGGGAGTTCCCATTGTGATGCAGCGGAAACAAATCCGACTAGTAACCATGAGGATGTTGGTTTGATCCCTGACCTTGCTCAGTGGGTCAGGCATCTGGCGTTGCCGTGAGCTGTGGTGTAGGTTGCAGACATGGCTCGGGTCCCGCGTTGCTGTGGCTGTGGTGTAGACTGGCAGCTGTAGCTCTGATTCGACCCCTAGCCTTGGAACCTTCATATGTTGTGGGTGCGGCCCTAAAAAGCAAAAAAGAAAGAAAGAAAAGGAGAAGAAATGTCATTCTGTACTGAGCCTCTGACACAAACTATACTCCCTGAGATGCAGGTGTTTGATAGGCCGAGCTAAGATGTTATCTTCGCTAAAGTCAGGCAAAGGCCAGCTTCTCTCATGTCACAGAGACAATTTTAAATGAAATGACTATTTCATATTTCAAGGTTTTCAACAACATTTTCCTTAAACTTTTGACATCTCTGATGGTTTACCTGGAGCAGAAGCTAGGCTACAGTATTATCTTAGTTCTAGATTATCTCTCTCTCTCTTTTTTTTTTTTGAGAGTTCCATTGTTTTGGGGACCAAATTAGGATTTAAGCCTGGAAGACAGCCTCTCCGATTGTCCTTGAAAAAACCGCTCCCTGTTTAGTTATCTTATGAGCTACTGTCTGATTTGGCACACAATGGTTAGATTCGTTATTTTACAGATAATGTACCGCTATTTCATAATTTCACAAAAATCCTAGGACTTCCCGATGCTCTGAGGCCAGCCGCTGTGATAAACACATGCACAAACATAGAAGGGCTCAAAGATGACAGGAGTGTCTCTCACTCAGGTCAAGTGTGGGAAGGAGGTACTTGAGCTGTGGTTGGCTTTCTTCCAAGCAGTGATCAGACACTTTGCATCTTTGGCGCTGCCATCTTCCATGCGGTTTCCAAGACTTCAGAGCTTGTCTTCATCGAACTGGGGCAACACGGCCAGAGCTGGAGGCTTGTGCGTTGAAGCGTTATATGGGTTAGCCTTTGAAGGCCACACATCACTTCCGGTTACATCCCACTGGCGGGAACTTAGTCACGTGGTCACAGCTAAGTGCAAGGGGTGTCAGGAAATTCAGTCCAACCAAGTGGCCAGGAAGAAGCAGGACTATGATAAACAGCTAGCCCATCTCTGCCCTGCTCCTGATGCCTTTGGAGGAAGTCTAGCAATCAGGATGTGTTGGCACTGGTATGAGTTGGCTTAGGATTGGGCTGGTATGATGGGACACAATGTAGGTAACCAATAAAGTTTTTTTTTTTTTTCTTTTTACAGCTGCATCTGCAGCCTACGGAAGTTCCTGGGCTAGCAGTCATATTGAAGCTGCAGCAGAGGCCTATGCCACAACCATAGCAACGCTGGGACCGAGCCACATCTGCAGCCTACCACCTCAGCTTGCAGCAACGCCGGATCCTTAACCAACTGAGTGAGGCCAGGGATCGAACTTGCATCCTCATGGACACTATGTTGGGTTCTTAACCGCTAAACCACAATGGGAACTCCCAATAAGAATTTTTTAAAAATCCATTCAAAGAGAATTGGCATTGTCAGCCACAGACAGCTTTCTAGTGAGGTTATTTATTTATTTCCTGAAGAGTAGAAGAAGAGGTACTGTTGAAATAAAAGATTTTTCATTTTTTTTCTCCCAAGACTCTACAAATAAGGCAAATGATTAATTTTTGCCTTAAAAAAATCATGCCCTCTTTACGAGGAATCTATTCTAGCAAAAAGATACTGTCATTTGACTTCTCTGAAAAATCAGAACCGTGGAAGTTTTTTCCCACGGGGCCCTACAGGGAGAAGACAGTGCGTCCGTGCCATCCACACCTAATACTGCACTGGCATCTGGCGTGCCTTAAGCGTAGTATTGCCAAGTTTGCCTGCATGATTTCACTTTAACACCAATAGAACCCTGCACGATCCCATTTTACAGTTCTGAGGAATCAAGACAGCAAAAAGTTACATATTTGGCAAAGGCCACACACAACTAAGGTCTGCCTGATTTTCTGTTAAACTGTATTTAAGTGAAAATCAGTGTCTGGAGTATACCATTTTTTTCCCCCATGTTTTTATTTTTTTAAGTAGAGAAGAAAATGTGTCACCTGAGAACATCATAGCCTTACCCTCTCAAAGGCTTTTTTGAGAAAAGACATTTAAAGGCTCCTGACTTGTGATGAAATAAGTTGAATGCATTCGGGTCCCCTTTCCAGCTGGTGGAGGGCGAGATCCTTTCCCTCTCCATGTGGTCAGTGTAGATGCTGGAAGCTGTTTATGGAGTCCCTGCAGCTTGCCTGGACATAGGTTATCAGGCAGATATGATTGCAGGGCGTGGTTGGAATTCATTTCTGGCTTCTGTGGCAGGGGGAGGAAAAAGCACTGCTGCAGGGTTGGGGGTGGGTGGCCCTGCAAGGTCTCTGCGCAGCCGCAGATGGAGGAGCATCCGGGAGCTATGCCAGGTCAACTCGGTTTCTAGTTCAAATCATCTCGGGGGTCCTGATGCAGAGACAGGCTGTGTGTTGGACCAAAGCATCCTGAAGTTGGCACTTGAGGGGCTAGAGCAATTTCAACACAGCATCTTCAGGTGCAAAAAGTTCGCAGATCAGTTTCCCCAAAAGTTGGTTCCATGAAACACTAATTTTGCAGGAAGTTCCGTGAAGGAAGATTTTTGAGGTTCAAGAAATTTAGAAAATTTTGTATGTTCAATGTAGACTCACAAGTGTGCATTAGCATATAAAAAGCCTCGAAAATCTTCCTGCAAGACACCTGTTAAACTTGTTTAACCGATGATATAACAAACGTATTTGACCACATTTCAAAAAAATCACCCTTATTTACATCCTGAGGAGCCATTGTTTAGGGGAACATACTTTGTGAACCACTGATCTAAAGAGGTCATAAAAAGAAGATAATCTTAGAAAACATGTAAATCTAATACTCAAATTCCTTTGGAACATTATATCTGTGGAGGATTATGAAATTACTCTTTTCTTAGGCAACATGGACAGCAACAATGATTGCATCACAACCCCAATGTTTTCTTTGGTTTTAAACAGAAGTATGGAAAACTCATGGAGTTCCCGTCATGGCACAGTGGTTAACGAATCCGACTAAGAACCATGAGGTTGTGGGTTTGATCCCTGGCCTTGCTCAGTGGGTTAATGATCCGGCGTTGCCCTGAGCTGTGGTGAAGGTTGCAGACACAGCTCAGGTCTGGCGTTGCTGTGGCTGTGATGAAGGCCGGCAGTGTACCTCCTATTAGATCCCTAGCCTGGGAACCGCCATATGCCGCGGGTGTGGCCCTAAAATGACAAAAGACAAAAAAAAAAAGACAAAAAAAGCCCCCTCATTATCTTTTATATTGTCAGATGCCTTTTGCCCTTCTCTTTTTTATTTTTTCCCCTTCTCTTTTTCTCTTGCGACATAAATTTCTTGCTGTCATCAAGTAAGTCACCTGAAATGTCATGTTTGTTTTTTTTAGAAGATGTTTTAAAATCTCCTTGAAGGGAAAATAAAGGTATTAGTAAAGCATATCATCCACTAAAAGGTATTACATAAATTTATTGGGCTCGTAATTTTATTCGCTCTTTCTTTATATTTGGGGAACTTGAAATATATCCTCCCTCCCTCCCTCCCTTCCTTCCTTCCTTCCTGCCTGCCTGTTGAAAATATATGCTGATACTAAGGCTTGGCTTTAGAACTACAAAATTCAGTATCTCTCAGTGTGTGTGTGTATTTATATGTATTTTTATGTTTTCCATTATAGTTGGTTTACAGTGTTCTTTCAGTTTTCTACGGTACAGCAAAGTGACCCAGTCACACATACATATATACATTCTTTTTTTCACATTATCCTCCATCATGCTCCATCATAAGTGTCTAGCTATAGTTCCCAGTGCTATATCCATTGCTTATCCATTCCAGAGGCAAAAGTTTGCATCTGTTAACCCTAGATTCCCATATATGTATTTTTTACTGGATGAACAAATGTATTCTTTATGTGGATAATGAACATGAAGACAACTAAAAGCATTCGTGTCAGTCACTTGACAGTTTTGACTGTGTAGACTTAGATTATGTGCCTGGAGTACTGGAGAGAGGAGGATGAGCTGCATGCCACCACAACGCTTGTCGTGACGCCATGGCAGACATTACTAATAGATCACAGCACTCATTCTTGGGAAGCTCAGACCTGACTTTCTGCACGTGACAGAGAGGCGTGCACTACAGAGCAGCTAGAACTGGAGCTATTTGCCTTACTTGGAGTGGAGGACCGGGTAGAGTTTGGGAGACCCTGGTTCTGTTCTAATGAGTTGACCTTGAGAACCTTCTTGGCCAGCCCCATTTTGTTTCCTCATATATTTAGACCAGGTGGTTTACTATATGGTTTTAAGTGTTGTTCCTCTGCTTACAAAGAACTATCCTGGTGGCCAGTTTAATTTAAATTCAGCATAGTGTTCAGCCTGCTCGTCTGAGATGACACGTGACTTCTTCTCAGCGTTTATTAGGAGTATCCAGTGCCTTAACTCTCATAGTTTTCGGTATGGGTCAGTACTTTAATATACCTTGTTAATTAATTAATTAATTGCTTTTCAGGGCCACACCTGCGACATATGGAAGTTCCCAGGCTAGGAGTCAAATCGGAGCGACAGTTGGCAGCCTACGCCACAGCCACAGCAATGCCAGATCCTTAACCCAAGGAGCGAGGCTAGGGATAGAACCCATGTTCTCAGAGATACTAGTCAGATCGTTATCACTGAGCCACAATGGGAAACCCCTTAATTATTTATTTACTTTTTAGAAAAATGAACTTCAGGATGAAAGAATAAAAGTTTTGCACTTAGTGATACATTTATTTTTGTAGACATGGCTAGGCTGTGTTTCCAGGGACCCCACTGCCTTCGGTCTTCTCCAAGCCCTGCTAGGGCGTCTTGGGCAGGCCCTGCCCTTGAATTCCTCAGCTTAGTAGATGAAGAGGCTCAGTGTCTTTATCTGCAAACGAGGAAGCATATATCTACTCCTGGATGTAATAGCACCAGTGTAAAGTGCTTAGCACTTTAGTGTCTGAAATGGGAAAGATACTCGGTAAATAATATTAGTAAATACAGCCAAAAAAAAAAAAAAAAAAAAGAGGTTGCTAGATCTGACAGTTTCAGTTTTTCCTCTAGTGAGATGTAGGTACCTCAAAGAAAAGATTAAATTTGTTTAAGTCCCTGTCCTCCTTTTTCCTTTTGGTTCTTAGGCCCCACACAAACATTAAGCTCCCTTTCCAGTTCAGTCACCCCTGCACTTTATTTGTAAACAATTAGATGCCTGGAGGCTGGTTCCACTTCCCTGAATTGGGAGACAGTGTGGTCAGCACCCCTCATTCCCTGAAATAACGGATTAGCTCACACTTCCAGGTTTGAGATCCTTGCAATCCCCACCAAAAAATAGAATAAAATAAAATAAAATAAAATATCTGCAGATCTCTGAGGAAGGCTGCTAAGAAATCAGTAGCAGAAAAAAAAAAGAAAAGAAATCAGCAGCAGAGAGATGAACAGGATAATAGAGGACGTGGTCGCAAAGGGCTGACAGCGTGTGTTACAGTGGCTGATCTCAATGCCTAGGCTTAAATACTAGATTAAAAAAAAAATATGTCTACTTCCTTGTGATGTGCTCCTTAGCAAGACTGAAGATGTTCCTTTCTGTTAAGAATTTAATTTTTGCATCCTTTGGAGATTGAAAGTTTGGAGGCGGCCTGACAAAGGCTTTTCATCTGGGGAACCGAGTCTGACCCCTTGGGAGTGGTGGCCTGGAGATGCTGAGTTAGGGAAGATGCTGAAAGAGCCTCTGTCTGATTGGCTGATGGCTGCCCTGGCTGCGGACCTGGGGATCTGCCTGTTTGGCCATCTCTGGTCTAGAGTTACTACCAACAGTCCTCAGTTGGCTGAAGGGTGTTTTGTTTTTTTTTAAATGATATTCAGTACTTACCTTTAATCCAGTAGGGCGTACTATAATTTTTGAGTTATTCAGAGGTAAAATGCTAAATTTAGGATGATAAGTTAAAGAGGTAATTGTCTAGTCCCTAGATTTTAGGGAGAAAGTGAAGGACAATTAAATCCCCAAACAAGCGTATTGTTGAATGGGGAAGAGGTGGTGGAATAGAAGGTGTACATATTCTTATTTTTTATAGGCTTAGAATATTTTTATTCTTTTTTGTATTTTTTAAAGTATAGTTTATTTATAATGTAGTGCCAATGTCTATTGTACAGCAAAGTGAGCCAGTCATGTACACACACACACACACACACACACACACACACATCCTTCTTCTCATATCATCCCCCATCATGTTCTGTCCCAAGAAATTGGGGACAGTTCCCTGTGCTGTACGGTAGGGCCTCATTGCCCATCCATTCTAAATGTAATAGTTTGCTTCTATTAACCCCAGACTCCCCGTCCATCCCACTCCCTTTCCCTCCCCTTTGGCAACCCGAAGTCTGTTCCACTGTGGATATATATATCATGTCTTCTTAATCCGTTCATCTGTTGGTGGACATTTAGGTTGTTTCCATGTCTTGGCTATTGTGAATAGTGCTGCTATGAGCATACAGGTGCATGTATCTTTTTGAATTGTAGCTTTGTCCAGTTATCTGTCCAGGAGTGGGATGGCTGGGTCATATGGTAGTTCTGAATTTAGTTTTCTGAGCAATCTCCATACTGCTTTCCATAGTGGTTGTGTATTCTTTGGTTTCGATACTTTATAGGAGACACAGATCAGTGACTCCACTGAGATAGTTCTAGTCCTGTGTGGCTGGACCTGCTGATATGTAAGGGTCATTTGGGGTTTGAAGTGGACAATTCCCTCTTTACCGCATTTGACCTGATGGCGGGCAGTGAGGCGTGAAAGCAGAGCTTCCAGCAGCCTGCTTCGCAGACGATGACTGGAAACTGGAGATGCAGAGACTGGGTAAGACAGGGATGGTGTGTTTGGTAGAAATAAGAGGGCTGAACCCGTGGCAGAAGAGTGGAAGACAAACAAGGTTAGATTCTAGTCTTTGTCCTTTTGATCCAGGGTGTGCTTGTCCTGAAAGAGCCTCGGGGGCTAAAGGTAAAACTTGAACTGCAGTTTTTACAGTTTACTTTTGCCTAGCAACATCTCTTTTATGTCAGGCAAAAACGCAAAAGGCTGCCCTAAAACACTCAGCTCTCTGATACTGTCCCTTGCTGGAAGCACAGTACTTCGCTCAACATGGAGTCCTCATCTCGTAAATAATCCCTTTTTTTTTTAAGATCCTATTACTGTAATTGGAGTTTTAACCGAGGAACTCTTTTCATGTGTTCAGTTAAGACACTTGTCAGCGCTTTCTGTAATCTGGATTGCATAATACGGCAGTTTTGCAAAGGAACGTGGCATTCCTTACAAGATACCTCATAGGTGAAAAGTCACAGTTTTGTTCCCTGTACAGGGAATTCGAGATGCAGTGAGGAAGAAACGAAAGAAGGTGAACCAGACTGAAAAAAAGTGAATCGGCACCTCAGCTTTGGATCTCTGGTTTCTGGTATACTCACTTTTATGGTGATTTTTCAGTCATTGTTTGGAAGTTCTCCACGGTCTTGAGGTCAGGTCAAGTCTGCCCCAGCCTGTTAAGAATAAGACGAGGTCAAGTTAGGTGCCCATGTGCGGAAAGCGATCTTGAGACTCTCTTAAAAGCTCGATTTCAGATGAAAGATTCCTAAACATTTAGAGAGAGCTGTGTGTTATGAATCATTTCAACCTAAAACTTGCAGAATTGTAATTCTCTCCACTGTAGGACGGTTCCAAAAGTTACCAACAATATTTAGAAAACATGATGGCCCCAGGTTGAGATCCTTCATTATTAGAATGCTCGGTTTTCCTGTACGGACACCAACACACATGCAAAAAACCCATCGTTTCCTGCTCCAGCTTGTCCCTCAAAAGGTGGGACGGTGGCCCAGTATGACTCATTTCCCTCACAGACCGGACGTCGCCTTTCTAACGAGAAATGGCATGAGTGGAAAGCAAATTTGTAAATATTAAAGTGTCTGTCCTAGGAAACTGAGGATGCTTATTAAACTGGCCGGTGTTTGTGTTACTCATCTTAATAGGCACTTTGGATTAGATGTGATTAAGATTCCAGTTATTAGGGAGTTCCCGTCTTGGCTCAGCAGTAACCAACCCAACTAGTATCCATGAGGACATGGGTTCGATCCCTGGCCTCGTTCAGTGGGTTAAGGATCCAGCGTTGCCGTGAGCTGTGGTGTAGGTGGCAGATGTGCCTTGGATCTTGCGTTGCTGTGGCTGCAGTATAGGCCAGCAGCTGTGGCTCTGCTTTGACCCCTAGCCTGGGAACCTCCATGTGCTTGTGGGGTGCGGCCCTAAAAAAATAAAAAAAAAGAGAGACAAAAAAATTAAAAAGATACCAGTTATTAAAGACAGATAAATATGTTTAAACCTGATATACTTCCCTTGCATGTGTTTTAAGTGATGACCTGAGTTTGTCTTGCTGGGATGATTAGAATAATAATTTGTTGACATGATGACTTGCTTCATGAACCTAAAAGGTTAATAGGCTTGCTTTCTTACTCATCTCTTTAGAGCAGCTTCTTAATTGATTGTTGAATCATAAGAAGACAGGACTCTTGGGTTCCAGTTTCATCACCTGGCCTCTATGTGATTTTTCTTTCTTTCCCTTTTTTTTTTTTTGTCTTTTTGCCTTTTCTAGGGTGGCATATAGAGGTTCCCAGGCTAGGGATCTAATCGGAGCTGTAACTGCCGGCCTACGCCACAGCCACAGCAATGTGGGATCCGAGCCTGTCTGTGACCTACACCACAGCTCATGGCAACGCCGGATCCATAACCCACTGAGCAAGGCCAGAGATCGAACCCGCAACCTCATGGTTCCTAGTCGGTATCGTTAACCACTGAGCCATGACAGGAACTCCCAGTGTTTTTTTTTTTTTTTTTTTTTAAATACCTAAAAGAAAGAAGTCATTAGTAGCTGTGAAGTGTGCTCTTGTAAGTCCTCAGGGAAAGTATTTAAATAGTAAAATCCTAGTACATTATTCCTGTTTTATTTATTTATTTAGGCCGCTGCATGCAGTGACTTGATGTGGGATCTCAGTTCCCAGACTAGGGATCAAATCCTGGGCCACAGCAGTAAAAGCACTGAGTCCTAACCACTAGACCATCAGGGAACTCTGCCATTATTCCTATTTTTCTTTCTTTTCTCTTTTTTTTCTTTTTGGGGCTGCACTGTGGCATATGGAAGTTCCCAGGCTAGGGGTCGAATTGGAGCTACAGCTGCCAGCCTGCGCCACAGCCACATGGGATCCGAGCCACATCTGTGACCTACACCACAGCTCATGGCAACGCTGCATCATTACCCCGCTGATCAAGGTCAGGGATCGAACCTGCATCCTCACGGGTCCTAGTCAGATTTGTTACTGCTGAGCCATGACAGAAACCCCCCTATTTTAATAAAAGGAGGAAAACAGACCTCAAAGAAATTTAGGACCTTGATTAGGGTAAGTTGGTCAAGCAGGTTAGAATTTAAATTCATGATCCTTTCCTAGTTGGGTCATTGGATCGTTGTTTATGCATATGCAGAGAAATTAAGTAACGTGCACTCTAAAAATCCTATGTTAAGATCTTGTTCTTTTGAATCAGAGGTGGCAGAGTGGCAGTCCACAGCCCTATTTTAATCCTCAGGGATGTTTCTGGGCATAGAAAGCGTGACTTTTTTTTGGTTGTCAACCTGTAAAAATATGTAAATTTCACATAAAAATTTGAATTTCCTTACTCTTGGAAAATCAGAAGATCCAACAATTCTGGGTCTTAATCTGCACCTTAGCAACTGCTGCTAGTGCGGGTCCCTTCCCTGCCCCCTTTAAATGGCGCTGCACTGTTTGTCCTTTATCCACCTGACAGCTAGAAGCATTTGAACATGAGAGCCTGATCCTGCTAATCACAGTTTTCTCTGTTGGCCTACATGAGGAAATTCTGGCATTGAGAATAAATAATTTAAGCATTCCTTTTTTTTTTTTTTGTCTCTTTAGGGCCACACCCGGGCATGTGGAGTTTCCTAGGCTAGGGGTCTAATCGGAGCTGTAGCTGCTGGCCTACACCACAGTCACAGCAACGCGGGATCCGAGCCGTGTCTGCGACCTACACCAGCAAGGCCAGGGATCGAACCCGCAACCTCATGGTTCCTAGTCGGATTCATTTCCACTGAGCCATGACAGGAACTCCCTAATGTAAGCATTCTTAAGTCAGAATTGTATTTAGAGAGATTGCATACCAGTACAGAAATTTAGGGTACTTACGCCTGTAACATTTTTTATTTCTTTTTCTTGTTAGGGCCACACCTGCAGCATATGGAAGTTCCCACGGTAGTGGGTCGAATGATAGTTGCAGCTGCCGGCCGACACCACAGCCACAGCCATGCCAGATCCAAGCTGCATCTGCGACCTACACCATAGCTCATGGCAACACTGGATCGTTAACCCACTGAGCAAGGCCGGGGATCGAACCCGCAACCTCATGGTTCCTAGTCGGATTTGTTTCCACTGTGCCACAAGGGGAACTCCCCCAATCGTTTTTTTAATTACAAAGTGATTTCTCCCGATTTCCTACTTTCTCTTGAGTTTGTCCAGAGCTGCATTTGCAGATGCTTTACCAAGACCGGGGCCTCACTAGCCCTCCCCTCCCCAACATACACATCACACGCTTATTCCAGCCACCCCTTTAATTAATGGCGTAGCACAGTTCAGAAGACTCCCAAAGCTAGTCCAACAGGGCTCGCCCTTGTCCCTCCCGGTAGGCTGGAGAGTAGCTTGGCAAAGGCTCTGATTGATATGAAAAGTAGCAAGGTATTCTTAAGCATTTGCAGCACCGCTGTTCTTCTCTGAAGTACATGCTTTCAACACAGGAGCCTTTTATCCTCTGTGCCTTTGGAGTGTGAGAACACCGCAGAGCCCACGGGCACCGCAGCGTTCCTGTGGGCTGGGAACCAAGGCGCGGAGAGGAGGGCGGGCAGCTGGGGAGTGACAGGCGGGGGGAGGGGGTGGCAGCTGTCATCTGAATAGCAGTTCCCTCTCCCAGTAATTATCCTGCTGTCCAAAAGCTCCATCCTTTCCTGTTCATGGTTTCCACCCCTCTGCCTACTGCCAAAGGCCGGCTTCCCCTGCACCTTTTATTTCCTTATCTGTCTTGGATTTTCATTTGGATTTGCTGCAGTCGTTGAAATGCTTCAGAAAAAGGATCAGCTGTTAGAAATTGGAGCTCGTTGCTGGGGAAGAATTTATTTAAATATCAGAAATGAATGCCAGAGCTATAGAATCTGTTAACGTTAGGTTCACCGATTTTTGTGTACATCCATTTGTTCCCTGGTGATCTGGTGATTAATTTGTTCCGCCCGTATGAAGGCTGTAGTCATGCTGAGAGTAGAACAAAATGAGAAAAATATCTTATATTCAATAACAATTTAGTGTAGAAAATTTGCACTCCAAAAATTCATGAGAATACAAAGAAGGAATTAAAAATCACCCTACCCTACCGTCTAATTATTGTTAACTCTTGAGTTTATTTCTCTTATGTAGGTATATTTTTTAGAAAATTGAGATAATTCTGGATATGCTGTTTTATTAATGTCTTGCTTATGTGTAATACTAAATCATAAATATTTTCATACCATATATTATAGTAAAACCTTTAAAAAGCCTTCATGGAATTACATTGTATGGACACCTTATCACTGATCTACTTTTGGGAAGATGGGTCTTTCCAGATTTGAATGATGAACAACGTTGTGATGTAGACATTCATAAGCATTTCCATTCAAGCTTTCTGCGCAGCTGTGATTTTTTTTCCTTTGGAAAAATTCCCGGAAGTGACTTGTGAGTCAAAAGGTGTGGCTGGTGACCTGTAGAAAGGTTGTAGGAATTATACGAGAGTCCTAAATAGGGGGCTTTTCTAAGGTTATCTTTTGGGGAGGCTGCTTTGAATATCCTTTGACTGCTTTTGCCTAGATATTTTTACCCCACGAAGAAGACTGACCACTTAGGTTTTTTGGCTTAGAGGAAGAGGAAAGCGGGCAACTGCCGACGATGAAAATGTCTGGGAAGTCTGGGCCATCTTAACCACCGTCCTAATTAATGTTTGTTTTCGGTTGGGCATGGGAAACCAACTCTCCTGTAAGAAAACATCCATGTCTGCTGAGGAACATGTATTTGACTTGAGAACTCTTGGGACCAAGAAAATAAAATGCTTAATAACAACAACATCATGAGGTCACAGGGGGTGCGGAAAGCCTTAATTAAAGAAGAATTTAAAAGTTCTCCAGAAGCTTAGGGAGAATATGTGCTCTAGGGCTTCCCAGGAGAAAGATTCAGTTCCGAATAGGTGGATTCCTTTCCTGACAAAACCCAATATTCTGACTACCTGGAATGAGTTGATTAAATCAATGCTAAATTGTTAAAACCTACCTAATTATAGTTTTCCCTGTTGTAAATGTAATGTACCGTATTCATTGGAATCCTATTATTCTACTGAAAAGATGAATCACATCTCACCACACCTAATTTTTTTGAAATTTTAGGCTGTAGAACCAAAGTTTTAAACATATCTGGAGAGGTTTAGAAGTAGATATTGTACTGATTATATATACACACAGCATCCTAATTTACAATAAAGTCACCGTAAGAAGACAAGCCAGAACTGACTAATTGAATTTGAACTTGAAGCTCTGATAAAAAAGATCATATTATATAAATGTATGAAATTTGGACAAGTGCTTCCTAGTAGCGTCTAATGAAGCTTAAATTTTCGGTGGTCTGGAGTTCCCATTGTGTCTCCGTGGGTAACGAACCAGACCAGTACTCATGAGGATGTGGGTTTGATCCCTGACCTCATGCAATGGGTTAAGGATCTGACATTGCTGCATGCGGTGGCGTAGGGCGCAGATGTGGCTCGGATCCAGTGTTGCTGTGGCTGTGGTGTAGGCCAGCAGCTGTAGCTCTGATTCGACCCCTAGCCTGGGAACTTCATATGCCACGGGTGTGGCCCTAAAAAGAAAAAAAAAATTTTTTTTTCAGTGATCCTTCTGGTTTAATGAGGTTTCTAACTCCTAGCAATAAAACCAGACTTCGCTTACAGTAGCTTCCTTGGCAAATCTAATATCCAGTTGTCTATGCAGTTAGATAAACCATGTAAAGAGTACTTGACCTGATTGTACAAGCTGATGCTGATGTGAATCCCCAGTTGGAAAACTAGTTTTGTTTTGTAATAAAAGCAATGCAGGAGTTCCTGTTGTGGCACACCAGAAATGAATCTGACTAGGAACCATGAGGTTGCGGGTTCGATCCCTGGCCTGGCTCAGTGGGTTTAGGATCCGGCGTTGCCATGAGCTGCGGTGTAGGTCGCAGATGGGGCTCGGATCCCGCATTGCTGTGACTGTGGTGTAGGCCAGTGGCTATAGCTCTGACTCGACCCCTAGCCTGGGGACTTCCACATGCCTCGGGTGTGGACCTAAAAAGACAGAAAAAAAAAAAGAAAAGAAAGGAAAGAAAGAAAAGGAAATCTATAACCTAGAGTAGCAGAGGATTAAAGCTATTAAATGCCTTAAAAGAGAATCGGTGCGCATTATAATTGTGTGTTGCCAGCATGATTGTTTTAGAGGAGACGCTGTCCCGTGAGGTGCCGGGGACTGTAGTTACTGTTCCCTGAGGACTTCCCCTGAGAGAGGGGAATTCTGGATCTTTCCTTTTTTTTACAATAGCTAGAACTCTTTAAACTTTATATTTCTAGAGTTAGTAGATCCCACTGTTCTGCTTATTTACGGCGCTAGATAGCAGGTGAGTGATTTCCCTGAAAATCTTCTTTCTGGTAGACTCCATCTTGGGGATCATTTAGTGACATTTGGCTGGCAGATTACCTGTCAGATACCTCGGCCATAATTGACTGTTTGCTGTGAGATAGGTTTTACTCAGGGAATGCGTATTGAATCCACTTATAAAAGATTTTTTAAAAATTCCTGGGATCTATTTTTTGTTCCAGTTTTTTCTATTCAGTTAAAAGTGTGACGTTTTATGACCGTTGTAACAAATGCGGCCATTCTGAGAACACAAGAAGAACAGTTCCTCTCTCCCTTAGTTTTCTTTCCCACTTCCTTCCGCCCATTTCCTCCGTGGACTAGCCTGAATTGTTCCACACCTTTCTCCTTGCTCGTGCACGTATATACACAGATATGTGCATAGACAGGGTATTCCGTCTTACAAAAAAAAAGAAAATGCTCTGCTGGTTGCCTTTAATAATAGGTCCTCTTCTCTCCAATCTCATTTGCACAGTTCTCTTTTTGTCCACTGCAAAGATTCTCAGTTTGAGCCAGGGCAGTGGGGTCAGGGGGACGAAAAGATTCTTTTTTCTTTGAAGGTGTCTCAGGCTGATGATTAAGGGGCTGTGCCTATAAAGGTGGTGAAAAATAAAAGGCGCTTCTAGGATTTCCTTTCGTGGCTCAGCGGTTAATGAACCCAAACAGGATCCATGAGGATGCGGGTTTGATCCCTGGCCTCGCTCAGTGGGTCAACGATCTGGTGTTGCTGTGAGCTGTGGTGTAGGTCGCAGAGGTGGCTTGGATCCCGTGTTGCTGTGGCTGTGGTGTCGGCCGGCGGCTGTAGTTCCAGTTCAACTCCGGGCCTGGCAACCTCTATATGCTGTGAGTGCGGCCTGGGGGGGGGGAAAAAGTGCTTCTAAAATATAAAAATGCCTATATTTGTCTTTAAGGAATTATCTTTCTAGTCTGGCATATGGAAAGAGAATGGTTGATCCTGATATATGCCTTTTTCCCCACTGTCCAAAATGAAGCAGCTTGATGGACAGTGGCTATTTTTAGGAAGACACTACGCCTTCTTCTGGCAGAATTACAGTGGGGCCTAAGATGTCCTGAAAGGATGATAAACTCATTTTTTCTGAGTTTGTTGCTGTGCTCTCTTGTGCAGCTTCATCATTTGAGAGGAAACATTCTTTTCCTTAGAAAAGAAGCATAAATACCCTTCTATTTTCTATATTTCTAATCCTATGGTTTACTTGGAGTTGGCACCAGATCTCTCAGCATGTGAAGGTGTCTGTTTTAATTTTGATGGCAGTGACAGCCTCAAACGAAGAGTCGTAAATAATATACCTTGTTCTTTTGAGTTATAACCACATATTACTTTTGTTTATACTATATAATGATTTTATTCTTGTGATGAAATTATATAGATAGATATAGATAGATATAGATATGGATTTTAAAAGTGTAAAGTACAAGGAATATTTATGGTAATTATTATTATTATTATCATCTTCCTCTGCCTGGATATTCTTTATTTTCTAAATTAAAAAAAAAATGGCTGGAGTTCCCATCATGGCTCAGTGGTAATGAACCCCACTAGTATCCATGGGAATGCAGGTTCGATCCCTGGCCTCACTCAGTGGGTTGGGGATCTGGCGTTGCCGTGAGCTGTGGTATAGGTTGCAGACACAGTTCAGATCTGGCGTTGCTGTGGCTGTGGTATAGGCTGGTACTGCAGCTCTGATTTGACCCCTGGCCTGGGAACTTCCATATGCCAATGGCCCTAAAAACACAAAAACAAAAAAATTAAATTTATAAATGGCGATCTAAAGTGCTCTTTGGGGCTATGTAGAACTGAATTGCTTTGCTCTGTACCTGAACCTAACACAACATTGTAATCAGCTATACTTCAAAAAAAAGAAAAAAGTTTTTAAAAGAAAAGAAACACAGTTAGGGGGGACTTGAAGATAATTTCACCCCAAAATCTTAGGGCCATCGTGTAATCTCTCTAATTAAACCTCCTCTCTTACTGCTTACTGCCATCTACTCAGTTCACTAGCTTCTTCCCCAACAAATCAAGTGCTTTCACACTAGAGGTATGTGTATATGTGCTTTTCCTTCTGCCCCAAATGCCCTTTCTTGTCTCCAACCAAACTCCTACTCATCTTTAAACGACCAAGTTCAAGTTTCATCTCCTCTTCCTTCCTTCCTTCTTTTTTTAATCTTACGGCTGCACCTGCAGCATGTGGAAATTCCTGGGCCAGGGGTTCATTCTGAGCCACAGCTGCAACCTGTGACCGCACCGGGTCAGGGATAGAACCCGCCCCTCTGCATCATCAGAGCCGCTGCGGTCAGATTCTTAACCCGCAGCGTGGCACAGTGGAGTTGTGGGGAGCTTTTCTTGAGACCCTCCTCTCTTAAATACTCTTAGTTGCTTTCTCTTCAAGCAAACTCATAATTCTGCAAACACTCAAGTTAATACTTTCAGGGAGTTCCCTTCGTGGCTCAGTGGTTAACAAATCCGGCTAAGAACCATGAGGTTGCGGGTTCGATCCCTGGCCTTGCTCAGTGGGTTAAGGATCCGGCGTTGCTGTGAGCTGTGGTGAAGGCTGCAGACACGGCTCGGATCCTGCGTGGCTGTGGCTGTGGCTGTGGCGAAGGCCGGCGGCTACAGCTCCTGTTAGACCCCTAGCCTGGGAACCTCCATATGCCGCCGGTGCAGCTCTACGTAAAGGCAAAAAGACAAAATAATAATAATAATAATAAAGATAATACTTTCAGTATGTCATCGTGATTGTGTGTATGTGTGTGTTTAAATCTCTCTTGCTAAACCATGAGCACCTTGAGGGCAAGAGCTGTGCCTCATTCATCCTGTCTCTCCAGGCCAGGAACGTTCCCTGCTTTAGTAGGTCTTTACCTGTTTGTTTAGTGAAGGCCTGGGCTTAATTTCCTCATCTGCTCTAAGGGGATTGGACCAGATGGTGTGAAAGCAGTCTGTGGAGTTCAGACCCTAAATGGGAAGACAGACCCTAAGTAAGAGGACCCAGGTCTGCAGAGGTCTAGCCAGCTGATACTCTGTGTGTATAGCACAGAGGGGAAGTGTGTCCGTGGACTAAGTTCGGCTGCATTGCCATTTCATAATGTGGGCAAAAGAGGCACATTCCGTCTTTTGAGCTTTAGCTGTGCAGTGGTCCAGATGTCTGGTTATATCAGCTTAAGGAAACAGTAGAGGAGTTCCTGTTGTGGCTCCATGAGGATGCGGGTTCAATCCTTGGCCTCATTCAGTGGGTTAAGGATCCATCGCTGCCAGGAGCTGTGGTGTAGGTCACGGTCGTACCTTGGATCTGGCTTTG
>PVHT021183661.1:11444138-11547964 GCA_004024745.2 Catagonus wagneri
GAGAGAGAGAGAGAGAGAGAGAGAGAGAGGGAAAGAAAGAAAAGGAAGGAAGGAAGAAAGAAAAGAAGGAGAAAGGAAGAAAGAAAGAAAAAGAGAGAAAGAAAGAAACAATGGAGTCAGAGTTCCTGTCGTGGCACAATGAAAATGAATCCGACTAAGAACCATGAGGTTGTGGGTTTGATCCCTGGCCTTGCTCAGTGGGATAAGGATCTGGCGTTGCTGTGAGCTGTGGTGTAAGTCACAGATGCAGCTCTGATCTCGGCGTGAGCTGCGGTGTAAGTCACAGATGCGGCTCGAATCTGGCGTTGCTGTGGCTGTGGCGTAGGCCGGCAGCTACAGCTCTGATTAGACTCCATATGTCGCGGAGGCGGCCCTAAAAAGAAAAAAAAAAAATAAGGGGAAAAAAGAAGAAAAAAAGAAACAATAGAGTCGTCTGCCCCAAGCTCTACCAGTTTTGAATAGCTTTTGCTTTGAACAATCCTGTGATAGTTTTTTCATCTGGCCTGCTAGAGTCAATTAACTAACTAACCATGATCATTTTAAGAACTCAAAAACTGGTTGAAAGATTTTCACTAAGATTTAAAATTTGTCAGAAAATTAACTGGTTATTGGGCCCCTTGACCTTGGGCTGGAAGTGACTAGGAGAGCTGTGTAGTCCTGTTTCTAGATCCATTCATTCATCCACTCTTCCACTCATCACTAAATATTTACTGACCATTCCTGGGTGCCAGGCCTTACCTCATGTGCAAGGCATACGGAGGACAGCAAAATACAGTCCCCGGTGACACGGAGCCCTCTCTCTAGTGGAGAAAGAGCCCACCAGGCTCTTGGGTTCCACTGCGATAAGAGTTATGATTTGGAAAGTACAGAAGGAGAAACCCTGAAGATCTCGTGTGGCTCAGTGAGTTAAGGATCTGGCACTGTCACTGAGGTGGCTTGAGTCACTGCTGTGGCAGGGGTTTGGTCCCTGGCCTGGGACTCCCACATGCCATGGGCACGGCCAAAAAAAAAAAAAAAAATGCTTTTCAGATTTGGAAAGGTAGCTTCCTAGAAATGGGTCTAATCTCCGATCTGGAGGATGAGTGGGAAGGGGCCAGGGGCAGGGGTCAGAGTGCACCGAAGGGCAGTGCTCAGGGCAGACAGAGGACAGAGGGCGCAGCAAACTCAGAGGCCCAGGAGTCAGAGGATGGTGCCTGCGGGCACCTGAGAAGTGTATTCTGATGGTGTAATGAGTTTAAAGGAGTGGGGATGGTGACGCTGAATTCACGGAGGGGTGAGCAGGGCCCAGGTAGGGAGAGGGCCTCTAGGCTGTGATGACGTGCTGTAATCCCATTATGAAGGCAGCAGAGAGCTCTTGAGGACTCTGAGTATGAGGCCTTGGTGAGCTTTGGGCTTTATTTTTTTGGCCATTCCCATGGTATGGGGATGTTCTGGGGCCAGGGATCGAACCTGCGCCGCAGCGGCAACCCGAGCTGCTGCAGTGACAATGCTGGATCCTTAACCCACTGCGCCGCAAGGGAACGCCAAGATGTGGGCTTTAGAAAGATCGCTGTGTGCGGGATGGGTCAGACCATTTCTAGGTAGTTCTTGAAATAGGCGTGTGTCTGCTTCTATCTTTTGTTCTCTAACGCACTTCAGTGAATGCGGTTCCATGAGTTTCTTTATCCATCACATCTACCAGGGCCTAATGGGCAGGTGGGGTTTTGGAATCCCACTGTTTAATCCCAGTTTCTTATGTCTTAATTATGTATGTCATGAAGTAGTTCAAACAAATATACAGAAAATAATGTGGTACACACCTAAATACACACTGCCCAGATTTGTAGAGGTAAACAGTTCGCTGCAAAAGCTTAGGTCTTTCTCTCTTTTTTCTTCATTAAAGAAATGAAACACTACAGATAATCTAAAGCTGCACCTCCATTTTTTGATCATTAAATTGTAATTGATTTAGAATGTTGTGCCAATTTCTGCTGTACATCAGAGTGACCCAGTCATACACACATACATACATACGTATATATATATATATATATATATATATATATATATATGTTCTTTTTCTCATATTATCTTCCATCATGTTCTGTCACAAGTGATTGCATAGAGTTCCCTGTGCTATTGCTTATCCATTCTAAATGCAATAGTTTGCATCTGCCAACCCCGAACTTCCAGTCCATTCCACTCCCTCCACCCTCCCCCTTGGCAACTACAGGCTGTTCTTCCATATCTGTGACTTTGTTTCTCTTACCTGTGATTCCTTCATTCTTACAGTAAATTCTTGCCTCTATTTCTCTTCTGTAGATAGGTTCATTTTGCACCTCCTATTATTATTATTATTATTATTATTATTATTATTATTTTGTCTTTTTAGGCCCGCACGCATGGCATATGCAGGTTCCCAGGCTAGGGGTCAAATCAGAGCTGTAGCCGCTGGCCTGCACCACAGCCACAGCAATGCCAGAGCTGCGTTTGCAACCTATACCGCAGCTCACGACAATGCCAGATCCTTAACCCACTGAGCGACGCCAGGGATCAAGCCTGCATCTTAATGGACGCTAGTCAGTTCTTTTCCACTGAGCCACGATGGGAACTCCTCATGGTTGTTTTAGAGACACATCTGTGTCAATAGCATGGAGAATCTGGTTGGTGTACTCTTCTATAGATGGACATAACTCATTGTGTGATTTTGAGCCCTAATGCCTTCGTGGACAAAGAGGAAACAGATACTTTCCTTATCTGGTGTGGTGTGGTTCCCTCTCCAGGCCCCGACCCAGGGAAGGAAATCTGTGCTTTTACTTGCAGCTCTGGCTCCCTGCAAGCCACCCTTCAGCCCTCACCCCACCCACACACAGTGTGCATTTATCTGCTGATTAGGAAAATCCATGCCTCGCCCCCTCCAGCATAAAGCTGTGTTCTGCACCAGTAGCGTAGTCGTTATCTTTTCCATGGTGAAGGAAGCGAGCTCAGTGATCTTTGAAAATTTCAAGGCTAGGGTGGCTTGAGTTCAAGACAAGACCATTAACCCCCAACATACTGGGTTTCGACGTCCATTTTACTGCTTTTAAAAAAGAGTGAGAGCCGGGGATTAGCAGCTGCTGGGTATGGGTCTAAGGTCCAACGGAATCCTTTCAGAGGCACCTGCTGCTTTCAGAACTGCCTGGGAGGGAGGGAATCCCCCACACAAAAGGCTTCTGTTGGGTTTCTGTGTAGAGCCGAGAAAGCTTAAATGACAAGGGACGAAAACCCCAAACGAAAGAGGAGGACAGAGCGGGAGAAGTAAAACGAAATACTGTGGACAAAAGGCTGTGCTAGAGCAAAACGCTCTGTGTGAGCATCAAACAGCAGAGACGGACTGAAAACACAAGCCCCCAGATGGCTGGGACGGAAACCTGCTGGCAACATCTAATGAGGAAGGCAATAAAAATGATCTAAAAGCCCTGCCTGACATTTGAAACATCGTGGCTGGCCCTTGTAGTCTGTGCAAGTTGCCAGTCTTTCCAGAATAAGTAGGAACGATTTTGAGCCCCTGCCACGGGATGGTTATAAATTTAGGGCAGCCCTCCTGCTAACCCTTGGAGCGAAGTTGGTCCTCCTAGGCAGCCTGAAATGTATGGGATATAAGCCCCGCCTCCCGCATCTGCGGACCTTGAAGTCATGCAGTTGTGCTGGGTCTACAGGGGGCGCCCTGTGTGATGAAATCAGTGCTGCTTAGTGGGTGTGCCCTAAATCTCCTGTGGATGTTACGCGGGTCTTGAATCTCTGTGTAAAAAAGTGCTTGGGAGTTCCCTGGTAGCCTAGTGGGTTAAGGATCCAGCGTTGTCACAGGTCAAGGCTGTGGCGCCGATTCAGTCCCTGCCTCAAGAACTTCCGTGTGCCACTGGGCACGGCCAAAAAAAAGTATGTTTGCTCTGTACTATGATACCTGCTGGGCTGAATGTGGAGTTAAGTTGGGGGGGGGTGAGATTTCTGAATCACCCTGCTGTTGCTGGCGCCCCGCGAGAGCTAAATTCAGGCAGATTTTGTCTTTGTTCTACTTGATGCTTTCCCTCCTCTGCATCTTGTGTTTACAGCATAATAGGAAACCAGTTGGTACAGGAGCTCGGGTGAATCACTTGCAGACTTCCAGCCCCAGGGGCGGCGCGGAGCTGAGGTTAGGAGAGCAGGTGTGAAGCTTGAGAGACAGCAGGGAAATCATCTCCTGACAAGGGGAGCCGGTCTGCATGTTGCCACACCTGTGGACTGGCCTGGCTTGAACATCTCCGTCCCATCAGAGTCAGGGTATTTCGCTCAGGAACTTAACGTTGGCAGTGAAGACTGTCAGACAGCCGTGAACGTGAAAAGAATGCCTCTAAGAGGCCATATGCGAACCAAGTGCGGAGAAGGCAGAAACCGTGATATAGCAGAGACTATAGTCTATAGCTATAAGGCAGAGAAAAGGTGCACAGGTGAGAGAGAGTTCATGAAGAACTTGAACTAGTTGAGCCATGAACAGCAGGCGCAAGAGTGGCGATCCTCAGACTCGTGCTTCCGAGGCTCAAGGGACCAAGCCGTCCCTAAATAGCAGCCTAGGGCGGGAGGCTAGGCGGTCATGAGCATCTGGGTAGTTTATGACTCGTGGTCCAGCTGGCAGTGTGAACTCCCTGTTCGCATCAGCCCTCCCTTGCCCCTCAAGTCCTGTGGGGTCGGTGTGACTGTGGGTCCAGGTGGGTGCTGTGCAGCACTGAGCTTACGAAGCCCCAGATTTTATAGGGGGACCTGCCCATCCTCCCTTCCAGAGACAGTGCCATTATCTTTATTACCCTGGAGTGTAGACAGATCTTCTCCCGGCTGGGTTGTTCCCTGTCTTTACTTTGCTGATCAGGAAACACATGTGCCCTCTGAGTTGGAGGGGGACATTGTCTCTAGCTTCCTAGGTGGCTTGCTAAGGGAAACATTCCAGAAAAGATAGTCTGGTCATCCGACTTGCAGAAGCATCGTGGAGAATTTTTTCCCCCACACCGAGTGAGGACTCTGAAGCTGCTTTGGCTCACATTCGAATTTAAACAGGCCAAGTCCTGTGTTTTCCTTATTTTGTCATTACATCCATAAAGGCACTACACGCCCCCTTCCACTAGCCTGGATGGCTTACTGCTTCTGGCCTTGAGAACCGCAGAGCTGGCACAAATTTGTAAAATTAGGTCACAGTCCAAACGTGAGGCCTTGAAGGCCCGGTGAAAGTTGTAAACAAACACGAAACCCTGAAACTTAGAGGCCATGGGACTAGTATCAATTATGCTTGATCCAGTGATGCCTGTGTTCATTTGGGACATGACTGCCCGAAATACAGGGCGTTATTTCTGCTCGTTGCCTCCACGATGCTTGAGGAGCACTGATCTTGAAGCCAGGGCTGTGGGCCCAGCATCTAAACTAGTCTTTCCCCCACTGTACTTTCTTGTAACACTTGGTCTTGTCATTCTCAGCACTGGACACAATCTGTAATTGTGTAATGTGTGTGTTTGTGTGTTTAATGGCTTTTTCCCTACCAGACTATAAGCTCCGTTAAGATAAGAGCTGTGTTTGTTTTCGTTTTGTTTTGTTTGTCTTTTTAGAGCCGTACCCGCGGCATATGGAGGTTCCCAGGCTAGGGGTCTAACAGGAGCTGTAGCCGCCGGCCTTCGCCACAGCCACAGCAACGCGGGATCCGAGCAGCGTCTGCAACCTACACCACAGCTCACGGCAACGCCAGATCCTTAACCCACTGAGCGAGGCCAGTGATTGAACCCGAGTCCTCATGGATACTAGTCAGGTTCGTTAACGGCTCTTGATTCGTGCAGGCCTGGAGCCCACGGGGCAGGTGCAGGGCTCCGCCAGGGGGCAGGCCTGAAATGCAGCAGAAGCAGCCTCTGGGCCAAACAAAAGGGAATCCCCCGGGGACTGCTGCCCAGGGGTGGTGACCCTTCAATTAAATGGGGATGCCTTAAAGGGACTCCAAAGTTGGAGACCCACGGCAGAGTTTTCAAGTCTCTTTGTGTTTCATCAAGCTAAGCTCAGTCTGCTCTCTCTTTTCTGCTTCCCACCCATCAGCTTTGCACAGGGAGCAACGTGCACTTCCTATGGTTTCCTGCCCCACCCGGGTTTTTTGTTTTGTTCCATTTTGGTTTTGATACCGTCCCATTCTAACTGGCAGCGTGGAGACCGCCTCCTCAGACCCCACCGGGCAGGCGGCTGGCTGCTGCCCTGGAAACCCCGGAGTCTGGGTTGGATCTGGGGCTTCCCGCTGTCCAGCCCCTCCCACTCTGGTCTTCTATAAACTTGACTCTGAAGGGGAGCTGTCAGGAAAGATGACCCGTCGCTTCTGTTGTCAGCCTGGCCTTACACCAGGCAGCCTTGACAGGTCGCACTTTTTCAGAAGGAGATGGATTTGCATGTCTCATTGGGGCGCTCCTGCCCCTCAAAGACTTAGGGGTTTTTTGGTCTGAACCCCAAGTCCTGGTGCTGTGAGTTCAGCAGGGCCCCTCACCCCTGCTCTGGCCCCCCTTTTCCTTCTGTGCCCCCGCTACTGAATCCTTACTTCCGCTCAAAACCCCACCTGGATTCCAAGCCTTCCCCTTGTTCCATTTCTACAAGAAATCAGCATCTTTCTGAGTCTCTGGCTTCATTAATGATTTCGTGAGAGGTGAGGGCAGGGGAGGGACCGCCTCAGCCGTGACCAGCCCTCTGCCAGGCCCCCTGCATCGTTGCAGGTCCCATCAGACCTCCCTGTCCCCTCCAGCTGTGCGCAGGACCAGGTCTTCAGGACTTTCGGAGGCCCTGGCTCCTGAGCCCACTCACATGCCAGACACATCAGCGTGCTCCCACGCCCCACGGTAAATGTGGTTTCTGCTGCAAGCGAGAAGAGCGTCCTTATAATCTGGCTTTTGAACTATAAGAAACTCATTCAATTCATGAGTGCTCTGGTTTCTCGGGGTGTACGCGTTCACGTATTTCTTAAAAAGTGAGACAATGTCACCTGCCATATAGAATAAAATATCTTTGAATATTAGATTTAAAATGAAAAAGTATGATCATGTATTTATAGACATTTACTTAAACACTTGTTAATGTGCACGTTTCTATTAGGGTTTTTTTTTTTGTCTTTTTAGGGCCGTACGCACAGCATATGAAGGTTCCCAGGCTAGGGGTCGAATGGAGCCGTAGCCACTGGCCTACACCACAGCCACAGCAACGTGGGATCCGAGCCGCGTCTGTGATCTACACCACAGCTTGCAGCAATACCTTAACCCACTGAGTGAGGCCAGGGATCGAACCTGCATCCTCATGCAGTGCTAGTCAGATTCGTTGCTGCTGAGCCATAACAGGAACTCCTCTCTCTTAGAATATTTAGGTACAGCCCACAGAGATCAGACCATAGGCACCATAGCTATGCCGTCCGGCGGGTAACACGGTTTTGGCAGGAGGCCTGTGCACAGGCAAGGCCATCTAGGGAGAGAGCCCACCCCGAGCCACGGCACCGTCTCTTGCCGAGAGCAGCCCCATCAGGCCTGTCCCTTTACCCTCATGCCTTCTGGAATTATGATGAACACAATCGTCTTTGTCTTATTACAGATACTTTTGCAGAGCCCAGCTTACTTGGAGTTCTGCTGTGGCTCATCACGTTAAGAACCTAACTAGTATTCATGAGGATGCGGGTTCGATCCCTGGCCTCGCTCAGCAGGTTGAGGATCCAGCCTTGCCATGAGCTGTGGTGTAGGTTGCAGGTGCGTCTCAGATCCAGCGTTGCTGCGGCTGTGGTGTAGGCTGGCAGCCGCAGCTCTGATTCGACCCCTAGCCTGGGAACCTCGATAGGCCTCAGGTGCAGACCTGAAAAGAAAAAAATAAGTCACAAGATGCATTCCTCATGCAGGGATCATCCAGGCACCTGAGGCGGTGCTTGGCTGGAGAGTGGATTTGGTTGGGTGTGTGGCGGGGAGACCTCCGGCACGCTGGCCGGGGAGGCAGCTTGGGCAGCGGCGTGGAGGCAGGGGCTGCCAGGAGCCAGCTCTGAAAGGCCTGGGAAGGCACGCCGCACCTCTGGGACTTGGCCTCCCAGGCCATGGGGAGGAACCGACGTCCCAGGAACTGGCTCAAACAACAGACTCAGGGTAAAGCCAGGGTGAACATCCTTTCTTGCTTAATCCTTTTCCTGTGTCCTCCTGTCCATCCTCTCACTCTGTGAACAGGTCCACGAGCCCAGGGGTCCAGTCAGCCCCCCCCGCCCCCGCCACCGAGGGAGACTTGGTGTAAGCAGAACCGAAGCAACCAACATCCAGACATGACTTGGAGTTTTGAGTGAGCACCGGTGCTCCGCGTGCCTTGTGTGTGGATTTATTCAGTGTTTTTCCCATCCTCTAATGTTAGGTCTCTTCAGGCAAATGATAAGGTTGAACAGGGTGGAGATTACAGGGTGTGGGTCACAGTGGGTGTTTAGCAGAAGCCATCACTTCCATTTGTGCTGCAAGAACTGCCCTAGGCGGCTCTTGTCTTCTTTCATTTTACATTTTCGTTTCTGCTTTTTACTTATCAATCGTGCTTTTTCTTTGCTTGCTTGCTCCATTTTATGTCCTTTTCTTCTATCCATTGGGTTGTTAGGCTATTATTTTTTCAATGTTTTTTTTCTTTTTTTTTTAAGTAGTGGCCTATGTTTAAAAATCAGATTTCCTTTAAAACTTGGAAGTTCCACCTTTGTCTGAAAGTCGACATACATGACCCTGGGCTGTGTTTCCAAGCGGTGGCCATCTGGGACAACTGCCTGCTCTGAGCAGTTTACCGCAGGCCCCACCAGGCTCCACTGTCCCCCTCCCCTGAGGAGAGATCAGTTAACCTTTCGTTTGAGCTGTTGCTTTCTTGTACCTGCTGTTTGCTCCTTTATGTGACTTCGGCTGCTGCAGGGGGCATTTAAATGCGTTACCATTTTTTAACTGGAACATTTAGTAGATTTACACTTGCTACCATTACTGGTATTTTTTTTTTTTTGGTTTTTAGGGCCTCACCCAAGGCATATGGAAGTTCCCAGGCTAGGAGTCGAATTGGAGCTGCAGCTGCTGGCCTACACCACAGCCACAACGCAGGATCCCAGCCTCATTTGTGACCTACACCACAGCTCATGGCAACGCTGGATCGTTAACCCACTGAGCAAGGCCAGGGATCTAACCCGCAACCTCGTGGTTCCTAGTTGGATTCATTTCTGCTGCGCCACGACAGGACCTCCCCAACAATTTCTATGTTTCTTCTTTCCTGTCTTCTTTTGGGTTGATTGAGTTTGTTTTCTCTCTCTACTTTTTTTTCCTATACCACTCTGAAAATTATAGTTTTTATTCTTTTAGTGGTTGACCTAGTCATTATAGCTTGTATCTTTAACCTGCCAAATTCTGAAGTGAGCAGAATCTTTACTTTTCTCTAAACAATCCCCTTCCCATTGAGATTTCCCCCCAACCCTTATGCTAATCTTTTTTATATTTTAAATCTATATGTATTTTTTCTTTTAAAAATCCTACAAGGCATTGCTTCTTTTATTTTTCTATAGAGTCAATACTTGTATTGATTTACCTCTAGATTTACCACTTTCTGTCCTCATAATTCCTTCTTAAAGCTTGGTAAAGATAAAGATAAATCCTGTATCTTCTTGCATCCTCTCAGTTCTTTCTTCTATCTCCTTTTATGTCTTTCATCTCTCATCAATTCCATGGCTCGAAATAGTCTTTGAATTTCCTTTAATCTGCGCATGGCACATTCTTTTTGAATTTATTTATCTGTACATGTTTCATTGGAGTGTTCTTTTTTCCCCTTTCCTCTTTTCTTTTACTAACGAAGTTATACATTTCTTCTTCCCTATCCCCACCCTCATTTCCCCTAAAATTATAATATGCATCTTCGCTTTAACGATGTTGAAAATTATTCAAAACTGCTGTTCTTCTACCAGATAATGCATGGATCTTAAAATACTTGAGGGTAATAATACTTCCATATTATTGCTATCTAATATTTTAGTTCTAAGCTGTTTATAATTCCTAACACCCCCATCAATCTTAAAATATTGTTTAAACAGCAGGGGTGTTTAGAAATTTAGTATCATGTTTATTATCTTCTTTGCCCATCATTGTTTATCTTTCTTTTCCTTAGTTTAATTTACTTTATACTGAAAAATATTGTCATTGAGAATACATTATTTTTGTTTAATATTTTCTTTTAGGGAACCTCTGTGCATTGGCCATTCTTTTCTTTGTATGGGTGTATCTTTGTTCACCCCCGTTCTTGAGCAGTAATTTAGTTAGATACAGGATATTAGTTTGACATTTATTTTCCTTTACAGCTTTGAGTATGTTATTTCATTATCTTCTTGGTTCTGTGGCATTGATGAAAAGTCCTCTGCTAATATTAGGTTGGTAGCCTGTTTTTCTCTTTGATTACTTTCACGACTTTCTCTTCCACTCTGGTGTTCTGCAGTTTACCACAGTGTATACAGGTGTGTGTGTGTGTGTGTGTGTGTGTGTGTCTTTTGAATTCTACTTGGGACTTGTGGTGGCTCAAATGAACAACACAGGTATTACTTAAATTCTGTTAAATTCTCATCCATTGTCATTTTAATATTGTCTCTCACAATTTCCTGCTTTTTCTGTCCTGGAATTCCAGTTAAAAGTATACTTTATTTTTTCAACATACTCTCCATGTCTTATAACCTCTCTTTCACATTTTCTACTTTTTTTCTCTGCTACATTATGAGTACTTTCTTCAGACCATATTCCATGATACTGATTTTCTTTTTACCTGTATCTAATGGTCAACTCAATCCTGTATTTTTCATTTTAAAAATTCTATTTAGTTTTTTTTTTTCCCCAAAGCTATCCTTTTCTTTTTTCATAAAGCCTGGTTCTGTCATTATAGTTTTTATTCCTCCTTTCATTTCAAAATACTTTTAACCATAATTAGTTTAAAACTCCATCAGATTATTCTATTGACATCAGTTATTGAGATGCTAATTCTTCTACTTGTTATGTATGTGGCCTCTCCCTCTGACTGGTTTTGTTCTTTGCCTGATTTGTTTAGCAGGGATTGCTTATTCTGAGGAAGTCTTATGAATCCTGAGTTATGAAAATAGTTCTGCAGAGCAATTTAAGTTTACTTCTGCAAAGATTTCTCTGGTCCTAGGAATATTTTTATGGTGATTTATCAGCTCAGGATTCTTGCACAATTTAAAGAATGTAAATTTGGGCAACAGACTTGTGCATGCCACAGGCTTGTTTTTTTTTTTTTTTTTTATGAGGTAGATTTTTTTTTTTTTTTACCCTGAGACTAGGGCAGAATACAGACTTACTGGCCTCTTCCCTGAGTTACTAGGGAGCAGTGGTAGTTTTTCTGGGTCTACTTTCATGCAGAAGGAGGTTTTTAAGAATTCTGACTGTGTGCAGGTATCTCAGTTCCAGTTTCCCTAACTTTCATGGGTCCAGACTGCATCACCTGTCCTCACCTGGGCATTAGAATGTCAGCGCTAGGCCCCTGTGCAGCTCCGTCAAGATTCAGTCCCCCTCTAGGTAATTGCAGCATTTGCTGTCATGCCTCCTGCTTTGGCTTTGGAGTCTTTCATCATTTCTGGCCTGTGTCTTTGAAACGTTGTATTTTATAGGTCTGTGAAGTACATTCGCAAGAGGAACTTACCTATTATGTGCCTGGATTTGCTTTAGGTGCTGGGGATCAACACTAAACAAACCAAAGTCTTTGTTCCTGTTACAGTGTTTATTCTTAAGGAGAAGATAAAACAAGCAGTAAACAAAAATATACAGTAAAATCAGATGGAGCTATGAAGAGAATAAAAACAGGATAATGAGAGAGAGAGAGGGACTGCATTGGGTGGGGTGTCCTTTATTTAGGGCAGCAAAGAAAGCCTCTCTGAGGAGGTGGCAGTTGAGCAGAGGCTTACATGAAATGGTGAAGCATCATGCCGACATCTGGGGTGTCAGTCTGGATCCTCCAGGAAGCAGACACGGGCGCAGGACTAGCCAGATGAAAGATTATTAAGGCAGCCCCCGTGAACGAGACCAGTGTCTAGTGCAAAGTGAAAAATGTGGGTCCCTGTTTTCAGAAATATCATAGAATTTCAAGTCTGCTACAGCAAAGCATTCAGTCAAGTGCAGGGCCTTTTTGAGTGTTCTGCTCTTTTTTGCTTTGGGGGAGTAGGCTGGGTGGGGAACGGGGAGGGAGCTGATGGGAGCCTGGGAATGCTGTCAGGCTGTAATGTGAGTCTGTCCCCAGGTGAAGAAGAGAGGCCAGGACAGAGGTTGAGGGGAAAGCATCCTGGAGTTCTCTGCTCTTCTAAGAGAGTTGGGCAAGGCTGTTGGAGAACCTTTGAGCCAAAGTCCCCCATCAGGTGAATTTTTCATCTTCCAGGGATAGGCTTGCCTTGATATTCTTGCCATTCCCCAGTCACCGCCCAGGACTAGCTTGTGGACGGCATGGCTTTATGCAGAGATGGATTTCAATGCACGGTAGTCGCGACTCCTGGTCAGCTATGTTCCTTGTAAGCTGGATGGCGGTGGCTCATCCTCATGGCAACCACACTTGGTAGCGAGCTTTCCAGGAAAAGGGAATAGCAATTGCAAGACTCTTTGGGTTGAATTAAATCCTCCCCCCGCCCCAAGCTCATATGTAGAAATTCTAAGCCCCAGCACCTCAGAAGGTGACCTACTTTGCAAATAAAGTTATTGCAGCTATAATTAGCTAGCACGAGGTCATACTGGACTAGGGTGGGCCCCTAATTCATTAAGACTAGCATCCTCATAAAATGGGGAACTTTGGAGACAGACGCGCTCATGACAGGAACACCATTTGAAGATGGAAAGCAGAGATCAGAGTGATGGTGTCGGAAAGCCATGGAAAATCAGAGATTGCACACAAACTGTAGAAGAAAGGAGAGAGGCATAGAACAGATCTTTCCCCAGTGCCTTCAAAAGGAGTATGGCTCTGCTAATGCTTTGATTTCAGGCTTTTAGCCTCCAAAACCATGAGACAGCAAATTTCTGCTATTTCAGCCATGCAGTTTACGGTGGATGGCTTAAATAGCAGAAATGTTATGGCAGTCCTAGAAAACTCATACAGCCCTGGAATGATAGTGAATTTGGTGTGCTGTAGAAACTTCAAGGCAGCCAGTGTGGATAGAGCAGATAAGTAAAAGGGAGAATTATAAAGAAAGGAGAAATATCTATAGATCGTGGCTTTGTGAACCAACACAGCAACTCTCTTTTATTGTTTGTTTTTTGCTGTTTTTGGTTTTTGCTTATTTCTTGCTGCCCCTCGGCATATGGAGTTCCCAGGCCCTGGGCCCTGGTGCTGCAGAGAGGCCGCAGAGCCCACTGCGCCACAGCGGGAACTCCCATACTCTGGTTTTTATTCTTCTTATTTTTTTTTTTAAGTACCACTCTGGCTGTTGTCTGGACAGAAGAGAGGAAGTGGAAGCAGGGCGACGAGTCAGGCCATTGCAGCTGCCCAAGAAAGAGAGGCTGGCGGCTTGGGTAGGGAGGGGCCACTGCAGGGGTGGTAAGAAGTGTGGGACGCGGTAGCAGTTTGAAGGGAAACTGTGTAATTTACGGATGGACGAGATCTGTAGTTAGAGGGAAAGTGGAGAGTCAACAGTAATCTCCCTTCTCGCTCTTTCTTTTTGGCCGTTTGCCTATAGCAACCAGATAACTCCAGTTGTTATTTTCTGAGATGGGAACACTGGGCGAGGAGCTTGTCTGGAGATTGCAGGCATGAAAATCTAGATCTCTGCCACGTTTAGAGGTCCCACATTGGTTTACCATGTGCTTTTTTCATTCTCGTGGACTTCTTTTCATTTCAATATAGATATATTGTCTCATTATATTTTGAGCACTGCCCAGTGTTTTTTGGGTGGATGTGTCATTCTTGATTGAACCAGCTTCCCTGGAATGGATTTTTTGGAGTTTCCGTTGCAGCTCAGTGGGTTAAGAATCCGACTAGTATCCACGAGGATGCGGGTTCGATTCCTGGCCTCACTCCGTGGGTTAAGGATCCGGTGTTGCCCCAAACTGCAGTGTAGGTAGCAGACGTGGCTCAGATCTGGTGTGGCTGTGGCTGTGGCATAGCCTGGCAGCTGTAGCTCCAATGTGACCCTAGCCTGGGAACTTCCATATGATGTAAAAAGGGGAAAAAAAGAAGTCTGTCTCTTTACCACAACAGCCCAGTAAATTTGTCTTTTTACGTAGCCACAATTCCGGCCGCACTGGATCCTTTAACCCACTGCACGGAGGCCGGGGTTCCAGCCTGAGCTTCCGCAGCGACCCAGCCGCGGCAGTCGGATTCTTAACCCACTGCTCACAGCAGGAACTCTCCCATTATATTTGTCTTTTGACAGATTGTAAAAGGTGGGCTTGCCGAGGAAAAAGGTATGCATCTTTTAAAATTCCAGGTATAACTCTCTAAGATTTATTTTCCAAAGCCTTTCTCCAGATTTCCAAGTTCATTTTTTTTGTTGTTGCTGTCTTTTTGCCTTTTCTAGGGCCGCACCTGTGGCATGTGGAGGTCCCCAGGCTAGGGGTCTAATTGGAGCTGTAGCCGCTGGCCTGCACCACAGCCACAGCAAAGCCAGATCTGAGCCGCGTCTGCGACCTACACCACAGCTCACGGCAACGCCGGATCCTTAACCCACTGAGCAAGGCCAGGGATCGAACCTGGTTCCTAGTCGGATCCGTTAACCACTGAGCCATGATGGGAACTCCCCGAGTTCATTTTGATGGCACTACTTGCTATGGCCTGAGAGGGAGAAATTGTAGATCTTTGAGGAGCCTTTGCCAGATTTTCTCCGGCGTATCTCTTCTCTTCCTGTCATCCTTTTTCTTGCCCCTCCAAGCTTTCCCAGAACAGGAGACAGCCGTGCGTCCTGTAACAGAAACGACAAGAAAGGTTCTAACCAGCAGGCACACGCCATCCCCGTCATCGTGGTAACTTGTCTGGGGTTTTGCTGACCTGGGTGGTGCTGTTAAAAAATGTCATTGCCTTCACTTGTTTTGCTGGCTGGCGTGAGGGCTTTTCAGCCAGGCTCGATGGCAGAGATGGGGAAATATAAGCAGGAAGAGGAGGTCGTCGCGCTGATGAGGACTAGGGGAACTCCAGCTGAATCATCTGTTCTGAACCCTCCGTCCTCAGGAGTTTCTGGTACGACGGAATGAATGATGGCCGTGAAAGGACGAGGTGTGCAGTTATTTCTTTATTAGTCACGAAGCACCTTTACTTAAAAGGACCCTCTTCTGTTTACTGGGATATGTTTGGAGGAAATACCGATGCCGTAAGAATTGCTTTATCTCCTTCGCGCATACCTTTAGGCGGCTTTATAAAATTTTTTTTCTTTTTTTTGTCTTTTTTTTTGCCTTTATGTAGAGCCGCACCCACGGCATATGGAGGTTCCCAGGCTAGGGGTCTAACAGGAGCTGTAGCCACCGGCCTTCGCCACAGCCACAGCAACGCAGGATCCAAGCCGCGTCTGCGACCTACAGCACAGCTCACGGCAACGCCAGATCCTTAACCCACTGAACAAGGCCAGGGATCGAACCCGCAACCTCATGGTTCCTAGTCGGATTCGTTAACCACTGAGCCATGAAGGGAACTCCGGCTTTATAAAATTAAGCGCATTCTGGGAGTTCCCTAGTGGCTTAGCATTGCCACTGCTGGGACTTGGGTCACTGTTGTTGCGTGGGTTCAGCCCCCGCCCCAGGAACTTCCCCATGCCGTGGGCTTGGGCGAAGAAAAAAAAAATGAAATTATGGTGTGCCAAGCATATACGGCTGCTTTCAAGGTCAGAGGCTCCAGCTGAAAGCCTCGACTGTCTGTCTTGGCAGGTTCCCAGACGAATGCCTTCCTCCCCCTTCCTGTTCTCAGCAAAGCTGGGCTGGGATGCGGGCCCGAGGAGGTTACAGGCCCCCCCCCAGTGGTGTGGAGGGAACATCTTCGTGGGTCCATCATTGACTGTCCTTGTGTGTGGCTAGGCCCCTTGGGTGAGAAGGGACTGGAGTTCCTCAGACTCTGTCCTGATTTTCCCCTTTCAGGTCCCCACGTGGCCCCCACAAGCCACAGGGCTCTCTCTGAATGTAGGTCAGTTTAGCGACCTAGCTCTCAGGGCAGGGGCTTCATCTCAGCTTGTGATGCAAGCTTGGAAAGCTTCTTTTACTGGACATCTTTTTTTTTTGTCTTTTTGCCTTTTTTTTTTTTTTTTTTATCTAGAGCCGCACCCACAGCATATGGAGGTTCCTAGGCTAGGGGTCTAACAGGAGCTGTAGCTGCTGGCCTTCACCACAGCCACAGCAACACGGGATCCGAGCCGCGTCTGCAACCTACACCACAGCTCACGGCAATGCCGGATCCCCAACCCACTGAGCAAGGCCAGGGATCGAACCTGCAACCTCATGGTTCTTAGTCGGATTCGTTAACCACTGAGCCACGAAGGGAACTCCCTCTTACTGGCCATCTTGAGGGCCAAGCCCTTCTAGGCCCTCCTGTGAGCTTGGTGCTCCACAAGGCTTACCCAGTGTGGGTGAGTCTGCATCTAGCATGACGCTGCCCTCCCCCTCTGCCCTCCCCCTGCCTCCCCCAGGCCCTCCCCTTTTGCCCTCACTGCCCCCCCAGATGCCTGTGCAGGTTGTACTCATAGATCACGAGATCACTCCACTAGATTAGAAAACTGTGTACTTGATTCAGAACAACGAGCCCAGTCCCGTGGATTGCACTGCCTGAGAACCCATGTGCACTGGGCTTTCAAAACTGAAATAAATCAGGGCTCCTTGGCCGTCTTGCCCTGCTCTGCCAGGTTTTGTCTTTTTCTGAAAACCACACTGGGTCAGGGCACCTTAAGGGAGAGGAAACGAAGCCCAGCTCATGGTATAATCACTCTCAGTTTCTAGAGCCCGGGCTCAGCCATCTTATGATTTAAAATATAAATATTTGCAAATGGTTTCTGTCCTGATTAGTTATGTAAAAAATCTGCATTTAAGATGTGCTGAAGTAGCTGTCAGATATGTTTCCTTTTTTTAACGTGACAGTCTTCTTTTTGTGGAACTCTGTATTTTTCAGGTTTTAGCTATATTAAGCCTTTGATTTTTTTTTTTTTTATTGACTCAAATTGGTGGAAGGAAAGTTTGTGGTTATGCCTATCAGAGTCTGTAGATTCCTACGTCACCTTCTTCTGAAAGGAATTGGGTCATTTAACCCTTATATAAAATCAAACGCTGTCTAAACTCAGGGAGTCGCTTTTGCCTTTTTTTTTTTTTAAAGACTAAAATGCAGTTTAAAGAAAATAAAGTGCAGTTTAAGTCCGTGGCATGAAACACCTGTTTTGGTCTTTGGCAGGGCGGTTAGGCGGGTGGGTGCTGTTTTCTTAGCAGTGGAAACTGTGTTTCTGTGATTCCTCTTCTTTCTTTGAACAAATAGAGGAAATCTCTGATGGAGGCCTTCTCAACAAGACATTTGATGAATGTAGAATCATAAATGAAAAAGAAGTCAGTGAATGTGGCTTCCTGGCCTCTGTGCTTGGACCAGAAACAAAGTGAGTCCTCACCACAGGCGTTTGGCTCAAGGCTGTTGTTTTCCACCCTTTTGCTTGAGAAGCACACTTCTCCAGGCAAAATTCCCCACATCTTTGGAGACTTTTAAGGGCTTCCCCCGCCCCCCAGCTTTCATTGTTTTTAAGAAGAGTTGTGCCACCCTCACTTGTCATTAAAGAATAATGTGGGAAAAATAAATAAACCTACCCAAAGAATAAAACAGGAAAAACAAAAACCACTCCCCTAAATGAATGAAAAAATTTACATTCATCAGGTTTGGTTTAGAAATTATGAGTTTTTTTTCTTTGTTTTTTTTTAATAAAAAATAGGTTTTCTTTTTTTGGTTGTCTTCTATTTTTAACATCGTTGTTGGAGTTCCCCCATTGTGATGTAGTGGAATTGAATCTGACTAGGATCCATGAAGGCACAGGTTCGATCCCTGGCCTCACTCAGTGGGTTAAGGATCCAGTGTTGCCATGAGCTGTGGTGTGGGTCACAGACGCAGCTCGGATCCCGTGTTGCTGTGGCTGTGGTGTAGGCTGGTGCTGCAGCTCCGATTGGACCCCTAGCCTGGGAACCTCCATATGCCAGGAGTGCAGCCCTGAAAGCAACAACAACAACAACAAAATGCAGCACCCCTAGAGTTCCTGCTGTGATGCAACAAGATTGGTGGCGTCTTGGGAGTGCTGGGACGCGGGTTTGATCCCTGGCCTGGCACAGTGGGCTAAGGATCCGGTGTCGCCACAGCTGCAGCTTGGGTTGCAACTGTGGCTAAGATCAGATCCCTGGCCTGGGGACTCCATATGCTGTGGGGCAGCCAAAAAAGAAAAGAAAACAAGACAAAACAAAAAGCAGTACCTCTAGAGTCAGGATGAGTTTTTCTGGCACTGCCCTGAGAGAGCCTGAATTCCTGTCACAAAATGACAGGTATTAAATGTCCAATCAACACAGGCTTTCTGCCTGGCTTCTCCATGTGATCCTGGGAGGAGCTTCCTAATTCAGTCTCCCACCCTCCTGAAAAGCTCCTCTGCCTGCCTGGTGGCTGGAGGGAGGTAGCAGAGCATGGGACCTGAGGAGAAAGTTCCTGCTGCCAGGATGGGTTGGGGTGGGTGAGCCTCTTCAATAATCGCTTCCATTACTGTGTGCCTGCAGTGCACCAGACCCACGGCTCACTGCTTGTCACCGACCGTCTTATCCCGTCACCGCCACAGTCTTTTGAGATGTGATCTAATAAGAGTGTGTTGATAAGAGAGAGAAAGTAGAGGAATTCCCATTGTGGCTCAGCGGTTAGTGAACCCAACTAGCATCCCTCAGCAGTAGTGAACCCAACTAGCATCCATGAGGATGCGGGTTCGATCCCTGGCCTCGCTCAGTGGATTAAGGATCCAGCATTGCTATGAGCTGTGGTGTAGGTCGCAGACGTAGCTCGGATCCTACATTGCTGTGGCTGTGGTGTAGGCCAGCAGCTACAGCTCCGATTGGGACCCATAGCCTGGGAACCGCCAAATGCCTTGGGTGTGGCCTTAAAAAGACAAAAAGACCAAAAAAAAAAAAAAAAAAAGAGAGAGAGAGAGAGAGAAAGTAGAAAACCTGTGGAGTTCACTGTCCAGAATTCGGGACCTACAAATACACAAATAAAGTCAAGGAAGCATTATATAAATGATAAGAATCAAAAGCGAATGCTTATTATAGATTTACGTTGTCCGTGGTGCTGTGTCAGATGCTTTATTTGGCTAATGTCATTTCGCTCTCCTGACAACTCTGAGAAAGAGATCATTTTATTATGAAACTAAAGTTTAGCCACGTTATATAATATGCTCAAGAGCCCACACCTCTGAAAATGATAGTCCTGGGATTCAAACCCAGCAGTCTGACCTCAGACTCACTCACTTAACCACCAGTCTGTACCATACGGGGGCCAGTAGACACGGAATGAAGGAGTGGTTAATCCATCCAGACCCGCCCTTGGCGGTGCGGCTGGTGGGCCGTCAGCGGAAGGGCCGCTCTCTGCCACGGTCAGTGTCAGCCGTCCTCTCCCCTCAGGACCTCTGCTCTCACTCTTCCTGCTGGAATTTCAGCTCTTCCAACGACCGCATTTCTATCCTGCCCGTTGACCCATGGACGCCAGGATGCGCCAGGCTTGGTGTGTGAAGCTCCCAAGTTCAGGTCTTTTTTTTTTAAGTTATGTTGAAGTGTAATTAATTTACAAGGCTGTGGTAATTTCTTCTGTACAACAAAGTAGTGCAATTATACATGTATACATGTCAGCGGATTCTTTTCCCACATAGATGATCACAGAATATTGGGCAGACTTCTCCGCACTCTACAGCAGGTCCCCACTGGCCAGTCAGTCCATGTACCTCAATGTGCATATGCCAGGCCCAACCCCCAGCCCATCCCTCCCACCTGTCCCCTTTGGGTAACCGTAAGTTTTTCAGTCTGTGAGTCTGTTTCTGTTCTACAAATAAGTTCATTTATTTCTTTTGTTTAGATTCCACATAGAAGTGATATATGATATTTGTCTTTCACTGTCTAAGTTCACTTGGTATGATCATTTCCAAGTCCATCCGTGTTGCTCCAAATGGCATCATTTCATTATTTTTTATGGCTGAGTAGTATGCCATTGTATATATGGACCATATCTTTATCCATTCCTTTGTCAATGGACATTTAGGTTGCTTCCATGTCTTTTTTTTTTTTGTCTTTTTGCCTTTTTTTCTAGGGCTGTACTCATGGCATGTGGAGGTTCCCAGGCTAGGGGTCTAACAGGAGCTGTAGCTGCCGGCCTACGCCAGAGCCATAGCAACACAGGATCTGAGCCGCGTCTGCGACCTACACCACAGATCACGGAAACGCCGGATCCTTAACCCACTGAGCAAGGCCAGGGATCGAACCTGCAACCTCATGGTTCCTAGTTGGATTCGTTAACCACTGAGCCATGACGGGAACTCCCCATGTCTTGGCTGTTGTAAATAGTGCTGCAGTAAACATCAGATTGGATATATCTTTTCAAATTATGGTTTTCTTTAGATAGATGTCCAGGAGTGGGATTGCTGGATCATACTTCTATTCTTAGTTTTTTGAGGAACCTTCATATAGTTTTCCATAGTGGTTGCACCAGTGTACATTTCCACCAACAATGTAAGAGGGTTCCCTTTTCTCTGCACCCTCTCCAGCATTTATTGTTTGTAGACTTTTTGATGATGGCCTACTAGCTGGTATAAGGTGGTAGGTACCTCATCGTAGTTTCGATTTGCATTTCCCTGATAATCAGCGATGTTGACCAGGCATTCTTAAACGTTGGAATGTATCGGAGTCAATATATGCAAAGGTAAGCGGTGGACCTGAGAGTCTGCATTTTAAACAAGCACCCAGGTGATCTTGGTCTTCCTGTCATTTCTGAGGGTGCCCAGGAGACCCTTGGAGAGCTGAATAGTCAGTCAGTGGACAGATGGTTCTGGGTGAGTCGGGGTCATATTTTCTCCTTTAGCAGGCATACACCTCTACCAGAGTCCCCAGCGCTCAAGAGGACAGAAATGAAAGAGGAAAAGAACCAATGGAAGGCGGTGCAGGGAAAATGGAGAACCCAAGAAGAGCAAGGCAAATCCCTAAACAATTTTTTTTTTTTGTCTTTTTAGGGCCATACCCGAGGCATAAGGAGTTTCCCAGGCTAGGGGTTGAATCAGAGCTGTAGCTGCCAGCCTACCTCACAGCCACAGCAATGCCAGATCCGAGCCGTGTCTGCAACCTACACCACAGCTCACAGCAACGCTGGATCCTTAACCCACTGAGTGAGTCCAGGGATCAAACCTGCGTCCTCATGGGTACTAGTTGGGTTCTTTAACCACTGAAGCATGACTGGAACTCCAAACCCCTAAACATTTCTTGAGAAGCAAGTGTTCACAATGAGTACAGTAAGTAAGTGGGGAGAGGCAGTATAGGAGTAGGGGGGTAAGAGGTAGAAACTATTAGATATAAAATAAGCTCTAAGGTCACAACATTGCAAATCAACTATAATAAAAAATTTTTTTTTGAGTTAAGCTATAAGGGTATATTATACAACACAGGGAATATAGACAATATTTTATAATAACTGTAAATGAAGTAGAACTTTTAAAAATTGTGAATCATTATATCGTATGCCTGTAACATATAATATTGTGCAATAACTGTACTTCAATGAAAATAAATAAATAAATAAATAAATAATAAAGGGATGGAGTTCCCGTTGTGGCTAAGTAAGTTAAGAACCTGACTAGTGTCCATGAGGATGCTGTTTGATCCCTGGTCTTGCTCAGTGGGTGAAGGATCTGGTGTTGCCATGGCTGTGGTGTAAGCTGGCAGAAGCAGCTGCAGTTCAGCCCCTAGCCTGCGAACTTCCATATGCCACTGGTGCGGCCCTAGAAGAAAAAGAAAAGAAAAGAAGAGAAAAGGCAGGAATGGGGAAATTAAGCTGTCCTTCAGACTTTGCAAGATTTATATATTTTGAGGAAGACGTCAAAGAACAGCCTGGGTTATGGTTGGGACCCCTTTTGATCATGAAGCCACGTGAAACCTGATAATACAAAAAATATGAATTAATCAACAAGACACTTGACATTTGCCAGTCTCTATTTACTTTATGTCACTTGTCCCCCAAACACGCTGTGATGTTGGTGTTAGTACTCTCGTTTAACCAAAGGAATTGAAGTGCAAAGAGAGGTAACTCGTGAAGGGGCAACATATGGACTCAAGCCTGTGTCTTTCTGACTTTTCATGGGTAGGGCTGTCTGCTGTCCTCCAGGTGGCTGCCTCATTTACAACCACGTGTTTGATCCTGTTTTATTTCAAGCCTCTTTTTTAGTTATTGTGGACGTATTCAGGAATGTACAGAGGACAGTGTCATTAATTATTTGTCTTACTTTTATCTCGAGGTTATCCTCCCTGTCCATCTCTTTCACCTACGTGAATTGAAAAGCTCCCAGGCAGATGTTTGTCTTTTCTCTCTTGAGAGTTTCTGGGGGCTCATCCTAAATCCTCCAGCAGGGTCACTGTGTTTGATAACCGGAGTAACCTTTTTTTTTAAATGCACCTGCGGCATATGGAGGTTCCCAGGATCAGGGTCGAATCAGAGCTACAGCCTACGCCACAGCCACAGCAACACAAGACCCAAGCAGCATCTGCGACCTACACCTCAGCTCATGGCAACAACGGATCCTTAACCCACTGAGTGAGGCCAGGGATCAAACCTGCAACCTCATGGTTCCTAGTGAGATTCATTTCCACTGTGCCATGACAGGAGCTTCCAAAGTAACTTTCTAACCAGTTTAGAAAGTTATTCTGTTATCAGCACACAGAGATCATAGCTAACTTATAACCCAGGCTGTGTTAAATGTAAAGCACTGAAAATCTTAGTGAGAAACTTTTATACTCCAAAAAAAAAAAAAAAAAAAGTAAGAGATTAACAGAAGGCGGTGGAGCATATCATATGGTCTGGGATGTGAAAATTCATGAAATAATATTGCACTAAATTTTATTGCACGCAAAAAAACTGGAACTGCCTCACAATATTAAGCTAAGTGGGTTACACATGTTGGGGAATATTGACTCATGATCAGATCACTTAGATTAGTATTTCCTTTTGCCTGAGAATTAGAAGTCTATTCAAATGAAGAAAACGAAAACGTCTTGATTGCTCTCTTTCCTCCTCTGCAGAGCTCCCGTTGCCACCTCTTCCCCTTGCCCTCTTACTCATAAACATTTGCATCCAACTGAATCATTTTTCATTACTCACGTAATTTCTTGGTGTATGTCAGAAGTTGTAGTTCCCTTTGTTACTAGTCGCAATAGTCCATGTAATAGTCAATAACTATGTAATGGTTTTCCATTGATGAAGTGCTTTGACATGCAATGTATCTTTTAATCTTCACAATAACCCTGGAGGCAAGAACTTTTTTTTTTTTTAACGGCTGCACCCACAGCGAATGGAAGTTTACAGGCCAAGGACTGCATCCTAGTGGCAGTTGTGACCTTTGCTGCAGCTGCAGCAATGCCAGATCCTTTAACCTACTGTGCTGGGCTGGGAATCAAATGCTTGCCTCTGAAGCAACCTGAACCACTGCCATTAGGTTCTTAACCCACTGCACCACAGCGGGAACTCTAGGAACCACCTTTTTTTTTTTCAAGTTTTATTGAAGTATAGTTAATTTACAAGGCTGTGATAGTTTCTGCTGTACAATAAAGTGACCCAGTCATACAGTTACACATGTCTATTCTTGTTCAGATTCTTTTCCCCCATAGATTATCACAGAATACTGGGTAGAATCTGTGCTATATAGCAAGTTCCTCTTGGCCAGTCATTCCATACACCTCAGTGTCCATATGTCAATCCCAAAGCCCCAGTCCATCCCTCCCACCTACTCTCCTGTCCCCTTTTGGTAACCATAAGTTTTTCAAATCTGTGAGTCTATTTCTGTTTTACAAATAAGGCCACTTGTATCCTTTTTTTTTTTTAGATTCCACATATATGTGATATTATATGATATTTTTCTTTCGCTGACTAACTTCACTTAGTATGGTAGTTTCTAGGTCCATCCATGTTGATGCAAATGGCATCATTTCATTCTTTTTCATGACTGACTAAAATTCCCTTGTATATATGTACATCTTCTTTATCCATTCCTCTGTTGATGGACATTTAGGTTGTTTCCATGCCTTGGACCATTGTTTTTAAGGAAGACGAAACTGAGGCTCATAGAGGGTATCTTGTCCAAAGATACAGCCATGGGAGTCATTGCCAGGATCTGAACCCAGGTCTTCTGACTCAGCCTACAAAAGTTCACAAAATATGTGTCATTGGGTATGGCATGTCACCATAGCCAGTGTTCATAGGGCTAGGTCTGTGTTTCTTCTGTTTTCTTCCCAACCCTCCTTATACATGCCCTAGAAGTTCCTCTGGTCTCTTTTGTAAACAACTTGTCTAAGAGGCTGTCTTAATTAGGGTTAACAGTTTCGGAGTCAGCTTGGCTACTTACTGTCTCTATGAGGTGGGACAAGTTTTAACCTCCCTGTGTCTCAGGTTTCCTTAAGTGTAAAATGGGGACAATAATACCTAACTCATGATTTACTATTAAACAAATAAAATAAGTAAATATTACTTATTATTACTATTATGTAATTTGGTTGAATAGAATGTTCCCATTCTAAGATTCTAAGTGGCTGTTTGCTCTCTCAAGAATCTCACTCTAGAGAGTTCCCAATGTGGCTCAGCGGAAATGAACCTGAATAGTATCCATGAGGATGCAGGTTCGATCCCTGGCCTCTCTCAGTGGGTTAAGGATCTGGGATTGCCTGTGAGCTGTGGTGTAGGTCGCAGACGCGGCTTGGGTCTGGCGTTGCTGTGACTGTGGTGTAGGCCAGCGGCTACAGCTCCGATTCAACCCCTAGCCTGGGAACCTCCATATGCCGCAGGTGTGTCTCTTAAAAAAAAAAAAGGGAATCTAACTCTATTAAAATTTGCATCATAACATGATTCAGAGGATGATGATGACAGCAGCAACCACGTTACTCAGTGCCTACTGTGTTCCCAACATTTAGCCTAAAAACCCTCTGGAATTCCCACAGCAACCCTATAGAGGTTGTGTTCTTAGCTCCTGGCCTATGGTGCCTCTATGTTTTCCCTGCAATTAGTGTCAGTTTTACCAATCCCTCCCCCAAGCTTAAAATAGTACCCTTCTGAAAATTAGAAATATATTTTCCAGTTTCCAGTCTTCTAGCCCATTTTTGGACACTCTCCCTCTCAAAGATCTCTTGCAGCAGTTCCAGATATCATACATAAATTCCCATTAACGCCATGGTAAAAATTTTCCAGACCCTGAGACTCCAATTCACTTAGAGTGGCTAAGAGTAAATAAGTCTGTTGATAGTTACGGGAACCAGCTTCCTTGAATTTGAACATTTTCCCCTTCAAAGCAAGACTTTTCCAAGAAAGAATTGGCATATCCTGTCTCAAAGAGAAAGAAGGAAATGGTAGTTGACAATGACCTTTCTCCCAGCATCTGAGGGAGGTTCTGATATACACCTGTGCTTTAAAAAGTAAAAATACATTTTTTTTTACTTATCTTAATTTTTATTTCAGCTGTTAAAATAGCTCTGTCTGTAGTTACCTTTTCATTCTCCATTTCCCTACCACCACCTGCCTTAGGTATTGTCTCAAATCTTATGTTGCTGTTGTTGCTGTTTTTAACCACAAAACTTTTCTAGCCGGGCAGAAGATCTGGAAATAATAGAGAGCAAGTGGTTATTAACTCTTTTCCTTTTAACAGTTATGAAAATAATAGGGATGACTTTCATACATTTTAAATGGATCAGCTGGGCATTTATCTTACAGTAATTTTACTTTCACTATTTATTTTTAAAACTGTGGTAAGATTGGATCAACCCTGTCCAAGGTGGAACCAAAGATTTGCCATCTCCCTCATCTTAACTAGTCTCTACTGAGCTCAGGAAGGCCTTTATTTAAAAGAACTTTCTTTTTCCTTTTTTTTCTTCCATCTTTTATGGATGCACCTGCAGCATATGGAAGTTCCTCCGCTAGGGGTATACTCAGAGCTGCATCTGCGACCTACATCACAGCTTGAGGCAACACTGGATCCTTAACCTACTGAGCGAGGCCAGGGGTTGAACCCGCATCCTCACTGTGTCAAGTTCTTAACCCGCTAAGCCACAACAGGAACTCCTATTTAAAAGAATTTTATTCTCTTTAAGAAAATATATTTTCAAAAGTCTGTCCTTCCTGGGAATTCCCTTCATAGCTCAGCAGTTAACCAACCCTACTAGGATCTATGAGAATCCAGGTTTGATCCCTGACCTCGTTCAGTGGGTTAAGGATCCAGTGTTGCCGTGATCTGTGGTGTAGGTCACAGATGCAACTCAGATCTGGCGTTGCTGCAGCTGTGATATAGGCCGGCAGCTGTAGCTCTGATTTGAACCCTAGCCTGGGAACTTCCATATACTGCAGGTGCAGCCCTAAAAAGAAAAAAAAAAGTCTGTCTTTCCTTTGGCACAATGTGAGTCTATGGTGAATTAAATCACACCAAATAAATCCTTCCTTTTCCTATCTTTCCACTCTTTTCACCCTTTCTCACCACCAGTGTCCTCTTCAGAACATCAATGTTCCAAAGTCTGAAATGGAGAATCCTTATGGGTCTCTGCTGTAAACACCTGTGCACTGATCCATGACTGCTTTTGCTGCCATTGCAGGGTACAAGCTTGCATGCAATGTTTTCATGTTTGGAGTATTTCCTCCTATTTTTAATGCTTGTCTGACTAAATAAATATGCAGATAAAACAGTGAGAAGGCAACCTGAATGGACCTTAAAAAAGCTAGAAATTGATGGAGAGAGAAATGTGACCAATTTCTAAAGGGCTGCACATGTTGGTACCGACTTCGTCTTTGTTCAGAAATAACATGGGCATTTTCATGCTCTGAAATCATACATGCCTTTGAAGCTTAAAATGAGGTGGCACTGTTTTTCCTGACTAATCTGAAAATGCAACAATATGGAGGCTCAAAGTTGAGGCAGGTTCGTTGGACCAAAAAAAAAAAAAAAATAGCAGGACTGCTTCCCAGGCAGAAATCGCTCCAATGTTGGGGTGGTAGTGTTGTTTTGTGAGCGTAGATAAGGCAGCACCTAAAGAGTAGGTAGGAGTAAAACAGTACATAAAGGTTGATCGAATCACATTTTTGAACCCAGTCTTTTTATTGGAGCCTGAGAAAATGAGTTAATGTTGAATTTACTCACCTACACACACACACACTCACACATTCCTCCCAAATAAAAATCTAATCTGCTTTTATTCAACATTTGAGATGTGAGAGGAGGATTCCATGGGCTATTTCAGCCATAAAGAGAAAAATGTAATGGGGAAATAAGAAATCAGATGAATCATTCTTGAACTCTGAAGAGCAGGGATTTTAGGTAACACGTGGGAAAGGACCTGCCCATTTGAGAGAGGAGCTGGACAAATGTCTTGACCTTTTAGGAGGGGGCGCTTTAGAACAGCCCAGCCGCCGATGCTATCTGACCTCAGTGAGTTGGCAGTGAACTTCCTGACTGAGGGAGAATGCCCAGATAATGCAAGGTAGGAGATCCAATGTGGTTTCACGTTCGTGGTTTCACTTCGATGCAAAGAGTGCTTCATTCACTGTCACCGATCCATTCATTCAACAAGCATTCGAAGAAGTCGGCTGTGTTCCAGGCACCATTCCAGCTCCTGGTGTCCAGAAATGATGATAGCATGGAAACTCCCTCAAGTGGGGTCCTTCTGGGGCCCCCTTTTTCTTTAGGGCCTTCCTGCCAGGATGAGTGCTTCATCCTACAGAAGAGATGTTGAACTTCCTTCCCCCAAACACTAGTGCTTCGGTCCCTCTGCCTTCTGTCCCATCCATCCTCTGTACCGCCAGCATCTCTAGCGGTGGTCACAGCTCAAGCGGATGCATCGCTCAGGAGTGGATGGAAGAGTTGTTTCATTTCTTCCTTAGCCTTGGCGAGGACTCTGATCTTTCAACTCATAAATCAGAAGACATCAATAGGAAAAGGAAAAATAAGAACTTGCCTTGCCAGTGTTGCTTAGTTACTGCGTCAACATTCCCCTGCAGCCCGGCTGAATTCTCTCTGCATGTTTTTATAGTGCACATGTTTTATTGCTATAATTGATCTATTTAGCAGAAAATATGGAGAACACATGGAGCTCCTGTCAATTTTATGCTGTTTATGTGAGTTTCCATTTTTCTCTTCATTGTCCTTTTCACTCCTAACCCGGGTAAGCTGTGTAGGAACCCCGTCACTCTCTCCAAGTTGGGGCATTTAACTTAGTAGCTTAAAAATCCCAAAGCCAGTGAATGGACCTCAAAACGAGGCAGCAAGTTGAGGGCTTTTCAAAGGTAGGGCCCAAATTTTAATTAGCTCTCTGTCCTTGGTGGCTAGCCCTTTGGTAAAGGTTTATTGGTTGAATGGAGCAATCCAGCGTTTATTAAGAACCAGCATTGCAGTGGCTGTTATTCATAACCTAGAATTTGCTTATAGTTTTTGGCCGGGGATGGGGGGCAAAACTGGTGACTTGTTCTTTTCTTTCTGGAGACTGGACAAAGGGAAGAACGGCTGTGTTGTTGCTAGGGCCACATTTTATTTAGCCAAAGCAGCTTTTGTGCGTGTGGCTGTGGCAGCAGTAGAAGCGGCCAGAGTCCATCTGGCATTTATGAGAAGGTTTTCACTGGGAGACTCCTGGGTTCTCCAGATCAATCCAAATCAAAAGACTTAACCACTGTCACCATCTGTCAAGGCAATTGTATTCCAAATAGTGTGTCTCTCCTCAATCTTTTTCCATCCCCACCCCATAAACGCGCGCGCGCGCGCACACACACACACACACACACACACACACACAAAACTGAAAACTAGGTTTATGAAGCAAACTGGAGAGAGCACAAGTGGAAGCTTATTTAGCCATCCCTTTTCCCAGCCACTCAGACAGCTCCCTAACACAGTACTCGTCAAAGCATATACTTCTGAGATCTTGTTAAAAGACAGGCTTAGGAGTTCCTGTCATGGCATAGTGGAAACGAATCCGACTAGGAACCATGAGGTTGCAGGTTCGATCCCTGGTCTCGCTCAGTGGGTTAAGGATCTGGCGTTGCTGTGGCTGTGGTGTAGGCCAGCAGCTGTAGCTCTGATTAAACCCTTAGTCTGGGAACCTCCATGGGCTGCGGGTGCGGCCCTAAAAAAAGAAAAAAAGTAGGAAAAAAAACCCAAGCAAAATTTAGCCTTACAATCTATTAATTTTGTGGTTTCTGCAAAGTTATTTCATTGGGTTGAGCCTCGATTTCTTTTTATATAAAATGGTCATAAAAACATGCATCATGCGAGTTTGTAGTGAGGATTAAAATGTTAATAACGTATGTGAAAGTGTGGTGCAGAGTAGAGTTTAATAAGTGGCAGCCAAGAGCAGTACATTAAGGGACCTGGTTGAGAAATAATCCTCCAAAGATGATTTTTCCTTCAGATAAGCCTGTCAGACGGGGACAAAAATAGCAACTTTAAAGCGGGGTAAAGTTTTGAATAAATGCCCATCCAGTTCAAGAGATTGAGATCTTGAAGTCTGTTATCTCAGTCTCTCTGGAAGAAAAATTCCCAGACCGTGGAGTTCCCTTGCGGCTTAGCAGGTTAAGGACCCCGCAGTGTCACTGCAGGGTCTCGGATCACTGCTGTTGTGCAGTGCCATCCCTGGCCCGGGAACTTCCATGTGCCTTGGGTGCGGCCAAAAACAAAAACAAACAAAAGAATAGACATCTAAATCAATGGAACAGAATAGAAAGTTTAAAATAGGCTTGGAGTTAGTTTTTGATAAAGGTGCCAAGGTATTTCAGTGGTAAAAGAGTAGTCTTTTAGGAGTTCCCGTTGTGGTTCAGAGGAAACAAATCTGACTAGGTTGCGGGTTCAATCCCTGGCCTCGCTTAGTGGGTTAAGGATCTGGTGTTGCCGTGAGCTGTGGTGTAGGTCGCAGACGCAGCTTGGATCTGATGTGGCTGTGGCTGTGACACAGGCTGGCAGCTGTAGCTCCGTTTGGACCCCTAGCCTGGGAACCTCCATGTGCCATGGGTATGGCCCTAAAAAGCAAAAGAGTGGTCTTTTAAACAAATGATGTGGGGACAATTAGACATTCATATGGGGAAAAAAAATTCCCAAACCTCAACCAAAGTTTTGACGTTTACTTGAATGTTCATGAGTTCTGACCACGGAAGGCTTTGTGCTGAGGAGGATCCGCTCTGATTATCTGTCTCATTGCCACGCTCTCCTCCCAGGTACCGGGGGGCTTTCGCTGGTGTCCGAGAGAGCCTGGTATGGAGAGAGGCGTCCACATTGGTGCACTTGCACCCAGACACCCCAGGCCACAGGGCCACCGCAGGACCGGTGATACCAAGGGTCATGTAAGGTGACGAAAGAAGGCTGCTCTGAGGCTGCGGGAACGGCTGGCACCCTCATTATCAGAATAACAGAACAGCAAGTCTCCTTTACGGGAGACCTGACGGGGCGGTTGTTGGGTTGTTGCTTCTTTACTGTCAGCAATTAAGCGTTTGCGATACAGAAGGACTGTTGTCTGCTTTTAAAAGAAAAAAAAAAGTCCTCTTCCTCCTGTCTCTATCTTCCCAACCTCGAGCTCAGGTTTTCAGTCTGGAAATGCCTTTTTAAGGCCCTCGGTGTTCTTAAGTCTCTTTTCAGGCAGGCCGAGCCTTTGGAAAGGTGTTCTTTTGAAGAAGAGATTGCCTTCTTTTTTTTTTTTCCCATCCTGGTGATCTTCTGAAGTCCCCAGGAGCGTGATTTCACAGACAGCCACAGGCGGGGTGTCTGTCATGTGACCTGCTTTTCTACAGGGTCTCTTTGTAGTGCGTGTGTGTGTGTGTGTGTGTGTGTACACTCAAGGCCAAGTGAGGAGGAATAAAAACACCTTTCTGATATACGGCCTTGCAGTGAAAGCCTAGTAGGAAGAGGGTGGGTATAAGAGAGAGGAAGTGAGCGGACCAAGGCCATAGGAAGTTGCCAGAAGAGGCATTCAGCTGAGTGATCGCAGTTCTGAGTGAAGACAGGAATCTGTGACTGGGCATAGGGGCAGCTTAGACGTTTTTGTTTGGCCTGAGTGACTTGAGATCGAAGGCAGCGCCGTGCCGCGGTGGAGTGAGGTGTGGCAGGAACCCCCCAGGGAGGGAAAGAGCAGGTCCGCGGGGTCCTGCTTCGGGTCCGTGTTAATGATGCTGTGGTGGGCTGTTCTGAATCTGGCCCCAGCTGTTGGCTCATTTCGCTAGGGTTTGATCCACAGGCGGATCAGTTCCCTCCTCTGTGTTTCCACTCCACCTCCAGTCTCACCTCCAGTCAAACTACACTTGTAGTTCCCTTCGTGGCTCAGTGGTTAACGAATCCAACTAAGAACCATGAGGTTGCAGGTTCGATCCCCGGCCTTGCTCAGTGGGTTAAGGATCCGGCGTTGCCGTGAGCTGTGGAGTAGGTTGCAGACGTGGCTCGGATCTTGCACTGCTGTGTCTCTGGTGTAGGCTGGCAGCTACATCTCCTGTTAGACCCCTAGCCTGGGAACCTCCATATGCCGCGGGTGCGGCTCCAGATAAAGGCAAAAAAAAGGACAAAAAAAACACTACACTTTCATTCTTAGGGGACTATGTGGATAGAGCTCTCGCTAAAGGAACCAGCACGAAAGACAAGTTGAAGGGCATCACTTTTTAGAATGTCAGGCTACGTGGAAAGAGCATTTGCTGGGAATCAAGAAACTGCTAGGAGTCGTGTCCCAAATGTGCCCTTATTCACTGTGAGGCCTTGTTCAGCAAGGAGTTTTCTCTCTTGGAGACCCAGGGATAACGATACTACTAACCTACCATCAACAGATCTACTAACCTACTATCAACCTACTCTAAACCACATGGGAATTTTGGAAGGCTCCGGTGACGTAATGGAGAAGAGAACACTGAGGTCTTCAGAGCTGCTCTGTCCAGGGTCGTATCCACTAGCCTGTGTGTGGCTTTTTGAAGTATTGTTTACTTAATTACGTCAATCATTAATTAAATTAATTAAAGTGAAATGAAATGAAAAATTCAGTTCCTCACTTACACTAGCCACATTGTAAGTGCTCAGGAGCCATGTGTGGCTAGTGGGTACCATCTTGGACGATGAAGATGGAGAATATTTGCATCATCACGGAAGCTGTCCGAGAGAGCTCTGCCTCAAGTCACTGTCTAGGGTGTGATATTAAAGAGGTAAAGGACAGCACGTCGTAGAAGTGATGTGTGCTGTCGTAGCTAGGGGTCCTTAGAAAGAAACAACCCGCTCGAGTTAGCTGAAGGGAAACAAGATATTTGTTTGACTAATTCAAGAAAAATGTGTTCATCCCAAGCGCTGGAAACGTACCTGGGCTTTAAGAGGAATCAGGATCACTTCCTAGAAGACTGACAAGAACAAATGAAGCTCCTCGCTCCTCACTGTCTCTTTGTCTCTTATCTTCCTCTCCCCATGGCCACTCGTAGCCTGGTTTCTGTTTCTGTCTGTCCATGGGTTCTTACTTTCTCTCCTCCTCCTCCTTCACGTCTTCCTCTTCTTCCTTCTCTTCCCTCACCCTCTCCCCCCTCCCCTCTCTCTGCAGACCAGCTCTCTCAGCTGTACTGCACGTGGTCCAAAGAGGGCTCAAGCCCACCCAATTTTCCTCACTTCTCGGGGCTGATGCTAACGACAGCTGGATCCTGATTTCAAATTCCTAGGGAAGGTGTTCTCAGGAGTCTGGTATGAGCGCTACCTCTGCCCCCATCAGCTGTATCCAGAAGGATGCAGTAGTGGCCTCATGGTTACTCAACAGGGGCAGTCGGGGTGGGACAGATGCTCTAAAAAGAAACATGGGGAGATGTGTCATTGACTGACACGCTCATCCTTAACGTCTTGGAGAGGTCTATTGAAATTCTGATCACATAGGGAAAAGTTGCCAGAGATTTGATCAAGGCCTTGAAAGAAAAAAAAAAGACATGGTATTTTTTTTTTCCCTTTGGTTATTTGGTATAAGATTTGGGGGTTGGCCTCTAGTGTTTTATGTTTGTCTCCTTTGATTTTCATTCTTCTCTTTTTTTTTATTTCCTGCATTATTCTAGATTACAGGCATACTTTGGAGATTAAGAAAAATTTTTTTTATTAAACTATAGTGGCTTTATAATGTCCTGTTAATTTCTGCTGTACAGCAAAGTGACCCAGTCATATATATTTATATATATAAATATAAATAAATATATACATATTTACATAAATATATATGTATACACACACATTTTTCTTCTCATATTATCTTCCATCATATTCTATCGCAAGTGATTGAACACAGTTCCCTGTGCTGTACAGCAGGACCTCATTGCTTATCCATTCTAAATGTAATAGCTTGCATCTTCTATATCTGGTTATATGATTTGATCACCAATGCAGATTCTAAGGCCTCGCCTTAACTTCCACGTCCTGATACCTGATGGAAATGGGCACAGCCAGAAACAAGGTAGAAGTGGAATTCATAAGCCTTTGTCATTTCTTTTTTTTGTCTTTTTGCCTTATCTGGGGCCACACCCACGGCATATGGAGGTTCCCAGGCTAGGGGTCTAACAGGAGCTGTAGCCGCCGGCCTACACCACAACCACAGCAACTCAGGATCCGAGCCGCGTCTGCAACCTACACCACAGCTCACGGCAACGCCGGATCCTTAACCCACTGAGCGAGGCCAGGGATCGAACCCGCAACCTCATGTTTCCTAGTTGGATTCATTAACCACTGAGCCACGACGGGAACTCCGAGCCTTTGTCATTTCTTAAATGCAAATGGGACACTAATGAGACCCTTTTCTCTCCTGCCTTTAGGAAGAAACATGAGGTTCCCCTGGAAATCATTCAAGAGGAAGATGCAAGGGGCTGCCTGAAAGAGATCACACTGCAGACCGCGAGACTGGGGCCAGAGGGCTGGCAGTGGAAGACCCTGCTGGGTTGTGATCTCTCACTGAGAAGTCCCGGTTGCCTTTTTGCTTCCTGCCGAAGGAAGGAAGAGAAGAAGACCATGTCCATAGCCTTGAAGCAGGTGTTCAACAAAGACAAGACCTTCCGGCCGAAGAGGAAGTTCGAACCTGGCACACAGAGGTTCGAGCTCCACAAACGGGCTCAGGCGTCCCTCAACTCGGGCGTGGACCTGAAGGCGGCCGTGCAGCTGCCCAGCGGGGAGGACCAGAACGACTGGGTGGCCGTGCACGTGGTGGACTTCTTCAATCGGATCAACCTCATCTACGGAACCATCTGTGAGTTCTGCACTGAGCGGACCTGCCCAGTGATGTCTGGGGGCCCCAAATATGAGTATCGGTGGCAGGATGACCTCAAGTACAAGAAGCCGACGGCGCTACCAGCCCCCCAGTACATGAACCTTCTTATGGATTGGATCGAGGTCCAGATCAACAACGAGGACATATTTCCAACGTGCGTGGGTAAGTCCATGACCAGCCGCCTGGTGATTTTGTCACATCTTGCCCGAACTTGGAGGATTTGCAGGCATTTCTTTCAGAACTGCTTTGGAATACTGGGTAGCGCCCGTATCAGTGTTTCCCTAACTTCCGTCACTCACTAAGAATCTTATTGGGCAAAAAATCATTCGTGGACCTCAATGATGGGAAACACTGGCTTGATGAAAAGTTAGATTTGATCTTATTGGCTTCCTTAGGACTATATTTCAAACCCACCTTGTGGTCCTGGTAAAATTTTTTAAATGGGACTAATGAACTAGTTAGTTACATTAACTCTGATAATTTTGGATGCTTATCTCTCAGGGTGATAAGAAATCCCAGTGTGAGAATCCAAGGATTTGTTTGCAAGTCAAGCAGACCGGGGCATTTGGGGGCAGTAAAGATCCCAGCATTGTGTTCTTCCCACCCCTGATCACAGATGTCAGTTCCAGCCTGTGCCATTAACTCTGGACCCTGGGGTAGCTGCCGGATCCACCCACACACTGAAAACGCAAATATTCTTGTTTGCTTTGCGCTCTGAGCCATAAGACTCTTCAAGGGGGAGGCCCAAACCTTGCCTGTCCGTTCTGTGACCCTACGCTGCTGATCGTTGGACTGTGCACACCTGACAGGTTGAGTTTGGAATTTGGTTTTTTAGGCCCTAGTTTCCTTCCACAGGGATGTGCATTGTCACGTTTCCATTGTTGTACCAGCAGTGACAGCAAGGCGCCCTGGAACCGTTTAGGCACTCTGGAAATATATGTAGAACGACTGAAAAATACTTGTGCTCTTAGAAAATATCATTGAAAAGCTCTGAGATGGTCGCGGTGTTTGGGGGGGAGGGGGAAACATATAAAAGCACCTAAAACACATTGAGGAGTTCCCGTCGTGGCTCAGAAGAAACAAATCTGACTAGTATCCATGAGGCCGTAGGTTTGATCCCTGGCCTCGCTCAGTGGGTTCAAGGATCCGGTGTTGCTGTGGCTATGGTGTAGGATTCGTAGCCTGGGAACCTCCATATGCCACGGGTGCGGCCCTAAAAAGACAAAAAAAAAAAAAAAAAAAGATAAAACACAACATTGGAATCACCTCTAGATGGGGCGTGTGTGTCCCCATGTGGCATATGGAAGGCTGAGGTGGGGTATATAGAAATAATGAACTTTATACCAGGAAAAAAATGTGTGTAAATTGACTAGGGCTGTATATACATCTTGAGATACCCAGCACACAAACTGATTTGCTGAGCATTAAGTTGCCACGTCTTGTCCAGTTTCCTCATGCGCTTTCCCTCTGCTGTTCCCTGGTAGGGCAGGAAGGAGGCGGGCTGTGTGGTGGCCGGTTGGCTCGCCAGCATAGGAGGAAGGCCGGTTTCAGAAACTCCCCAGGCTGTATATTTGGCACCTCGGAAGAGTGGGAATTTCCTAGCTTCATGTCTCTGCGCTTCCCTTAACTGTCAGAGACCTCTTTTGGAGCTGGGGAGGAATTTTCCTCTTCCAAAAGTATAATAAGCTTCCTGCCAGCGCTCTGTGCAGAGCATAGGAGAGCAATAAAGGCAAATAAAGCAGAAAGGAAACCTCATCTGTATCCGTCCCCTTCTCTTTCTGCTGCTCCTCCGTGCTCTGAGCTCTGGGCATCTCTGCAACTCTCTGGCAGCTGTGGTTACCACATAGAGTCGCTGACCAGAAATAGCATCTCAGAGTCTGGTGGGGTTTTTTTGTCGTTGTTGTTTTTTTTTTTTTTTTTTTTTTTGCATATTAGGGCCGCACCCACGGCATATGGAGGTTCCCAGGCTAGGGGTCACGGCAATGCCGGATCCTTAACCCACTGAGTGAGGCCAGGGATCGAACGTACAACCTCATGGTTCCTAGTCAGACTCGTTAACCACAGCGCCACAACGGGAACTCCGAGTCTGGTGTTTTACTTGAGGCTGATTCTGCTTGGAAAATAGAACGTCATAGGTGGTTTTAGACTTTGCTTGGAGGAAATCGGTGGAGGCTGCCATATCCCCCGGAATAAATTACTTTGCTTTCTTTTTCTAGATGGTTTCCTTAGCCATTCAACATGCTTGGGTGAATGCTCACCCTGTCAGAATCCTGTTTCAGCTCTCTGTCTGTGCTGCACAAAACAAAAGTGTGAGCTCTTAATGGGTGCACTGTGATTTTTTTTTTCCCCCATAGGAAAATAAGTTTGGGAAATGCTGGATGAAATTGATTTCTTTACCAGAACTTTAAATATATGGATGTGCTTTATACATCTCCAAGAAAGACATACTTTAGGGAGTTCCCATTGTGTCACAGTGGAAACCAACCCGACTAGTATCCATGAGGACACGGGTTCGATCCCTGGCCTCGCTCAGTGGGTTAAGGATCTGGGGTTGCCTATGAGCTGTGGTGTAGGTTGCAGAGGTGGCTCAGATCCTGTGCTGCTGTATCTGTGGTGTAGGTCACAGATGCACCTCCGATCTGGCATTGCTGTGGCTGTGGTGTTGGCTGGCAGCTGAGGCTCCGATTTGACCCCCAGCCTTGGAAATTCCGTATGCTGCTTTTGTTTATGTTAGAATTACTTGGGTCTTCTTTTCAGAATGCACATTCCTTTGTCCTTCACCTTAACAACTAAATCAGAATCTCTTAGGTGAGACCTAAAACCCAAGAATTTGTGCTTTAAATGGGCACCTACCACTGCTCTGTTTATTGTAACCACCCAGGACCCGTTTTGTCTCCTTCCCGCCCCCAGGAACAGTTTGTTTCTTACCTCTCTGGTTTTATCCATGGCATTGTCTCCTTTGGAATCACCCACTTTCTCTGTCCAGTGAATTCTCGTGCATCCTTTATACCATGTCCTCTGTGAAGGCTGTCACCTATTAGAATGTAAGCCCCTTAAAGTTATAGAATATGTCTTATTCATTTGAATATCCCAGCCCTAAGTCCAGTCCTTGTGCCTTATATTTTTTTAATTGAAATATAGTTGGTTTACAATGTTGCGTTAATTTCCACTGTACAGCAAAGTGATTCAGTTGTACAGTCACAACTGATACAATGTATGCATTGAATATGGTTCTTTGTGCTATACAGTAGGACCTTGTTTACTGGTGCCTTATGGGTCATTGGTTGGATCTGTGGGTGGATGGATGATGGGATGGATGGAAAAATAATCTTTATAAAGTCCCAGCACATGTATGGGGCTGGTGATCAAACTGACGTTGAACAGTCCCTTTAGATTCCCGGGTACTTCCTGCACCTTGCCTCTGCGGGGTTTCATTTTCTCTGTTTAGCTTTTCCAAGGTTAAAATGTTAGGAGTCAGTAAAAACCACCACCATCCATCGTCACCCAGGGGCTCTCCTCTGGTGTCCTGCTCACCTCTGCTTTTTGCCCTCAGACAATATCGTTGCTGTCTTTGCAAGAACTTGCCTTTCAGGAGCCACTTTCTCTGCCAGAATTCCTTTCCTCCTCCAGATTCCAGCCCACTTTCCTTCTTTTTGATCCTGGTGCCACCACGAGTCCTTATCATGGAAACGATCAAGAAGTCTGTCGGGGATAAAGTAAAAGAGGAATTCTCCGCCAACAGCAGATCCTGGGCTGATGAGAAATTTTGGGAGTTCTGCTTAGCGTTACGGCTTTGAATCCCTGGGCGTATTTCTGTCTCCTTGCCTGGGAATCGGGAGAGATTCAAACCTGACCTCCTCCCCACTGCGACCCAAGGAAATAGAAGCATTAAAATACCGACAGGTGTGAAGTCTTCACCCTTAGTTAGGTATTAAAGGATATAAACAGCTGTTGAGCTCCAGCATTGAAACATGGAGGAAAGAAAAGCTTTCATGTGTTTCTCGATGGCTCTCTAGCCAGGATACTCGTGCTATTTCAGAAGGCGGGCTTTCTCAGCTGGGAGAATACCAAACAGATGTGACTCTCTCCTGAACAGTCTGCTCCACTCTTCCCTGATCCTCTCCAGCTTCCTTTGTTAAAAAGCCAACAGATGTCCCTGAAAAAGTTTCTAAGACAGCAGGAACTTCAGAGGCATGGGCCACATCCTCTTTGGTTGTATCTCTTTAACTGCTTTTAGAGGCAACAATGGAAAAATAGAAAGCCACAGCCCCCTACTTAAAAAAAAAAGAATGTTTTTCAATTCTGTTGCCTAATTACAATGAGTTTTCTGTTCTAGCCCCCAGCTTCCCTGTTTTTCTGTTATATAATAGGATTTAATCTCAGATCTGACATTCAGAAAAAAAAGGAGTTGAAAACTTAGCGCTCCTCCAACTCAGGTTTTTAAAAAGTCTTTGAGCAGGAGGAATAAGAACATTTTAAAAATAATGGCATGATCTCACCTACACTTATGGTTTTAGAATAAATAGGTGTCAGGAAGGAAAGAGCAGGGAAAGGAAGGGAGAGAAGCCAGGCAGGTAAGTCACATGTATTGAGTGTGCAAAGTGCCAGGCACTACACTTGCCATTGTTAATCTTTCTTAATTCTTAGAATAACTGAATGAATTAAATATGCCATTTTACCAGCAAAGAACCTGACTTTTAAATAAGCTAAGGGGCTTTCCCAGAGTTCTACGGCTAATCGGTCATTTAGAAGTCAGGGTTTGAGCTTAAAAGTGTCTGGCCAAAAAAAAAAAAAAAATCTATGCACTTGTCGCCCACTGCCATTTATAGCATGAATAGTTGTTCTGCAAAATTTCCTTCAAAAAATTGTGGCAGGAGACTTCTCTTTTGGCCACACCTGCAGCATATGGAGTACCCGGGATCAGATCCCAGGAATCAGATCCAAGATGCAGTTGCAGCCTATGCCACAGTTATGGCAATGCCGGATCCTTAACCCACTGTGCTGGGCCGGGGATGGAACCCACATCTCAAGAGCTCCAAAGACACCGCCGATCCTATTGCGCCACAGTGGGAACTCCATGGTAGAAGACTTCTCAGGCATGATTGTAGGAAGTTGTAGGATGGGAAAAAATTTAGAAACCTGATTTTTTGGCATACATTTTAAAGAAGTGATTCTTTTGTTTTTGTTTTATTTTGTTTCTGTTTGCCCCTATTTAAAAAAATCACCCCTGAAATGCCTGAGGAGTGTGTCCAGGCACTCACTGTCCTCGTGTCCCAAGGCTGAGCAGAGGATGACAGCCTTATGAAAATGCTTCATGGGGGGTTCCCAATGTGGTGCAGTGGAAAAGAATCCCGCTAGGAACCATGAGGATGCGGGTTCGATCCCTAGCATCGCTCAGTGGGTTAAGGCTCAATGTGGTGCAGGTCGCAGAGGTGGCTCAGATCTGGCATGGCTGTGGCTGTGGCATAGGCTGATGGGTACAGCTCTGATTGAACCCCTAGCCTGGGAACTTCCATACGCCGCAGGTGCAGCCCTAAAAAGCAAAAAGAAAAAGAAAAAAAAAGAAAATGCTACCGTGACAGCCATTTCACCTTTCACTCATTCGATAAATGCTTGTTGAGCACCTGCTCAGAAGCAGGTCCGTTTTCATTACCAAAAAGAAGTAAAGCAGAATTCCTGTCCTTGAGCAGTTTCTATAATACCCAGAATGTCGAGTTGCTCCAAATTGCTCTGCATTTTTTTCTTTTTTTTTTTTCGGTCTTTTTGCCTTTATGTAGAGCTGCACCCGCGGCATATGGAGGTTCCCAGGCTAGGGGTCTAACAGGAGCTGTAGCCGCCGGCCTTCGCCACAGCCACAGCAACACGGGATCTGAGCCGCGTCTGTGACCTACACCACAGCTCACGGCAATGCCGGATCCTTAACCCACTGAGCAAGGCCAGGGATCAAACCCGCAACCTCATGGTTCTTGGTCAGATTCGTTAACCACTGAGCCACGAAGGGAACTCCTGCATGTTTTTCTAAAATGAGTACTTTGTTCAATGGTCAAGTGCATTGTGGAAATAGTTGCATCCTCTTGGCAACCTTTCTCATGAGACTACAGCTGCGTTTCATCGTCTCTCAAAATATCGCGGCAGGAAACATCAGGCTGTAAAAATGTCCATAGAGATGAGCTTTTTCAGACATGAGATGTCGGGGAACTGAATTTGTAATTAGCTTTTGAATTTTAACTTTTTATTTTCTATGGTCTCCCTCGTGGTTTTTTATTTTGATGTAAATCTACATAACTCTGGTAAGACAGCATGGGTGTCAACAAAATATATTTATTGTGGTAGAACTGGCACTGGGCTCACAGACAGAGACGAGCCCTGCCATTATGAGATGCTGTGTGACACTGCTAAGCACATAACCTCTGAGCTTACATTGCTCTGTGTAAAGATTCTGATCTCACAGGGCTGATGGAAAGATCAGATGAGGCAGTGCAAATAAAAACACCCAGCCCAGAACGATAAGCCCCTGTGAGAGCTGCTGAAAAACAAATGGTGTTAGTTGCCTCTCTCTCGGCATACATTTCTGCATAACTATCAACCCAAACTCTTGGAGCCCACTAGTTGATTTCCGAAAAGTATTCCCGGGGGGGGGGGGGACAAAAAAAGCATGCATTGTCAGAGACTCCATGTGATCTTCTAAAATTCAGCAATGAAGAGTGTTGAAAATTAGCACTCTTCATTGCTGAATTGCTCTGTGATGGAGTTATAAACGCTCTCAAGGTTTTGGCGTAGTTCCCATTGTGGCTCAGTGGGTTAAGAATTTGACTAGTCTGCATGAGATTGTGGGATTGGTCCTTCGCTTTGCTTAGTGGGTTAAAGATCCAGCCTTGCCGTGAGCTGTGGTGTAGGTCGCAGATGTGACTTGGATCCCATGTTACTGTGGCTGTGGTGTAGGCTGGCAGCCATGGCTCTGATTGGACTCCAGGCTGGACCCCTAGCCTAGGAACTTCTATATGCTACAGAGTGGCCCTAAAAGAAAAAAAAAAAGAAAGAAAATAAAGAAAAAGACTTCGGGAAGTTTCATTATTTCCTTGGGAGATAACCAACTTCTGGCATCAGAAATGAGCACTCAGTCTTTCAAAAGAAAGCTACTAGGTTGGTTTTCAGAAGACTGATTACTAAACTTGCCTATGTCCAGCATCCATCCAGCAAACCTCAGCAGGGTCTGGGTGTGCGTTAGCTGGGGAAGTGGGGACATAGCCTACTAGGCACATCTGGGACAAGTCACTCATGCAAAACAGTGTTGGGTGGAGTTTCCGTTGTGGCACAGCAGAAATGAATCCGACTAGGAACTATGAGGTTGCGGCTTCGATCCCTGGCCTCGCACAGTGGGCTAAGGATCCCGCGTTGCCGTGGCTGTGGTGTAGGTTGCAGATGTGGCTCTGATTCGACCGCTAGTCTGGGAACCTCCATATGCTGAGGGTGCGGCCTTAAAAAGCAGAAAACAAAACAAAACAAAAAAACAGTGTGGGTGAGCTGCCCTGGATTGGATTCTCAAGAGGACGGTAAAAGTAGTCTCTGTGCCAGGAATGGAGCCTCCAAGATAGCCTTGTGACCTGGCAAATTTTTCTAAGGCTCTAGAAACATGTTTTGCCTTTGGGGTCTGATAAACCGTTCGGTGCTCTAAGAATTCACTCACTGGGAAGGCTTAATAATAAGGCTGCAATTTCCTAAACACAGACTACCCTCAAACACTGTCCCTGCAATTATGTCATTTAATCTGTCAGACAGCCTCATAAGGCAGGTAGTTGGAGGTTCACCTCACAGATGAAAAAGATTAAGTGACCTGCCCAGGGTCACACGGGCAGAGCCAGGATTCAGACCCAAGGTAGCCCAGCTCTAGAGCCCATGCTCTCAGCTGCTCCAGCATCTCAGGTCTGTGATGTTTTTACCCCGGAATCAGCATCACCCTAATTTTCCTCACCCTGTTGCAGGTGAAATCCTCTCTGTGAAATGTCCTAAGACAAAGCCAGCACTCACAGAGAAGGACGTGAAGACAGACGGGGCCCTGCATGCGATACAAATTATTTTGGGTCCTTACTGACAGGAACTCTTAAAGCTCTTCTCCTGGTAGGAACTTGCCTTCTTTAGATCCTGAGCCTTGTGGAAAAAAATTAAAATCATGAAGAAAATAGATCCTGAGGCTGCGCTTGCTTATTCAGTTGTCTGTTCATGGAAAGCATGCAGAGGCAGCCGAGTGCATTCTTCTCGCCCTCACCGGCTGCTAGAGAATCGCTGGTCTTCTTTGGTCAGTCGCAGTTCTCTGCTCCTACCTCACTAACCCAGTACTGCTGTGACTGGGGGGCTCCGTCAGTAAGCACGACGAGCAGTAACCACCCACATCCAGCAAATCCCAAGAGATACCTCTGGAAAATGGCTAAGAAGCAGCGGGGGGAGCATTGGACAGGGGAGCTCCGAGGGCCTAGAGACAGCCCTGTGGGTCAAGGCTGGTTACCTGCTGGCCCCACCTGGGCTGAGGTCTGCGTTACCCGGGCCATGCAATTTTAATGGGCCGTATCTCAAGTGACAAGTTGTCACGTCTCAGCATCAGCTGGGAAGGGAGCTGGGATATATGATATCCAGTGGAAAACAGAGATGAAAGACAAAGGCTGTAATCGGGGGTAGCAGGGATCTGTTGCTTTTGGGGGGTTGGTGGTTGTAGACCTGGCACCTTTCCTCGGTCAATGAAGAAGGCGCCTTGGGGAGGCTGGTGGTTCACGGGGAGGCAGGCCAGCGTGCGCACCGAAGCTTAAAGCTGGAAACGCCAGTAGGGTGGAGAAGGACAGGTTAACAAGAACTCTTGCCCAGGAGTTCCTGTCGTGGCTCAGTGGTTAACGAATCTGACTAAGAACCATGAGGTTGCGGGTTCGATCCCTGGTCTTGCTCATTGGGTTAAGGATCCCGCATTGCTGTGGCTGTGGCTGTGGCTGTGGCGAAGGCCGGCGGCTACAACTCCTGTTAGACCCCTAGCCTGGGAACCTCCATATGCCGCGGGTGCGGCTCTAGATAAATAAGGCAAAAAGACAAAAAGAAAGAAAAAAGAACTCTTGCCCAGAACAGAGATGGAGTTGGAAGGACAGTTGTATAAGCCACCTGAGGTGAGGATGAGATCCCCAAGAACTTACTGGATCCCCACTGAAGTGCCAGCTGATGTCCTAAGAGCACAGGTTTTGTTTATCTGAGCAGGGACCTGACACCAGTGGCCTTCTGTGTCTGCCTCCCCTCTCGAAAGAGAAGGTGTCCTTAAGCAGCATCGTATTGAAGGGAGGCCGAATTATTTCTTGCCCTAGATCTCCGTGTGTAGAATGTGAGTCACTAGCTTTTTTTTTTTTTTTCCTGGCCGCACCCGCGGCATATGGAGGTTCCCAGGCTTGGGCTGAATTGGAGCTGTAGCCACAGACTACGCCACGGCCACAGTAATACAGGATCCGAGCCGCATTTGCAATCTACACCACAGCTCATAGGAACGCCAGATCCTTAACCCACTGAGCGAGGCCAGGATCGAACCCGCAACCTCATGGATCCTAGTCAGGTTTATTAACCACCGAGCCACAGAGGGAACTCCGTATAGGCTTCAGGACATGTATTATCTGTTAAGACCTCTGCATATAAGAACTGTCTGGTGTTCCCTCTTAGAAAAAGTCATGCTAGGAGTTCCCTGGTGGCTCAGTGGGTTAAGGATCCAGCATTGTCATTGCTGTGGCTCAGGTCGCTGCTATGGTTCAATCCCTAGCCCAGGAACTTCCCTATGCCATGGGCGTGGCAAGCAAAATAAAACAAACCTCACGATAAATTCATATTCTAAATGATAATTCTAAGCATGTTTTCCTTTACATAATCGTATCTTTCTCTTAAGGCTTTTGGTAAAATTGATGCTCTCGGAAGATGAGCCAGTTTGGAAAGATGGGGGTGGAGGTGAAAAGGAACAAAAGTGTTAGTCTCTACCAGACCTGAGTTTGAATCCAAGTTATTAACTTTTGCTAGAAATTTTCACTCTCTGGGACTGTTTCATCTATAAAATGCACATAAAAGTATCTACTTCATAGAATTGTTGAGATTACTAATTAATATTCTACATTTAAAGCACTTAGCACAGGAGTTCCCGTCGTGGCTCAGCGGTTAATGAACCCGACCAGTATCCACGAGGATGTGGGTTCAATCCCTGACCTTGTTCAGTGGTTAAGGATCCGGTATTGCCGTGAGCTGTGGGCTGGGTCACAGACGCAGCTGGGATCTGGCGTTGCTGTGGCTGTGGCGTAGGGCAGCAGTTGTAGCTCCAATTCAACCCCTAGCCTGGGAACTTCCATGTGCCGAGGGTGCGGCCGTAAAAAGACCAAAAAAAAAAAAAAAAACAGCGCAATGTTGAGACATAGACTGGGTTTCCTTTACATGTTAGTTAATATCACATAGTATTAGTCTGATAAGTTAGGCTTCTCGGATGAATTAAGGTAAAAAAGGAGAAAGAGTGAGTTTCCTGGTGGTCTGGTGGGTTAAGGATCCGGTGTTGTCACTGCTGTGGCATGGGTTCAGTCCTGGCCCAGGAGTTTCCATATGCCACGGGCGCAGCCAAAGAAAAAAGATAGGACGAAAACCCATGATTCTATCAAGTATTTGGCTGTGGAGCTGACCGGCCATGTTGCCTCCATCTGTTGCTGTACTTATGGAACCTTTGGAAGAGAAGGTAAACATCCGTGGGGTGTTTTGCTTGGCCTTGACAGCCAGAGCCAGATGGGTCCTCAGTGGACCCAGAGAAGATGTGGGAGACCCCGCATAAGCCAGTTCCACCTCCTTGTTTCTTCTTCAGGACACGGGCCCCAGCATGATACTCCGCATTAAGAAGACGTGTAGTGAACTAATTATCACTATGTAAGTGAAAGTTGATCGACTCACCCATATAGTTCATATTACGGAACAGAAAATTCCTGAGAGTCGTGAGGCGGTTGAAGGTTTGTCACATGGCTATTTTCACTTCGCAGAGAGAATTTAATATTTAAAGAAAGCTCAGCAAAGAATCCTTTTATTGTGTGACTCCCTCCTTCGTGGTGTGTCTAGCTGATCCTCAGAGCATGCCTTTGGAAATTAAAATGTTTGTCTTCACAGAGACAAACTGACATTGTTAATTCTCTCTCGGGGAAAAGAAAAGATTCTTCATATTCACCGAGAGAGAGTTCCTGTGATGGTGCAGAGGGTTAAGGATCTGACTGCGGCAGCTTGGGTGGCTGCGGAGGCACGGGTTCGATCCCCTGTCCCACACAGTGGGTGAAAGGATCCCCTCATTGCCACAGCTGCAGATCAGATTGAGTCCCTGGCCTGGGAATTTTCGTATGCTGCTGGTGTGACCATTAAAAACAAAACAAAAACAAAAAAACAGACACCGGGTTTTCAGGATCCCAGGACTGGAAAGCAGTGATGAATTAAAGGGGCATCTCCAGCCGATGGTCCAGTGTTCGTGGTGTTGTCTACACCCTGTGTCGGATCCTCTGCAGTGCTGCCAGCAGTGGCCAGCTCCTGCCTGGCTTCGGGGCCAGCCGAAGTGAAGAAGCCCTAATGGCTGATGTGGTCCTTAGCATCTGAGGACCACCAAGAATTACTTGTGGGCAACTTCCTTCAACATGCCTCGGTTTCCTGGCCCAGCGCTTGACCTCCAGGAACAGAGGAAAGAATGTGGTGGAATATTGGGAATTTACCTGCTTCAGCCATCAGGTGAACCATTCATCTCTCACCATCTCAAACTGGGGAAGAAAAAGCCTCCATCTCAGGATATTTGCCTTCCCGTGTCATTTAAGAGAAGTGTGAGGAAAATATGTCAATGATAGGTACCGGGGTCCCCAGGTAACGTTCTGTGAACAGTAACTGCCCTAACACATGGGATGAGTTCCGATGGCTTTATTTATTTGTTTATTCATTTTGTCTTTTTAGGGCCGCACCCGCGGCATATGGAAGTTCCCAGGCTAGAAGTCAAATAGGAGCTACAGCTGCCGGCCTATGCCACAGCAACACGGGATCCGAGTCACCTCGATCCGAGCTCACGCAATGCTGGATCCTTAACCCATTGAGCGAGGCCAGGGATCAAACCTGCGTTCTCATGGATGCTAATCAGATTCATTTTCTCTGAGCCACGATGGGAACTCCTCCTGATGGCTTTATTTTGTTTTCCAAAAACCAGTGAAGAGGTAAGGGCCCATCATCAGCCCACGTTTAGATCTGTTCCTCTCATGGGCTTTGTGACTTTGGCAAGCCCTGACCGTCTCTGAGTCGCTCTCCTCATCTGGAAAGTCGGGGTAATAAGAATTAGACCCACTTTCTAAGGTTATGGGAATGAAGAGTCATAATGCACACAAGGCCCTTAGTGAGTTCCTGATAGAAAATTAAGTGCTGAATACACTTGCACTTTATTTCCTTTTCATGGTGATATAAAAGGGGAAGACCGCTGACTTACTGCAGTTGCTGATGCTTGATTACGTAGGAGAATTTCTCCTGCAATATTCGCTGTGCATTTCTTTTCCAACTGGAATAAAAATTGAGAAACACTATTGATCATGTCATAATTATAGTAGTTATCTTGGAAAAGAATTATTTTTCACATCCATTAGAATACCAGTTCATAATCAAGACTTGAATACCTCGCTGAAATGAATAGATTCCATCTTCTATGTGAGGCAGTAATTACCAAGTTTAAAGTACAGTAATATTAATATTAACATTTATTTCCTATTCTGGCCCCAGCAGTGTGCTAGGTCCTTTAGGTGTATTTTTTTCCTAATCCTCCCAGCAGCCCCCAGTTGACCATTATCATGGGCCCTATTTTCTTTCTTTCTTTTTTCTCTTTTATGGCCGCACCCTCAGCATATGGAAGTTCCCAGGCCAGGTGTTGAATTGGAGCTACAGCTGCCGGCCTGTGCCACAGCCACAGCAACGCCAGATCCGAGCCACATCTGCAACCTACACACAGCTCACGGCAGCCCAGATCCTTAGCTCACTGTGCGAGGCCAGGGATCAAACCTGCGTCCTCAGGGACGCTATGATGGTTCTTAACCTACTGAGCCACCACGGGAACTCCATTAGCCTTAATTTCATCTGAAGAAACTGAGATGAGTGTCTCCCCCAAAGTGTGGGGCAGACTGAAATGTCCGACTGAGATGGCCAGGCAGCCGGATGGACACAAGAGCTGCAAGCTGCTACCCCCAGGACTGAATAGACCAAGAGAGAAGAGGGCACCTGGAACCTGGGGCCGCTCAACATGAGCTGGGAGCACGGCTCGTTCCGCAGAAGCTGGAACCAAGGAAAGATGCAGCAGTGCTGGAGGCCAAGGAGTGCGTGCAGGAGCAGTGCTGGGGCGCCCGCTTCCCCCCGCCTACCTGCTGCTCAGGTTTCCTGCTGTCTTGGGTAAAGGAGCCTGGGAGACATAGGGAGGGAATGGATCTGAGAGCAAATAGGTAAAGGACTAGCATATGGAGGGAACAGATAAATAGCCAATAAATGTATAATTCTAGGTAGTGACGAGCTCTCTGAAGACAAAGCTGGGGAAGGGAATTGGGAGGCTATAAGATTTACCTAAGATTGGAGTTCTTGTCGTGGTGCAGTGGAACGATGAGGTTGCGGGTTCGATCTCCGGCCTCACTGAGTGGGTTAAGGATCCGGCGTTGCCGTGAGCTGTGGTGTAGGTCACAGATGCAGCTCGGATTTGATGTGGCTGTGACTGTGGCTGTGGTGTAGGCCTAAGATGGATGTAAACCACTGGTCTCAAATTTTTTTAATCCTAGAACTCCTTCATCCTCTTAAAAATTATTGAAAATCCCAAAGACTTTTTTTTTTAATTTTATTGGAGTATAGTTGACTTACAGTGTTGTGTTAGTTTTAGGTGTGTACAACCAAGTGATTCATTTATACATGAACATATATCCATTCTTTTTCAGATTCTTTTCCCGTATAAATTATTACATAATGTTGAGCAGATTTCACTGTACCAGAAGCAGATCCTTATTACTTATCTATATTCTGTATAGTAGTGTGTGTTTGTTAATCCCAGACTCCTAATTTGTTTTATGTGGGCTATAGGTATTAATAGTTATCATATTAGAAATTAAAACTAGGGAGGTTTTGAAATATTTATTTATATATATATTCATTGAAAAAATAATCGTAAACTAATCACACATAAGATAAATAACATTTTAATGAAGAATAGCTGTATTCCCCGCCAAAGAAAGTTTAGGAAAAGCGGTATTGTTTTACTTTTTGCAGATCTCTTTAATGCCCCGTTTCATGGAAAACAACCAGACTCTGTTTACCCGCTTCTGCATTTCAATCTGTAGTTCTGGTCCAGCTTTGCACAGACGTGTAGTTGGACGCAGGAGGACTTTGTGTACCTTGAAAGGATCCCCAGGGAGTCCTTTGAGAACCACTGCTATAGACGAAGCTGTGAGGAGAAAGGTCATTTGCACGTAGTAGACGCTTGAAGATCTCGGTTGAGTGAACACAAATTAAGATGGCATTGAGGCTTTCACAGTGTCCCTTGTGATAAATGGTGACCCCGGTGACCTCGAGATAGTATAACGACCCCGGTGACCTCGAGATAGTATAAACCAGTTAGACAAGATTGTTCTGAGCGCCCTTGGGTCAGTAGGACACATGCTTTGCGGTATTTCCCCAGCAACACCGATGGCTTTTCACCTTAGCGTACAAAGTCACGCAGGCTTTGTCAGATTTTTGTAGGTCGACCTAAAGATGCTAGTTAGTCTCTGAGAAAAACGCACCCCCTGATTTCCTTAACACGTGTTCACACTAGCATAATGAGCTAGTTCAGACAAGACTAGACTTAATAGGCAGTTCTTGATGTGTACATGGGAAGTATTTTAAAATTTGAATGGAATTGCTGGAATATAGTCCTCATGCTGTGTGACACAGTGGTAGACCACCGACAGATTACTACTCCCCTTGCAGATTTTGTGCAGCAGTGTTCAAGTTCAGGATAGATTTCTGTCCTGATGAGAGAGGTTCTGAGTTTCTCTTCACCATCCACTGATACACATTCCTATAGAATGCTGACCTTAGCCAAGAGCTCTGTAATATTGTAAGGTAGCTGGTATGACAGACAAAGCAAATGAATGATTTAGACAGTATTTGCTCTTTTGGCTTATCTGATATCCTGCTTTTTCCACTAGCATAGATGAGTGAGTGTAGCATTAACTGAACCCCGTGACAAGGGACACTGCGATGGAAATGACCATCAGTCAGCTTTAGATGGACATGGCCACATTGCTTCAATCCCCAAAGGGCAGGTTTGACTTACTGTCTGTAAACAGACTAGTCTCTGAGTGGGGGTTATACAGCAGCTTAGGCCAAATGACATGTGCTTTTATTGCTGGTGTCAGAGTCAAATCTCACATCTGCCTTCCATAGCCGATTATATATCATGCTTTGATTTTATTGCAGTTGATGTAATAATGATGTCTACCATTTCTTGAGTATCTACAGTAGGTTAAGTGCTTTACAATGATTTTAGAAAGGGTTTTTTGTTTATTCGTTGGGTTGGTTGGTTTTTTTGGTTTGTTGGCTTTTTTGGTTTGTTGGTTTTTTGAGGAAACTGAGTCTCAGAAAGTCCCAGGTCACGCAGCTCATAAAGACCTGTGACAAGTCTTTCTGACTCCAGTGTGTTTTTTCACTACACCAGGAACCTCTGAGCTATTGTGTACTCTGGGCACATGCATGCATGTCACCGCATAAACACAAACAGGAATATATTCAAAGACTGAGTGAGAGGAGAAAAATGAAAGGATAAATTTGAAGAAGCAAAGGTTTGGCTTCTCTGTAATACCAAAACGTGAGGTCTTTGCAGAAGAAGTCCTGCCTGGATAAAATAAGCTATTTCAAGTCATGGCTTTGTTCCTTTCTCCCTGCGCCTCGAATACGTGGATTTGCCTCTTGGTGTGCTGCCGCTGGGTGAGACAGATGAGGTGCTTCAGTAAGCTTCATGTGCTTGGTGAGGACTGATTGTGTGTGTGTGTGTCTTTTAAAGGTAAAAATCTCAATGGTTAGAAAGAAAAGGGGGAAAAATTAGCAAAAGAATATGAGGGTTTGCCAGCCAGCTACCCACAATGCCTCGTGGTTCTCCATTGAGGAAATGAGCAAACTGTTATAACTGAGTCTTTGGGAGTTCCCGTCGTGGCTCAGTGGTTAACGAATCCAACTAGGAACCATGAGGTTGCGGGTTCGATCCCTGGCCTCGGTCAGTGGGTTAGGATCCGGCGTTGCCGTGAGCTGTGGTGTGGGTCACAGACGCGGCTCGGATCCCGCGTTGCTGTGGCTGTGGTGTAGGCCGAAAGCTACAGCTCCTGTTAGACCCCCAGCCTAGGAACCTCCGTATGCTGCGGGTGTGGCCCTAGATAAGGCAAAAAAAGAAAAGAAAAGAAAAAACTGAGTCTTCGGCTTTTACCTTTCAGTCCAGCGTGCAAAGTCACTTTGACCCTTTTTGCTCCTTGGTCTGTTAACCATGTTTTCCTGCTGTGACACCAGGAGACCCAGGTTATGAAGTTGCTATGAGGACTTCCTAAGATAATACACGGGGCTTGTCTGTATGTTCAATAAATATCAGCCAGCAGGATGACTAATGATATTGTCAGTACTGTGTTTGTGCAAAATAGTCGCTTCATTTTTCTCCCTTATGAGATGCTGCTCATACCAGTAAGTCCTTGAGGCTCCCAGAAATTAGGACCGTGGAGACTCTGAGCCTGTGACAGGCAAGGTCAGAGGCAGGTTTCTGGACTTGCTGCAGGCATGGACTTTGCAGCCCCGGTTTCTCTGCCACCCCCCAGACAGTTGACACTCGGGGGCCCATGAAATTTTTTTATCCCTACAACAGGTTGGCTCTTAAAATAGCCTTGGAGTCCAGCTGCCCTTATCAGTCTCTGATGACTCACTGGGCTGGTTGGGCTCAGTGTTATTCCAGGTGCCACAGACGTGCACCTCACCCCCTCCCTGCGGTGCCGTCCGGCAGCTGGCCTTTGAGGAAGGCCTGTGGGACACCGTCTGCTCTCGAGAAATACGGCCGAAGGTGGGGCTCAGGTTTTTCAGATAAAACGGTGGCCTTTTCAGAACAGCTTGAAAGTGGGATGTTATCAAAGCGAACATTTTAAGTGACCCAACAAGTAGATCCATAAGAATGGGTTTCCTGGGAATTCCCATCGTGGCTCAGCAGAAGTGAATCTGATTAATATCCGTGAGGACGAAGGTTCGATCCCTGGCATTGCTCAGTAGGTTAGGGATCCGACGTTGTCATGAACTGTGGTGTAGGTTGTTGACAAGGCTAAGATCCGGCGTTGCTGTGGCTGTGGCGTAGGCCAGGGGTTACAGTTCAGATTCCACCCCTAGCCTGGGAACCTCCATATGCGGTGTGCAGCCCTAAAAAAGAAAAAAAAAGCCAAAAAAAAAAAGAATAGTTTTCCTGAAAAAGCTACACTTCAGGACTACATTCAGGATTATAATTCAGCAATTATTTAGTTCTCGTTGTGGTTCAGTGGATTAAGAACCCAACTAGTATCCATGAGGACACAGGTTCAAGCCCTGGCCTCACTCAGTGGGTTAAGGATCCAGCATTGCCGTGAGCTGTGGTGTAGGTTGCAGACATGGCTCGGGTCTGGCGTTGCTGTGGCTTTGGCGGAGGCCGGCAGCTTCAGCTCTGATTCGACCCCTAGCCTGGGAACCTCCATATGCCGCGGCTGTGGCAAAAGAAAGGAAGGAAGGAAGGAAGGATTACTTATAAAGCACCTATATATTCCAAATACTATATTGGGGGTGAGATACCTTCCCTTGTAGGATCCTCCCTCAGAGCACACCATCCCACAGCTGGAGCATTTAACCCTTACGTGGTCTCAGACCCTCCAGAGGCTCTGACCCTCCCAGGTTTTTGTTGCAAGATGGGCTCACCCAGTGTTATTCCTTGGGCCAACCCCAGATCCCAAACCCCAAGACACGGAAGTGGATTCTTGCCTGAGGCTCTACCTGGCACCCCAGTCACTTAAGACTGCCCCCCCCTTTTGTCTGCCGCCCAGTGGTGCCATGTCAGAGTCAGACTTCTGATGTCTAGGACAGTGACAGGCCCCCAGTGCTTGGTGGCAGCCCCTGGTCCCACCGCCAGTCCCCCACCCTCCTGCCCCAGCTCTGCCGTCTGCCAGGGCTCCCTGGGTTGCCTTCTACTGAATTCGCTCCAAGCACCTGCCTCGTCCTTGTGGGTCTGTCGGGAGTCCTCAGCCTCCCCCCAGCAACTCAGCCGCAGAAATTCTGCAGCCAGCAGACCGTGGGCCGGGTGCAAGGCTTTCAGCAGGGAGCAGGTGAGGGCTCTGCGTCAGTTTGCCTTCTAGCTACCGTGCCCTGCATTTACCGCTTAGGATCTTTCTTTCTTCCTTCCTTTCTTTCTCTCTTTCTCCGTTTCTTTCCTTCTTTTTCTTCCTTCCTTTCTTTCTTTCTTTCTTCCTTCCTTCCTTCCTTCCTTTCTTTCTCTCTTTCTTTTTTTTGTCTTTTTGCCTTTATGTAGAGCCGCACCTGCGGCATATGGAGGCTCCCAGGCTAGGGGTCTAACAGGAGCTGTAGCCACCGGCCTTCGCCACAGCCACAGCAACACGGGATCTGAGCCGCGTCTGCAACCTTCACCACAGCTCATGGCAACGCTGGATCCTTAACCCACTGAGCAAGGCCAGGGATCGAACCCGCAACCTCATGGTTCTTAGTTGGATTCGTTAACCACTGAGCCACAAAGGGAACTCCTCTTTCTTTCTTTCTTTTGAGTTGCAATGTTTATTTCAGGTTCTCTCTTGAGGGTTTCTTTGTTATTGTATTTCTTTTTTGCCACACAGGCGGTGTGTGGTAATTCCTGGGCCAGGGATTGAACCTCCACCGCACAGCGGCAACCAGAGCCACAGCGGTGAGAACGCAGCAGTCTCAGCCCGCTAGGCCATCAGAGAACTGCCGTGTTTAGGCTTTTTCTAAAATTAAAGCTCTGCTCCTTTGCCCAGGCTGAATCAGTGTCAAAAGGCTGAGGGACTGAGAGTGGGTGTAGCCCCTGTCCTTAAAAGAACGCTCAGAGCTCTTGGCTGTTTATAGTTACTGCTGCTGCTCTCTACGGATGTGGCTTCTAAAAGGTAAGCTGGCTTGCATTCCAGTGTCTTAATGGTGTTGCAGCTAATTAAGACAGGTGAAAATGTATCTGGCATATCTTGCATCTTATCAAGAGGTCCGTATTGATCGGGTGCAGCAGGCCCTCTCTTTAATTTAAGAAAGAGCAGTGTGTGGAATTCCCCTTGTGGCTCAGTGGTTAACGAATCCTACTAGGAACCATGAAGTTGCGGGTCCGATCCCTGCCCTTGCGGTGGGTTAAGGATCCGGCATTGCCGTGAGCTGTGGTGTAGGTTGCAGACGCGGCTCGGATCCCGCGTTGCTGTGGCTGTGGTGTAGGCCGGCGGCTGCAGCTCCTGTTAGACCCCTAGCCTGGGAACCTCCATATGCCGCGGGTGCGGTCCTAGAAAAGGCAAAAAGACCAAAAAAAAAAAAAGAGAGCAGTGTGGCTTCTGTTCTTCCATAGCGTCCTATGTGTTCTTATTTGCAGTAGGATTTAGCAAAGTCGTTATACCATGTCTTAAGAAGGCTCCAGACTAAAAAAACTTCCATATATTCGTTTACATGACATGATTGAAAAAAAAAAAGTCATCTTTTTTCCTTGGAGAGAAGCAGTTTCAAATAGAAGACAAACAGCTGTGTCCCTAAGGGCGACTCTCACTCTTGCATAGCTCACTGTAATGAGTTTGACAATGGGAGATGCATCAGTGAATTTCAAAGGAAGGGCTCTGGTGACACCGTTGCGTACTTTGTAGCAGTTGAAGGGAGACGTTTATCAGAAAGGAGCCTACAGTTTTGGGGTTTTTTTTTTTTTTTTAATTTTTAAATGTCCACCAAATGGATCCTATTCATCAATGATCAGTAAATAAATAGATCTCATGCAAATAAATCAACAAATTTGAGAAGAGTCGTGACCCCTTCACTGGTTAATGTCCAGTAAAATGGGAAAGCGGTCCCCTTGCTGGTGGCGAGGGCTTGAAACTCATGAAAAAGGACTAAAACCAATAAATACCTTTGTAACTATGGAATCGCCCCAAATGAAGTCAGCGTTTTGAACATCAAAACAATTTGGTCTTTTAAGAGGTCTTCATGCCAGGAGGGGCCACAGTTCTTTAGCCCATTCACATAGCAGATAATCCTTTTTTTAAAAATCAAATCAGGAGTTCCCGTCATGGTGCAGTGGTTAACGAATCCGACTAAGAACCATGAGGTTGCGGGTTCAATCCCTGGCCTTGCTCAGTGGGTTGAGGATCCGGCGTTGCCATGAGCTGTGGTGTAGGTTGCAGACGCGGCTCGGATCCTGCGTTGCTGTGGCTGCGGCGCAGGCCAGTGGCCACAGCTCCGATTAGACCCCTAGCCTGGGAACCTCCACATGCCGCGGGTGCGGCCATAAAACCCGCGGCCATAAAAAATGACAAAAGGCAAAAAAAAAAAAAAAAAATCAAATCAGATCACGTTTATCCTTTCCTTAAAAAAACCCCAGTGTCTCCGCACTGCAGCCACAGAAAAGTCCTGAGCCCTTGCCGTGGCCTGCTGCCCACCCCCCCAGCAATTCCCCCGCCCCGGGGACTCTGGCTTTCTCTGTGCTTCTCAAGCGATCCTCACCTGTCAGTTCTTGGTCCCACTCCCTCCTCCGAGCCTTTGCACGTTCTGTTCCTGTGTCTGGAACCCTCTACCCTGGATTTTTGCACAGCTGCTTCCTTTGCGTTTTTCAGGTCTCCCTTCAGATTTCTCCTCCTTGCAGAGGACTTTTTAACCATTCAGTATAACATGACACAGATCCCTTTGATTTATCTCTGTCATACCGTCCTGTCCACTTTTCCTTTTTTTTTCTTTTTTCTTTTTGGTGGTGGTCTTTTTGTCTTTTAGGGCCCCACCCACGGCAAATGGAGGTTCCCAGGGTAGGGGTCCAGTCGAAACTGTAGCTGCCTGCTTATGCCAGAACCACAGCAGTGTGGGATCCGAGCCGCATCTGTGACCTACACTACAGTTCACGGCAACGACGGATTCTTAACCCACTGAACGAGGCCAGGGAGGCCAGGGATCGAACTCGTGTCCTCATGGATGCTAGTCGGACTCACTAACCATTGAGCCACGATGGTAACTCCTGTCCGTTTTACTTGATATTATTTTCTTTCTGAAATCATTTGTCTTATTCCTTTAATCATTTACAGCAGTTAACGGGGATAAGAGAACCAGTAATTTCTACTAAAACTCAAATGATACAAAGAAAACCATCATGATAAACCTGAACTATTACCTTTTCCCCTGGGCACGATTGCCTGAAAGAACTTGTCTAATTCAACATGCTTTTACTTACTGTGAGCCCAGTACAGTAATAACTGCCGGAGGCCAATCAGACAATCAGCAAATATTTGCTGAATATTTCCCATGTGCCAAACAATGTGCCAGTGTGCCAAACACTGGAATACAGCAGTCAGCAAAACAAGTGTGACCTTCTTCTCGAGGAACGGAAAACTGAAAGGTGGATGGAACTATTGCAAAGGTGGGAGCTCCTGAATCAGGGCGTCTCTTCCAGTTGTTGCTGCAACCCCTGTGCCTAGAGCAGTGCCTGGTACGTGTGGGGCTTGAAGAATGAACAGTGAAAGAAATCATTACAAATGTGAAAGTTTGGGATTTTCCTTTGTGACTCAGTGCATTAAGAACCTGACTAGTATCCGTGAGGATGCAGGTTCGATCCCTGGCCTTGCTCAGTGGGTTAAGGATCCAGCGTTGCGGTGAGCTGCAATGTAGGTCACAGATATGGCTGGGATCTGGCATTGCTGTGGCTGTGGCACAGGCCAGCAGCTGCAGCTCCGATTCGACCCCTAGCCTGGGAACCTCACATGCTGCAGGTGCGGCCCTAAACAGCAACAACAAAAAACAAACGTGAAAGTTTGGCAGGGGTAAATGCGTGCCAAATAGACAAATCCAAAGATATGCAAATACTCAACACACACACATTGTCTCTCATGAGGAAGCTGTTAGAGGAAGGATGTGTTTAAGATGGGACTGGGGAATTCCCTTCGTGGCTCAGAGGGTAATGAACCCAACTAGGATCCATGAGGATGCGGGTTCGATCCCTGGCCCTGCTCAGTGGGTTAAAGGATCCAACATTGCCGTGAGCTGTGTAGGTCGAAGACGTGGCTCGGATCCTGCATCGCTGTGGCTGTGGTGCAGGCCGGCAGCTACAGCTCCAATTCAACCCATAGCCTGGGATCCTCCATATGCTGCCAGTGAGGCCCTAAAAAGCAGAAAGGTAAAAATAAAAAATAAATTAAAAAGATGGGACTGGAAGAAGAATAGGGTTCGATAAGGTGGAAGGGGCAGGGTAGGAAGGTGGTGTGAACAGAAGGAGAGAGCAACCTGTGCAAAGACTTTAAAGTGAGAAAAGTGTGGCATCTGTGAAGACGTAAAAGAAGGCAGATGTGCGGGCTGCCCAGGGAGTGAGGCAGGAGTGACACATGCTGAGTCCACAGGCAGGAGTGACACATGCTGAGTCCACAGGCAGGAGTGACACATGCTGAGTCCGCAGGGTATCAGGGCCTTGGGGACCACGCAAGAAACCATGGAGGTCCCGAGGAGAACCCCAGACTTCATTCTACCGCCATAGGCAGCCTCCGAAGGCAGCTGAGTGACGTGCTTAAGACCCAAATCTTCGAAGCGGTGCTCTGGCCACAGCCTGGGGAGGGGCTGGGTGGATGCAGGGAGGGGAGACTGGCTTGCAGCCTGCGGCTGTGGTCCATAGGAGAGGTGGTGGGAGCTTAAGCTCAAGTGTGGAATCACGTGGATTCAGGAGGTTTAGGATGGAGAATGGGCGAGGGAATACACGGGCACAATGCAAGGAACTGGAGCCATAAAGAAAACCCCTGGTTTTCTGGCTTGAGCAGCTCAGTAGAGCCACTTACTGAGTTGAGACTCTTGGAGGAGGAGGAGTGTGGGGGGCTGGAAGTTTGGATGATGAGGCGCCTCTGAGACATCCAGGTAAGAACACGGACCCGGTATGTGGACACATGGGGTCTAGGACTCAGGTAAGAGGTGAGCCAGGTAGGAGTTCCTGTTGTGGCTCAGTAGTTAACGAACCTGACTAGCATCCATGAGGACGTGGGTTCGATCCTTGGCCTTGCTCAGTAGGTTAAGGATCTGGTGTTGCTACGAGCTGTGGTGTAGGTCACAGAAGGCTCAGATTTCCAATTTGACCCCTGGCCAGGGAACCTCCATATGCCACAGGTGCAGTCCTAAAAAAGACAAAAACAAAAAACAAAGGGGTGAACCAGGTAAAGGGCATTGAAGCCATAGTTATGGCTGAGGGCACTTAGGAAGGGAGTTAAAGTATAAAAAGCAAAGGTCTGGGGCAGAGCCCTGAGGGACCCCATGCTTGATGATGGGGCGGAGTAGGGACATTGTTTTTCCTTTTTTTAGGGTACCTGTGACATATGGAAGTTCCCAGGCTAGGGGTCGAATGGAAGTTATAGAGGCTGGCCTACACCACAGCCACAGCAATCCTGGATCTGAGCCGTGTCTGCAACCTACACCGCAGCTCACAGCAACACTGGGTCCTTGACCCACTGAGCAAGGCCAGGGATTGAACCCGCAACCTCATGAATCCTAGTCAGATTCGTTAACTGCTGAGCCACGAAGGGAACTCTGGGGCATGTTGATAAGAGTTGGAGGAGACACCAGAGCTGGGAGGAAAACCAAGAGAGAGCTGTGTCACTGGAGCAGAGAGAAGACAGCGCTGCGAAGAGGCAGGTGTTGAAAGGCTAAGCGAGCTGCACACGGAAAAGACAAACACTTGGTAGGTCAACCTATTAAGAGGCACGGGGCACAGGGCACAGACCAGGAGAGGTGACAACACTTATAAGGCTGCATTGTTCCCCAGAGACATTCTGATCTCTATCAGTGCCTAACAGAACCAACCAGCTCCCGTGATTCCTGGTTCCCAAAGCAGAGATTGTCAGTGTCGACAAAAAAATCAATCAGAAAAAAACTAATCATATCTAAGAAAGAAACAGAACATTTTACTGGAGCTAAATTGTGGATTATAATCCAGGAACAGCCTCTCCGGAAACTCTGAGACCTGTTCCGCGCGTTAGAAGTCAAAGCACTGGGGCACAGTCTTTAAGGCTTTAGCCTGCTGTGGTCCTCTTTGTCTGGCAAAGCAATATGGCTATCTTTTTCTCCTTTAAAAAAAAGAAGGGGGAAGTCAAAGCACAGTTATATAGCCTTTTGAGACAGAGGACTGTGCCTTAAATGATGTAGAGTTTACACAATCCAGGTATACGTGAACGAAGTGAGTAGTGGGTTATGGGTCAGCTTCCAAGACTAAGAAGAAAGATTATCTCCCAAGGAGTTATCTCGGTGCCGGGAGAATGTTGCTGTTTATGGCTGAGCAGGTATTTCTGCCAAGGGGGAGGTTTGGTCAATGCATAATCTGGATACACAACGCGCCGTTGCAGGAGTTCCCATCATGGCTCAGTGGTTAACGAACCCGACTAGCATCCATGAGGTTGCGGATTCGATCCCTGGCCTTGCTCAGTGGGTTAAGGATCCGGTGTTGCTGTAGTGTAGGTCACAGACACGGCTCAGATCCAGCGTTGCTGTGGCTGTGGTGTAGGCTGGCAGCTGTAGCTCTGTTCGACCCCGAGCTGGGAACCTCCATATGATGTGAGAATGGCCCTAAAAAGACAGAAGACAAAAAAAAAAAGATCCAACACAATGCAGGGTGCAGGGAGAGAGGAGGCCAAAGGGCAGAGAATTTTTATGTTTAAATTTTTATTGACTTGCCTTAGCATACGAATTTTTACTTTATCATAAATCTGCAGAGGGAGAAGGAGTGAGCAGACAGGAAGCATCCATACCTCTTCAGAGCGAGTGGGTGAATACCGGGGGCCTTGGCTTTCCAGTTCCATTGCCGTTGCCTCATGACGCTGGGCATTTCCTGCCATTGTTCCCTTCCCCCGAATTGCCTGCATTGGCTTTATGCTCATTCAAGCGGTTTTCTTTTTTTGTGCTTGTTGTTCAATGAAAAGAGCCTTGGATGAGCCTAGAACTCCTTGACCCCCAAAGAAAAGGCTGCTTGACCTCTACAGCCTCTGTTAGAGGTCACCCCTGGCAGTGATTTAGTAGCTTAACGGGTTTACTGCTGGCGTAGGACAGCCCGCAACTCCTAAACCATAAATTAAGAATCCCACGCACCTTCCACCTGCACAGAATGGCTTCATTCTCCTCTGTAAATCACAGGAATTCTAAAGGCCTTCACAGTTCGTAGCACAGCCTCCCTTAGTTGTTCTGCTTCCGGGAATTTTTTCAGACTTGATTAACTGGAAGGGTGGAGATGCAGCTTTGCAGTCTCACTTTTGGTATCCTAGGCTGCTGTATGACGAAGTGAGAGAAATAATTTTTTTTAAGGCAGAAGGCATGAGATTGGTTTTCCTTTTTCTTTCTTTTCTTTTCTTTTTTTAAATTTTATGGCTGTACCCACAGCATATGGAAGTTGCTGGGCCAGGGATCAAATCCGAGCTGCAAATGTGACCTGCACTGCAGCCATGACAATGTCAGATTCTTTAACCCACTGCCCCAGGCCAGGGATCAAACCCGAATCTCTGCAGTCGGTTCCTAACCCACCGTGCTGCAGTAGGAGAGTGGTTTTCCTGACAGATTGTTTGCATCTCTGATTTCTGTGACGGTCAGGAAGGCTTGCACCGCACTCCCACGGGACATCTGATCGCAGTCTCGCTACTGCATGTCTAGACTCGTGGCTGCCTGTGTTCAGAATCATCTTGCTGCTCCAGATGGATAAAGGTCAGAGCAATACCATGGGACAGATACCAGGTAGAAGCTGCATTTAGAGCTAGAAAAGAGAGTAAAGAGGGACTGGACCCATTTCTGATTTAAAAGTGAGGAGAAGGAGTTCCCACTGAGGTGCAGTGGGTTAAGAATCTGACTGCAGCAGCTTGGGTCGCTGCTGAGGCTTGGACTCGATCCCCAGCCCGGCGCAGTGGGTTGGAGATCCAGCATTCCCACAGCTGTGGCTTGGATTCCGTCCCAGGCTCAGGAACTTCCATGTGACACGGGCCAATAAATAAATAAACAGACAAGCAAATAAATAATAAAATAAAATTGGGGAGAAGCTTTGGTTGAAACCTGATTTAGGAAAAAAAAATCCTTGAAAGGGAAGTGTTGATTTTTCTTAAAGACGATATTCTCAGAGACCTAGAAAAGGATGTCCCTGGTCCTGTTCGTTAGCATCCTCCTCTGTCTCCCAAGTAAGTCGAGTATTTGGTATAATTGGGAAATATTGTTTGTTTGGGGTTGGCCACTAGCTTCCTTTCTCCTCTTCCTCCCCCACCTCCTTGAGGCCTTTCTTGGCGACACCCCCTTTGCCCGCACAAAAGGATACAGAATCAAAAGGGCAGGGGAAGATTATGCTCCAGGAAGACCGGTTAATGCAGAGCTTAGGATCGAATCCCACCCTTATTGAAAAGCTGGGAAGTTTGCATTTTTTTTCCAATATTGTTAAGACAGGAAGGGATGAAACCACAGGATTTCTGGGGCCTCTTAAGTGATAACGTTCTGTTATGGAAAAGGGTTGTCAGTGGTAGTACCTGCTCCGAGGGCATCAATGACGAGGGTCAGGAGCACGCAGCCCCGGCTGGGATTCCGTTTGATTCAAAAGGGACTTACTGAATAGCTGCGACGGGCTGGCCCAGGGGAGGCATCGCAGGGCACAGAGAGAACTGTAGCAGGTACTCCCAGCCATTGAACTTATCTCAAAGTGAAAAAAGATTGAAAATAAAGGCTTTATCAATGTGACAGTCCTGCAAAGGGAACCCTCCTACACTGCTGGTGGGAATGTAAACTGGTACAGCCGCTGTGAAAAACAATCTGGAGATTTCACAAAAAAGTAAATATAGAACTACCATATGACCCAGCAGTCCCACTCCTGGGCACATATCCGGACAAAACTTTCATTCAAAAAGATACATACACCTCTGTGTTCATTGCAGCACTATTCACAATAGCCATGACATGGAAACAACCTAAACGTCCAATGAGATGAATGGATTTAGAAGATGTGGTCCATATACACAATGGAATACTAACTCAGCTATTAAAAAGGAAAAATAATGTCATTTGGAACGACAAGGATGCAACTAGAGAGTCTCATACTTAGGGAAGTAAGTCAGAAAGAGAAAGACAAATACTGTATGATATCACTTACATGTGGAACCTAAACTATGGCACAGACGAACCTATCTACAGAACGGAAACAGTCTCACAGACATGGAGAACAGACTTGTGGTTGCTTCGAGGGAGGGAGGGGGTAGGATGGATTGGGATTTGGGGTTGGTAGAGGTAAACTATTACATTTAGAATAGATGAGCAGGAGTTCCCACCGTGGCGCAGCAGAAATGAATCTGACTAGGAACCGTGAGGTTGCGGGTTCGATCCCTGGCCTCGCTCAGTGGGTTATGCATCTGGCGTTGCCGTGAGCTGTGGTGTAGGCTGCAGACGGGGCTCAGATCTGGCGTTGCTGTGGCTGTGGCGTAGGCCGGCAGCTGTAGCTCTAATTTGACCTCTAGCCTGGGAACCTCCATATGCCGTGAGGTCCTGTTGTACCATATCCAGTCACTTGTGAGAGAACAGGATAGACAGTAATACGAGAAAAAGAATGTATACTAGGTCACTTGGCTATACAGTCGAAATTAACAGAACATTGTAAATCAACTATAATAAATTAAAAAAAAATATGGCAATACCTAAATAGAACTTTACAGGGTTCAGATGACCTTGATAGACCGTGAGGCAATAATCCTATAATTACTGTCTATTACACAGGGGAGGAAATTTAGTTCACAGAAAAAAAGCTGTCTCAGAAAACTGCAAAAGAACGAAAGCTCCTCTCTGGCTGGGTGATCAAAATAAGTTTTACAGAAATGACTGGGAGTAAAACCTTGGTTCTGTTGCTCTTTTTTATGACTATTTTGTTTTATTGTCTTTTTAGGGCCACAACCGCAGCATATGGAGGTTCCCAGGTTAGGGGTCCAACTGGAGCTGTAGCCGCCGGCCTACACCACAGCTCACAGCACCGCCGGATCCTTAACCCAATGGATCGAGGCCAGGGATCGGACCCGCGTCCTCATGGATGCTAGTCGGGTTCGCTAACCCCTGAGCCATGACGGGAACTCCATGTGACCATTTTATGAATAGGCTGCCCTCCTCAGTTTAGTTTCTCTCTTAGCTGTGGAAGTCCCAGCATTATTTTTCCATAAATGGCAGCCGATTGCCTGATGTCATTCACTGTTGTGAAGCACATTACCTAATGGAAGTTGGACTGTTCCTAATATTACCTTTTTTCCCCCCAGGCTAGTGTTCATTTATTCCAACCCTAAAAAGTTTATTTAACCTAGCTCTAAACTGCGCTGCGCTGTGATGCCCAAATTTACCCAGCTCATCTATTCTATCTGCGGGACACATCAGCCCAGAACCCTAGAGAGTTCGGGAGAATTTTTGGCGTGTTGGGGTCTCTTGGTCCATGGAGTCGTGTTTATCCCTCATGCCGAGTGGTTGTGTACAGCTTTTGATGGGAAAAGCCTGACTTTCTGACCTTTTCCTAGCACTTAACTGGGACTTCGGGCTGCATTGTGTCGTTTGAAAAAGAATGTTCCTTCTCTTCCTCTGGGGCTACTTGGAGAGTTTTGCATTTCAAAATCGATATTCTTTGCATTTCAGAATCTCTAAGTTCCCAGCATCACACCTCCACATTCACCTCCCCCGACCCCCACAGCTTTAAAAGCAGACTACCAGGGACCAGAAGGCAGATAAGCGGGAGTGGATACGCCAGGGCGCTGTGGCTGGCTGTCCTCTGTGCGGAAGACGCACATGGCTTGCCCGCAGGATCTCCCCCTATTAATCAGCTCCTGTTGCCGCTGGAAGTCAAGCTCTCCTTCTCCAAGGGCGTCTTGTCTTTCTAGAAAGTGCTTCAAGGCTCTCCTCTTTGTGGAGCTGGATTCCTGAATTCTGTGAAGACTGAGGTAGGAGCAGTGGGGAAATGCGTCTGGCCCCCTCTCCATCTCCATCTCCTTTCTCGGGATCTCTCCCTTCAAGCAGGGGTGTTAGGTCACTTGGATCTCCAAGAAGGTCGGGAGTTAGATTGAACGACTAAAATAAAGGCGCACGTCTCTCGTTCAGTGAGGACAATCATGCTGTTTGTTTAACTTTTGGTTCTTCGGCTGTGATTCATGGGATTTTGTTTGTGTATTTTTTCACTGTAGGGTGGTCCAGCAGCTCCTCCTTTGGGAATAGAGAGAATGTCCTTTCCAGGGTGGGAAAAAAAAGTTATTTTAAAAAATGAAAAATTCTCTCCCAAAAAAAAAAAAAAAGATCGAATGTTCCCCCAACACACAAGTCAGTTTTTCTAGCCTTGCACAAAATCCCAGTCATTTACAAGCAGAGGAACCTGTTTAAGGAATGGCTGCGGAATTAGCAGCATCCAGATTCTTGGGCCTTAAGAGTTCTCAGGTGAAATCTGATCCTTGACTGGGAATTTTTTTTTCCTCTGATGGGTCGGAAGGCAGCCTACCCAACTGTGGAACAGAATTCATGTGGGTAGGAGTTCCTGTTGTGGCTCAGTGGTAATGAACCTGACTAGCATCCATTAGGATGTCGGATTGATCCTTTGCCCTGCTTAGTGGGTTAAGGATCTGGCGTTGCCGCGAGCTGTGGCATAGGTTGCAGGCATGGCTTGGATCTTGCATTGCTGTGGCTGTGGCGTAGGTCGGCAGCTGCAGCTCCAATTTGACCTCTAGCCTGGGAACCTCCATATGCCACAGGTATAGCCCTGAAAAGAAAAAAAACAAATGAAAAAAGGGAATCCATGCTGCTAATGTTCTGACGATTAACATTATGGTGATAAGAACCAGAAGTCATGTGCCTGCTCTCACAGAAAACACTTAAAAGCAGCTCCCATAAACACCCTCACTTAATAGGCAGAATAATTGGCCCAGAGAGCTTTTGAAGTTTATGATGACCTCTTGTAGGAATTTTCTCTCTCCTTTGAATCTCACCTGGACACACTCCGCTTTTGTCTTGGCTTCAAACCTTCAGTTATTCTAACTGCAAAAAAATATGATGTGATGTGACCGATATAGCCTTTTTATATTTTTCAAACCAACCAACTGAAAAAAAAAAGGGCATGCGGGCATGCAGAACTTCAAGTACAATGAATAAAACTGGATCTGCGTTGGCTGCAATGGTGGATGAAAGGCTTAGAGTCCTGCCCCCGCTCCCCCAGTCCTCCAAGGCCAAGTAGCTTCCCTCATTCATGAAGTAGAACCTTAAAGCTTCAAGAAACACAGTTTGAAATGCTCCGCAAACATTCGTCACCTGTAACTTCCTTTGGAGCCTGCTTTCCTTCTTGTTGTTGGGGGTCAGGAAGGAGTCACAGATCGAGAGAGGCTGCTTGAGAAGGAAGGAAGAGGTGGGGGCTCAGATCCAGCCCCCCTAGTCCTGTGGTCTCAGCACATTCTCCAGCCTTTGCTGTCTACCCTGAGAAGGTGTAAAGTACCCGGTCAGGGAGTAAGGATGGCTCACTAAAACCAGAAAGGCTGATCAGGCAGGGATGACGACTAAGGGAGAGCTCTGCAGAGCTCCTACGGGCAAATGACACTCTTGGGGCCCATCACGGAATTCTGTTGCAGCAAAGGGGCTCCAGAGAGCTTTGTTGCATTCACTTCCTTTTTTTTTTCTTTTTTCTTTTTCTTTTTACAGCCACACCTGCAGCAGCATATGGAAGTTCCCCGGCTAGGGATCGAATCGGAGCTGCATCTGCTGGCCTGCACCACAGCTATGACAACACTGAATTCGAGCTGCATCTGTGGGCTGCACTGCATCTCGCGGCACCACTAGATCCTTAACGCACTGAGCAAGACTAGGGATCAAATCCACATCCTCACAGAGTCAGCATTCTTAATCCACTGAGCCACAGTGGGAACTCCCCGTTCCGTCCATGTCTGAGCTGCAAGCACTGATCTTGCCTCCGCCACTGTCGTTGCCCTTCTGACCGTCAGCGCACCCAGCGCCTCCTGATAACTGGGGTTTACGGTGAGCATTAGGTAAGTTTTCCGTGCCTTTACCTGGAGTCGGTGCTGATTCCTCAAATGGTAACCTTGAAACTCACGCTCAGGAAATGTAAGACTCATGACCTTGAATAGTAACCTTGAAACTGGGTAACCTTCCACCAGCACCGCTGGTGCGGTGGCTTAAGCTTCCATCCATGCGACAGCCTTCACATCCATCTGAGTGTTCCTTTTCCCAGATTCCTAACTCTCTAGTGCCCAGCCTGGCTTCCTCCTCCTACCCAAACAAACTGCCCCTGCAAACTGAGAAAATGAATCGCTTTCTGGCTCCCGAGAGTAATTGTTCTGTTTATTTTCGTTGCTTTAAGATAGATATATTTTTCTTTTAGCTGGTTCCTGGTCTGAATGGCTCTGAATAGGATTCAAATATTATAGAAAAGCAGCAAACCCCCCCACCCCGCTTATGTTCCTTTCCCAAGACTCCAGGGATCAGGTTTCAGCTGACGTCTGCTGTGAAGTGCTACTGATCTTTCTGCGTATACCACCTCCTCCTGTGGGCTCCTTCCAAAGCCCATCCATCTCCTCCTTGACTTACGCGGTTCATTGGCTTGTTGGCTAGTGCAGCGACCTGGGCTTGCCAGGTGGTTCATGTGAGAACATTATTCTGGAGTCGTTAAACTCAACCAAGACCTGGTAGTTGAAGTGTAGCAATGGTGTTACTCGGGCTGGTGAGGAGCGCTGGTCAGTGTTACTCTGGGCCTTGCCCTTTGGGCCTGGGCATCCATAGCATGAACCTAAAGCCAGAGTGTCTCCTAAAGGTTTATTTCTTAATTTTTTTTTTTTTTTTTGTCTTTTTAGGGCCACACCCGCAGCCAATGGAGGTTCCCAGGCTAGGGGTCGAATCAGAGCTGCAGCTACTGACCTTCACCACAGCCACAGCAACACAGGATCCCAGCCGCATCTGCAACCTACACTGCAGCTCACGGCCATGCTGGATCCTTAACCCACTGAGTGAGGCCAGGGATCGAACCTGTGTCCTCACGGATACTATGTGTTTCCTCTGAGCCACGATGAGAACTCCTCCTAAAGGCTGATGATGTCACCTACAGATTAAGCCATTTTGAGTTTCTCAAACTTCTGAAGTGTGTGTGAGTTGCGCACTCAATGCAAACTTGAGTGTGAACGGAATATCATGTCTGTTTTTCTTCACTTAACTTGTATCTGAGTATAGTTCCTGTTCCACCGGGTATTGTGAAAGCCAGCCTCAGACATTCTTGAGGCTCTCTATCCTTCTTCAGAGTTTGGCAAAGCTTCCAGAATTTGACTCAGTGCCAACGCCAGGCCAACCCATCCCTTTTTTTTTTTTTTTTAACGCTGGTTACCACTGAGATGCCCGCTGTCCCAGCCCACGTGGTGAACCTGAATGTGCTACGTTTGTGCCAGACTTGGGTCACGGGAATCATGGGCAGAGCTGGGAGCCCTGGTGCCACCACCCAGTCATTTTAGATACACCCTGAAGCCATCACCTTTGATAGGTTGCCAACTCCCCTGGCAATAAGTCATATCCATAAATTACCTTGAAAGGCTTCCTTCTGTTCGGGCTTTGGGACAGCAGTGAATGGAAACTGAACATGTTTCCTTTATCTTTTGCCTCTGCCTCCCCGCAGCCCAACCCCTCTCTCTCTCTGGCCAGCGCTACTCGAGCTCTGGTCTCAGCTGCAGCATCTCTGACCAAGTTCGAGGTGTCGGTGTGCGGCCCCTCTCTGCCTGCCCCTTCACCTTCCTCCTACCTTGTATTCCAAGTATGATTTGCTTTGGGATCGGGTGGGAAAGCGTTGGAAATGCAGCATCTCAGACTCCATCCCTTAGCGGATTGCCGGAACAGAATCTTCATTTTCATGATATGCCGTGTGTGCCATCACAGGCCACCATATACACTCGCATGTCATTACAATGTGAGAGGCACAGACTTACTGGATCATGAGCTCCCAATCACAAGGATATTGTCTTTTCATGATCATGTCCCCTGTCACTGTGCCTACTCCATTGGCGGTCCCTCAAATAAATAGCTGCCCGAAAGCATCAAGAGCCTTTATTAGGGTAGAGACCAAACATTCAGTTGGCAATGGCTGCTATTAGAGGATGGATTTTACCTAGAGTGTGACATGGAGCTACTCAACGGGACCAAGCTGGGGGTGGAAGTGGGTCAGGGCACAACTTGGTGGAGCCGGAAATGGGGCGCTGGGCCAAGGCTGGGGAGCCAGGCCCACGGGTGTAATCACCAACTTCAGAGGCCAGGAGGGCAAGGTTGGAGAGCCTGGTCCAGGAGGGAGGAAAAAGACTGACCCAACAAAGCAGACGGCTGGGTGGGGACAACCTCTGTGACTTTTCCTGAAAGCCAGGACGGGAAGTCAGTTCGCACAGGTAGATTGGAACCCCAGCAGCATTCGTTTCCCACCCAGTACTGGAACCTAGATCAAAGACAAGGCAAAAAAAAAAAAAAAAGTCTGAACAGAATCTTTATTGTTCTCTGCATTCCTTTTCTGCACTTGAACTTGAGGGTAGAGGGATGAGAGCCAACAAATGGATTAAACTCTTCTCTCAAGTTAGGGAATCTGAGATTTTTAGTAGGGACTTTTAGACACCTGATTATGGCAAAGACATGCCCACTGGACTGACGTTAAGACACCGTTTGAGGAGCGCGGACAGAGAGGCAGCTGGCCCTGAGGAGATCGGGCTGGTCTGTGCTGACCTCTCTCTCCGGGCCGGTCACTCTGAGGGAATGTTTGATGTCATTCCCCAGGGAATTGTCTGGCAGGTGACGTGTCATTCTTACTGGCACTTTCTTTTACCTAGGAGATAACCAGGTGCGCTTAGGGGCTACTGGCACATTGGTGCCATATCAGTTACTGAAGGTTCTCCCTTTCGTACCATAAACCCTGTGGATTGTACCAGAGGGGATTAGCATTGAATCTAAGGTGGAGAAAACAAACTAACCAACCAATGGAAGCAGCAGAGTTCCCTGGTGGTGCATTGGGTTAAGGATCTGGCGTTATCACTGCTACAGCTCAGGTCGCTGCTGTGTGGCGGGTTCAGTCTCTGGCCTGGGAACTTCCACATGCTGAGGGCATGACCAGAAAGTAAAGAGAGAAAAAAAGGGGGGGGGGGTGGAAGCAGCAATGTCTTAGGGCTTCATCAAGGGATCTTAAACTCCACCTCAGATGGGCAAGAAGTCCAGCCTTGGAGGCCTTTTGCGCTCCCTGCCCTGGAATGCCCTGATTTGCTGTTGGGAGAGCGTGGGGCACTGTCTGCCCTTGCTTGTGGCAAACTTGGATGCCCTCTGCTGAAATTGGCACCCAGGCTAATCCAGTGTGTGCTTGCAAATTCCGTCTTGCCTACACAAGCATGAGCTTCCGTACAAAAAATTCCGTGTCCCTCTGCTTTCCATTCCCGTCCGCGTCTCTGTGCTTGTCATGAACTCAACTCAGAGAGAGAGCTTTTGCTTCCAAAGCAGCCCTGGGGGAGGGGAGCCAATGCTGATTGAAGCCAGGCCTCCCTTCTAGGTGGAGGAGGCTGCAGGAAAGGAAACGGTGCGGGCTGGGGAATGAGTCTCTAGGATCCCGGAGCAGCTCATTTTTCCCCTCGAATTCTGAGTTGGGCGCGGCAAGTGTCATGTATTATTTTGAGATCAAAATTCAGCTCAGCCTGGATTTCTTTGGAAGAAGCAGCAGCTGCTGCCTAGGCATGAACTCAGGCACCGTGACGGCCGATGGCGTTGTTATTCTCAAGTCAGCTTTGCCGGTCCCCGCAGGAGTGCGACCGTGTGCCCCTGGGAGGTTCGCCTCACAGCAGCCCACTCACCTGCCCGCGTCTGTGCGCACAAGCTCTGCCAATATATGCGGCACCTCAACCGAAGAGGGTTTGAAAAAAACTGTGTCTCCCCAAGACTCCTCTCCATCTATCAACACACACACACACACACACACGTGCACACACACACATATGCGTGCATGTGCCTTCCTGTCCTGTACATGCCAAGCAAAAATAAAAACAAAACAAAAACAATGACAACACCACATATGGCCACTTCCCCCTTTCTAAGTGATGCTTGTAACTGAGGAAACTGGATTTGAGTACCACTCAGTGCAGGTGACTTTATTTATACCAAGGTAAACAAACAGATGACGGTTGTGGGCTCTGGTGTCCACAAATGCTGGGTTGGGAGCCCAGTCCTGCCACTTTCAGGCCAGTTACTTAGCCTTACTGAGTCACTGAGTCCTCATGGGTAAATGAAGGTAATAACAGCAGTGACCCCTTAAAAGTTTCTAAGAGGATGAAATGAGACTTTATGTTTAAGGGTTTACCGCGGTCCTGTGCTCCAGCAAGCGCTGAGTAAAAATCAGATGTCTTGAAAATGGTCATCAGGAAGCAGATCTGCCTCTTCCTTCTGGAGGCGTCAGGTCTCCTCTGTGTCTGATAGGTCGGTTCCCAGTCAGTCCTCCCTACTTATTCTGTTCCTTTTCTGACCCCACATTTTGAGCTCTCTGTGGTTGGACTGATGAACAGATGGTAAGAGGCATGCTAGAAATATATCAAGTTTAGGAATACCTTGGGGGGAGGATGCTAAGGAAGGAAAAGGGAAGTGAGAAGAGGGCTGATGAAAAAGCCAGCAAGCTTTCTGATGGACACATCGAACCCTGTCTTCTACCTGACCCTGGCCACTTCCAGATCCCTAAAGCCCACATGTTGAACTTCAAGTGATAAGTGTGGGTCTACAATCCATTTTCAGCCGTTCTGGAATCCAGAAAAGATCTGAAAGCCCCAAGCGTTTTCATCTGGCATGAGGCTATTTATACTCTTTATGTATTTAATGTAGTATGAACATTCTTAGGTTTCACTGCAAATATATTAATGTGTTTTTTAGTCCAGATGCTGTCCCTGGGCCTGCCGAGGGTGTTATGTAATAGCAGTATACGTACCATATTCCTATTCTAAATTCTGAAAAATTGTAACTTCTAGAACTGAATCTGTCCCCTGTGACTTTGAATAGGATTTTTTTTTTTTTTTTGGTAACAAAAAACTAACCTGAAATAATTTAAGCCAACAAACAATACATCGGAAGTGGTCGGGGAGGAATTCATCCCAAGGCTTGCAAGCATAACCTCGGGGCAGAAATGCAGCAACCTTGCGCTGGAAGCAGAACTGGGAGACCAAGGATGCCTCCTCTGAAGTTCGAGTTCTTAGGGCACAAACCTGGGTGGCTCCCGTGGTTGCAGGAGTTATAGCCCTGGAGGCCACACCTATGGCAAGTGGTAGGAACTTAATATGTACACATCAACTCACGGATTGGCTTTCCAGCCTGATGGATGCCTTGCTTTGGTGGCCTTCGCAGATCGCACACCATCAGAATGTGACTTTTGTAGGGCCTCCATATGGTGGTCCTCCAAGATTCTGCTGTGCTCCCAGGTTTCTGGGCTGTGGTTCTGGGTCCCAGAGCGGTCTGTGACTGGTCCCTAATGATTGCTTCCGTGGGTCTGGTAATGGCAAGGGTCCCTTGGAGCAGATCTTGCCTAGAGCTGTGGGATTTGATTCACACAAGAACATATGAGACATGAAGCAAAATGGGAGAAGGATGGCAGAAAGCGGTTTGAGAGCGGGAGTCACTCAGGACGTGACGGGTTCCTCAGTATTTGTGGGGACATTCAGCTTCAGCCTGGCTTTCCTTGGCCAGCCGGCCCTGGGACCTGGCTTCACTTGGTCATGACTGTTTGGGATGAACTTTTCAATCAGCCTAATCATCTTCCTTCTGGATGCATTGTCTTTAGTCTTGGTGTCATTGTTTTGTTTGTTTGTTTGTTGTCTTTTTAGGGCCGCACCCATGGCATATGGAAGTTCCCAGGTGAGGGGTCCATTGGAGCTGAAGCTACGGGCCTATGCTACAGCCACAGCAACGCCAGATCCAAGCTGCATCTGCAACCTACACCACAGCCCATGGCAACCCCAGATCCTTAACGCACTGAGGGAGGCCAGGGGCTGAACCTGAGTTCTCATGGCTGCTAGTTGGGTTCATTACCGCTGAGCCACAACGGGATCTCCAGCCTTGGTTTCTTTGATAAGCCACAGAAGCCTCTCTAACTCTTCCTTTCCCATGTCCCTTCTCTTATCTAACAGGATCATTCCTACATAGACATAGGGGATGGCAAGAGGCTGAATCAGTGTAGACGATGACTAGCTGTCAGGAAGCTGGAGTTTAAGATACAGAAACAGACACCTGCCCCCTGTATCAGTGCGGACTGGAACCAGCCTTCCAGGTTCACGTCTTGGCTCGGCCACTTACTAGCCGTACAGACTTTGGAAACTACATTAACATCTGGGACCCTCATTTCTTCACCTGTAGCACAGGCACCTGGCACCTGCTGCATATAGTTGTTATAAGGATTAAATGAGTGAATGTATATAAAAACACTTAGAAAGTACCTGACATTTTAGGTTAACTTTTGATACTTTTCTCTTAGAAGCACAGAGTCTGAGTTAGATTCTTACTCATTCATGAAACAAATATTTATTTTGTGTCTTCTGTGTCTCCCACGTGAAGGCACTGTGTTTGAGCTGGTGAACAACTCATGTCTTTCAGTCCAGTGGTGAAGACAGACATTAAGCGAGATAGCACACGTGATGAATATTATGACCCACGCGTTCTGTTTTCTAAAAAAATGATCAGAAATCAGATACTAATAAATCCAACTTTATTGTCTTTTCTCTTTAAGTACTGCATGCTAAATACTTCATACATTCTCCAAGGATCGGGCAAAAGTAGAGGTGAGAGTGTCTTAGACCAATAGTGAGACGAGTTGTGGCTTGCTTGGGACAAGAAGTGATTTAAATCTTGGATAGGAGTTCCCTTCGTGGCCCAGTGATTAACGAACCCAACTAGGACCCATGAGAATGTGGGTTCGATCCCTGGCCTCGCTCAGTGGGTTAAGGATCCGGTGTTGCCATGAGCTGTGGTGTAGGTCACAGACATGGCTCAGATCCTGTGTTGCTGTGACTGTGGCTGTGGCACAGGCCGGCAGCTGTAGCTCCCATTCAACCCCTAGCCTGGGAACCTCTGTATACCGCAGGTGCAGCCCTGGAAAAGACAAAAAAAAAAAAAAAATGGCTATATAGCCCCATCTTTTTTTACTGCCTAGATATTTAAGACATATCCTTCAGACTTTTAGAAGTACATTTAATAATATTTTTAAAATTATTTCTTCACAAATTGTTTCTGTAACTGCAGTTTACAGGCAAAGTAGATAGAATTGGTGGTATACGTGCTTCGACCAGTTTTAGGATTAGCTCTTGCAGATACAGTCTTTTCAAAGGCTCATTCATCAGTATTCATCAGAGGCTCCTCTCGCAAGGACTGTCATACAAAAGGCTTAAGAAGTGCGTCACTCTGCCTGAATTTTTTGGCAAAATATCAAACGACATATTGCAAAAGCATACAAACAGAAAGATAAAAATCTGTCTTCAGCTGTCTTGATTAAATATGATGCCTTGGTAATACCCCACCAATATCTTTAACTGCTCAGGGTACCTAATTTTAACCTAGCTCAGCCTCTATCAGTAGAATTCGAAAAATGGCACCAAGATAGGTATGCAGCATATCTTGCATTTATCAAATACCTCTGTTGTAAAAGTCTCCCCTGAAAGTAAAGAGTAGCTTGCACTGAATATGATTTCTGCGTGAAATGGCAGGCATTTGATTTATTTTAATGCAGAGACAATGAAATGAATGAACTCAGAAAATGTTGGGAAATGAAAGCCAAGCGTACATTGTTCAGCCAGCCATCTATTTGGAAAGCAGCCTCAGCCCCAGGTTTGTAAGCTGAACTGACTTTAGTCCATTTGTAACTTCCTGCCCTAAGGAGGGGTGTCTGTTCATTCACTGATTTATGCATTTATTCATTCAGCCACTCAGCAGTTTTGATGGAGCCCCTGTCAGCTTCTAGGCACTGCTGTGACTTTTATTGAGGATGTTACTGACTTAGGTTCTTAGACTCTTTAATCAATAGAAATTGATAAGAGGCCCGTGGAGGAATTCAGGAAAGGCTTTACTGGGACTTGCAGCAGAGGGAGTAAAAACAAGGGACAGGTTTTGCCTTCCTCGCTCCCTAGGAAGGAGTGAGCCAGTCCCTTAGGTGGCGTGAGGGTGGGAGCAGACCCGTGGGTGGAGTGGAAGGGTGGCCTAGGTGGTCTGACACCCTTGTCGTGATTCTGTTTACAGGGATCATGGGCAGTACCCTGCTTTTGTTCCAGCACCCCAGAAGTGACAGTCGATTCTGGCCTTTTTGTGTCGTATTGCTCATAATTTGCCCCACCTGCATGTGCATGCAGTGCTCTTTAGTCCCATACGGTTTCTTTGAGGTCTGTTACTCAAGGAGACATTTGTCCAGGTGCCAGCACTGCAGCAAAAGGTCCCGGGTCCCGGGCCCCAGCCTGTCTCAGGGACAAGACATATTCTCACTCTCATTGAGTCTCTGTCTGAGTGGCAGAGGCAGGCAGACTGCAATCACGTTTAAACTGTCAGGTGGAGATCTGTGCTGTGAGGAAAAGTCACTGGCGGGTGACAGAGTGCTGCTGTATAAGCAGCGAGGCCACGCTGAGAAAGCGGTGTTATTGGAGCGGCATCTGAACGGCCTTAGGGACAGAGACCTTGGACATCTGGAGGAAGCACGCCCCCGGCACTGGGAACAGCAAACGCTGAGGTCCTGAGCGGGGAGCCTGCTTGGAACCTTCAAAGCACAGCAGGAAGGTGTGGCTGGAGCGAGGCAACTGGGGGAGCGGAGGAGGGCGTCGCGTTGTGAAAGACCTTCTGTAAACCTCAGGAAAGTTTCAGATTTTATTCGGAGGGCGATGGAGAGCCAGAGAAGCGGTTTTTGCTTGTTTGTTTGCTTTTTAGGGCCACACCCGAGATATATGGAGGTTCTCAGGCTAGGGGTCTAATCGGAGCTACAGCTGCCAGCCTACACCACAGCCACAGCAACACAGGATCCGAGCCGCTTCTGCAACCTACACCACAGCTCACGGCAACGCCGGATCCTTAACCCACTGAGCAAGGCCAGGGATCGAACCCTGCAACTTCACGGTTCCTAGTCAGATTTGTTTCCAGCATGCCACAACGGGAACTCCCAGAGAAGGATTTTAAGTGGAGATGTGAAGTGATCTCCCTTGATTTTAAAAAAGCAAGAAACCACTCTAGCTGCCGCATGGGGAACAGCATGTTTTAAGAAGAGCAGTGGGTGTGAGCAAAAGGAGTTGCGTGGTTTGTGCCACCTTCATCTAGCTCTTTGACCGCAAGCACAACTCCTCACCTGTAAAAGGGAGGTGAGAATACCGCTGGGCCCCGTGAAGAGAGGCTGGGTGCAAGGTGACGCTCGTGCACGGTGGCGGCCTCCCAGTGCAGATGAGGTTATTGTTGTTGTTAGGCGCTGGGTCAGTGACCTATGTTGTTGATCTTCCTATTTTCTCACCCCAGAGGGTTGGTATAAGGGTCACTGGAGATCATATATGTAAAGCGTCTGGCTCAGTAGACATGGGTTCACTTTGCCATCTTTGTCCAGAGCACTGGCTACTTTCTTCTCCCCTGGGGACTCTGAGCAGGAGTTTAAAGGCATAGAGGGTGTGTTTTGTAAAATCTCAGGGACAAGACCTATTGATTCCTGGAGGCTGGGGTAGGAGGCTCTGAGCAGAGGAGATGTAATCACGTCATTCAAACCTCACTTGATCATTTCATTTCAAAGAGGGTCTCTCTCTTTCCTTCTCTCTCCCTCCCTCTGCCCACCCACCCCCCTTGCGTCCTTCATTTCAGGCTTTTGTGTTTCAAAAGTAATATTTCCTGGTGCTAGTAATGTAAGCAATTCCAAGTGTCTCGGTAAAATTAAGTTTCTTGGAGTTCCCGTCGTGGCGCAGGGGAAACGAATCTGACTAGGAACCATGAGGTTGCGGATTTGATGCCTGGCCTCGCTCAGTGGGTTAAGGATCCAGCGTTGCCCAGAGCTGTGGTGTAGGTCACAGACATGACTTGGATCCCGCATTAGCTGTGGCTGTGGTGTAGGCCGGCCAGCTGTAGCTCCGACTGGTCCCCAGCTGGGAACCTCCATATACCATGGGTGAGGCCCTAAAAAGCATGCATGCATGCATGCATGCATAAATAAATAAATAAACAAATAAATAAATAAAATAAAGTTCATTTCACTCTCCAACTCAGCCCAATCCCAAACTCCAGGTGTAAATAAAGATGACAGTTTAGTGTAGATCTTCTTGAGTTTTCCCTGGCCTATTCAATCATGAACACATTTACAGATTTATGGTGGTATTTGAATTTATTTTGTTTTGCAAAAATAAAGAGGAAAAAAAAAAGACTCCAGGGGTTCCAGGAAGGTCTTCAAATTATATCTAAAGTATTTAGGAATGCATTTTCTAGGTAGAATCTCTATAGCTTTATCAGATTGTCAAAGGAGTCTGATAAAGTGCAAATTTTAAGCACCAGTTATTTTACACTTCCTAAAATCCTCAGAGGTGGAGATTACCTCACATATTCTGAGGTCCCTCTATTATTGCTGGTTCACCTAATTCCAAGAAAAGCTTTTTTTCTCTGATTTGCCACTTATTGGATTTCTCTTATCAACTGATCCTCAAGCATAAATAAACTTAGAATTAAATCTTGACGATCTTCAAGATCATGAAGTAAAATCTTAATGTTTAAAAGAAATTCTTGAATTTCTTTCCATGAGTATAGTTTATTAAATTTAATTATTCAGAATCCAATAATACTTTTATATGCTACATAGTTTTGTCAATCAGAATAGTATATTAACCTCAAATACATTTTTGTCATATAATTAGAGGATAAAAACATATGGCCAGTCCAAATATCAACAGAAGTTATTTGCTTGTTTACTTACTTGTTTACTTATTTATTTATTGCTTTTTATGCCGGCACCTGCAGCATATGGAAGTTTCCAGGCTAGGGGTCGAATCAGAGCTGCATCTGCTGGCCTACAGCCACAGTAATGTGGGATCCGAGCTGTGTCTGTGACCTACACCACTCCCCCGGCAAAGGCAGGTCCTTAATCAGCTGAGCAAGGCCAGGGATCACACAGCTGCGTCTTCGTGGATACTAGTCAGGTTTGTTACCACTGCACCACGATGGGAACTCCTCAACGAAATTTAAATATGGATAACTCAGCAGTGACTGCATATGAAAAGTAAATCTAATCCTATATTTGCATCATGAGTTAGCTAAATAAATAAATGCATAAAACCTTTGATTAAAATCTGAATGAGTGTTAGACTCCACTCATCTTGCAATTTAGAACCAGATGTGATGAAATCGTATTTTTCTCAGCAAGGCACCACTTCAGTACAGCAGTCGCACATCTGTTTGGTTGTTCCCAGAGGATGCAGTGGTTTTTCAGATCTAAAGCCAGATCCATTTGAATCAGCCAGGACCTTTTGCATTTGAAAGTGAAAAATGAGGCTCTTTCTTACACAGTTAGTTCTGCTAGCATGTTGGGTCAATTACTGCAAACTTTAGACTGACAGAAAATCCAAGTCCCCACCTCATTTATTTTTTTCCTGTCCAAAGCTGGTTTTATACGTGTGTGTGTGTGTGTGTGTGTGTGTGTGTGTGTGTTTGTATATATCATATAGGTATGTGTGTGTATATATATTATCAGTGGGAAAAAAAAGTTTGAAGAAAGCGTCATAGATGGGAAAATTTAGAGACCACAAAACCAAGTTTTAATTTTGACAATTTTATTTTATAATTTGAAATTTAGTAAGTCTAGACTTACAGATAAATTGCAAAAATAGTACACAGCCATATACCATTCGCCCAACTTCTCCTAATGTTAACATATAACCTCAGAGCAATTTTCAGACCAAGGAAATTGACATTGAGGAAGTCGTAATTCTTGATAATTTTTCTGAAAGCAAATGGTAAAATTTCACTTTCTGCCTATGTTTGAGGAAAAAAAATCGGCTTCATCTTTAACAGAATGGACATATACATAAAACAGTCTTATAAAAATTCCTTCATTCTAAAGAACTTTAAAGCCATCTGTAGAGTACCGTTCAGCCAAGTGCTCTTGCAGGTTCCGCCTTCTCCACGTTTTTGTTAAGAATCTTGAAGATCTGAACAGCGGTTCCTACAAACAGCTGCTCGGAAGGCCTACGTGCCTCTGACTTACGGAGGAGGAGAAAAAACTTGTGACCGCATCATCTCAAGTTTATGTTGCTGATTTAAGTAGTGAGGCAGCACTTTGAAAATTACACCGTGTGTAACCCGTTCTTTATCACCAAATCCAAGGCCACGGGGAGTATAAACTCAGTAGCACGAGCCACGAAAAACTGTCCTTCATTCAAGACACTGATGTTTTTATTTTTTTATTTATTGCCTTTTTCTAGGGCCACACCCATGGCATATGGAGGTTCCCAGGCTAGGGGTCTAATCAGAGCTATAGCCCCCAGCCTACGCCACAGCCACAGCAACGCGGGATCTAAGTCGTGTCTGCAACCTACACCACAGCTCACGGCAACGCCGGAGTCTTAACCTGCTGAACAAGGCCAGGGATCAAACTCGCAACCTCATAGTTCCCAGTTGGATTCGTTAACCACTGAGCCGTGACGGGAACTCCAAGATGCTGATGTTTTTAGCCTAATCCCTGTGTTAGCTTTGCTGAGGTAAGGGGTGATTCTCTAGGGAATCAGAATCATCCAACTGCCCGGCCCTAGATGAATGGACTCTACGAGTTTTGGATTGGACCCTGGGCAGCTGCAAACATCTGTAACAACCTGGTGTTAAGATGAATGAGCCCTTTGGGTCTGCAGCTGGCTTACGTCGCTGGAACTTGGCCTCTGTCCATCAGTAGAGAATAGAAACGCAGAGACAAGAGTTTGGGGACAAGGAGCAACACAATAGCTGTATTGCTTTGCCAGGTAAAGGAAGACTAACGCCCTAAAGACTGTGCCCGCTTTGGAAGAGATTAGGAGGTGGTTTTCCAGTTTGGGAGTGAAAAATAATAGCCACAGATAAGGATCAGCGTAGAGGCAGGCTTGCGTCCTTCTTCAAAGCTGATGTTTAGTGCCCCCAGACCAGTTCTGGAATGAAGAAAACTTCATCAAGTTGTTTATATCTCCCATTCATTGGGGATTTTAGTTCTGCAGAAGAGCTCAATGATATTATTAAGTATATTCCTTGAGGGGGAACCAGACTCTGCCCCAAGCCTGCACTGTGGCCTCTTGACTTCTCCCTGATCTCTGCCTCCCCTCCCTTCCCTGACTGGCTACTGTTTGAACCTGCTCTTTGGAACTCAGGGAAGGTCATGGAGGCTGAATGAGGCCTATTTCCTAAAATGAAGGGACACAGAAGGGCTTTCTGCCCGGGAGCCCATAGGGCCCTGCTTGGTTTCACTTGCGTCCACTAAGACCCTGTGGCTTTAGACAGACGCTTCTGTTCTGAACGCTGGGATTTAAATCAGTTTCTCGCTGCCTCTCGCCAGAGGTGCTGGTCATTCACGGTCATGCCCTGAGCGCCTCTGAAGCCATGGAATGGTCCCCTTAGACGCTGGCATCTAGTGACAAGAGTAGGCCGATATTTGATGCTTGGAAAAGCCAGGGCTTTCCTTGGGAGGCAGCAGCAAGAGAGACCGTGTGTATCCCTCCGTCAGAGCCCAGTCCCTGTTTATGGAGCCAGGCCTGGCGCAGAGATGTCAGCGGATACTTTATGGTTCCCATGCTGAATGAAAGCTTGACTCTAGCCAGCGCGTATGTCGGTTTTGAAAATACATCTCAGATTCTGGTATGGGCCTTGTGTTCGTTGAAACACCTCCGAGCAACCAAAGCTCTCTGGAAGACTGAACATCGCCTTGGCAACTTGCTAAAGTTTGGATTTATTAGTGCCCGCCCGCTTCCTCTCCGAGCCAAATCTGCTTCTCCTGCAGGCTTCTCCGGTACACAGTTCTGCTAAAATCTTCTACCCAGTTGCTTGGAAACCTCGAGAGAGCCTTGATGCCTCCCCTCTCCCTTGCCCCCACTTTCAATCTATCTTCAGACCCTACTGCTTGTACCTTCTGATGCGTGTCGAGTTTCTTCATTTCTCTTCATGTCTGTAATCATCTCTCAACCAGAGTATCATGCTACCTTCCAATATTAAGTCTCTCGGCTTCACTCGTAACCCCTCTCCAGTCCATTCTCTTCAGAATAGCCCAAAACAAGCTTTTAAAACAAATCAAGCTGATAGAGATGAAGCAGGGTCCTTAATACAGGTAGCTGTAGAAGTCCCAGTAGGGGACCGTAAATAAGAGAGGGAAACTTAGGACACTTTGGGAGATCACTGTAAGTTAATAAGCTCTCAAGCAAGCCATCAGATGATCCAGCAATCCTACTCCTGGGCATCTATTCACAGAAAGCCATGACTCGAAAAGACACATGTACTCCAGTGTTCACTGCAGCACTATATACAGTAGCCAAGACATGGAAACAACCTAAATGTCCATCGACAGTGGAGTGGATAGGGAAGATATGGTACATATAAGTAGTGGAATATTACTCAGCCATTAAAAGGAAAGAAATAACGGCATTTGCAGCAACATGGACCTAGAAATTATCATGCTAGTGAAGTCAGTCAATGAGACACCAACATCAAATGCTATCACTTAAGTGTAGAATCTAAAAAAAGGACACAATGAACTTCTTTGCGGAACAGATACTGACTCACAGACCGAAAAACTTATGGTTCCCAAATGAGACAGGTTGGAGGATGAGGGGAATGCACTGAGGGTTTGGATGGAAACGCTGTAAAATTTAATTGTGACGATTGTTGTACAACTATAAATGTAAAAAAAAAATTCCTCGAGTAATGAAAAAAAAGAAAGAAAGCCATCAGAACATTGGGGAATGAAGCAGGCTTGCCTAACCATAAAACAATACACAAAAGCATGAGATATGCCTCAGGTCATTAAGTGAAAGTTAAAATGAGGCCTGCATTCAAGTTCAGCAAGATAATGATCCTTAGGACTAAGGACAGGAATTTAAGGGAAAGATGACGTTCCAATATGTTACCACCCTTTGGCCAATGGGAATAAGCACCATGGCAGTCCTAGTTTGACCCCGTAGGGTCTAATACTCTTACGCAATACAAAGGAGGAGCTGGTGATATAAGCCTGATGTCTACTTGAGTGAGGAAGGAGGTGGTCTCTCTTCCTCCCAGTCTCTCTCTCTCTCTCTCGCTCTCTCTTTCTTTCTCACACACACACACACACACACACATCCCAATTCTGTAATGAGAATGAATTCAATAATCATAACATTCAAAGATAAGACTCCCTCCCACCCTTGCCCCCACCTCTCGGCTGTGCTAAGATTTGCACTTGGGCTCCTGGCCTCAGGGAGTGGATCAACAGAAATACAGTAGGATTCCACGCCCGTTACACAGTTTCCTGCCTCTCCCACTACTGACTGCTATTTTGGACCCGCCAGGGTCAAAGCATTAGAGAGGGAGGAGGACACGGAGGACAGGAGTGTTGTCACTTAGTTAGGTGGCTGCAGGCCCTTACTTTGTTCATCCTACAGATGGATAAAGCTAACTCTGAACTGAGCTCTTCAAAAATGAATCCATCTGAATGGATGGTCCAGCTTGGTTCATTCAAGGTTGTCTGCTGAAAGGGGGACACACAGTGGAAGAGCTGGTGGGTTTCAGTTTTATTCAGGGTCCTTACTGAGGATTGAAGCCCAGGAAACAGCTTCTCAGTGGCTTCTGAGAGAACTATTCCAAAGAGGTGGTGTGAGACGCCAGCGTATGTGACTGGTGGCAAGAGAATCCGTGCAGTCAGGCTCACATATCACTGAGACGTTACTGCTAGACACAGGAACAGACACCCCAGTTAGTGATTTCAGTGCTTTTATGTGTATGGGAAGACACAAAGATCTAGGTTCATTCAAACTCTTCCTCAGATATACATCTAACTATCTAAGGGGTCTATCTTTCGAAAGCACGGAGTACCTCATCCTGTTTTTTTGTTTTGGTTTGTTTTTTTGTTTTTTTCCTTTTTAGGGCCACACCTGCGGCATATAGGGGTTCCCAGGCTACAGGCTAGGGGTGAAATCAGAGCTGTAGCCACTGGCCTACCCCACAGCCACAACAATGTGGGATCGGAGCCGCACCTGAGACCTACACCACAGCTCACGGGAACGCCGGATCCGCAACCCACTGAGTGAGGCCGGGGATCGAACTCACAACCTCATGGTTCTTAGTCGGATTCATTTCCACTGTGCCACAATGGGAACCCTGCCTCATTCTGTTTTTAATCCTGATTTCCTTTTAGGGTGCACTGTCTGTCTGTGACTATGACAGATTAAGGCTAATGACTTAATTTTTAGAGAACTAGATGGTGGATGACATGCTTTGTTTCCCATGGTTCAATCAGCTGTGGCTGTAGAGGGGTGATTTCCCAATAAGGAGGGCCTCCATGGAGCATAAACACCAATGGGAGGAGTTCCCTGGTGGCCTAATGGTTAAGGACTTGACATTGTCACTGCTGTGGCACGGATTCAGTCCCTGCCCCGGGAACTTCTGCATGTCATGGGCACAGCCAAACAAACAAACAAACAAAAAACCAAAAAAAAACAAAACCAAACAAACAAAAAACCACCAATGGGATGTGTGCATGTCCTAGGAGTCTAAGGAATAGACAGCTACAAGCTAATCTCTTAGTGACTAGGCCCTGGTAAACTAAGTTAACCGGCCAGGGTTACCATTTCTGTTTAAAGCAGGACGGCCGTAGCCCTCACCTTCATCCTGAGCTGATTCCGCTCAAGCCCTCAACTCTGATTATCATCATTCTCTTCCTATGGCAGAAATAAGGACATTGCCTTCCTTTTGATCAATGGCTAGAAGTCCAGAAGGCTTGCTTTGGGGGAAGCGGAAGTCAGTACATTAATTTAGAAGAAAGGAAGGAAGGAAAGGAAAGAGAACAGAAGGGAAGGAAAAGGAAGAAACCATAAAAACTGCAGAGACAAAAATGTAACTCCTAGTGCTGGACGCGTCCTCATGGCACTCAGCGCAGAAAAAGGATAAGTGTCAAGAAGGGGCCGTTGTGTAATAATAAGGCCGGGAGAGATGGGGGTGTCACCACAGAACCCATCTCGTCCCCTATTAGAAGTCAACCAGGAGTTTTTAAGATGTTGCTTTGGAAAAGGTGAAGAGAGGAACCTGGCCAAGCAACCTGTTTCTGATTCCTGGGATTCTGAGTTACACCGTTTTTTCTTTGGTCCGCTGCTGTGGCAGGCGGATGTTTCCGTGTTTACTCTGAACCTCAGCTGCGGCCACACCAGATCCTTTAAACAACACTGTGCCCCTGGGGATCGAACCCATGCCTTGTCAGCAAGGCAAGCCACCACAGTCAAATTCTCAACCCGCTGCACCACAGCAAGAACGCCCTCCTTGTTTTAATTTAATTAATTTATTTTTAATCATGTGAGATGATTTTAAGACAAAGCTAGCCTTTTTTTTTCATAACCTTTGCTCCATATTATCCTGCCACATACTATCTGAATTTTGTTTCATTTCATTTTGTTAGACTGCATAAAGCACCACGAATAATAGATTATTGGGGGAGTACCCTTTGTGGCTCAGCGGTTAATGAACCTGACTAGGATCCATGAGGATGTGGTTACTGTCCCTGGCTTTGCTCAGTGGGTTAAGGATCCAGTGTTACCATGAGCTGTGATGTAGGTCGCAGATGCAGCTCAGATCCCCAGTTGCTGTGGCTGTGGCGTGGGCCGGCAGCTGTAGCTCCGATTCGACCCCTAGCCTGGGAACCTCCATATGCCACAGGTGTGGCCCTAAAAAAAAAAAAAAGCATAAATAAATAAATAATTGGGGGCTAACAAGCAGCTTTCTTTCCCCTTAATTCATAGGGCTTTATTTTGTAGAGCAGTTTCAGCCTTGCAGAAAATTAAGCAAATAATGCAGTGTTGTCATCTACTCCTTACACCGCTCACAATTTCTCCCGTTGTTAATATCCGGCATTAGTGTAGTATATGTGTTATAGCTGATGAACCAAAATAGATTTGTTATTGTTAATTAAAGTCTGCAGTTTACATTGGGGTTCACGGGGTTATATAGTTCTACTGGTTTTGAGAAATGCATGAGGCCAGGTATCTACCAGCACAGTAGCAAACAGAATACCATCACTGGACCCCGAACCCCCCTGTACGCTGTCTTTTCATCGCTCCCCTTTGCTTACTTATGACTGACGTATATTTTTCCACCTCCAGTGTGGGTTCATGAGTACAGTTTGCATTGCTTTAAATTTTCAAAAGACTCTTGCCAAATGCTGGTGGTGATCAGCAGGGAAATACACAGAGACAATTTCAAAGTCTAAGAATAAGTACAGTGGTGTTCCCATCTTCGCTCAGCGGAAACAAATCTGACTAGCATCCACAAGGACGCAGGTTCGATCCCTGGTCTTGCTCACTGGGTTAGGGATCCGGTGTCGCCATGAGCTGTGGTGTAGGTTGAAGATGTGGCTCTAATCCCACATTGCTGTGACTGTGGTGTAGGCCGGCAGGTACAGCTCTGATTCCACGTCCAGCCTGGGAACTTCTATTATGCCATGGGTGAGGCCCTAAAAAGACCAAAAAAAAAAAAAAAATGAAAAATAAGTACGGCGTGTACTCTGATAACACCTGTCCTGCTCCCTGGACTCCCTTGCCCGTTCAAGACCTCACCCTGGCTTCTGATCCCCGCACTGTAATCCCGATAGGTGAATTCCAATCTGCAAGCACTTTGCTAGGGAAATTAGAGGGCACTGATTCCCCACTTAAATCCTCCTTCCTAGACATTTTGAACCTTCTCCGGGACCAACAGGGAGCTGGATTCCTCTCCTGCAGGAGGGTCCTTCCCTCCAAGCCAGCGGACTTTCTTTAAAAACGGAGCTATTACATCTTTTTCCTGATGATAAACTGATGATGCTCACCTTAGAAAACCTGGAAAATCTGGAAACATCTGTGTGTTACTTTTAGATGTGCCAGCCTGAACAGCCGGGCGGCGACGGAGGTGCAGAGCTCTGGTCAGAGCGGTAGCCCTTGAGTAGTCAGCTTGCCTGTGCTTAATTCCAGAAAGATGCAATATGTATATACACTCATCACAAGGGCAAGTGTGCTTCTAAAAAAGAAAGGGGAGTTCCCTGGTGGTGCAGTGGGTTAAGGATCCAGCATTGTCAGTGCCATGGCATAGGTTTGATCCCTGACCCAGGAACTTCCGCATGCCAGGGGCCCGGCCAAGACAAAAGAAAAAAAAAATACTCAAAAAAAAGAATTTCCTATTTATTTACTTATTTGCTTTTCAGGACTGCACCTGTGGCATATGGACGTTCCCAGGCTAGGGGTCGAATCTGAGCTGCAGCTGCCAGCCTACACCACAGCCACAGCAACATCAGATCCAAGCGGCATCTGCAACCTACACCACAGCTCGCAGCAACACCGGATCCTTAACCAGCTGAGCAGGGCCAGGGATTGAACCCACATCCACATGGACACTGGTCGGTTTCGTTACCACTGAACCACAGCGGGAACTCCTTCATCAAACTGTATTTATTACGTTTGCACTATGCGGCCTATACATTTAGGTATAAATAAGCACTCCCCTCCCACCCCCACCCTTTCCAGCTGGATAAAGGATGCGGTGAGTGAAGCTGGCACTCTCGTGGGAAACTGGCATCTTGTCTTCCCTAAGTGTCTCGGGACAGAAATGTTTGTTCACCTTGGAATCAAATGACAGAATGAATATGCATGTATCCCAGACCCTGAGCACCCCCAATAATTGGTTGCCGACTTCTTGTTTGGGGGCTGATTTCCTTTACGATCAAATTTTTTTAAAAATCTACCCCTTTTTTTAAATTCTTTTTTTTTTTTTTTTTTGCTTTTTAGGGACACACCTACAGCCTATGGAGGTTCCCAGGCTAGGGGTCAAGTCGGAGCTGCAGCTGCCGCCCTACACCACAGCCACAGCAACTCAGGATCTGAGCCGTGTCTGCGACCTACACCACAGCTCACGGGAATGCCAGATCCTTAACCCACTGAGCGAGGCCAGGGCTGGAACTCGCAACCTCATGGTTCCTAGTCAGATTTGTTTCCGCTGTGCCATGATGGGAACTCCCTAAAAAATCTATTTCTTTTATTGTGCTAAAATACACGTAACATAAAATATACATTCTCACTATTTTTAAGCGTACAAACCAGTGTATTTACTACGTTGTGCATTCAGTGTGATTCAGCCGTCACCGCTAGCCATTTCTAGCACCTCTTATCACCCTAAATGTAAACTCCAACTCCCGTTAAACACAACTCCCCATTTCTCCCTCCTCCCAAGCCCTGCTTACTTTTCTACTTTCTGTCTCTATGATTGGCCAATTCTAGGAACCTCATGTGAGTGGAATTATATGATATTTGTTCCTTTGCGTCTGGCATATTTAACTTACCATAATATTTTCACACTTCTTGCATGTATCAGAATTTCATTCCCTTTTTAGGCTGAATAATATTCCATTGCGCATATACATCACATTTTTGTTTGCCTGTCCATCTGTTGATGGACATTTGGGGTATTTCCACCTTTGAGCTACTGCAAATAATGATGCTATGAATATTCATGTACAAGTAACTTCCCAAATCCCTGCTTTCAGTTCTTTTGGGTATATACTTAGGAGTGGCATTGCTGGACCATGTGATAATTCCGTCTAACTTTTGGAAGAACTGCCAAACTCTCTTTTCCACAGTGGCTGCACTATTTTACATTTCCACCAGCAGTGCACAAGGGCTCCAATTTCCCTGCATCTTCTCCAACACTTGTTATTTTCACTTTTTGTTTTGTTTTGTTTTGCTTTTTAGGGCTGCACCCACGGCATATGGAGGTCCCAGGCCAGGGTTGTATTGAAGCTACACCTGCCTGCCTGCACCACAGCCACATCAATGCAGGATCTGAGCTGCATCTGCGATCTGCACCACAGCTTAAGGCAATGCTGAATCCCCAACCCACCGAGCAAGGCCAGGGATTGAGCCCTCATCATCGTGGATCCTAGTTGGGTTCATTAACCACTGAGCCATGAAGGGAACTCCTCCATTTTTAAAAATAATAACCATCCCCGTATTTCCTGTTGTGGCTCAGCAGGTTAAGAATCCAACTAGGATCCATGAGGATGTGGGTTCGATTCCCGGCCTTACTCAGTGGGTTAAGGATCCAGCATTGTTGTGAGCTGCAGTATAGGTCATAGACACAGACACAGATCTGGTGTTGCTGTGGCTGTGGTGTAGGCCTGCAGCTGCAGCTCTGATTCTACTCCCAGCCTGGGAACTTCCATATGTTGTAGGTGCGGCCCTAAAATGCAACAAAAATTTTTTAAAAAAACTAATTATAAACCATTCTAATGGGTACGAGGTGGTACGTCATTATGCTTTTTTTTTCTGTTTTTTTTTAAGGTCGATCAAACCTTTTAAAGCCAATCTTTATGTGGTTGTGGTCACCTCTGAATTAGTATTGTGTAATTTAACTCTTGTTTGACTCCAGCTTTGAGTCAAACAGCTCTGAGCTTAAACTCCAGCCGGAAATCAGCTCCATGAGGGGCAGAATTTTAGGCTGTTTGGTTCACTAATGTATCCCCAGTGCCTAGAATGATGACTGGCGCATAGCAAGAGCTTGATATTGTCTATTGCATGGATGAATCCCGCCGCTATCAATTACTCGCTTTGCGAACCTGACTGAAGTTAATAGCCTAAGCCTCGGTTTCCTCACCCATAATAAAGGAAGAAAGACGGCTCCCTCTGCCAGGGCTTTGTGAGGGTTAACTGCAGCAGTGCCTACAGAGCATGAGCGCCGCACCCGCCACCTAGTAAGCGCTCTGTAAATGGTAGCAGCGTGTCTGTTATAACTAAGCAGGGGGCTGCTCACACTGGCCAGGCCAGTGCAGGGCCCTGTCTGCAGCACGGTGGTGGGTTTAAGAGGCAGGCAGCGTGGGTTCAGGGATCTGGGCAGCTGTGATGCTGAGCCGGAGCTTTGTAGCAGGAAAGAAGGGGAAGTGCTGCAAAATCCATTAAACCCAAAGCTCCCCAGAGCCCACGCACCCCTGGCAGTGATGCCGGGGGCCCAGACGGAGAGAGAAGAACCAGGAAGATCCTGTCAATGGGAAGATCCACCCAGCGGTACCTTAACGGCAGAACAGGCGCCGCGGGGTTACAGCAGGAGGAGCGCTCGGTGGGGATTAACGCCCAGTGATTGATGGTGGGTCTTGTAGCTGCAGCTACCACATTCTTTCAAGATGCATAATAACGCACTGGGAAATATTTTCACGTATCCAAGTGATAATGGAATCCTAGTGTCCCAGGTCCGGGAGGAAGTAGACTGAATGAGGGGAAAGCGGGGTGTTCCCCCTTCGCTCAGGTGTTAGTAGAAAATGCATCTCCCATCTGGGCGCCAATCCCGGGAATTTAAGCAGGCTGGAGGCTGCGTCCCCTGTGCTCTGTTCCCTGTCGAGTGTCAAGCACGTTTCTCTCAGGAGGAGGAGGAGGACTTTGGCTCTGCCGCCATGTGGTTTATCTGTCTCATCCGCCCGACAGAGCCTGCCGGGACGTATCACACGTGGTGCCTGCGTTACTCCAGAGGCTGGGTCTCCTCTGTGTCAGCCTGTGCTGCTGTCATGGGGGAGAAGCTCAGTGGGTCCTACTCTGTGCTTACCACCTTCTTTCAGAGGCTCCTGTCCTGGTCTGTGCACGTGGATCGGAAAGAAGAATTTTCCAGATTCAAAGCAAGGCAAAGAGAAATTTATTGAGACAGACACTGTTAACACAGAGGGCTGACTTCCTGTCAGGGAGAACCGACCGCCTCCCCAGCCCTCCATCGTGTGGTTGTGTCTGCCTTTTTTTTTTTTCAGGGCCGCACCCGCAGCCTATGGAAGCTCCCAGGCTGGGGGGTCTAATCGGAACTACAGCTGCTGCTCTACACCACAGCCACAGCAATGCGGGATCTGAGCCGCATCTGCGACCTACACCACAGCTCACGGCAACCCTGGATCCTTAACCCACTGAGCGAGGCCAGGGATCGAACCCACATCCTCATGGATGCTAGTCGGGTTCATTAACCGCTAAGCCACGACAGGGAGTTGTATCTGCTTTTACGACCCAGGGAGAGGGGAGGTCTGATACTGAACTGCTGACTGGCTGGGGAAAGAGGGATCCTCCAGTAGACTTGCTGGTTGGTTGGGGGCGTATAGGCCCCTGTAGGGGCAAAGTGAGGAGCGGGCACGTGCCTTTCCTGGTCGGGGCTGGAAGGAGCAGGCCAGGTTGCTTAAGGAGGGCAAGGGGCCATTACAACGCGACCTGTGGGGTGATGATATGGGTCTGGTAATCCTTGGGTTGGCCAGAGGCTTTGAATTCTAACTCCCTGAAGCCCAACAACTCAGACTCAAGCCTGTCGTGTGAACCCTGGCTTGAGATCCCCTGGCCGCCCTGGGGCACTGGCGAGCGATTAGCATCCCAGGCCCCAAGCTCAGTGTCCAGAAACAGCCCCTGGGGCTGGAGAGGCCCGTGAGGACTCCTCGAGGTACCAACCAGAGCCGGCAGGGCCAGGGCTTGGGGCCCTGGAGCCAGTGGTGTGACAGGTTGTCCAAGAATGTGTTGCTCAAGGCCAAAAGGGGAGGAAAGCAGTTGAGAGGAAGCAATATCGGGAGGAAATCAGCATTCCCAGGATTCCAGTATCTTGCTAGAGACAGCCCCCCGGGCCTTTCCCCACGTTCCCCACTGCCGACTCAGCCCCTTAACATGCACCTGCGCACTTCCGATTTCATGCTCCGTGGGAGAGATGCAAGCACCCAGTTTTCCTGGAGATGAAGGCGCTGCCCTAGTGGGAGAGCTGGCCCAGCGGGAGCTCCTTTGGCCCTCATCTATGCGGGCTACTGGCATTCCATTGAGCAGTCACCCCACACCTCTGAGGAAGTGGCTTCCCCTTGCTTTGACGGACGACTCAGACCCTCTTTCTAATCAAATGCGACCCATAGCTCTAATCCTGTGGTAAGGCTTCTGTAAGCAGTAGCCTGAGCTGAAAAGACCAGCTCACAAATCATGAGACATGACAGCTGTCCTTGGCCTTCTCTGGGAAGCGTTCTCTGATGTTCTGCTCTAGGCTTTTTTTTGGGGGGGGTGGGGGCGGTGCACCTGCAGCATATGGAAGTTTCCAGACTAGGGGCTGAACTGGAGCTGCAGCCACCAGCCTGTGCCAGAGTCATGGCAACACTGGATCCAAGCTGCAGCTGCTGGCCTACACCACAGCTCATGGCAGCACCGGATCCTTAACGCACTGAGCAAGGCCAGGGATTGAACTCACATCCTCATGTATGCTAGTCAGGTTCTTCACCCCCTGAGCCACAATGGGAACTCTGCACTAGCCTTCTTTTCTAAACTCAGACAAGGAAAGGCAGGGCATTCAGTCTTTCCCAGACTTGCCTGGTGACACAAAGCACAGGCCGGGCGTTGCGCGTGTGGGAGAACACTGGAGCTTCTGTCTTTGTGGACCTCAGCCATTTTTTCCTTCTCCCCACACTTGGATGTTTGTAGTTTCCTGAAGATTAAATAATTGAAAGTGACTGATTTTTGCGTAAATGTAGCTACATTCTACCTTTCATACTTCGTTCCTCTTTTATTTGTTGTCAAAACCTGCTCCTCTGCTCAAAGTGACTTCGTTCTGGAGTTCCCTCTGTGGTGCAGTGGGTTAAGGATCTGACTGTAGCGGCTGGGGTCTCTGCGGAGGTGTGACTTTGATCACCAGCCCCAGTGCAGTGGGTTAGGGATCCCGCGTTGCCTCAGCTGTGGTACAGATTGTGGCTCAGATCCTGGCCCTGGCCTAGGAACTTCCACATGCTGTGGGTGTGGCCATAAAAAAATTAAAATAAATAAATAAGACTTCATTCTAAAAATCCAGAGACAGGGAGTTCCCTGGTGGTCTGGTGGTTAGGATTCAGCACTTTCACTGCCGTTGCCCAGGTTCAATTCCTGGTCTGGGAGTTGTGATCCTACATCAAGCTGCTGTATGCTGCAGCCAAAAAAAAAAAGAAAGAAAGAAAAAATATCCAGAGACATAAATTGTTCATTATTGATGAAGTCTTCCTTCTTCAGTGTAGCTGGTTTTCTCTTCCTTCCTTCTCTTCCTTCCTCCTTCTCTCCCTCCCTCCTCCCCTTCCTTCCTTTTTCCCTGCCTTCTTGATCAAACCAGGCTCTTTCCTACACTCCTGCTTGTCACTAGGGCCAGATACCAGATCTTCTCCCTCCCCTCCCCCAGGACTAGTCTCCCTTCTAATCCGTTTTCTTCCAGAGAAGATTGAATGTTCCATGAGAGATGCAGGGAATCATCTAAGGAGGTTCTTTGGACAAAAACTGCCTTACGGAGCATGAGCAACACACCACGCCTCGGGGTGTGTGTTGGGGGGGTGTTCCCCCATCCGAGGGCTGACTGCACACTCTCAGGCTATTGGCTGTCTCTGGGCAGACTAAAGCCAGCAGGCTCCTGGAAGCTACACAAGACAATCCTCAACTTTTCTGGTTTGTCAGGCTGCATTTCAGCACTTGGTCTCTCTCACTGCCTGGGACCCATGGGGCCAAGTGAATGCTAATAGTGTCTACATAGCACCAAAGAGTCTGCCGGAAGGGTGAAAATAACAAGCCACTGGATGTTTTGTGATGGCATGACCAGCACCCTGCTTCCTAGTTGACTGATAGTCTCTTCCGACTTTCTATATTTAGCCTGGAAATTCATTTGCTTGTTCACTCATTCATTCCTTTAATATTACTGTGTCCGTACTGTCTGCCAGGTGATGAATGAAAGGACTGTACTGTCCCAGACAGGGAATCTAGGAGAGGTACCTGCACCGTCACTGTCCTTCCTGTCATTATCAGTATTCACTCATTCACAAAATACAGGTGGGGGTTCCCGCTGTAGCTCAGCAGTAAAGAAGCCTACTAGTATCCATGAGGATGTAGGTTCAATCCCTGGCCTCGCTCAGTGGGTTAAGGATACGGCGTGGCCGTGATGTAGGTCGCAGACACGGCTCAGATCTTGCTTTACTGTGGCTGTGGTGTAGGCCGGCAGCTGCAGCTCCAATTCGATCCCTAGCCTGGGAACCTCCATATGCCGCAGGTGCGGCTCTAAAAATAAATAAATAAATAAAAATGCAGATGAACCACCTACTGTTTGGCTGGTGCTTATGCAGGAAGCAACCAAGGCAGAGTCTACACTCCCAAAGAGCCCATGCTTTCATCGTGGAAACGTACCATTACACAAAACTATGAAAGGTGGTAAGTCCTCTGAGAGGAAGCATATAATACCAGTTTGATGTACCAAAATGTCAGATTCACATGATTCAATGTAATACTGTTTTTGATTGTTCCCTAGATGCCAGGCATAGGAAGGTGTACTTTATAAGTATCAATATGAACATCTATAAGAACCCTGAAAAGTAGGTTTTATTATATCCATTTTATGGATGGCGATACTGACGTAAAGAGGCTAGATGAGTTCCCACTGTGGCTCAGTGGGTTAATAACCCACCACAGTGTCCGTGAGGATGCCAGTTTAAATCCTGGCCTCACTCATTGCTGCAAGCTGCACTGTGGGTCACAGATGTGGTTCGGATCCAGTGTTGCCATGGCTGTGGCTGTGGTGTAGACCAGCAGCTGCAGCTCCAGTTAAACCCTAGCCCCAGGAACTTACATGTGCTGCAGGTGCCACTGTGGCTGTTAAAAAGAAAAAAAAAAAGAGGCTTGATGATTTTCTTTTGGTCACAAATAATAAGTGGCAGTAGCAGTGGCAGTGGCAGTGGCAGAACTCCATCTGTCTGATTCTAGCTTTTGTGCTCTATTCTCTGCGGTACAGAAATATCCTTACATTCTGGGCCAGGCCATTGGGGTGCCCACCTGTCATGTGATAATGGGTGAAATACAGCTGATTTCCCAGAATCACTGTGCTTGCCATGTTTCCAAACGTGCCGTCAGATAGGAGATAGATTGTGAAATTCACCGTATGCTTTTTCTTTTGCTTTCTCTGCTTTGATGTTCTTGAATGGTTTTAATTCCTCACTACTGTATTAAGAGGATTTAACTTTTGGCATTTAGATATGTTCTGTCTGGCACTGCTGATGCTTCTAGAGCATCAGGCTGGCAAAGCTACCAGGCAAGTTTCAGGGGAGGGGGTGGAAAGTGTACCTCTGGAGGTGGCTGAAATGCCCGTGACCTTCTCAGATCATCTGTCCCGTGAAGGCATGTGCCCACGTGATTCCCACCCCTCCCTCAAGTGATTGGACCAGGGTGGACACCTGACCTGAGCCAGGCCCATCAACGGGTGGCCTGTGCGGGTGACTTTTGTGGCACCCGAAAGGAGAGCTGGACCATCTAGAGCCTCTTGCTCATGACCTTGGACTGTGAAAAGGTAAACTGAGATGTACTAAAAATTGTGAGTGTATCTGACCAAAAATCAATCCCAAGGGGTTCCCATTGTGGGAAAGATCCGACGTATCTGAGGATACGGGTTCTATTCCTGGCCTCGTTCAGTGGGTTAAAGATCCAGCACTGACACAAGCTGCAACATAGTTCACAGATGTGGCTCGATCTGCTATTGCTGTGGCTGTGGTGTAGGCCTGCAGCTGCAGCTGCAATTCGACCCCCAGCCTGGGAACTGCCGTATGCCACAAGTGTGGCTGTAAAAAGAAAAAAAAAAAATGATTCCAATCAGGCAACACAAAACGGAAAGTGGTTTAAAGTGCTCTACCAAGGGGCTCCCTAGCGGTTTGGTGGGTTAAGGATCCGGTGCCATCACTGCTGTGGTTCCGGTTACAGCTGCATCATGGGTTCGGTCCCTGGCCTGGGAACTTGCACATACCATTGGCAGGGCCAAATAAAAAAATAATTTTTTAAATTAAAAAAAAAAAGCGGAGTTCTTGTCGTGGCTCAGTGGTTAACGAATCCGACTAAGAACCATGAGGTTGCGGGTTCGATCCCTGGCCTCGCTCAGTGGGTTAAGGATCCAGCGTTGCCGTGAGCTGTGGTGTAGGTCGCAGACGCGGCTCGGATCCTGCATTGCTGTGGCGTCGGCCAGGAGCTACAGCTTCGATTCCACACCTAGCCCAGGAACTTCCATATGCCGCAGGTGCGGCTCTAAAAAAATAAATAAAACAGACAAACAAACAAACAGCTCACTGCTCATGAAATCTCACTATGTGTTGGCTGGAAAAGGACTTGGAATGATTCCTTTTTGGAGGATCCTGCACTTCCCTGTAGAAGAAATAATATCAGGCATTTTTCTTTACCAGCCTCTCCCTTCCTCCTGCATGCCTCTCTTCCCTAACTTCCTATCATATTGAACAGTTCTTGTATGTCGTTATTGTCGTATGACAAAGGCCTTTTCTGCTTCACAAAGAAAATTTGTTTGGATTGAGTCCAAAATACCATTTCCTTCTAAGTTGCCCCAACACATGATGACAGCACCTCGCCAGGTGTCAGGGGACTGCGTTCTCATCTGTCCTCTACTTGGTGGTTTGGCCTTGCATAAGTCATTTAAACTCTCCCCCCCCCACTCCCCCACCGCCTATAAAACGGAGAATGTTAGGGCAGACGGCAGCCACTTCTCACGCATTACTATTTTGAGATGACAGTAGGTAACTCTTAGGGCGCTAATGCTAACATTAGCATCTTCTACAGCAAAAATATTGGGTTTGCTTGAGGGCAACTGAATTTTCATGGAGCCGCTGTGCTAGTTAAGGGGAAGACTGAACTTACGTAAAAGAGGGCCTAAGTAGCCCTGCTCACAGGATGGATTAAATGCAGCCGTGTTGGAGTTCCTGTGGTGGCTCAGCAATAATGAACCCGGCTAGTGTCCATGAGGACCCGGCTGGTATCCATGAGAACGCGGGTTCAAACCCCGGCTTCGCTCAGTAGGTTAAGGATCCAGTGTCGCCGTGAGCTGTGGTGTAGGTCGCTAATGCAGCTCGGATCCGGTGTTGCTGTAGCTGTGGCTGTGGCTTCAGCTGCAGCTCAGATTTGGACCCTAGCCCGGGAACTTCCATATTCAATGGGTAACTAGAGAAAAAAAAAAAGAGCATTGTCTGGAGTTTGCTGGCAGCTCAGAGGGTTAAGGATCTGGCATTGTCACTGCTGTGGCATGAGTTCCATCCCTGCCCTGGGAACTTCCATATGCCGGAAGCATGTAACCCCCCCCCCAAAAGGCATTATCTCCTTTAATCCTCTATGCGCTTTTTTTTTTTTTTTGTCTTTTTGCCTTTTATCTAGAGCCGCACCTGCGGCATATGGAGGTTACCAGGCTAGGGGTCTAACAGGAGCTGTAGCTGCCGGCCTTCACCACAGCCACAGCAACGCGGGATCCGAGCCACATCTGCAACCTACACCACAGCTCACGGCAACACCGGATCCTTAACCCACTGGGCAAGGCCAGGGATCGAACCCGCAATCTCATGGTTCTTAGTCGGATTCGTTAACCACTGAGCCATGAAGGGAACTCCCCTCCATGCGCTTTTTGAGGTGAGTCCTACCGCGACCTCCACTGCATAGAAGCCCCTGAGAGGAGCAAGAGAACCAGCCTCAAGCCAGGAGCAGGCAGATCAGAAGGACTCAGCTCTGTGCATTTTGACAGTAGGGCCCTGACTCCGGTTACTGGCCTTCGTTGCCTGTCTTAGCAAATAGAAGAGGAGAAAGAAAACGGAATCAGACAGAAGGGAAGGGTCGGCTCAGCCCTTTGGTGTCTGGTTACTGACTAGTCCGCTGCGTGTTGTGATGTGTAGGAAACTGACTTGTGTTCCCTCCCTGCTGACGTCTGCCGTAAATCATTAAGGCCAGCCTCGTACATTATGTGCCCAAGACAATGCTGCCTGCCCACCGCTCCACAGCAGAGCAGAACCCACCCTTCGCTCTGGGGCAGATCCACGGATCAATGGCCTTTTTGTGCAGAGTTTCTGCAAGATGACATCCCGGCTTACTGACTCACGGGTGACCTCTTCCCCCCAAACCAAGGTCTGATTTCAAGTCTAAAATTTCCTAAGCCAGGATAGAAAATGTTAACTGTCTGTTCTGGTCCTGGCCCCGTTGATCAGCAGCTCATGGAAATGTCAATGATTATTAATATTTCCAATCCAGAACAGCCCCTGACTCTTGGTTACCCCCAAATGTCAAAGCATGGCTCTTGAAGCATAGAACGTGACACTTTTAACATGACATAATTATTTCTCCTTCTTTATCTTTTAACTAAAAAATATGTTTACTTTTATAATAGCAAAAAGCCATCTATTCAGAAAAATGCTTGTTATGCTAGGATTGATCTAAAATTAGTCACTTCTGGAGTTCCTGTCGTGGCACAGGGGAAACAGATCTGACTGGGAACCGTGAGGTTGTGGGTTCGTCCTCTGGCCTCGTCCAGTGGGTTAAGGATCCAGCATTGTGGAGAGCTGCGGTATAGTTCGCAGATCCGATATTGCTGTGGCTGTGATGTAGGCCTGTAGCTATAGCCCCGATTGTACCCCTCGCCTGAGAACCTCCATATGCCTTGGGTATTGCCCTAAAAAGCAAAAAAATAAAATAAAATAAAATAAATTACTTCTCCAACACCTACACGATTATTTATAAAGTTTCCTATTGTTGGTAAGGTATAAATAAGTGAGACTTTGATACGTCCCAATACTGAATCCAAACAACCAAGAGAAAGGATGTCTCATATGAGATCAAGCCTGGAAGGTAGAGCTTTTCTTCTTTGTCGTCGTCCTCACCAAGCTTTCAAGGCTTTTGAGCCTCTTCTTTGAGACGCCTTCTAGGCAGAGTTGATCCACTGGCAATGTTTTTACAGCTTACAGAGACTTCCTGACATGCTTTATTAGCTCTTGGTGGTAGCTGATGAAGGGAGTCTTAGCGAAGCTGCATCACGTTTCAGATCAGAGCCCCTTCCAAAATGACAACGCATCAGCATCGCCCTGGAGGAGACGGACCCACAGGACACTTGGCCGCTGCCCTCTGTCCAGTTCCGCAGGGCGTGAGTGATCGCTTCTGGAAGAAACGGAGGTCATCCCTTTAGGAAATACAATGAGCAGCTTATTCTGAGAGAGCCTCAACCATGAGAGGCCCCGGAGCGGAGAGCAGGCACGTCGGTGCTCTGGGGATGGCAGAATGAGCTAGTCCAAAAAAGCTTGTGTTTTCTATCTTCCTCGAGGTAAAACGTAAGCCAGAGCTGATCAACTGCCTTACGGAGGAGGAAAAAAGTGAAAACAACCCTCCTCTCGAATTGATGTGTTAAACAAGATCTCTGTTCTGCTTTCCCCTGCACGGAGGGGCTGGTTGCGGAGAGTGCTATGGCACTCGGGCTCTGGATTTCCACAGACCCAGACTCCATGTCTTTCTCTGCCGCGGATCCGCCAGCTGGGTGACCGTGGCAGGTGACCACTTGGTTTCCTCACAGAGGGAGTGGGGATCCTGATCACAGGGTTATTGTGAGGGTTACAGTGTGGCAAGACAGGTCAAGGGCTTGACTCATAAGCACTCAGAAAGTGTTAGCTATGAGGAGTTCCCATTGTGGCTCAGTGGAAACAAATCTGACCAGTATCCATGAGGACGCAGGTTCGATCCCTGGCCTCGCTCAGTGGGTTAAGGATCCGGCATTGCCGTGACCTGTGGTGTAGGTCGCAGACGCAGCTCAGATCCCACATTGCTGTGGCTGTGGTGTAGGCCAGCGGCTACAGCTCCAGTTAGAGCCCTAGCCTGGGAACCTCCACAGGCCACGGGTATGGCCCTAAAATGACAAAAGTCAAAAAAAAAAAAAAATGCCTTTTTTGTTGTTGTTGCTGTCTTTTTGTCTTTTTTAGCGACACACCTGAGGCATATGGAGATTCCCAGGCTATGGGTCCAATCAGAGCTGTAGCCACCAGCCTATTTCAGAGCTACAGCAACACGGGATCAGAACCGTGTCTGCCACCTACAGCACAGCTCATGGCAACGCTGGATCCTTAACCCACCAAACAAGGCCAGGGATCGAACCTGCATCCTCATGGATGAGTCGGGTTTGTTAACCGCTGAGCCACGACGGGAAGTCCAAAAATACCTTTTCTTTTATGAAATTAGAGAGTTGGTGAAGCTTTCTAATTTGCCCTTGTTGATAAAAGAGACAATTTATGTTGATCCCCTTGCCCAATTTTTAAAATTTTGCTGGATTTTGAAACCCAGAAGTTTAGTTATACCATTTTGCTCCCCTTAGGGTAAAACATGAAGATGTTTTATTTTACTTTATTTTTTGGCCATGCCCATGGCACATGGAAGTTCCTGGGCCAGGTATCGAACCCTTGCCACAGCAGCGATCCAAGTCGCTGCAGTGACAATGCCAGATCCTTAACCCACTGATCGACAAGGAAACTCTTGAAACACATAGAGTAGATGTTTGAAATGCCCCTGTTTTTACCCCACCGTACTCCTCATAGCCTCTGGGTCTAGTATGTGATTAGGGCCTATATTTCTCGTCATGCTTTATCAGCTACCACCAAGAGCTAATGTAATGGTGTTTAAGAATTATCTGCTTCCAAATATGATAAAGGAATATTTCCTTGCTCCTTTGTTCATATTCTACCAGAAATGGTTTTAATTAAGAATTCTTTGGGAAACATTAAAATTTCAGATTCCAGAGCCCTGCCCTCAGAGATTGATTCAGTAGTGCTGGGCAGGCCCCAGATTTGAGTTTTTTGCAGGCTTTTGAGGATTTGCAGATTCTGCTCATCTGGGAATAATACTTTCAGGAACTCGCATATAAAGGCACTTGATCATATGAAATTATCTCTCGTCTGCCTTGAGAATTCTTTGTTCTTTCCGTAGAGGCATGGCATCGTGTCAAGCTCAATTTTATGAATTGTATGAGATTTCTACATCCATTTCTGATTAAAATATTGGAGAAGAACATCTGATTTGCTTTAAGCACTTCCTTCCAAAATCAATTTAAGTAAAATTAATCTTCAAAAAAGAAAAAAAAAAGAGATTCATTTCCTAAATCTGAAATCACTTTTCTGCTTAACTAAACATATGATACTTCCAAGCTGAATCCTGGGCCCTTTGGGAAAGTCTCCATTCTGTATCTGACATGAGTTAGTTACCATGGAAGTGCTATAAATTTCACCTCTATCCAGATTCTTCTTCAATGGAAATCAACTGAGAAACACACTCTCTCTCTCTCTTTCCTTTGGATCTCACTCAGAGAGGATATTTAGTATAAACTTACTCTTATTAAAAAACCCTCATGATTTACAGCTTCCAAACATTTCCTTGCCATCTCATTTGTCATGTGACCAGTATACTCCCGACAATAACCTAGCTCATTACGTGAAGGGATTACTGACCCCAGGGAGCCATGAATCAGATTAGCTGGGATGCAAATGCAACCTAAAAAACACCACCTCCTTCCCCAGGAGAATTTACGAGCACTGCCCGCCCGCACCCCCCAGCATTCAGGGATACAGATAAACTCTCCGGAGTTCACGTATCCTTTCAATCTTCAGAAAAGACCTCTGCTAGGAGAGGAGTAGTTGTGAGTAAGGAGTTCTTTTCTTTTCTCCCCACCCCCTGCTTCTTTGTTTTCCACGCCTTTAACTCTCATGCCTCAAAACTCCTCCTGGACTCCCTTTGACACCATCCCCTTAACCCCGCTGCAGTGCCTGTCCGGGGCCCTGTGCCATATATCGTGCCCTATGTCCCGTATCATGCTGACTGCAGTGAAAGGATTTAGCAGTGAGTTCAGACACCCCAATCAGACTGCCCTGGGTTTACAGCCCGTCTCTGTCACTTACGGTGAGAATCTGGGCGCGTGGCATTATCTTACAACTCACTTTTTTCATCTATAAGAGGTGATGGCATTATCTTACAACTCACTTTTTTCATCTATAAGAGGTGATGATGGTTGTATCTTCGCCCCAGGGTTTGTATGACGGTTAAGCAAGGTCCTGCTTGGGAAATGTTAGCGCAATGTCTGGCACATGCAAATTACTAATGATTAAATCAGCAGGATGTGAGAGTTCCCGTCGTGGCGCAGCAGTTAACGAATCCGACTAGGAACCGTGAGGTTGCGGGTTCAATCCCTGGCCTTGCTCAGTGGGTTAAGGATCTGGCATTGCCATGAGCTGTAGTGTAGGTTGCAGACACGGTTTGGATCCCACGTTGCTGTGGGTGTGGCGTAGGCTACAGCTCTGATTAGACCCCTAGCCTGGGAACCTCCACATGCCGCGAGTGCAGGCCTAGAAAAGGCAAAAAGACAAGACAAAAAAAAAGCAGAAGAAGAAGCCTATTTGACCTGAGTGTGGTCAGGAAGGAGGGAAGGGGACGGGACGGGGTGGGAGAGGTAGGCAGAGTGCGTCCTGTGCAGCAGCGATTCTCAAACTCCAGCTCTCAAACTCCAGCGTACATCAGAATCGCCCCGAGGCCTTGTTAAAACCCTCATTGCCCCACCCCCAGTTTCCAAGCCTGTGTGTCTGAGGTGGGACCTGGTATTTGCATTTCTGAACAAGTCCCTGGCACCAGTGCTGCTGATCTGGGGACCTGTCTTTGAGAACCCCTCACCCGAGGGTTTTCCAGGCCATGGTAAGACGTTTGAGCTTTATCTGTAGCATTAGTGGGAAGCTGTTAAAGGATGGCAAGAGTCATACCCTTGGTTACTTTTAAAATGACTGTTCAGATCATGGTGTGGAACATGAATTAGAAATTCTCAGAAATGAAAATGGGGAGGCCATGGCGGGAGTTATGCAGCATCGTCAGGCAAAGACAGTGGCCCACGAGAGGGGAGGAGGCGTTAAGAGGTGGGCCTGGCCGCCTGCAGATTGAATGAGTCGGGTGAGGGAGAGGAATCCAGGACGCTGCTTGGGTTTCTGGCTCGAGAAACAGGGAATGCGGTCAAGGCGTTTCCTAAGATTGAGGCAAGAGCATGTTTGGGAAGGGCGGGGAGAGAAATCATTGGACAGGCTTTAGACTTGTTAAATTTTGGCTGCAGTGTGCAGCGGTTGGATGTGAGGTCTCGGTTCCCAGACCAGGGATTGAACCCAGGTCACAGCGGTGAAAGTGCTGAATCTTAACCGCTAGACCGCCAGGGAACTCCCTAGACTTGTTCGGTTTGAAGAACCACCTCTGAAGCCTCAGAACCTAGCACGGGCAGAGGTTTCAATACGTGAACTAGAAAGATTGACGGCAACAGCCTTCCGGTTGGTGCTAAAATGAAAACTGTATGGGGAGTTCCCATTGTGACTCAGTGGGTTAAGAACCTGACATGGTGTCTCTGCGGATGCAGGATTTATTCCTGGCCTGGCTCAGTCAGTTAGAGATCCAGCAATAGAGTTCCCATTGTGGCTCAATGGAAGCAAATCTAACTAGTATCCATGAGAACATGGGTTCGATCCCTGGCCTTGATCAGTGGGATTAAGGATCTGGTGTTGCTGTGGCTGTGGTGTAGGCCAGTGGCTGCAGCAGCTCCGATTCAGCCCCTGGCCTGGGAACCTCTCTGTGCCACAGGTGCAGCCCTAAAAAGGTAAATAAATAAATAAATAAATAAATAAATAAAGATAGATCCAGGTTGTCCCAAGCTGCAGTGTAGGTCGCAGATGCAGCTCAGATCTGGCGTCCCTGTGGCATAGGCCTGCAGCTGTGCCTTCAAATTGACCTGGGAACTTCCATATGCCATAGGTGTGGTGGTAAAAATAAGTAAGTGAGTAAGTAAATAAATAAATAAATGTAAAGGCTTTTAAAAAGAGAGAGAGAGCGTTCTTGCTGTGGCGAAATGGGATCAGCGGTGTCTTTGGAGCACCGGGACACGGGTTCCATCTCCATCCCGGCACAGTGGGTTAAGGATCCAGAGTTGCCATGAGCTGTGGTGTAGGTCACAGATGTGGCTCAGATCCAGCATGGCTGTGGCTGTGGCATGGGCCAGCCGCTATAGCTCTGATTCAGCCCCTAGCCTGGGAACTTCCATATGCTGCAGATGCGGCTCTAAAAAGGAAAAAAAAAATGTGTGTGTGTGTGTGTGTGTGTGTGTGTGTGTGTGTGTGTGTGTGTGATATGGGTGCTTGGGGACCGTTGATCTTCTCTCCCTGGGACCCAGGAGTGCTCAGTAATCACTTACTCCTGCACTGCAGACCTAGCATCCTCTGTAAATGATTTTACAGTAGCTCAGGTTCCGTTGGAAACTAGATGAACTCTTGGCTGGCGGGAGTCAATACTATCTCCAGTCAAAGTGGAAGCTTCTGTGGGGCCAAGGTGCTTTTCTACCCAAGTTCTGCCTTAACACAGGGTTTCTCAGCTTTGGCGTTGTTGACATTGAGACTGAATAATTTTTTGCTGGGGCTGGGGGTGCTGTCCTGAGCACAATAAAGTGTTCGGTGGCATCTCTACCCTCCCGCCTCCTAACGGCGACAACCAAAAATGGCTCTAGACATTGCCAAATGTCCCCGGGGTACAAAGCCACCCCTAGTGGAGCAGCACTGCCCTAAAGGGACACTCCTTCAACGTGTTAAGCCCTTTGTGGTGCCCTTGCCACAAGACCGACTGTATTCCCCACTCAGTATTCCTTTTTCTGTCCCAGCCTCTCAGAATCCCCTGTCTTTCAGAGTGACATTCAGTCAATCTGAAATGTTAATATGGGTCAGTGGGTAAGGAGATGCTGTAATGATCTTCTGGAGAGGACATCTCTAGCCTTAAAATATTCCTTTTAATATTGCTGGTGTAGGGAGTCTTCAGGCAGTCTGCAGGAGGAAGGGTGGGAGAATCTGATGAAAATTACAACGGTGCTAAAGATTCTGGTAACGGTAATAGCAGCTGCTGACATATATATGTATGTGTGTATATATTATGCACAGATGTAAATATTTCCAAAACATTAACTCATCTCATCCTCACAACAACACTGGGACTTGGGTAGTCGTATTATCATCCCCATTTCACAGATGAGGACACCAAAGTGTAGAGATGTAGCCAAGATCACACAGGTGGTTAAGTAACAGCTGGATTGAGGCCCCAGGAATCTAACTCCCACCCAAGGCCATCCTCATAACTCTACTCTTTCTCCAAAGGATGGGAGAGAATGCGGGGGGGCGGCAGGTGGGTGTCAAATGTTCTGCCTGCTAAGAAGCATCACCTTTCATCTTTATTATTAATTACATTTCTAAATTTAGAAAGTAGAAAATTCCCATATTAGCAATGGTGATTTCCACCAATGATAAATATCTCAAAGAAACATTCATTTATTCATCCACTTATCCCTTTTTATTGTGTTTAAAGGAGGCATCTAAATTCAGTTTTCTGAGCGAACACACTCAGGCCACAGATTTCATTAAGTCACAGGGACTTATTTTCACAGGCTGGTAATTTTTTGGTGGGGGTGCTTTTTAGGGCCGCACCTGCGGCATATGGAGGTTCCCAGGCCAGGGGTTGAATTGGAGCCACAGCTGCCAGCCTACACTACAGCCACAGCAGTGCATGAGCCGAGCTGCATCTGAGACCTACACTGCAGCTCACAGCAACGCTGGATCCTTATCCACTGAGTGAGGCTAGGGATCGAACCCGCGTCTTCATGGCTGCTAGCAGGTTCCTTACCGCTGAGCCACAGTGGGAACTCCCAGGGTTGTGATTTTATTTTTGCTACCCAGCAGCAGCTCCACCACATCTTGCTACAGTTTTCAGGTTGCACAGAGAAGCCAGCACAAACGTGTCCATCACAGTGGCAACTGCAGGCAGCTGTGAAATTATAGGTCCACCGAGTTTGCACGATTCGGCGGGATGAACACTCTCGCTTTTTCCCAGATCTCCTCCAGGAGCACGTCTGCCGCAGAGGGAAACGTGCTTGGCTGAAGGCTGCGACACAAGTCGTGAGCTGATTTCTTTGACTGCTGTCTTGGCCCCCGGAAAGATAAGCTCGTGACATTTCCCTCCAAAAAGTGTTCTGAAATGCAGTTCCTGTAACTAATAAGATATCAGGGCCACTCAGGCTGACTGGGTTTTAAGGGCCGTCAAGAATGTGATGACAATGGATACAGTATTACACCTGACCCCATTTGGGCTC
>PVHT021183661.1:11548964-11618131 GCA_004024745.2 Catagonus wagneri
TCTGAAAGAATAGGATCTCCGCAATTCCATTCCCGGAACCAACCCTGAGTGCCGGCAGAGGCCAGTGGCTGGACCGTATCTTAGCTCAGGCCGGCGTGCGCTCATATGCTGGTAGCTTGTTTCTGTGTTTATAGACTTCATTTTTTGGCCCTGGCATGTGGAGGTTCCTGGGTCAGGGATGAAACACGTACCACGGTAGTGACCAAGCCACAGCAGTGACAGTGCCGGATCCTTAACCCACCGAGCCACCTATAGAGGGACCTCCTATAGATTTTTAGAAGTTAGTAAACATAGGCCTAGTCCCTGTTCCACTCCCAGCCATCCCTTTGGTTTGGGCCGAGTCTCTTATTTTTAACATTTGCTTTTGCCTATAAACTTAAAAAAGGAAAAGCAAGAGCCATCAGGCCTGGGATGGTGCAGTGTTTTGGAAATGCGCGTGTTCTTATTTCGGCGGCAAAGACTTAGGCTTCTCTCTCTTTTTTTTTTTTTTTAACTTAATGAATTTTACTTCAGTTATAGGTGTACATAAATCATTATGAGTCAACTTGATAGATTTTGTGTCCCAAACCCACAGTGCATCCCCCCACCCCCCAGATTGTCTTATTTGAAAAACCAAGGGTTTCTAAAGCCTGTGAGTCATTGAAACACTTAGGCTTCTCTTGGTGGCTCTGCCACCCCCTGGATGAGTTTCTATTTTCTTACCTGAAAAGTGGGGATAATAATCCCTTGCTTGCAGGGAAGCCAAAATTTAATTGAGCAATTTCAATTTTCCCCAAAGCTTCTGATATATAGGAAAGGGTTCTGTGGCCGGGTAGGTTTAGGAAACACTACATTAAAAAATGAGCGGGTTTGTTCTCAGAGCCTTTATGATGCTTATAGACACCAGAAAATTTCCTGGAAAGAGATGGGGTGAATAGTATTTCATTTAATGCTGGCAGCCTTTGAATTCTTTGTTTAAGGACCATCTAACCATCAGAGGACAAACTGCAGGGAATGCCTGACAATACATGTAAACTGAAGCTCATGCCAGCATATAGTAACAGGTGTGGGTAATCGCGGCTGTTTACTAGACACTCGCTATGTTTTGGATCGAGTACAGTATAAATAACAAATGAAGAGCACAGTCTGGCAGCAGGTAAGTGCATTTCTGAGCAAGAAATGTATAGACGAGAGTTCCTGTCCTGACTCAGCGGTAATGAACCTGACTAGTATCCATGAGGACGAGGATGCAATCCTTGGCCTCGCTCAGTGGGTTAAGGATCTGGCTGTGGTGTAGGTGGCAGACATGGCTCGGATCCTGCATTGCTGCAGCTCTGGAGTAGGCAGGCTGCTACCGCTCCAATTCGACCCCTAGCCTGGGAACCTCCATATGCCACCAGTTCAGCCCTAAAAAAGCAAAAGAAAAAAAATCATTCAGGAAAGATAAATATTTCTAGAATGAGTTAAAAAAATAAGAGAATTGGACAGCCTCAACCAGCTGTCGATGATACATCTGTTTGAACCAAGGGAAAAATGTGGTTTACTGTTTTGGAGAAGGAAAAAAAGAAAAACAACAGGGAGAAGGTACCAGGATATGAAAGAGAAATAATTCCATCCAAATTATTTTATTCTTGAGCCTGTTGAGGTCCCCTCCCCCACCCTGGGTGCCTGGGCACCTGGTGCCCAGGATCTGAAATAGGAGACAAGCCCCCTGTCCTCAAAGAGCTCCCAGTCCATCATTGCAGGTTGGTGAGTGCCTCATTTACTGAGCGCTCCCTGGGTGCCAGGCTTCTTGCCTAGAGCTTTAAAAACATTATCTCAGAGTTCCCGTTGGGACTTAGTGGGTTAGGAACCGGACATAATCTTCACGAGGATGCGGGTTTATTTCCTGGCCTCGCTCAGTGGGTTAAGGATCCGGTGTTGCTGTGAGATGTGGCATAGGTCACAGACAAAGCTCGGATCTGGCGTTGCTGTGGCTGTGGTGTAGGCTGGCGGCTGCAGCTCCAATGCAACCCCTCGCCTGGGAACCTCCATATGCCTTAGGTGCTGCCCTAAAAAGGCAAAAAAAAGAAAGAAAGAAATGTAAGGATGTACATATTTTCCAGATACTCTTTAAAGGTCCCGGTGTCCTAGGTTTACAGAGGTGTTCGGTCATGATTATTTGTTTTTGTTTTTGTTTTTGTCTTTTTGCCTTTATGTAGAGCCGCACCTGCGGCATATGGAAGTTCCCAGGCTAGGGGTCTAACAGGAGCTGTAGCCGCCGGCCTTCGCCACAGCCACAGCAACGCGGGATCCGAGCCACATCTGCAACCTACACCACAGCTCACGGCAACACCGGATCCTTAACCCACTGAGCAAGGCCAGGGATCGAACCCGCAACCTCATGGTTCCTAGTCGGATTCGTTAACCACTGGGCCACGAAGGGAACGCCCTCGGTCATGATTAAAAAGGAAAATCATTTACTTCCACAGTTGTTACTCTCTGCACCCACACCCACATATAAAGGACGTGCTTGGTCTTCTTGACTTGCCTCTGGAGCCCCCGCAGCCCATCTGTCTACCCCTCGCACAGGCTGTCTCACCCTCTCACGGTGACCTTCAGTAGTCACTGTCATTTGTCTAAGTGGCTTGGACAGCAAGCCACTTGGACATCATTGGAGCCCTAGTTTGAATTCCCCAACCCCCACTTAACAGCCCATGTGACGTCAGATACATTATTGTGCCCCAGTTTCTCTGCCTGTGAAACTTGGACTCCATCCACCTCCTAAAGATCAAAAAGAAATCGAGAAATGAGAGTTTACGCGCCAGGCTCTGTAGTGAGACCTCCAGTGTGCATACACTTGTTTCATCCTCATGAAGCCCTGGAGGGGAGGTTCTGTTATTACCTGCGAGGCCCCGAGAGATCATGTAACTTGTCCAAGTGAAATTGTGCTAGAAAGTGAATGCCGGCAGGCTGGGTACCAGATCCACGCTCTTACTGCTTCACCTCCGAGGGACCCAAATCGCGCTTGGCACGTGGCAGGTGAAACTGACGAACATTCCTTCTCCCTCCACACAGCACCAAGCCCAGGAAGTTCCTGGTGTTGTTGTGGGATTGGGAGACGAAGGGGTCCCAGGTCCTGTCCCATCCCTGGGGAACTGCAGGGAGCCCGCTGTTTCCGCCAGTTCTGCTGTGTAGTGAATAACCTTATCAGTGGCCCCTGAGAACCCGCTGGTCTCTTATGACACACTGGAGGGCCAGAGATTGCTGCAAGCTCACACGTGTCAGGTTTTTATCATGTCCTGGGAGGGCATGTCCAGGCTATGCTCGATCTGTCTTTTCTCAGCGCAGGTTGGAGGCAAGGACCTCTTCATGTGAATCACCTTGAAGGAACTCAAAATGGACCTTGATTTATTAGGTGGTTGTCTCACCCTAAACCACGGGAGTAAGGGGAAGGGAGGGTTGGAACTTGGGGGATAGTTGGCCTTGGCCTTCTAAACAGTACACATGTTTTCTAGGTTCTGGGTGCAAAGAGTGAGTTAGGCCACTGAGAATAGCTGGGGACAGTAGAGTCTTGCTGTGTGTTATGGGGAGTGTGGGACTCTAGGCAGAGAATTAATTTGATATCTTAAGCAGTGGGTATCCATCCACACTACTGAGTAATTTTAAGCCCCTTTAGGTTTTTGGTTTATTTTATTACTTAACCCTCCTTTTCCTTTTTTTAATATTATGGCCACACCCACAGCATATGAAAGTTCCCAGGCCAGGGACTGAATCCCAGCCCCAGCTGTGACCAACGCCGCAGTTGCGACAATGCCGGACCCTTAACCCACTGCAACTAGGCTGGGGATCAAGCCTGCACCTGTACAGCGACTGGAACCACTGCAGTCGGTTTCTTAACCCACCGTGCCACGGTGGGAACTTATTCATCACATTTTAAGGCAGTCTGGGCACTGACCCGGGTATGAAGTGGCAGTAATAATAACACAAGAATGCATACAGGAGTTCCCATTGTGGCTCAGCAATAACGAACCTGACCAGTAATTATAAGGATGTGGGTTCGAACCCTGGCCTTGCTCAGTGGGTTAAGGATCTGGCATTGCCGTGAGCTGCAGTGTAGGTCGTAGATGTGGCTGGGATCTGGCCTTGCTGTGGCGTGGCTGTGGCTGGCAGCTGCAGATCCAATTCTACCCCTAGCCTGGGAACTTCCACACGCTGCAGGTGCGGCACTAAAAAGACCAAAAAAAAAAAAAAAGAATGTATCCAGTGCCAGACATTATGCCAAACTGTCTCATTGCCCATCTGGCCTGTGAAAATGCTGAGGTTCAGAAGGATGAAAGAATGTGCGCAAAGCCGCAGAGCTGGAATGAGGCGGGGCAGCAAAGTTATGAACCCAGGGCTTTCTGACCCTCAGGCTTCAGAGCACAGAACACCCACTGCTGTCAGGTTACGCCCAGTCCTCACCAATTTCACCTTACCTTCTCAAACTCTGGGGCGGTGGCTGGAAGGGAAACACCTTTAATTCCATTGCAGATCAGGCAGTGCCACGAGGGCCCAGCCCGGGGTCTGCTTCTTGAAGTGGCTGTTCCACCCAGATCCGGGCTGCCTGCATCCGGCTTGGGTTGTGTGGGCACTTGGCAGGATTCCGGGGACATCGAGGGTCCCACCCAAAGCCTGGATGTGCGGAAAATAAGGCAGCTTCCCGGTTACTTGGCCGGGGCGGACCTCTAGCCGCAGGCCTCCAGGGAAGTCCAGCCTATTTAGCCATCCTCAGATGAGCACCGGATGGGGAGGCAGTCCTAAGAGGAGAGAGCCGTCTGTTTCAGTAGAAAATAGAGTCTCGGGACCATATAATGTTAGACCTGGAAGGGACCTTACAAATCACCTGATTTTCTTCTTTTTTTTTTTCTTGTTTAGCTTTTTTTTAGCCTCACCTGCAGCATATGGAGGTTCCCAGGCTAGGGGTCAAATCGGAGCTACAGCCACCGGCCTAAGCCACAGCCACCGCAACACCGGATCCGAGTCGCGTCTGCAACCTACACCACAGCTCATGGCAACGCCGGATCCTTAACCCACTGAGCGAGGCCAGGGATCAAACCCTCACCTTCATGGATCTGAGTCGGGTTCGTTAACTGCTGAGCCATGAAGGGAACTCCAGAATTCCACTTCCGATTTTTGTCAGGTGGAATCCTGCATAGAACTTGGACATCGGCACGATGGATCGGTGAAGAGATCCGTTGTTCGTCCCACTAGCTCGGCAGCACCTCTGCCCCGGCAGTGAGGAGTCTGAGACACTGATCTCAGCCACACCTCATGGATGTCAGCCAAGGTGGCTGAAACCTGCAGAATTGTATCAGGCTTCTTTAGGCGTCACCGCTATCAACCGTGACCTGGTTCCGCAGGTGATTTCTGGGTCTAAAAGTGACAATGGCTCTCCGTCTTCCCAACCCCAGGTTAAACTGAGCTTCCTCAGGCAGAGGGAAAAGTCCCAGACGCATCTCTGACTGGTTGACCCCCTTGGGGCTGTGGTATCTCTCTCCTGTGAGTTTTAAACCAGTTTCACCAAGCGTTAGGAACTTTGAGACAGGATCATTAAAAAGCAAGATGAGTTCCCGCTGTGGCACAGTGCGTTAAGGATCCAGTGTTATATTTCTGAGGTAGCACAGGTTCGATCCCTGGCCTGCCACAGGGGGTTAAGGATCCAGCGTTGCGGCAGCTGTGACTCAGGGCACAGCTGCAGCTCAGATTCGATCCCTAGCCCGGGAACTTCCATATGCCACAGGTGTGGCCAAAAAAAAAAAAAAGACGAGCTTAAGGGCCCTGGGCTAGAGGCAGGAGCCAGGGTGATTTGCAGTGCTGGGGACCGCAGGGCTTGGCCATTAGAACACCACCTCCGCTCTTCCCAGCATCTTGCCCGGAGTCAGTTTTAATGAGAGGATTAAACAGGGCTTTTAATCCCGAAAGTCCCCCGTGAGTTCAGCACTCAGAGCCCAGAGATCCCACCTCCTAAGACTGAGTTGACCCAGAGAGAGAAAAGAGACCTATTTCGTTGAGAAAGTCTTTGCGCTAACGCCGCGCTCCTGGTGCCAAAGCTGGCCTGCAGACCATGTGGTGGGTGAGGATTTGGACAAGGTACAGCAGGTGACCCAGCTTTTCCCAGAAAGGCGCGGTCCGCCTCTGTTGAATTAGCATATCGGGAGTTTCACTGGAGTTAACGTTTAACCTTGTGTCAATATACTTAATGTCATTTTGTTTGAGTAGTCCATGACCAAATAACACCATTTTTAAGGAGCAGGTTTGGTTTTGGTTTTGAATAAAGGAATGGCAGTAGGAATTACTGGGGTGTCTGCGGGCTGTGCTGGAAAGTTTAAATTTAAAAAATGGAATATAATACATTGAGACCAAAGAAACCTCTAGACTTTGTACCTTGAGAGCTCTGCCACACTGCTAGTTCTTACAGTCATTTCAAGTCTGAGGCTGTCTTTTACTCTCTTGGTGATTTCTGTGCTGTGGAATTTTTGTCATTTGGGAGTTTAGCAGCGGGTGGGTTCAGAACCTGCCTTGGACTGAGTGGCTTTGGATCGGGGAACATTTGGTGCCTTCTCCTCCTCTGGTTGGGAGTAATGATCTAAGAGCCAGCCTGCCTGGACTCAGAGCCCGGCTCCTCCACTTCCTCTGGTGTGACCTTGGGCAGGAAACTTAATCTTCCTCATCTGTGAAATGGGCCTGTTGGTCGTGCCTGCCTCGTGCAGTCGTTGTGAGGACTTAGCAAGGGAGTGCACCCGTCCTAGACCAGAGTACACCCTCGACAGTCACCCGGGCTAGTTGTCGCAGCTTACACCAGTGTTGTAGGATCTCAGAGTTAAAGGAGACCCCCAGCGATTCCCAGCAGCTGGATCAGAATCCCCGAAAGTGCTTTTAAAAGGGAGTCATTCCCTACCTGCACCTGAGACGCAGGCAGAAAGGGGACTGGACATGTGACCTGTTAACACACTCAGGTGATTGTTACGTGCAGCCAGTGGTGGAAACCACCTTCTCTTACCTGCATCCCCTCTCTGACAACACTAGCAAGTGGCCTCTAGTTGAACTCCCTGCATGAGGAACTCACCCCACCCCTCATGCAGTGAGTCCCACTTTCGGACACCTTTGGCAACACAACAGTTTGTCCCCCCATTGACCTAAAGAAGGAAGGGACTGCCTCCGACCCTAAAAAGAGGCAGAATAGAGTAGTGGAAAGAGAACAGACCTTGAAGTCAGAAAGAAATGGGCTTGAGTTCCCGCTGTGGCTCATAGGAAATGAACCCGACTAGTGTCCATGAAGACTCCGGTTCAAGCGCTGGCCTCGCTCAGCGGGTTAAGGATCTGGCATTGCCGTGAGCGGTGGTGTAAGGTTGCAGATGCGGTTCAGATCCCAAGTTGCTATAGCTGTGGCATAGGTTGGCAGCCGTACCTCTGATTTGACCCCTAGCCTGGAAACTTCCATATGCCTCGGGGATGGCCCTAAAAAGCAAACAACAACAACAAACAAACAAACATCTATGGACTAAAATGCATGAACTGTTAATAGAAACAATGGGGTTAAACCGGTTCCTAAGACCCTAACCAAGGATAATTGTCAGAGACCAAATGCCGAAGACACGCTCCAGGAAAGTCATTCAGACATTATTTTGTCTTGATAATTGCTAAATCTGTGTTGTGGGTGTATAACAATTTGTTGGTCAATAAATATATATACTACTCATGATATTAAGTGCAAAGAGGAGGATAAAAACTGAATGTGCAGTCTGATTCTAATCTTACTTTTAGAAAACTTTATACTATATGCATGCAGAGAGAAAAGACTGGAAGGTAACACACCAATATATTACCAGTGGTTATTTCTTGGTGGGATTATAGGTGATAATGTATTTTTACTTAACTGAATTTTCTAATTATTTTTCCTCTTTTAAGCAATTTTTTTGCTTTTTAATTTTTTTTATTATTGGTGATTTATAATGTGCCACTTTCTGCTGTATAGCAAAGTGACCATATCATGTATATATATATAAAATTCTTTTATATATATAAAATTATTTTTCTCATATTATCTTCCATCATGGTCTGTCCCAAGAGACTGGATATAGTTCCCTGTGCTATACAGCAGGACCCCATTGCTCATCCATTCTAAATATAAAAGTTTCCATCTACCAGCCCCAAACTCCAAGCCATCCCACTGCCCCCACCTCCCTTTTGGCAACCACAAATCTATTCTCTGTGTCTATGAGTCTGTTTCTGTTGTGTAGATAGGTTCATTTGTACCTTATTTTAGGTTCCATATGTAAGTGGTATCACATGGTATTTGTTTTCTGACTTACTTCACTTAATATGAGAATCTCTAGTTGCATCCATGTTGCTGTAAATGGCATTGTTTTGTTCTTTTTTATGGCTGAGTAGTATTCCATTGTGTATATGTACCACATCTTCTTAATCCATTCATCTGCCGGTGGACATTTAGGTTGTTTCCATGTCTTGACTATTGTGAATAGTGCTGCTGTGAACATAGGGGTCTAATTGAAAAAAGCAAACAAGCATTATTTTCTATGATTAGATTAAAAGAAATTAGGTTGTCACCTACTTTTATAAATAATAGGCTCCCCACTAGCTATCTGAAATATAGAACACAGGTCTATAAGTTAAAAGTCCTTCCAGAGAACTAGAAAACATTGAAGAATTGCTAATTACTGTCCCTAGGCTTGCTAATGCCTTTGGGCCCAAGACAAGGGAGAACCATCCCAGGAACGGAAGAGATGTGGTGTTGGGCGAGGGGACAGTTACTCTGCAAGGCGGTCATGAGGCAGACAGCCAGGGCTCCTGGGGTCCTCTCAAGATGCTTGGGATAGAGTAGGGGTGGGGCTCTCATCCTCTCCACCGGTGGCAGCCGCTGGCAGTGCTTCTGTGTGACATCACCAAAGCCAGTAGTTAGTAGGGTGGACCCAAGGTGAGCGGTGTCCATGCAGATTGCGTAAATCTGCAGGCAGTAAGAAATTCAAGCCCTTGACTTGAGGACCACCTAGGAAGGTTAACAAAGACATAGGGTTGCCAAACACCAGACCCATTTGCCTCCATCCCCCCAGGAGTCTGTCTAGCCACCTCCCGGGGGTGCCTTCAGAAAACAAGCAAATGCTGCCTGCGGCATATTTGTGTCAAATAAAGCCCTTTAGAAAGAGGACTGTCCCACCACAGCGCTCAGGGGGGCCTGGAAGGAAGATGGAATCTAAAAGCATCATGTAGTCAGGGACAGGATTCCTAGGATGATGCTTTTCCAACATAACCAATAGATATTTTCTATAAAACCAAGCCTCTGAGTTCCCTTTGTGGCTCAGTGGTTAACAAACCCAACTAGGATCCATGAGGATAAGGGTTTGATCTCTGGCCTCGTTCAGTGGGTTAAGGATCTGGCGTTGCCATGAGCTGTGGTGTAGGTCGCAGACGAGACTCAGATCCCGCACTGCTATGACTGTGGCTGTGGCAGGCAGCTACAATTCTGACTGGACCTGGGAACTTCCATGTGCTGTGCAGCCCTAAAATAGCAAAAACAAAACAAAACAGAAAACTAAACAAACAAACAAACAAAAAACCGAGCCTCATCTGGACTCAAAACAAAACAAAACAAAACAAAATGTTTTGACTACCAGCAACCACACTGAGAAACACATTTTTTTTAGAAACACATTTTATTCAAAGGGTCTAGACTGGCAAAACGAATGAAAGGAATTGGGGCTGCCCTGGTAAGGGCAGCGTCTCCCATTTGCAGGGAGCAAACATCAGTTAGCTGTTGTTATGTGGGAATTTCAGTCCACTAGTGCCAGGTCTTTTGACTTTTCCCAAGAGAAGCCAGAATTCTTGGTCTTTGTATTATAGTTCCCAATTTCTAAATGTGGCAGCATTTCAAAAATACTATGTAAGCCAAAGAAAACACGCCTGCCGGCTAACAATTTCTCACCTCTGCCTCAGTCTCAGGTCCTAGAGAGTCTTTAGTCTCCTGCATCCTCTTCCCACCCGCCTCCACCAGACTCCAAAATGCCAGTGTCCTCAACTCTCATCAGAGTCCTCTCCTTGAAAGTCCCCTATCATTAAGGACCTTAAAATTGGCTGAGAGCCTCCCAGGAATTTATTTCAGTTGAGGATTTTAAAAACTATTCAGAGGTACTTTCTTAAAGATGGGGTTAATTTTAAAAATAATTTTAAAGGAATTATGGAATTAGAGTATCGTTTGAGAAACATATGCTTTGGCGTGAGACGGAAGCACTGAGTTGAAATTCCAACTCCATCATTGGTACTCGTGTCACCATTTTCTCATCTGCAAAGTGAGGGAAACAAGAGTTTGTGGCTTGTTTGGGGATAATGAATGATATTAGCAGATGTTAATATTCTGGTGCTCAGGAAGGGTCAGTTTCTCTTAGGAGCCAAGGTAATTGAAACTTTTTTTTTTGTCTTTTTGTCTTTTTAGGGCCGCACCTGTGGCATATGGAGGTTCCCAGGCTAAGGGTCTAACAGGAGCTGTAGCCGCCGGCCTTCGCCACTGCCACAGTTATGTGGGATCCGAGCCGCATCTGCAACTTACACCACAGCTCAAGGCAACGCTGGATCCTTAACCCACTGAGCAAGGCCAGGGGTCGAACACGCAACCTCATGGTTCCTAGTCGGATTCGTTAACCACTGAGCCACAACAGGAACTACAGTAATTAAAACTTTTAATTGTGAATGTTATAAAAGAGCCTCGTGAAGCTTTTCCGTATTGACTTTTAGAATTTGAAAAATTCACTTTGGGGAATTCCTGTCGTGGCTCGGTGGTTAATGAACCCAACTAGTATCCATGAGGATCCGGGTTCAATCCCTGGCCCACACACTGGGTTGAGGATCTGGTTGCTGTGGCTGTGGTGTAGACCAGCAACTGCAGCTCTGACAAACCCCTAGCCTGGGAACCTCCGTATGCTGCAGGTGTGGCCCTAAAAAGACAAAAAAAATTAAAAATTCGCTTTTATCAGAAGTCCCATTCTAGTATATAGTGTTGTTGTTGAAGCAGATGAAAAGGGGAAATTAGAGGAAGAGAATGAACCTTAAGGGCATCTATAACTGGGAAAGGTACTGGGGTCAACTTGCAGTGTCTGAGTTCACTGCCCTACAGGGTGACCTCATAGACTGATGAGTCCAACTCAACTCTTTTGTTGCAAAGGGAGCTCCACCTCCTTTGGGGGGGGAGTAAATACCTAAATTATTTGGAATTCTCCCATGCAGGAGATTTTTCTATTCCCCATTTATTTATTCAATCATTGATTTTTATCCATCTGGACTTGTGGCTATTTTATACTTTGGGTTATAATCTAATACTATTCCATTAATTTTATGGTTAGGATTCCAGCTTTGGCTATTCAGGAGCTCTTTCAGACTGAATGTCCCCCCCCCAACCCCGTCCCATTGATGTGATTTTATCAAAGACTCCATTTCTTTCTGGCACTACAAGATGTTTTCACCTGTTGTATTTCCTGCCTCAGCCCTAGAATCTGCTGTTTCTCCAGGGAGCCCTGGTTCCCTTTTTTGAAGAATAGTAATTAGACAATAAGATCTTTTTTTTTTGTCTTTTTGCCTTTTTCTAGGGCCACACTCGCAGCATATGGAGGTTCCCAGGCTAGGGGTCTAACAGGAACTGTAGCCGCTGGCCTTCGCCACAGCCACAGCAATGCGGGATCCGAGCCGCGTCTGCAACCTTCACCACAGCTCATGGCAACGCCGGATCCTTAACCCACTGAGCAAGGCCAGGGATCGAACCTGCAACCTCACGGTTCCTAGTCGGATTCATTAACCACTGAGCCACGACGGGAACTCCTAGACACTAAGATCTTGATGTTGCATTCGCTCAGAGCTGCCAGTGTCTTCTTAAATGTGTTTAATTTTTAACTATTTTAATGTAAATTGGAAAAATTAAGCTGTCATCTTAAAGTCAAATTTCCAGGCTCTGTTATCTCTGTAAAAATAAATGATGACGGAGTTCCCATTGTCGCTCACAGGTTAAGAGCCCAATATAGCATTTGTGAGGATACAGGTTGATCCCTGGCCTGGCTTGTGGGTCAAGGAGCTGGCATTGTCAAAAGGAGTAGCATAGGTCATAGATGTGTCTCAGATTCAGTCTTTGGTCTGGGAACTTACATATGCTGCAGGTGCAGACATGAAACTTTAAAATAAATGGTAAATGGATATTAATCTTTACTGCAGCCACACGGCCTTGGATATCACAAGGTTCAACATGAGCCTATAGCAGTCCCCTGGGGAGTCTTTCTGAAGAACAATAGTTTTCAAGGAATTCCCTGGTGGCTCAGTAGGATAGGGATCCAGCATTGTCCCTGCTGTGGCTTGGGCTGCTGCTGTGGTGTGGGTTTGATCCCTGGTCTGGGAACTTCCACACATTTTGGGTGCAGAACAACAACAACAAAAAAGAACAATGGTTTTCAGACTATAACTCAAAGGCCACTACCTGGGGATGGGGAGAGGGGAACCCCAAGCAGGCAGCTAATGTGATTACTTATTCGCTCAACAGACACTTATTGAGAACCTCTGTATTCTGGTATACATCTGATGCCAGGCAATAAGAAAATTACCTTCATCGATGCTACAAAATTTTCATTCGAATTGGTGACCAAGGGAGAAAAAGGACGTTTACAAGACCGTGTTGTAAGTGTTATCGCAGGGGAAGTACCAGCGGAATGACAGGCCAGGCTGGACTAGGGGCGAGTTGGGCGAGGATGACGTGACTGTGGAAGCGATAACTCAGTTGAACCTTGAATAACAAATGAGAGTAAGCCGGACGAAAAGACAAAAGGGGGAGGCTGAGCTAGAGGGTTTCCAGCTGCCAACTCCAAAATTCGTGGCAAAGCCCAGAAGTGAGTGAGCACATGGATCTTAGCTCTGCCGGGCTGGAGCGTGTTATGCATGTGGGGAGGATCCTGAGGTAACGCCAGAGACAGGGTCTTGCTGCGCGTTTAATAGCTCTGATTTTACCTTGAAGCAGTCGGAAGCGGCTTTAGAGTTTCGTGCAGAAAGACGCCAGCCCGGTTGGTTAGATTTGCATTTCAGGAAGATCCTCTGCCTGCCTGGTGGAGACTGGAGAAGGCCAAGCGTAGAGAAGGAAGCCCCGCAAACGGGGAGCTGCAGCAAGCCGGGAAGGCGGTGCTGGTGGCTTGATCTAAGGAAGTGGCAGTGGGGCTGGAGGGGAGTTTATAGATTGGAAACTATTCAGACAGGACCTGGGACTGTGCGTGTGTGTGTTTTAAATTTAACTCTAATTGATCCACAATATTGTGTTAGTTCCAGGCATACATCTTCAGATTCTTTTCCATTATAAGTTATTAGAGGATGTGATATATAGTTCCTTGTGCCGTATGGTAAATCCTCATTGTTTATGTATTTTATACGCAGTGGCATGTATCCATTAATCCCAAACTCCTAATTTACCCCCCCCTTTCCCTTTTGGTAATTGTAAGTTTGTTTTCTGTGTTTGAGTCTGTTTCTGTTTTGTAAATATGTTGGTTTGTTATTATTTTTTGGATTCCACATATAAGTGATATCCTATGACATTAGTTTTTTTTTTTTTTACATTCCACACATAAGTGATATCTTATGGTATCTGTCTTTCTCTAACTTACCTAGTATGATAATCTCTTAAGTCCATCAATGTTGCTGCAAATGGCAATATTTCATTCTTTTTTATGGCTGAGTATTACTCCCTGGTGTCTATATGCCACATCTCAGACAAGGTTTGGTATCAATTGCCCTGCATATAGGGGAGGAAAGATTCTGCTGGTGAACAAAGAAAAAGTTGTATTTGTGGGAGTTCCCGTTGTGGCTCAGTGGGTTCGATATCGAACCCAACTAACATCCATGAGGACCCGGATTTGATCCCTGGCCTTGCTCAGCGGGTCTAAGATCTGACGTTGCTGTGGCTGTGGTATAGGCCGGCAGCTGCTGCTCAAATTCAACCCCTACCCTGGGAACCTCTATATGTTGAGGGTGCAGCCCTAAAAAGACCAAAAAAAAAGAGTTGTATTTGTGAAAATACTCACCCTAGATCATCCACCACAAGGAGGCTGAATCATTTTCAAATTCTGACTGGGGCTCCAGACCAATGGACTGGTGCTTCCGCCTCACCTCCCAGTTCTGATGAGACTCGTTAACCGCATGTTCTCAGGTCACGCTCTCTCATTTGGGCCATTTGCTTTTCAGCCAACTCAGCAGGTCTGAACTAGCTCAAGTGCGTTTTCCGTGCCTTTTATTGCCAATCCATAGTGAAGGAGCGCCTTTCTCGCGTGGCCTTGGATGCATCTTAACCTGCTTCGACCTCCACGCCACCGCCGTGACAGCAGGAGGGTGAGGGCAGCCCGCCACCCTGGAGAGGCGAATGTGCGTGAGGACCAGCCTCCAACGGCAGAGGAGTGGCCCTGGGGGAGGAAAGGGGAGGTGACAGGCAGGCTCCTCTTAGCGGCTAAAACAGCACTTCCTCGGCCGGGCAAATGGCGTGTCTGAAAGAATGCACGGTCTGTTTGTGAGTCCTGTCATCACGTGCTAGTCTAGTTTCCTTTTTTTTCTGGTCCAGCCACTGTGATAATAGGTCAGAGGCTAACGCGGGGTGGGGGTGGGAGGTGGCTGGGGCCAGGCAGCGGGAGCTGGAGAAGAGAGCGGTAGCCAGTATATTTCTAACCATTTGCAGCCGTCAGCTTGTTTGGGGACCTTTTTTTTTTTTTCAGGCATAGGAACAAAGTCTTGCTCCACGAGATTGTTTTCCTTGGCACGATGTACAGACACTTTCTTGAGGATCACGCTGAGATAACACAAAACATCTGCTTGGAGGACTCAGTCCTCCCAAGCGGAATTTCATCAGCAAGAGCATGACCCTTCTTCAGATAAATATATGTACGTTTTGCAGGAGGCAGGAGACTGTGGATGGAGTGGGCAGGAGAATGAACTATGAGGAGGAGGGTTTTTTAAGAAATCCGCGTCGTTAGGGTTTCTTTTCTTTCCTTTTTTGTTCCTTTGTGATCCAGTGGTGCTGTGTTTTGCAAGTGTTTTGGAGATGGTATGTTCTCGGCCACGCTGCCAGAGGAGGCCTGTTTTCTTTTCCCACGTGTGTGGGATGTTGTTTTTATTCATGAGCTATTGAGAATGAGTGGTTTTTATGACTCGTGGAGGGATTTTCACGTGTGCACTCCTGCACTCCGAAGACCGAAAGGGGGGCACAAATGCTCTCAGCCACGCGTGACAATTTGCAGGAGCCATGCGGGCATTTCTGGTTGTAATCACTGACATGGCCTCGGAGTCCCCAAAGGCTTGGCCAAGGAATTAGGTGTCATCTTAGGTCATGTACAAGGTCCTCAGTTCACACAGTGTTTTCATAGATCATCTCGGGTTCAGATCTGCTTTCCAAGTAGTTTGTCCTGAGGGGAAAATGCAGTACCACCCACTTGCCCTTTGCCCACCCTCGACTTAGACGAGGAAGAGCCAGCTTTGAGAGCAGCAGCGATGTCATCGGCCTTTGGCCAGATGCCTCAGAGACCCTACTGGCCCTGCGCTCTGTGTTTAATCCTCACGATCTCACAAAGTACTAGGTATTACCACCCTCATTCCTCAGATAAGGAAACAGAGCCCATTGGAAGTTAGCAAGCTTGGAGTTCCCACTGTGGTGCAACGGGATTGGCAGGGTTTCCTCAGCACCGGGACGCAGGTTCGATTCCCCAGCCAGCACAGTGGGTTAAAGGATCCAGCACTGCTGCAGCCGAGGGGTAGGTCACAACTGTGGCTTGGATCTGATCCCTGGCCCAGGAATTCCGTATACCACGGGACAGCCAAAAAAGATAAAAACAAAACAAAAATGAAAACAAAACAAAAACATACAGAAGTTAGCAAACTCACTCACAGGCAAGTAGCAGGGAAATTCCCCAGCTGGAATCTGAGACCAGCGACTGATGCCAGACGTGTAACCAGTGTCCTCCACCGCAAATGACACATGCTGTGGGGGACGAGCCAATCCGCCCTTTTCCACCTTCGTCTTTTAACAAATTTTGCTTCTCCAGTTCTGCCAGTTGGATTTGGAATGAGATGAAACGAGCCCTAAGAACCCCATCCAGCTTCCTGGCAGAGTGAAAAGAGCACAGTCTCTGGAATCAGACAGACTTGAATTCAGACCCCTTTTCATCACAAACTAGCTCTCAACCCTGAACTTGTCAGTCCCTACGCCTTTCTGAGCTCTGATCTGGGTGGAAGCAGATAGCCTAGGAGCTCGGCTCCCGAGCCGGCTGCCGGCAAGGATTTATCACACCACCCCCCCCCAGCTCCAAGGCTCCACGCTGGGCGCTGGGCACCCATGTGGGACAAGCCTGGCTGCACTCCCCGCCCTCAGGGAGCGTGCCATCTGCTGGGCGGGACAGATCCAAGTCAGGCGTGGAATTGCCCTCTGGGATCTGTGCTCGGGAAAGTTTCAGGAGCAGGTGCCGGGGAATGAGGGAAGGCTTTCAGCTGAGCGCTAAAGCAGGCAGAGGCATCGACTGGGTTAACAACGGGGCGCGGTGTCTGCCAGCTGCTTGCGGAAACTGGGATGTTCAGGGGGCCCTTTCTATGGGGCCCCCGGAGACAAACAGCCTTTGAGCCCTTACTCTCCAGACCTCCCCAGCCCAGGTTCAACCCAGCGCCCTCACAGACCAGGGTCTCAGCCCCAAGCATCCAGCTTTCTCTTCAGAAGACAGGAAAGAAAAGTGATGGAAATGGGAAACACAGCAGCTAGCTCTGCAAACAGCCACATGGGTCTTATTTGACTCTGGCAGCCCCGTCTCTCATCTGTGACCTTGTCATAGCATCTCTGTAGTTCCCGAGGGACCCGCTCCTTTTGCAGTCTTCTCTAACAGTGTAAAAGAAAAAAAAAACAAAAAACGTGAAGTTCCCACCGTGGCGCAGTACGATCAGCAGCGGCTTCTCTGGTGCACTGGGATGCAGGTTCGAGCCCCGGCCCGGCACAGTGGGTAAGGATCCCGCATTGCTGCAGCTGTGGCTTAGGTCGCAATGACGGCTTGGATCTGATCCCTGGCCTGGGAACTCCATAGGCCACAGGGCGGCCGAAAAAGGAAAAGACGAAAAAACACAAGCCATTTAGACAACTTCTCGGGATTTTTTTCCAGAGATGCCTGGAAAGGGACGGTGGAATGGGGCATTTGAGGGCTTGGTGAAAAGCAAGAGAGAGGAGGAATGAGGAAGAAAGAAAATGAATTGAAGCTCAGAAAACACTGGAATTTTTATTAAATTTTGTTTGGGAGAAAGGAGATTTCCTGAGTCAGAGATGAAAGGCAAACCCGCATGGAGCCCCGGAGACGTTATTATATTCCATGCTCGATTTAGCTCTCGCGCTCAGTGTGGCTTGGAGATCAGAAAGTCTGTGGTTAGATACATTCATAAACCCTGCAGGGCTGTCAGAGGCTGGTTCCCGGCCGAGTACCAGGTCCTCCCCGTCGGCAGAGGCGGAGGCATGATGCTGCCTGGTCAAGCCTCCAAGAGGGGCTTTAAGCCCCCTGCAGGCTTGCCGCCCCCTCCGCCTTCACCCCAGCTCTCTGGCCGGCCGCCTCCTTGGCTCCGTCGCTCAGCAAACTCCAGTGTTGCTTGAAGTCTAATAGTTGAGCAAATTCCTGCCGGAACCACATGTGAGTGGTTGGTTTGGGATTCTCATCTCTGCCCAGGCCACTTGCCTGGCCTCATTCTGGAATCTGAGCTCAGCTTGGGCCTGCTTCAGGCTCACGAGGCCCACACCCCCTGACCTGAGGCTGTCCAGATCCATCCTTGAACACTGGGTAACTCTCACCTCTTTGCGGAACTCACCTGAACCCATCTTCTTATTTCAAACCACCTTCTTGGAGACTGAAGTTTCCCAGCTGGAATCTGAGAGTCAGGGCGTGTGGCCTGGGGTGGGATAAAAAGGAAGCTCTAAGATCAATTCGTGCTTACAAATCATTTAGGGATCTTCCGATCGAAGGTGGTTTTCTATATTATCAGTACATAGCTCTCTGAGATTATCGTCGGAAGGTTCGTCTGTGTTCTTATAAGACTAGTCAAAGTTTAACTCAAATCCTTCAGCTTTGCAACCTATTTCAGTTGAGACTGCTGGTTAATAGCATCTGGCATTAACTTTCTAATTGAGTACAGTGACTGAAAATTAACTATCACCACCTGAAAAACTATATTGAAAGGTAAAGAAGAGAGGTTTTAATGATAAACAGGAGTTTCAGACTCTTTCTTCCCACCGTCTAAGCTAGATGAGAGCATGGTGTGGCTTTCCAAGTCAGGACCATATTAAGAAAAGCTATCACTGGAGTCCCTGTTGTGGTGCAGCGGAAATGAATCCAACTAGGAACCATGATGTTTCGGGCTCGATCCCTGGCCTCGCTCAGTGGGTTAAGGATCCAGTGTTGCTATGAGCTGTGGTGTAGGTCGCAGACACGGCTCGGATGCCGTGTTGCCGTGGCTGTGGCGTAGGCTGGCAGCCACAGCTTTGATTTGACTCCTAGCCCGAGAACCTCCATATGCTGTGGGTGCAAAAAAGAAAAAGGACAGAAAAGCTTCCTTTTCTGCTGTAGGCTTTTTTCTTCCCCCAAATAGGAATTGATGGATTCACCTCTCGACTAAGTAAAATCGCTGCTCTTTTATGATTCCATTTTGATTGATGAGTATTCCCTACCTAGCCCTGTGCCAGGTGTTTTTAAAGGTAGAACCAAAGTATAAAACAGTCCCCTTTGTTCAGGGAACTTAACGGTATAGGCAGCACAGCAGAGCCAGCATCTTCCATTTCTTCCAAGCTCAAACCTTTCACTGGGTATTTTGAGGGATAATGATGAGACTTAATGACCCGTCACAAACTGAACTAAGGGGAAAGCCACATTCGATGGTTGAATATAAACTCGGTTTACTGTAAGACAGTGTGCTGTTCATGGAAATAGAAGGTCTGCAGGTTGTTTATAGTCGATTTTACTATTCTTTGATGTGTACAACATTAAAAGTACTGACACAAAAAAAAAACAGTATAATACAGGACATAACTATGAGAAATTTGTAGAAAATAATGCAAGGTCGACTCTAATCCCGGACTTTGTACCGACCACTCTAAGTTCTTTGGAAGTTCAAAATTAATGGATTAATATCAAGACTGCCTGCTGAAAGTAAACATGCAGGAGGAATTTTATCCCAAAGTGAGTGATGAAGATCATTTAATCCATGGGATACTGAAACTGACAGTTCACAGGGGAGTGCTTATAATCTGCACAGTATTGGCAAAGCCTTTTGATGTGTGCGTGTTCGGTCCTCACCACAGCCACCTGCGCTACACACAACTCTCTCATCCCTATTTCTTTATAGATGGCAAAACTGAGGCTTAAAGATACTAAGCCCTTTGCATGTGGCTACACTGTTACTAGATAGCAGAGCCAGAAATGAAACCTGGAAAGTCTGATTACAGACTCTTTAAAACCAATAGCTATTATGGGCAAAAGGAGGTTCCAGAATTAACTAGGACATACGACTTTTTTTTTTCTTTTTTGGCCGCCCAGCCACATAGGGAGCTCCGGGGCCAGGGATCAGATCCGAGCCACAGCCGCAAACAAAGCCACAGCTGCGGCAATGCCGGATCCTTAACCCACTGTGTCAGGCTGGGGATTGAACCCGTGTCCCAGCGCGCCCAAGATGCTGCCGATCCCATTGTGCCACAGGGTAAGCTCCAGGACATATGAACTTTTTGTTACAGGAATTCTCGGATCCTTTCCTGTGCTTAGGAATGTTGCCAGCCTTTATAAGACCAGCATTTTTACAAATATCCTCGACCTCGTGATCCTCTTTTTTTTTTTTTTAAGCCAAGGAGCTCCCAGAGTTAGTCTTTTTTGTGTGTGTGTGTGATAGGCAAGAAATAGATGTATTAAGAGAGGATGCTTGTGAGTGATGCAAGCAGGCAGGCAAGAAGGCTCTGCCGAGTTAGTCATTTTTAAGACAGACTTTGGGAAATACTTAAGTGAAGGGTCCCCAGTATCTTATGTACTTAGAGAAGCAGAAGGGACAAAAGGAGGGGGTTGGATAAGGCCCTGAAGCTGAGTCCGTGGTGCCGTGTGGAATACACAAGCTGCCCTCTGCCCGGACCCTTGCGTGTGGGCTCCTCAGGTTCAGATTGCCATCGTAACAAGCCAGTGTCCATTTGAGATGATTCATTCTTCCTACTGCTAGACTTTATTCATTTAAAACAAGCAAACATTTTTGAGCTCCTTTTCTAAGCCAGGTACTGCGAGCTAAGTGCAGGTCTAGAATTGGTCATCGGGATTTCCCTGCATAGCTCAGTGGTTAATGATCCCAACTAGAATCCATAAGGTTGTGGGTTCGATCCCTGGCCTCGCTCAGTAGGTTAAGGATCTGGCGTTGACATGAGCTGTGGTGTAGGTCACAGATGCGGCTTGGACCCTGCTTTGCTGTGGCTCTGGCACAGGCCAGAGCTACAACTCCGATTAGACCACTAGCCCAGGAACCTCCATATGCTGCAGCTGCGGCCCTAAAAAGACAGAAAAAAAGAATTTGTAAGGAGTTCCCTGATGGCTCAATGGGTTAAGCACTGGGCTATGGCTCAGGTCACTGCTGTGGCTCAAGTTCGATCCCTGGCCTGGGAATTTCCACAGGCACGGTCAAAAAAATAAAGTAAAATGTATACTTTGTATTAAAAAAAGAAGCCACAAAATAATGTAGTAACTTGCCCATATAGCTAGTAAGTTACAGGACTAGGATTTGAAACTATTTGGTTTCAGACTCTAAAACCAGCTCCTCTCGACTTCTGTCAAGATCATTCCCAGACACAGCTCAAAAGGGAGAAGCAAGAACAAACCAAGTTCAAGGCCCAAGGCAAGGCCAGAGACCAGGTGTGGCATGGAGGGCAGAGCCGAGAGCTCAGAGGTGATCTGGGGGAAGATGCGGCTTGGGGACACTCTAGAGGGACCCAGCAAGTACCACGAACGTCTTCATTGTGTCCAAGATTTTGTTTTACCTTCGGCCAGTGTGTGGGGCGTGAGGGTTGGCTGTCAAGGTCAAGCCCATCAACTGGCACAGATGAAACCCGCCGCCCCCAGTGTCCCCTAGGTACTGAAAAACAAGCACACCTGGGGGATTCGGGCCACCCAGGAAGGGGGGCTGGGAGCCGGAGCAACGTGTCCAGAGCAACGTGTCCAGATTTCAGGGTGGCGGCACTCACGGGCTTTGTAGTGAGACACTCCCGGGCCCAAACCCCTCCAGGCTGTGTGACCTGGGGCAGCTACTTAATTTTCCAAGTCTGTGTCCCCATTTGTGAGATGCAAATAATAGCAGTACCTGTCTTCAGGCATTGTTCTGAGGACTCAGTCAGCTAACCCATGTAAAGTGCTCAGCACAGCCCCTAGAACTTCTGTGCTTGGTAAATGTTGGCTTTTATTCTTAGTCCCAAATCCGCGGCCCGCGGCGCCGGCAGAGAATGCAGATGTGTTAGCTGACCTTTTACCACCTCAGACCTGTGGCTCCCGAGGGTGTGGATTTTTTCACCCTTCTTCCTCACCCCTTCCCTTCTTGTAAATTATTTTTCTGTGCCACTCAAGCGTGACCTTTGAATGCCTGCTTGCATTTAGCAATAAAGCCGTGCCTTTATTTTTGGCAGAGAGAGTCATACTCCAAACATGACCAGATTTGTTAGATTTTTAAAAATTTTATTATTATTATTTTTTTAACGGCCACACGCATGGCATATGAAAGTTCCCAGGTCAGGGAGTGAACCTGAGCCACAGCTGCGGCAACGCCAGATCCTTTAGCCCACTGCACTGTGCTGGGGATCGAACCTGTACCTCCACAATGACTGGGGCCACTGAAGTCAGATTCTTAACCCACTGCGCCACAGCAGGAACTACGGGTTTTTGAATCAGGCTGACTTGATCTAAATCCCAGCCCCGCCACTCTCTACCTGAGTGGGCTGGAGCAAGTTAATATGTGCTTCGGGGCCTTAGAATTATTCACCTGCGATACAGGACTGGTATAGCCCGTGTCACAGACAGGTTACAAAGGTGACATGTGTCAGCTGCTGATACTGTCTCCCTGTGGTTACAGGACTCGCCTTCTGATGGGAACATAACTTATATGTGGATGATGGAAGGTTCCGTCACCTCTGGATCTCAGGCCTCTTTGAAGACTCCAGGCCTCTCCCAGCTTGGTTCAGTGGTTTTCACTAGCCCCCCCTCCCCATTCCACAGATAAAGCCACCCGCCAGCTCTGTGAGGGGCTGCCCTCTACCTTCTCCCAGCTGTACCTCTCCCCCCGACCCCCGGACCTGAGCATCTGTGGCCCAGGCAGCTGCCAAGCTGTGCCCGGGTCTCTCCCCGGGTTCATTTGATATGTTGCCACTTTGTTTTGGAAGAAAAGCCAGTATCGGTGCCAGGCCCTGGGGAGGCAGATCCCGCTTCTGCCAACTGCCAGCCATGCTCGTCTCTCTCACCCTGCCCCCGGGGGTCCCAGCTGATCCTGTGGCAGGGTGTCTCCCGCCAGACAGCTGCACCGGGACCCTGGGGAGGCACGAACAGCAAAACCCCAGGCTTCCTGGGGCCCAGGGACGTGCCCTGAGCACAGCGCAGCAGTTCTGCAGAGGGACCAGTGCTCATGTCTGCCTGGTCAGGTTAATTATTTCCTTTAGAACAACAGCTGGATACTCCAGACTTTACAAACAGAAGCAGTGGCAGGGAGGGTGGGGTGGGGCCATTCCCATTTAGCCAGCTTTTATTTTGTTCTAGGCGTTGTACGAGGATGTCGGTCAGGCCGACGCTGTCCTGGCCATGCAAGAAAGGCCTTATTTTGACCCGTTTGGTGAATAAAACCAAATTTAAGTGGGTATCGCTTTTTTTTTGTTTGTCTTTTTTAGGGCCGCACCTGCAGCCTGTGGAAGTCACCCGGCTAGGGGTCAAATCGGAGCCACAGCCACAGCAACGCAGGATCCAAGCCGCGTCTGCAGCCTGCACCACGAGCTCACTGCAACGCCAGATTTTTAAGCCACTGAGTGGGGCCAGGGATCAAACTGCATCCTCGCGGATACTAGTTGGATTGGTTTCCATTGCGCCACGACAGGAACTCCCTGGGTATCACTTCTAATCCTCACAGCAACTAGCATTTGTATCTGCATCGTACATAGAGCAAAACGGAAGCTCAGAGGTTAAATAACTTGCTGTGGTCGTACAGCTGGAAAAGGAGCAGAATAGGAGTTCCAGGTCTGTTTAATTTCAGAATCCACTCCAGCGTCACTAATGAAAGGGAGCGTACACAACAGGCGTTTAAGCAGTGTTTGAGGGGGAGAAAGGCAGTGGGCTTGGGATTCTGCTCCTGGTTGCTCTGACCAAGCTGGGAGTAGTGGTCATCACACAGGAACTCAGGGTGACCCCTCTGACCACTCACCCAAACCACGTTGGGAAAAACAGCCCCCAACCCTCACCTTCCTCAAGGAGGTAAAGCGGCAGTCAGTGTACTGCGAAGTTTTCGTAAAGTTTCATTGCCTTTGCCCACCTCAAAACCCGTGTATCTCAGAAAAAGTTTGGATCAGGATTTGCAAACTGCGAGTTCCCGTCATGGCACAATGGAAACGAACCTGACTAGGAGCCATGAGGTTACAGGTTTGATCCCTGGCCTCGCTCAGGGGGTTCAGGATCCAGTGTCGCCGTGAGCTGTGCAACCTACACGGTTGCAGACACAGCTTGGAGGTGGCGTTGCTGTGGCTGTGGTGTAGGCTGGCAGCTGTAGCTCCGATTAGACTCCTAGTCTGGGAACCTCCATATGCCGCGGGTGCAGCCTTAAAAAAAAAAAAAAAAAAGGGATTTGCAAACTGGTAACCTGCAGGCCAAATTAACCTAGGAAGGTGTTTCATTTTGACCTGTGTTTTTTGTTTTTTAAACTCAGGTTAAATGCTAACATTTTTAAAAAAGAGAATGCCAGGAGTTCCCTGGTGGCTTGGGGGTTAAGGATCTGGCACTGTTACTGCTGTGACACAGGTTCGATCCCTGGCCCAGGAACTTACGCACTCCACGGGCACCACCAGAACTAAATAAATAAAAATAAAAATAGAACTCCAGCACTCCAGATTACTGAATCATCTAAAGAAACCAGAAGATCTAACAACCCTAGGCCTCTGTCCCCATATGGCCACCATCGGCTGAGTTGTACAGCAGCTGCTTCCTTTGAGGAGACGGGGCTTTCTAGTTTGCCCCTGTCCCCAGCACTCCCTCTTGCTTTGTCAGGGAGAGCCAGTCTCCCGGAGCATTGCCCTCTGTCAACCAGTTTTCTTATACTGGAGATAAGAGGGAAACGAACTTTCTGGTGCTCTACAAAGTGTGAAAAAATAAAAAAGCAAGAAGGGAGGGTGCACGTCTCTATGTAAAAATAAATACTCTTGCACGTTTATCTGCACCAAAAAAGGTCTTACCGAGGGCAACATACGTGACCTTCTTCACACGTTTTTTGGGTCTCTTCCTGGTTGTTGGTGTTGGAATTTAATAGCGTTTTAGCCACTCTTTTCAGACGGCGTCTGATGGAGCTGCCTGTACAGAGCAGGGCACCCCCAGGCTGGCCCGGAAGCCTGGGTGCAGGATGGTTCCCCAGCCTCCCACACGTGCCCAGGAGCCTGGCAGAGCTTCTTCCTCCTGATGATCTTCCCTTTGTCCTTTGCTAGGTGTTCCCTTCCCAAAGAACTTCCTGCAGATCTGCAAAAAGATCCTGTGCCGCCTCTTCCGGGTCTTTGTCCACGTCTACATCCACCACTTCGACCGGGTCATCGTGATGGGCGCCGAGGCCCACGTCAACACCTGCTACAAACACTTCTATTACTTTGTCACAGAGATGAACCTCATAGACCGCAAGGAGCTGGAGCCCTTGGTAAGTGTCACCCCTAGCAGCCCGGCCACTCGTCACCAGAACGCCGCCACACCCATGCAAACTAATGGCTAGCTGGTAGCCGGAGCATGGCAGAATTGGACAGGATTTAGAGGTCAGCTCAAGGTCGGGTGGTGCCAGGATGTCCTCAGCCATCCAAGAGAGGGCTTATATTTCTCTCTAGGATTGTCATGGTTTGGGCCGGAGGGAGTAGCTTCAATTCTCTGCTCCAAAATCAGTCACCTATTTACATAATCCCTTACGTGGGTATCTTTGAGCCCTCATCTTCCCTACACTGTTATCCTAAGATGATAAGAAACATTTCTTTGATAAATAAATATTTAGCACCTACTAGTATCTGCTGCTACACGCACAGAGTCAAGTGAACTGCCTTTGGGTTGGGAGTTACCATTGTGGCTCAGTGGAAACAAATCTGACTAGTATCCATGAGGATGTAGGTTCGATCCCTGGCCTCACTCGAGGATCCGGCATTGCCGTGAGCCATGGTGTAGGCCACAGATGTGACTCAGATCCTGTGTTGCTGTGGCTGTGGCGTAGCCAACAGCTAGAGCTCCAATTTGACCCCTAGCCTGGGTATTTCCATATGCCACGGGTGCAGCCCTAAAAAGCAAAAAAAAAAAAAAAAAAAAAAAAAAAAAAAAAAAAAAAAACCAAAAACAAAAACCTAAGAAAAATTGCCTTTGGTTAACCTTTAATATAGAGGTAGAGACAAAAATGAGCCCCAGATAAGAATATAGTATCCTGGGGACTCTGCTTTTCATACTGAATCCCCCACAATTCTGTTTTAACCGGATAAATGAGAATCCAGAACACTTGGTTAAAAAAAACTTTACTAGTATTGTTTAGGTGAATAAGGAGTCCTTTTATTTTCTTTATAAAGAAAATAAAATTCACAATTGTACTCAAACTGAGCTTTAGAAGTCAAGGGCCCTTAGGAGTTCCTGTCGTGGCTCAGCAGAAACGAATCTGACTAGTATCCATGAGAATGCGGTTTCGATCCCTGGCCTCGCTCAGTGGGTTAAGGATCCGGTGTTGCCGTGGGCTGTGGTGTAAGTTGCAGACACGGCTCAGATCCCACACTGCTGTGGCTGTGGTGTAGGCTGGCGACTACAGCTCCGATTAGATCCCTAGCCTGGGAACTTCCATATGCCTTGAGCGCAGCCTTAAAACCCAAAAAAAAAGAAGTCAAGGGCCTCTAAAAACTGCAGATCTTTTGTAACATATATTTATGGGTATCCTATCAGAGTTATCTCTAGCCAGCTCTAGAGTACTGTCTTATTCAGTATTACTCGGTGCTTTAGAGTAAAATGATGCTTTTTCTTGAAACAGTTAGAAGGGCCAGTTTTGCTAAATACAGCTGACAGAGCAACTGCATTTCATCCAAGTCCATGTGAACAACAGCTAGCATGCAGAGGCCAGCCCCGTCTTTTGCTAACCTATCTTCCTATCTCTTTACATGTTTTTAAAACATAGGGTTTTAAAAATTATTATTATATTTCTGTATGGTGAGACAAGAGTTGACTGTTGAGATCAAGAGTTGACTGCCATTGAAAATACAGTTTGTTGGAGTTCCCTTCATGGCTCAGTGGTTAACGATCACAACTAGGAACCATGAGGATGTGGGTTCAACCCCTGGCCTCTCTCAGTGGGTTAAGGATCCGGCATTGCTGTGAGCTGTGGTATAGTTTGCAGATGCGGCTCAGATCCACTTGCTGTGGCTGTGGTGCAGGCCGGTGCCTACAGCTCTGATTCAGCCCCTAGCCTGGGAACCGCCATATACCATGAGTACAGTCCTAAAAGAGAAAAACAAAAACAAGATAATAGAGTTTCACTCACAGTCCCAGGCGAAGGGAGCGCATGTCATGACTTGGGAGTCCACAGCAGGGAGGCAGATTAATCAGGGAAAATAGGGGCAGGAACCTTTGCTGTGACTTCTGGGGAGGAATGGGTGAGGCAAGGTAAGAAGGCTAAAAATGGACCAATTTGAATAATTTCAGCAGGTTCTGAGACACAGGGGCTGCTCCTTGCTGTTTGGTAACTGGCCCCACAGTAATTAGGGCAAAGGAATTTGACCCCTAAATAGAAGAGGCCAAAGAAGAGGTTAGCTGGGAGTGTGGGCTCTGGATTGTTTGGTTTGTACTGATTGGTGAGTAAACAGCTCCAGGCTGAGGTGTTTCCTGTCTCTAGGAACTGGCTGGCTCAGGGAGGGACGGTCCCTCCACGGTCAGCAAGGCCCCAGGTATTAAAGAATCAAAATGCAGGGGTTCCTGCCGGGGCGCGGTGGGTTAAGTATCTGACTGCAGTGGCTCAGGTCCTTGCAGAGGAGCGGGCTCGATCCCAACCCAGTGCACTGGGTTCAAGGAACAGGCGTTGCTGAAAGCGGCAGCATAGGTTGCAGCTGTGGCTCAGACTCAGTCCCTGGCCTAGGAACTTCCATGTGCTGCAGATGTGTCCATAAAAAGAAACGAAAATACAAAAACTGAAAGACATGTTTGATGTAGTAGAGTCTCTCTATCTGACAAAGAAGATGTTGGTGAATTTTAGTTTAGAAACCTTTTAGTTTCTCAACTTTGAAATCTATTATTATGCTATGAGACCACACAGCAAAAAAAAAAGTTTTTTTTTCTGGGCATCCCTCAAGAGTTCTGGAAAAAAGCAAGACTCACTGGGTACAGTTGAGCCATATCATTGGCTAACGTGTTCATTTTCTTCCTTTCCTTTCACTTTTCTAGAAAGTTCTTGGCAGGAACAAAGTTGTCTCTGAATACAGTTGGACAAATAGTGTGGAAAGAAGTGAAAAACACATCATGACTGAGCTTTGCTCCTTTGTCTTGTATAAAGACTGTCGTGGGTCTTTCCACAAGCCACCATGAGATGGAAAGGTGGTGCAAACAGTGCCTGGGCATGAAAAGCCTGGAAGGAACTAACAAAGCTAATTTCAGACAATGTCAAGGACAGAGCGGATAGGGCAGGCGAATGAAGAGGGTGGAGGAAGCACTCTGAGCTCGTGCAGAGCAGGGGTCTGCTTCTGGGGAGCTCTCATCACTTCTGTTCAGCAGACGTGTTCAAGTGGAGGGAAAAAGTTCAAGGTCCCATGGAAGGAAGGGGCTTCCTCAGCGCTCAGGTTTGGGTTTCGCGGAGCTAAAGGAGCACAAACGTCAGACGGAGAGAGCATTTTTTGTTCGTGTTGACTTCTTTACATAAGGACGAAGATGAGCGTAAGTTGCCAAGCAGAGAAAACCCTCCGATGCCGTCAGAACGCGCTCAGTTACAGCAGATCCTTGAATGCCATGGGTCTGAACTGCGCAGGTCCAGTTACACATGGATTTTCCCCTTAACCCGCTGTGCCGCAGGAGAACTACAAATGAGAATTCTAGATAAAAACCTCTTTGCGGGGAGTGCCTTTTGTGGCTCAGCGGTTAACGATCCCAACTAGGATCCACAAGGATGCGGGTTCGATCCCCGGCCTCACTCAGTGGGTTAAGGATCCAGCTTTGCCGTGAGCTGTGGTGTAGGTGGCAGACATGGCTCACAGATCCTGCATTGCTGTGGCTGTGGTGTAGGCTGGAGCTGCAGCTCCGATTCGACCCCTAGCCTGGGAACTTCCATATGCCTCGGGTGTGGCCCTAAAAAAGCAAAAATAAATAAAAATAAATAAAAATAAAAGAGCCTCTTGGGGGGCATGGGAAACAAACTATGACTGGATTAACTAGGAATTATTAACAGTAGAAGTGAGCAAGAAGGGTGTCAGTTCTCTTCCCTAGAACCCAGTTCTTTAAATTTAACTGGGAACGGTAGCCTTCCTACCTTTATGCTTCATTCATTTTAATTACAAGGATATTAATTTCAATGCTTTTACATATTATAACAAGCAGTTTTTTTAATTATCTGAAGATAATTTAATAAAAGTAGAATTGATTAGAAATTATCAATGAATTTACAGATTCATTTAAGACCGTTATCTCTGTCACTTTTAAATTTCATTGAAATCTGTTGACAGTTATAGTAGGTATGTCCACAATAAATTTAAATAGTCACCATATTTCTTTGAGAGGCCAGTTGTTTCAAAGATGTGCCTTTTTTGGGGGGGGGAGTCTTTTTAGGGTCACATCTGTGGTATATGGAAGTTCCCAGAGTGGGGGCTGAATTGGAGCTGTGACTGCACCACGGCCACAACAACTCAGGATCTGAGCTGCGTCTGCGACCTACACTGCAGCTCATGGCAACACCAATCCTTAACCTGCTGAGCGAGGCCAGGGATCGAACCTGCAACCTCATGGATACTAGTCGGGTTCGTAGGACTTCCTGTGTGGCTCACAACCAGTCGGGTTCATTACCACTAAGCCACAACGGGAACTCCAAGATGTGTCTTGATGTCTTTCATTGAGGGGCGAACTTTATCCGTCAACCCTGTTGAACGTGGTCCTGAAACAAACTGACAAAAAAAGAGATCTGTTCAATGATCATTCTGGAAACAAGATGTTTGGTCAAGTACATGTTTCTTAAAAACATAAATAAGGATTTCAGAACAGATGTATGATTGAGGCAAATTTACCAGTGGCCTATTCGAGTGCCAGCCCTAGAGGTGACACAGAGCAATTCCAAATTCTAGCAGAAGATAGACGATAGTTCTAAAATCTAAAATAATTAATAAAAACACATGGCCAGAAAGCAGGGGGTCTAGTCCACATGCTGGATCTGCTGCTTAGAAAACTTGGCTAACCATATTTAACTTGGACTCACTTTAATTTAACTGCAACAGCAAAATGTGCCATTTTCCAAGTTCCCCTGTGGCGCAGTGCGTTAAGGATCTGGTGTTGTCCCTGTAGTGGCTTGGGTCGCTGCTGTGGCCCGGGTTCAGCTCTTGGCCCTGGGAAGTTCCACATGCCACAGGTACAGCCAAAAAACAAACGAAAAATGCAGTTTTCATAGTGTTTGATGATCTCCATTTCAACAATGTACATGCTATCAAAGAGGTCCTGGAAGTAAGGCATTCATTCATTCATTTACTCACTCAACAAATACAAAATTAGAGTGATACATCAGCAAATCGGAGGTGGTGAGAAGTGACTGGATTCTGGATTTACCTTGGCGTAGAGTCGGGTGGATTTAATAACAATTGCTTTTAGTGCTTAAGTGTCTGAAATGATGTATTCCTTTTACACAAATCAGTATCTATAAAGTAGGAGTTCCCGTTGTGGTGCAGCAGAAACGAATCTGACTAGGAACCATGAGGTTGCTGGTTCGATCCCTGGCCTCACTCAGTGGGCTGAAGATCCGGCTTTGCTGTGAGCTGTGGCATAGGTTGCAGAGATGGCTTGGATCCCATGTTGCTGTGGTTGTGGCTATGGTGTAGGCCGGCAGCTGTAGCTCCATTTCGACCCCTCACCTGGGAACCTACATGTGCTCCTGCCTAGTATCCATGAGGATGCAGGTTCAGTCCCAGCAGCTGCAGGTATGATTCGACCCAGAACTTCCATATGCCCTCAGTGCGGCCCTAAAAAGCAAAAAAAAAAAAAAAAAAAAAAAAAACCTATAAAGTAACAGAAAAAGATACTGAAAATACTTCTGAAGACAGTCATTGGAGTTCTCGTCGTGGCTCAGTGGTTAACGAATCCGACTGGGAACCATGAGGTCGCGGGTTCGATCCCTGGCCTTGCTCAGTGGGTTAAGGATCCGGTGTTGCCGTGAGCTGTGGTGTAGGTCGCAGATGCGGCTCGGATCCCGCGTTGCTGTGGCTGTGGCGAAGGCCGGCGGCTACAGCTCCTGTTAGACCCCTAGCCTGGGAACCTCCATATGCTGCGGGTGCGGCCCTAGATAAGGCAAAAAGACAAAAAAAAAAAAGACAGTCATTATCTATTTCAGGCTCTGGACTCTTAGCACACTTCAGCATCCACCCTAAGAATGCTGTACTTGTGATTGTTGTCACTGAATTGAGCACTTTCAGTGACTAATAGTGCTGGGCTACCTAACCTCCCAATCTACTATGGCAATGTACATATTAAAATCAGTCAGCTTATACCCAATCAACACATTTTTACTTGATTGGCATTTATCAAGTACCCTATATCTGCAGCAAAGCTAGTTGCTTAGATGTTCCAGTTGTGTAAGGATATGTTGGTTTTTTTTTTTTTTTTTTTTGCTTTTTTAGGGCCACAGGTAAGGCATATGGAGGTTCCCAGGTTAGGGGTCGAATCAGAGCTACAGCTGCCAGCCTACACCACAGCCACAGCAACGCCAGATCCGAGCTGTATCTGTGACCTACACCACAGCTCACAGCAATGCTGGATCCCCAAACCACTGAGCAAGGCCAGAGATTGAACCCACATCCTCATGGATACTGGTTGGGTTCATTTCCACTGAGCCATGAGGAGAACTCCCTAGGATGGATAAGCTTTTGAAAACTGGCAAAAGCAGTCTAAAAAGATATAAAATAATTACTCAATGAGACTGCCCTTCATCTTTAGCCCTTGAAGGATGATGAAGAAGTCAGGCATTTGGCTTCCCATTCTAGTACATTCTTTAGAATCTAATGCAGCTAGGGGCCAGAGGGTAAGACTTGTCCTGCCAGTTTCCTGTAGAACATCATTATTCCAAGAATTCCCACACCTCCTGATGTCACGCCTTGAGATTCCATAAAGTAGAACCTGGAGACCCCACTTCATGACGCACTCAGCCATGTTTCCACCACGCACAGCCGCGCTCCTAAAACCAGCCCTGTTGCTTTCGTCTGCTGTTCGCTGAGTGCCCAGCACACTGGTTGTGTAAAGGAGCCAGCACCTCACAAGGGTGAGAGACTCAGTCTGAGACAGTGCTTAAGACAAGGCTCGAGGAGTTCGTGTCGTGGCTCATGATTAGTATCCATGAGGACGCAGGTTCAATCCCTGGCCTCGCTCAGTGGGTTAAGGATACAGCATTGCCGTGAGCTGTGGTGTAGGTCGCAGACATGGATCGGATCCAGCTTTGCTGTGGCTGTGGGGTAGGCCAGCAGCTGTAGTTCTGATTCAACCCGGGAACTTCCTGGGAATCTCCGTATGCTGTGAGTGCAGCCCCCCCCCCAAAAAAAAAGCAAAAAAAAAAAAAGGGACAAGGCTCAAACTCTCTGGGTTCAAATCCTGGACCCTTCATTACCTCTTGAGCAACATAGTTGGTTTCTCAAAGGCTCCTTTTACTCGCTTGTAGCATAGATATAATAACAGAATTATAAAAACAAGTGGATTAGTCACAGGTAAGAAATGTTGGCTGTCGGAGTTCCCTTCGTGGCTCAGTGGTTAACAAATCCGACTAAGAACCGTGAGGTTGCGGGTTCGATCCCTGGCCTCGCTCAGGATCCGGCGTTGCCGTGTGGTGTGGTGTAGGTTGCAGACGCGGCTCGGATCCCGCGTTGCTGTGGCTGTGAGGTAGGCCAGCAGGTACAGCTCCTGTTAGACCACTAGCCTGAGAACCTCCATATGCCGCGGGTGTGGCTCTAGATAAAGGCAAAAAGACAAAAAAAAAGAGAAATGTTGGCTGTCAAATAAGATAATGGAGGTACCGTAGCTGGCGTAGAGTAAGCAGGGGTGCCTTCCTTCTCTCTTCCCCAGCTCCCGTAGTCTTTGGCCGTCTCAGGGGTCCCCTAAGTAGCCTTGTAGCAGGTGTGCAGTTCACTGTACTGTATCGATGTCAGCTTTGAGGGCTGGAAGTGTACAGGACATATGCTTGCACTGCCTGTGTTGCCAAGTACGTAATAATGCGTAATGCGTTTTTGAATTGGGACGAATACTCTGAGGATGGCGCACCTCCATTCAAAGGGCTTACAGCCCAGTCCTTCCTTCCAGGGTGCCGCCCTCGTCTCAGAACACGCCTGCAGAGCTCCATTTATCTACCCCTGGAAACGAAGCTTCATCCTATGGGATTAGCAGTAGAGATTAAAAGCAGGATAAGGTACAGAGCACCCTCAGTCTCAGGCTTGGCAGAGAAAGATAGGACCCCAGCTGCCAGTCAGTTCTCTGGTCCAGATTCAGCTGTATTGCCTGGGAGAATGCGGGTGCTCTCACGCCGTCCGTGCATCCTGGTGGGTCAGGAGTACCATGACCAAGCCTCCCAGATTTCACAGGAGAAATCCCATGTCCTGGGAAAACTCTGTTGCTGGCACACTGGGACCCTTGAGTGGGAATACAATTTGGAATTCAGAAGCTGGGAAGGGTTCACCCTGGCCACCCCAGAGAGCAAGGCCAGCACATCCATCTGTCCTCAGGGCTTGTCTCCGGGCTTCCGTTGGGACCTGCTGGTCAGCAGCAGCCTGGGAAACCATGGAAATGATTTCATTTGGTCTCCAGCAGGGAGCGGGGGTGCTGGAGCTGGGACAGACGAGGGTGGTGACCGATGATCCACTTGTCGTGTAAGTGCAACAGCCGAAGATGACTTGAGCTCCAGCAAGTTCACAGTTGGAGGAAGCGAGCCCAAGTGATGCTGGTAATTAGAAAATGGGCCAGGCCTTGATTGAATAAACAGGCTGCTGTTGGCCCTGGACAGCCTGGGAGTCAGCTGACAGAATGGAGCTAATCAGGATTATCATTAGCAAGCCCAGAGAGCCGCGGGAGCCTGGCAGTGTTTTGTTGGCCTTTCACTAAAAAACAAAAGCAGACTCAGAGAGGGCTGTTAGCGGTGCAGTGGCTGGCAAATAAAGAGCCAGTTAGGGAGGAGGAGGGGGAGAGAGGTCGGGGAAGCGGGGAGGGAGGAAAGACAGGAGGGTACTTGTTCACCCGAGTGCACCTGCTGAGCCCTGGGTGACCCCGGTCCAGCACGTTCACCTTCTCTCTCCAGGGGTCCATTTCTCTACTTCTGTCACGGAAAGTGATTATACCATCACCTACCAGGGATTGAACCCGCAACCTCATGGTTCCTAAGCGGATTCGTTAACCACTGAGCCACAACGGGAGCTCCTGTTTCCAGATTTTGAGTTTTTGTTCCCTGCCTCCCTCCTGGCCCCAACTGCACACCCACCACTGCCGCCTGGGGTGAGGAGGAAAGAAAAGGAAGAGAGAGGGAGGGAAGGAAGTGAAACTCCTCGTCTGGGAGGCCTTTCGGGGGCGGGAGAGAGTCCCCTGCATTCATCCTCTCCCCTCAGCCCCCCCACTTCACCCTCCAACACCCATCACTGGGTTTCTGCCACGTGCATGGCACACACACACTTTCAAGAAATAAACAATAGCTCCATTTCTTGAGTTCCAAATACTCCATTCACCTCTTCACATGTATTATTTTTTTTGTCTTTTTTTTTTTTTTTTTTTTTGGCCTTTTCTAGGGCTGCACTCGTGGCATATGGAGGTTCCCAGGCTAGGGATTGAATCAGAGCTGCAGCTGCTGGCCACAGCCACAGCCACAGCAACACCAGATCTGAGCCACGTCTGCGACCTACACCCCAGCTCGTGGCAACACCAGATCCTTAACCCACTGAGCGAGGCCAGGGATCAAACCCTCAACCTCATGGTTGCTAGTCGGATTCCTTAGCCACTGAGCCACAACAGGAACTCCTGTATGATTTCATCTGTTCCCCACACGTATTAGCTTTACTTCAAACAGGTGTACCGGGCAACTTCTTAACTTCCAAACCACGTTCTCCTCCGCTCCTCATCACTCTCGTTACTGCCATCTTCTCGCACCTAAGCGTCCCCTCCTCCCCCAGCTTGTAGGCAGCGCCTCTTGGCTAGTGACTGAGATTCCTGCGCCAAATGACTTTCGGCTTCTGCGCCCAAACCGCAGCCTGGAAAGTGGGTACCTAAGGCCAGGTGCAAGAAAAACAGTTTGAAGACCAGAGATTTAGAAAGCTGTGTCTCACAAAGACCCAGCACGGGCCATCTAAGCCCCAGCATATGATGACCTTGGGTTCCCCTGAGAGGTGGTAGCCAGGTCGCGCCTCGCTTCCCCAGGAGATGCTTGGGTGAGGGCGGGGAGCCAGGGTGGCCTGTCCGGGCAAGACCAGGTCAGGACTGTGAAAAGAAGCAGAGCCTCTCACAGCAGCCGGAGCTGCTCCCCCAAATAGCCGGCAACGAAGAGCCATTGTGGGGCTTTTGAAAGGACCTTTTCTTTCGAAACATCATCTTTGCAAAGGCCTCTGGGCTGCTTTTTGTCAGGCGGGTTCTTTGACTTCCAGCCAGACGGTTTGAACACGGACACAGGCACTGGAGAAGAAAGAGCTCCGGCCTGCGAGTCCGGCCGCTTGGCCTTTCCAAGGATGCTTCCACCACTGCGTTCCGTATTCATCATCCAACCCTGAGCAAGGCGTGTGAGGGCTTTAGGCCCCGGTCTTCCTAGATCCTATCCAGAGGGCCCCCAGCTTGGCTTACTGAGATTGTGACCTTTGACACAGTATGTCACCAGCCTTACTGTCTTTGGTCCAAGGCGACCTTTTCTTTTGCTTAGCAAGCCCTTCATAAATTAAAGCTCCCCTTGCCAGCAGAGTGCATAAACCTGATACAGAGAGCAGCTGGAATCTGCATTCATAGGTTTTTGTCAGTTTAGGGGTTTGTATGTATGTGCGCGTGTGCGTGTGTGTGTCTTGAGTCTAGCACGGCATCAGCTGGCAGTGATTGTTCAGGGCAACCCAAACGCACAGAGCCAAAGGGGAGAGCCTATCAGAGACCATATTTTGGAGCGTTGGCAGACACATTCTAAAGTGTCAGCTTGAAAAATAGCAAAGAAATGTGGGATTATTTTCTTTTCCTTTCTTTCTTTTTTTTTTTTTTTTTTTGATCTTTAGGGCCACGCCCGTGGCATATAGAGATTCCCAGACTAGGGGTCTAATCAGAGCTATAGCTGCCAGCCTACGGCACAGCCACAGCAATGCCAGAACCGAGCCGCCTCTGTGACCTACACCACAACTCATGGCAACGCCGGATCCTTAACCCACTGAAAGAGGCCAGGGATCAAACCTGCAACCTCATGGTTCCTAGTCGGATTTGTTTCTGCTGTGCCACCACAGGAACTCCGGGATTGTTTTCAATGAATTGCATTGTGCTAGGTTAGCGGAATGTGGCAAAATCAGCCACAGGTCTTTGTTGGTCCTATTTACTCATCCTTTGCTGAGGCCCAGTGAGCTTTTGCTTCTGTTTTGTGGGATGGGAGGTGGTTAGATAGTTGGTGTGGGGGGTTTTGTGTGTTTGTTTTTGTCTTAGTTGGGTCAGGGGTGAGATGCGGGCTTTCTTATTTCAGGGCCTAAAATAGAATCAGAGTTGAAGACGATGCCCACAGGAACAGCACAGCACATGGTATTAAGTAATGAAAACAGCATCCAAAACCATATTGGAAAATTAATCATATGTCTGCCTATTGTGTGTCTCATCTAATCATAGATGAGAAAGGAAATATAGCAAAAATGTCAAATGTGTGTTCTCTCTTGGGGGAATTATGGATGTGCCTATTGGGGTTTTTCTGGTTTTCTATCACAAATGTGTATCACCTTTTTTTTTTTTTTTTTTTTGGTCTTATTCAGGCCACACCAGCAGCATATGAGTTCCCAGGCTAGGAGTCAAATCAGAGCTGTAGCTGCTGGCCTACACCACAGCCACAGCAATGTGGGATCCAAGCCGCATCTGCAACCTATACCACAGCTCACGGCAAGGCTGGATCCTTAACCCACTGAGTGAGGCCAGGGATTGAACTTATGTCCTTATGGATGCTAGTCAGATTCATTTCCACTGAGCCACGATGGGAACTCCTGTATCACTTTTTTGATAGAAAAATCAAGCATTATGCTTTAAAAGGGGATTTCCTGTTGTAGCTCAGTGGGTTATGAACCCAACTAGTATCCATGTGGGTTCAATCCCTGGCCTCGCTCAGTGGGTTAAGGATCCAGCATTGCCACAAGCTGTGGTATAGGTCACAGATGCAGCCCAGATCCCACGTTGCTGTGGCTGTGGTTGAGGCCGGCGGCTGCAGCTCCAATTCGACACCTAGCCTGGAAACTTCCATACGCCACAGGTGCAAAAGCAAAAGCAGGGAGGGGGGGCTTTGCCTGGGGAGTTCCAGGTGGCCTAGTGGTTAGGATTCAGCACTTTTACCGCTACGGCCCGGATTTGATGCCCAGTCTGGGAGCTGATATCATACATTACACTGGTGCTCACCACAACCCAAAAAACAAATTAATTAAAGAAATTAATAAGTAAATAATCGGCTTTACCAACTAAGGGTGCACATGACAAGCAGCCTGTATGCCCTGGACCAAGGGCTCATTGAGTGAGCTCCCTCCTGCCTCTGGCCGCGCCCCCTGTTCCCGCCTTCTCAGAGCCGTGGTGACAGATGCTCAGAGGAGCAAGGTGGTCTGCAGGTGACAAGGATGCTCAGGGAAGCGGCCGGTGGTGGTGCAGACCCGTTAGGAATTTACTTGGAGCAGGATGTCCACAGTCACATGGGCTAAACAACTATGTTTCCCCAGGATTTGGGGGAGGGGGGGGTTCCCTCCTGGAGTCGGGAGTCAAGCATCTTTGAAAGCACTGAGGCGATGTTATCTTTATAAAAGGTACACAGTGTTCATTTTGAAGCCATGTATTAAGTGGGCAGGCCTTAAGAAGTCTATGGATCGCCCGCAGGTAATGTGCCCAGCCTTGCAGGGACAGGCTTTGTCTGGGCACCTTCCTGCAGAGGGCACCGCTATCTCCGCCGAAGGTTTCGGTTGGAGTTTTCCCCACCCAGCTTCCTCCGCTTAACTAGATCTGAAGAGATTTTTGGTTTTTTTCTAACTTCAAGTTTTCAAAAGGGAATAAAAGCCATTTGTTGAAAAGCAATGAACCTATACCAGTTGATTAAACTTAAGCACAAGTTCATGTACAATAATGACAAATAATTTGTAGCTGCAGTTGTGATGTGGGTCTAGATTTAATTCCAACTTTCTTACTAAGGCATTAGCAAAACTCAAAATTGGAAGGAACAGGGAGTTCCCAACTAGTATCCGTGAGGACTCGGGTTTGATCCCTGGCCTCACTCAGTGGGTTAAGGATCCAGCGCTGCCGTGAGCTGTGGTGTAGGTCGTAGATGCGGCTCGGATCCGGTGTTACTGTGGCTGTGGTGTAGGCTGGCAGCTGCAGCTCCAATTCAACCCCTGGCCTGGGAGCTTCCATATGCTGCAGGTGCAGCCCTAAAAAGACAAAAAATAAAACCCAAAAAAAACAAGAACAACTCAGAAGAGACTAAGGAAGATGTTTCCATCCTGGTCTCAATCAGGTTCTTGTTTTATCATTTTTCTTCTCAGAGAGGATCGTATTCTTTTCCTGTCCCCAGGGACCCAAGCTTCATCCTCGTTTACACCACCCATATCTCTGGATTGGTTATTCCTTTGTATGGGGCTTGATACTCTAATCACAACAAATTCTCCGTGTTTAGCTACTTGGCTTAAATTTTTTTAAGTACAGACTCTTAAAACAGTAATGTATGTCCATAACTCCTATTATTTCTAAGTTGCTATTACATACTTCCGTCTAATTCACAGATGTCAGATTACCTTCTGGTTGGACAGACACACCCCCTATGGCAGCCTGAGACAGCCTAGACTTCTCGGCCATGCCCGGCCTTCTTTCTTTACCTTTGCTAAATGAGAATGCTTTATAGACTGCTTCTGATTTTGACTGGAAGAGAGTCTTTCTAGACCATTCGAATAATATCTGTATCTGGTGAGTTTGTGCTGAAAGGGGTCCCTTCTTTCAAGGAATTCACCAGAAGTTTTCCTCCTCCCTGTCATTCTTTCAAGCATCCCCCAAAACATTTTTCCCAGAATCTACTCAAGGAATGTCAAAGGTATTATGTGAAAAGAGGGTTCCATGATCAAATAACAGCGGGCAACTGTGAGTTAATAAAGCTATTACAGGAGCTCCCGTCATGGCTCAAAGCTATTACAGGAGCTCCCAGTCCATGAGCTCCTCATGGATCCCAACTAGGATCCGTGAGGATGCGGGTTCAGTCCCTGGCCTCACTCAGTGGGTTGAGGACCCGGCGTTGCCGTGAGCTGTGGTGTAGGTCACAGATGCAGCTCTGATCTTGCATTGCTGTGACTGTGGCGTAGGTCAGCAGCTGCAGCTCCAATTCGACCCTTAGCCTGGGAGCTTTCATATGCTGCAGGTCCAGCCCTGAAAAGACAACAACAACAAAAAAGCAAAAAACAAAAACAAACAAACAAACCAAAAAACTCAGAAGTGGAGTTCCCGTCGTGGCACAGTGGAAATGAATCTGACTAGGAACCATGAGGTTGCGGGTTCGATCCCTAACCTCGCTCAGTGGGTTGAGGATCCGATGTTGCCATGAGTTGTGTAGGTCACAGATGCGACTCAGATCCCGCGTTGCTGTGGCTGTGATGTAGGCCTGCAGCTGTAGCTCCAATTCGACCCCTAGCCTGGGAACTTCCATATGCTGTGAGTGAGGCCCTGAAAAAAAAAAGAATAATATCCTTCAGCCCATTACTTGGAGCTGTATTGTCCAGTACAGTATCCACTGGCCTATTGTGGCTATTTAAATTTAAGTGAATATAAATAAAATTAAAATCAGTTTCTTAGAGTTCCTATTGTGGCTTAGTGGGTTCAGGACCCACTGTTGTCTCTGTGAGGTGGCAGGTTTGATCCCTGGCCTCGCTCAGTGAGTTAAGGATCCAGAGTTGCCATGAGCTATGGTGTAGGCTGCAGATGAGGCTTGGATATGGCGTTGCTGTGGCTGTGGTGTAGGCCAGCAGCTGTGACTCCGATTCGACCCCTAGCCAGCCTGGAAATTTCCATATGCCACAGGTGCACCCCTAAAGAACAAAAGAAAAAAAAAAGACTAAAATAAAATCAATTTCTTAATTTCATTAACTACGTTTCAAGTGCTCAAAGCCACATATGTCCAGTGGGTACTGTAAGGGATAGTGAACATTTCCATTACGCTGGCAGACACCACTTGACTTAGAGAATCTAGCCACAAGAGTGACTTCCTACAGCACTCTTAATACCCTGTCCCACCACCAAGGGCTGCCACATCTGTTCAGAATTGTCCCCACGCTGCCTCAATGAGGCATTGCCACTTAGCTCTTTAAGCGCCTGTCATGGTTTGCCTCTCTTTGCTAGACCACTTCTCTTCCAGTTTGCAGATGTGAAGAACAGATAAAACCATCTGCTGGATGTTTCTTCCTGCGTCTCATGTCACAATTTCCATCTCAGGGAGCTGCTCAGTTCCTCAGGAGCTCTCATAAATTACAAGTCTATTACACATCATAAATATACTTTACTGTGTCTGCGTTTTTGGAAGTTGCTGCAGAATGTCAGTCACAGCAAGAGTGAATTCATCTTCTTGAGCATCTGTATCAAAGTGTGAATAGTCAATATGGCTTGATGCCTGTATATGAGCCTGCCAAAGTTTGTCTGCTCTGTGTGGTCTAGACTAGTACAAATTTCCCAGCCAGAGCTCCCACTGTGGCTCAGCAGGTTAAGAACGCAACGTAGTGTCTGTGAGGATGCAGTTCTATCCTGGCCTTGCTCAGCGGGTTAAGGATCCGGTGTTGCTGCAAGCTGCAGCATAGGTCACAGATCTGACCTGGATCCGGCATTGGCCACAAGCTGCAGCATAGATTGGAGATGCAGCTCGGATCCTGTGTGGCTGCGGCATAGTCCTGCAGCTGCAGCTTCAGTTCAGATCCTAACCCAGGAACTTCCATAGGCCACAGGTACAGCCATAAAAAGAGAAAAAAAATTCCTGCAGGTCAGAGTAGATTCTTTGTCAAAGGAGTATTAACTTGGGGTTTGAATGCAAGAAGGTTTTACATTGAAATGGAACCATGTATTTCCTCTTACCACTCAACATAATAAAAGCATGAGAAGAAGGTTATAAGCAGTCCTTATCCTAGACACTTGGGCGGTCACTGTGTGGTCTTAGGGGCACCTCTTACTGTGAAATAATCTTGTGCATAAAGATCAGCTCTCCCTGGAGTTCCCGTCGTGGCTCAGTGGTTAACGAATCAGACTAAGAACCATGAGGTTGCGGGTTCAATCCCTGGCCTTGCTCAGTGGGTTAAGGATCCGGCGTTGCCGTGAGCTGTGGTGTAGGTCGCAGACGTGGCTCGGATCCCACGTTGCTGTGGCTGTGGTGTAGGCCATGGTGGCTACAGCTCCTGTTAGACCCCTAGCCTGGGAACCTCCATATGCCGCGGGTGCGGCCCTAGATAAGCCAAAAAGACAAAAAAAAAAAAAAAAATCAGCTCTCCCTGCCACCACCCAGGCGAGTTAGGTCACAATGTCACACCAGAATGTAGCACTAATCCGAAAGAGTTTTGTGAGGTGAGTGCTAATAGAATCCTACCGCACTGTGAATCTGAGGGGACCTGGACCAGTAATTTAGAATAAACGCATCCGGGCCCAGCTGGATGAAGAGAGACAGATGCAGGTGGCTTTAAACAGGAACTTCCTAGAGTCCCCTGAATGGACCACACCCTGTCACCTCTGGGCCATGAGGACCTTCCAGTCCCTCCCCCTCTGCGTCTCTTCAGTCCTGGACGTCTCACCTGAACGTCCCCTTCCTCAGAGACGACGTCCCTTCGCTCTTCCCCGTGTTAGGTCCCTGCCCGCAGCGCCGAAGCTCGCTGACCCCATGAGAAGCCGCAGGACTCACATCAGAGGTGACACGCCTCCACCCCCGTTTATTCGTCAGAAGTGAGTCACCGCGTCCAGCCACACTGAGGGGAGGAGAATTAACCTCTCTTTCTCGAAAAGAGGAATAGCTAAGAATTGGGGGATGTATTTTTATTTTCTGCCTTTTTAGGGCCGCCCCCACGGCATGTGGAAGTTCCCAGGCTAGGGGTCAAATCGGAACTACAGCTGCCGGCCTACCCCACAGCCACAGCCACGCGGGATCTGAGCTGAGTCTGCAACCTACACCGCAGCTCACGGCAACTCTGAATCCTTAACCCACTGAGCGAGGCCAGGGATCGAACCCGCATTGTCATGGATACGAGTCAGGTTCTTAACCAGCTGAGCCACAGGAGGAACTCCCTTGAGGATGTATTTTTAAACCACCGTTTTTTTACCTGGTGCTCTTTGGCCCTTGCATCGATTCTCCTTTCTTCTCTCACTTCCCACATCCTGCAGTTCAGGTCTGCCCTCTCCCCAGCACGCTCGTGCCTCCAGAAATCACCTGTCTGGGTGGAAACTCCCATTGCCTCCCAGTGCTCGCTTCCTCCTCGCCTTCCTGGCTGAGCTCTTGAATGAAGAAGGCAGTCTAGCCAGTGGGCTTTACTTTCTCACTTCCCTATCAGTTCATTCCAGAAACCTGCCCTTTCTACGGAAGCTCAGTGCACTTGCTTTTGAAATAGAAGAAACAATGAAGAATAGAATTCACTAATGATTTGTGCTATGGATCAATCTTAAAAATGTGCTGAGCAAAAGAAACTGGATCTAAAAAGTACATATTGTTTGATCTCATTTATATCAGATTCTAGAATAGTCTAAACTCATCCACAGTATAAGAAAGCAAATCAGTGGTTGCCTGGGCTAAGGGTGGGGGTTGGAGATTGACTGCAAAGGAATTAAAGAAGATTTTTCTGAGATGATAGAAATATTCCATATTCCTTCCTTCCTTCCTTCCTCTCTCCTTCCCTCTGTTTTCTTTTTCTTTCTCTCTCTCTTTTCTTTTCTTTCTTTCTTTCTTTATTTCTCTCTCTCTTTCCCTTTCTTTCTTTCTTTCTTTCTCTCTCTCTCTCTTTCTTTCTTTCATGTTGGCCATGCCCACAACCTATGGAAATTCCGAAGCCAGGGATCGAACCCACACCACAACTGTAACCAGAGCCACACCAGTGACAACACCAGATCCTTAACCTGCTGAGCCACCAGGGAGCTCCAGAAATATTCTATGTCTTAATTGTGGTGGTTACCTGGGAGCATGTATCTATCAAAACTTATCAAACTGTGCATTTTAATAGAAGTATTTTATTTAAAACCAAATATACCTTGATAAACTTTATTTTTAAAGTATGCTTGGTAAATACATCCAACATTTTAAAAATAATTTCAGTATTCCAAAGAGCAGTGTTTCTGACAGGTCTTTGCCAAAAACTTTTGTCTTCCTGCTGCCTGGGTGGTTAAAGAGACAACTGAAAGGAAAAGTAGCAGCTTATCTCTAAGGGCCAATTAGAATATCTTCATTTTCAGTTGGTTGTAATAGCAGAAGTAATTCAAGTCACCAGGAGATAGGAGGCTCCCCTCACCTCTGGCGATCAGTTCGAAACGGTTGTAAACCCGCTCTGCCCTTCGACACCTGGGGGGGATTTCAGGAAGTATTTCAGTTCTCAGGCCCCACCCCAGACCGATTAAATCAGAACCTCCAAGGGTAGGGCCCAGGTAAGCTTCTAGATGGCTCCGTGTGACACGGCGGGTGAGCCCCTGTGCGATGGTGGCTGATGCTTCTCGAACGTTCTTTTCTGTGCAGGACCATCTGGGGAGCTTGTGGAGGGTGTAAACACCTGGGTTCTCCTACTGGGAATCCTGACGGGGCTCATCAACTTGCATTTTTAATAAGCCCCCAGGTAATTCTGATACAAAGTGTTCAGGCATCACACTTTGAAACTGACGTTATCTGTTCCCAAATTTCTTTTGGCAGAACTGGAGTTCAGTAAGGAGCCAAGAAGTGGCTCCTTTATCTTGATTTTTTTAGCTGGCATCAGCTCTGCCATCTTCTTTTGCTTAAGCCCGGCTTTCTTATCCCCCTCCACCCTTTCCCGCAGAATCAACCGTTGACCCTGTGCCCTGTCTAGACTATAGTGGTGTTTTTGTCGCCCCCTGCTGGTAGCAATCATCACCATGCCCTAAAAACCCATCCCCCCAGACCTCACCTCTTCAGCAGGGCACCTTACCTGTGTGAGAGCCCCTGTCACACAACACAGGACCTTAGTGCCACTAGGGTCCTGTGCTCCAGGCACACGGTTAAGTGCTGGGGACACCCATGGCAGGTCAGTCTCGGTACTTAACCTGAACCTTCTTCTCTGTGTAGAGATATGAAAGGTCTTAATTTTCCCACTGGTAAAATGAGTGGGCTTAGCCAAGATCAGTGGTCCCTTAGAAACAGGTTCTGAGAACATGCTGGGTAAAGCCAGAGCCCAGTTTGGGGACATCACCCCTTCTTCAACCAAAGCCGCCACATTTCTCTCATTAATGGCTTTGGTGTATGCCTGCATTTAGAAGAAATGGTTTCTGCTGCTAAAATACGATGTAAATCCACTGGATTAGAGAAGGCTTAGATTTCTTTCCAGTTCTGGCACATCGCGGATCCAGAATGACATAGATTGTCACTGCCTTTCCTTTTACTTCATTTATTTCTACTAGTATAATTATGAGATTTATGGTAGCGATTTATGTCTGCGTCTTCTGAAAATATTTCAGCACAGAAGAATGCTGTAAATGGCCTGTAATAACTATATACTTTTAAATTTTTTTGGTATGTTCAGCTTCTGAGAATATAGTAATAGGGAAATATTTTGAGTAAAGACATGGCCCAGGTGCTGTAGGAAATATCTTTATGTATTACCTCATTTAATCTGCACATAGTTCTGTGAGATAAATACTGTTTTTAATTCCACTTGAGAGAGAAAGAGGTTTAGACAAGGAGGCAAGGTAGCTTGTCCAGTGTCACACAGCTCTGGGGAGCCAGGGCTTGAACCCATGTAGTCTGATTTCCAATCCCAGATACAGCCTCTGCTGAGGAAATCCATTCCAGATGTTTTTTTTTTTGGGGGGGTGCACCCACAGCATGTGAAAGTTCCCAGGCCAGAGATCAAACCCACAGCACAGCAGCAGCCGAGGCCTCTGCATTGACAATGTCAGATCCTTAACCCACTGCACCATGAGGGAACTCCACCGGGGGTGGATTTTTGCTCAGGGACTCCTAGACTCAGATGGGTTCCGATCATCTGTTGGCGCGGGTGGGGCTGGCGGCCTATCTTCCCACGTAGGCTTGTCGGTTCCTCATGGGGTGTGTTTGATATGAGGGGTCTCTTTGCCATTTGGGGGCCACTTCCTGTCTCCGCGGGCCTAACAGCCACTATGAGTTAGGAAGCAGGTGGTGAGAAAAAGCAAGCTTCGGAGCAGCCCTCGTTCACCCACCACCAGCCGTGGTTCCTGCGGGGCAGAGTACAGAGCCAGGGTTTGCAAACCAAAAGAACCTGGAGCCCCAGCCTCTTAGGTGAACTCCCTGGGATTTTAACAGCTGGCAGATGATTAAGACAGTTCTCGTTTTGTTGTTTCGTTTTGCTGTTTTGTTTAGCCACGCTTGCAGCACACAGAAGTTCCCGTGCCAGGGACCAAACCCAGGCTACTGCAGCGACAGTGCCAAATCCTTAACCCACTATGCCGCAAGGAAACTCCAGTTCTTGTATTTTATTTTATTTTATTTTATTTTACTTACTTTTAAACCTCCAGATCTAACAAACTCTTTCTAGGAGTGATTTGCCTCAGGCCATCATTTTGCACTCCTGCGTTAAATAGAGCCCGCGGCGGGCCGGAGAGCGTCCAGCCCATCGCAGTCAGCAGCACATCCTTAGCGTCTGCACTCACAGCGTTATTTTTAGAGTTTTCCCTTATCTTGAAAGGCCAGCACCGCCAAGCACCGGAAGTGAAGCATCAGTGGCTGTGTGCGCAGGCGCACCCCACCCCCGCGCCCACGTGCACAAAATCGGGGTCGGGGGTGGCGGGTAATGCGGTTTGTTCAAAGCAGGCGAGACAGTGCGCTTTTGATTGAGTTGGTGTCAGCGTCGCACCATGCTTGGTCCAAGCTCCATCACTGCGTCTGGTCTGCAGTGCTGCATTGCTGCAGGCACCAAGGACACAGAGCACATCTGTTCCTTTGTCACTGGTTTCACTTGACACGACCAGTGTCATCGCCAGTTGGCATTTAGATTGTTGACCCCGTCGCTGCCAGGTCCGGGCAGCAAGCAGCTGCTGTTATTATATATGCTTACTCCAAACAGTAGGGCCTTCAGAGACGCCCCCCCACCCCCCGCATCCACCAGCGCTGCTCGGGGAACAGGCAGAAGGTCCCAGGGCACCCACTGCCCACACTCAAGGGACTTTATCTTATTAATCTCTGAAAAATTTTTGCAAGTGAACTGGAGCGAAATTCAATGTTTGCCCACAACCAACATAGGCCGTGTTTCGTTTTACGGCCTAATGATTGAAGAGGGAGACTTTATTATTGAGGCTGGCACTCCTGTTGACATCCTAATTCTATTTTTAGTATAAGGTTTCTTCCATTGTGGTTTGCTTTTTTTTTTTTTGGAGCCCACTCATCCCCTGGCGGTTACAACAAAAAGTATGTAAAGGGAGTTCTCACTGTGGCTCAGGGGTAGCAAACCCGACTGCTATCCATGAGGATGCGGGTTCAATCCCTGACCTTGCTCAGTGGGTTAAGGATCCAGCATGGCCATGAGCTGTGGTGTAGGTCGCAAACGCGGTTCATATTCAGCGTTGTTGTGGCCGTGGTGTAGGCCGGCAGCTACAGCTCCTATGCAGCCCCCAGCCTGCGAACCTCCATATGCCACAGATGCTGCCCTAAAAAGAAAAAAAAAGAAAAAAACAGCTTTGCCTCCCCACCCACCCCACTCTAAAAGCCATGGAAGTTTAATTATCAGGGAGGCAGGCGTGTGCAGTTTACTTCGTTACAGTTTCCTATGTGTTTTCTGAGATAGGACAGATATTGGAGTATTTTTGGCCAGGATGATTTTGGAAAGGCAGCGGGGGACCCATTTATAACTACATGGGCTTTAAAACTGTAGAGTCCCTGTGCTCGAGGTGCCCATAGGTGCAGAAGAGTGTTAGCAAGCCTTTTCTGAAAAGATCCTGACAGTGCGTGTTTCGGCTTGCGGGCCATGAATGGTCTCTGCCACGACTCTGCAGCTCCGCCACTGACCTGGGGAGGCAGCCCTGGGGACGCATCAACACGCAGTGTGACTGGGTCCCAGTTTTACTTTTATTGACAGAGGTTGAAATTTAAGTATCCTGTCATGTTCACGCATCAGGAAATATTCTTCTAATTTTGATTTTTTTTTTTTTTACAAATGTGAAGGAGTTCCCTGGTGGCTCAGTGGGTTAAGGATCTGGCGTTGTCACTGCTCTGGCTCTGGTTAATGCTGTGGCTCAGGTTGGATCCCTGACCCCAGAACTTCCGCATGCCATAGGCATAGCCAGGAGAAAAAAAAAAAAAGTGTGAAACGCATTCTTAGTTTATGGGCCCTACAAAACAGCTGTGGATTTGGGCCTAGGGCTGCAGATTCTAGGTCCCTGAGTAGAGGAGAGGCAGGATTCCAAGGCCTGTTGACAACGTGCAAATGACAGATCCTGGTTCCAATTCTCACTCTGCCAGATTTTATCCACGTGACCTTGAGCAAATCACTAACTTCTCCAAGGTTCAGTTTCTTCATAGGAGAAGCACAGCGACCACCCCATAGAGATGAAACTTATAAAGTGCGGGAGTTCCTGTTGTGGCTCAGCTGGTTAAGAACTCACTAGCATCCATGAGGATGCGGGTTCAATCCCTGGCCTTTCTCAGTGGGTTAAGGATTCAGCGTTTCCACAAGCTGCAGTGTTGGTCTCAGATGCAGTTCAGATCCAGCATTGCTGTGGCTGTGGTGTAGGCCGGCAGCTGCAACTCCAATTCGACCCCAAGCCCGGGAACCTCCGTGTACTGCAGGAGCAGCCCTACAAAGAAAGAAGGAAAAAAGAAAGTTACAAAGTTGGGCACCAGAGGGTGATCAGACCCTAAAGTTCTGAGAATACGTTTCTCTCTATGGGGATCTGAGGCCATCTCAACTGGTGACGGTCTCTTAGCAACAGGTCTTAATTTATTAAAATAAAAATTCCATTTGTTTCGTGTTTATTTGCCCCATCAACATAATGCTTTGTTTCTGCCAAAGGAATGAGATTGCTAAGAAATGACAACTTCCTAAATTACAGGCTAGCCGAGGAAGAGAAAGCTCATATGTCTTTATCCAACGCACAAGAGAGGTCTTATTAAGTGACGGCAAGCTGTGTCCTGTGGCAACTTCAGCCAGGCTGACCCTCTTCTATGGAATCCTTTGTTTTCCCCGGGGGAGGTAAATTCTCCCTCCAGGGACCCATGCTCTTGAAGTTTAGGGCACACCCAAAATGACAAATCCTGCGTCTTCGGGGTATTTTTTTGAATGTCATCCAGAGCTGGACCCATTAAGCTTCTTTCTGGATAAACAAACGCCGGTGCCTGCAGCCTAACCTAGACTGGGACTGCTTTCCCAGCCTGTGCTTCCCCGTCCCCGTCCCCACCCCCAGCCCCATGACAAGGCCAAGTGACAGAAGCAAATGGGGGACAGTTCCTTACCTGCCCTCCCACATACAGCCCTCACGGAGCTGGGCAGCCGGACAGGTGGGCGCTGTTGAGATCTGTCCCATCCCTTCCACTAGGGCATCTGTGCCTTAGGTCACCCTCGGCTCACCCCAAAACACGGGGCTGAAGGTGCATCTACCGCAAGCCAATCCAGATGTGCTGACAAATGCAGGGCGTGGGAGGCGGGGAGTCGTCCCCCTTCGAGCTGTGGGGACCCCAGACCGGGCTGTGGGGGGAGGTAGGGAGGCACAGCGGACCCCCAGAGAGGACAAAGACTGTGCCTCATTGGGTTCTATGGGTGGCACCGCTCTGAGCGGAAATCAGGCTGGGTCCGCGCGTTGTCATGGTCAGGGGCTACCGTGCAGCAGCGAGAAGGATGCAGAGTTAAGTTCAAGACGTTAAAACACACGGAGGAGCAGGACCAGGGCCTGCAGGGGTGTGGCGAGGAGATCTCCAGAAACGCAGTGACTACGAACCGTTTCGATTCATGCTCTGGTTTTCATGAGGCCGGGCGGGGCAGCCCCGCTTGGGTCCCTAAGCCGTCTCCTGCGGTGAAAGAAGAGAGCTTCAAAAATGTGCGGCCCTGCCTCTGTAAGAACCAGTGTAAATCAAGAGACTGAATGTGTTTACCTAAAGTGACTTATTTTTAATGTTTGCAGAATTTGGGAAAAGAAGAGCAGTTTGATTCTTGTATGCATATGAATAAATATTCTCCGTGGGTGGCAGGTCTGCGTGTTTATCTATCCATACGTATGTATACATGTACTTGGGGGCGTGCATATATGTGTACACGTTCACACACACACACACACACACACTCCCCATGGGGACCGCCCTCCATGGCAGCAATGTGGGCAGCTGTTTAGGAACAGAATTAATCAAATAAATATTGTCCTTTCCTGTGTAGGGAGGTCTGGCCTGCCACGTTTCTATTTTTATTTCTTTTGGCTTATCTGCCACCCACATTCCTAAAAGAATGCAGAGAGAACATTTTTAATTCCTGTGTGATGGTTGGATCCCGTGTCTACTTAAAAGTTGGGAGAATTTTTGGTAAATGTTTGCAGTCTGGCCGCCCTGCTGGCCTTAAAAGACGTCAGACTTGGGGATGCTGGCGAGGAGAGTGAACACCCCGGCTGGGGTCCTCCCGTGGATGACTCTCGGGACCCCACTCCCCCTCCCAGCCACCCCCAACTCCCGCACCCCCGTGGGCAGGGCTGGCCGTGTCCGGCTGCCCGCTTAAAGACTCAGCTGAAAGCACGTGCCGGTACGAGTGAAGATCTGTCCACACAGTGTCTTGGGCTGCAGTGGACTGATTAGGAAGACAGCTTTGCAAGTTTCAGCCTTGGCTACCCTCATGAACCATGTGACTTCAACCAAGGTGTTTAACCCCAATTCTGTCATCTGTAAAATGAGAATGACGCCACTCACCCCATAAGACAGCTGTAAGGACTGAATGCATGAATGGGTATAAGGCATCGGGCACAATGCCTGGCACACGGAAAGAAAGTCAGGACATGTAGACACTGTCTGTTAGAGCGTGATACGCTTTGCTGATTAGTTTAGGTTCAGATAGTATTGCGCCATCTTGCTCACTCCATCTTTTGTGACCTGGCTCTCCATCATTTATTCATTCATTCAAGTTATTTATATGTATAAAGCCTTGCTCCGAAAAGCATTTAAGGGAGTTCCCGTCCTGGCTCAGTGGTTAACTAACCCCACTAGTATGCCTTAGGACGTGGGTTCGATCCCTGGCCTTGCTTCCTAGTCAGATTCGTTTCCACTGCGCCACAACGGGAACGCCTAGAAGGATCTTTACCGAACCCTTTCCCTGTCTCTATGCAGAAATCAGCCCACGTTGCCCCGAGCAGGTCAGCTGACCATCACAGCATCCTTGCTGATGCCAGCTCACAGTTCCTTTGGTTTTCATCTCCTCACTCCTCCGGGAAAACTGCCAGTTTCGAGGGGACTTGCTTTTGCTACCAGTGGGTTAGATCCTGAGATGAGGCAAGAGCCCAATAGCTGCTTGACCTCCAGTGTGGAAACGTGGGCGAAGGACAATGGGTATTGGCAGGAGCTGAGGACCTGAGGGTGCAGGTGGATTAGGGGTGGTTCTGATGAAATCTTTAGCACACAGCACAGCAGCACTGCTGTTTGAAATGGAGGAAGGTGGGGGGAAGACCAGGAGAGAAATGGGATTTTCAAGATAGGCAGCATTTTCAATCCACACACTTGTTAGAGACAGAAAAAGTAGCCAATAGCAAAAGAAACCAATAGAGGAGTTCCCTGGTGGCCTAGGGGATTAAGGAGACATGTTGTCACTGCTGTGGCTCGAGTTGGATCCCTGGCCTGGGAACTTCTCTATGCCACAGGCACAGCCCCCCTAAAAACGAACAAACAAGCGGATGATACGGATACTGGATGATATGGGTCCTGACGGTTTTAAAGTCTTTAAGAAAATGAATCTGTAAGAGGAAAGGCCCTGCAGGAAGTTATCTTCTGACCTGGCTGCCGCTTTCTGGGGGCCTAGCCCTGCTGTCAGGAATGACATCTTCTCGGTTCCAGGGTTTCGGTGTTACTCAGCCCCCAGCCCCCCAGCGCAGCCAGAAATGTTGTCCCCGTGCTTCATGCTGCAGTCCAAACCCTCTTTTCCCAAGCTGTTTTTATCAAGAGGAAGCCGATGAGAGGCGAGGTGTGGCTGAGAGCTGGGGGGGACCTGAGGCTGTGCTGCTTTGCTGACCGGTCTCAAAGGAGCACTTTAGAAAAGGAACACCATCCCCTGATGGCCTTTTCTGATGGACTCCTAGCTTTTATTTTCTCTTTTCGGGAACTGTCACCTCCACAGATTGCCTTTAAAATGTATTGGTGAAGCTCCGTCATTGGAGCAGGAAAGTGTTTGTGTGGGGGTGGATGTGTGTGCACCTGTGCTGTTAGCTAAGAAGCAATTTTCTCTGTTAGGGTCAAATCTAACCTAATGGTATGCTGTGTACTTAAAACCACCCCGTATTAAGCCTTTGGGGTCTTCATGGTGACTGTTGGGGGAGGGGCCCCCCACTCACAAAGTCGTTTGCACGAAGCATTGGGCACAGTGCCCGCATCCTCCCCTCCCGCACTGCTGTGCCCCGTGCACCCACCTTCCTTTCATCGCTCTGTGTCCCGTTCTTCCTCAATCACCGCTTTAGTTCCAGTATTTCTCCCTCCCCTTTCTCCTTCTCGTTTCTTAGTATTAACAGAAAGTTGAACGTCCCGCTGTGGTGCGGTGGGCTAAAGACAGGGCATTGCCATGGCCGTGGCATGGGTGACATTCCTGGCCCGGGAACTTGCACATGCCTCGGCTGCTGCCAAAGAAATAAATAAGTAAACAAGAATTAGCAGAAAGTGGGGGGGGGTGTTTAAAAACGAGAAATGGGCTTTAAGATGCTCCTAATACAGCTTAAAACATTAGAAATACAAAGAGCCTCATTCCTTTTCTTTGGTTCCTACCCCAGGAGAATAATGGAAACAGGGTGCTTTTTGTTTGTTCAGTTGGTTTTGAGTCAACCAAGTCTGGGCTCCAACTCTTCTCCTTCCTTCTTCTAGCTACGTGAACGTGGGCAAGGTCCTCCAGTTCTCTGAGCCTCTATTTCCTCATCTGTCAGTTGGGAAAAAAAGCAATGCCTGCTTCACAGAGTTTTGAGAAGGAGGTACACGAAATAAATAGAAACACATCCCCCTCCTAGGCACTCAGAGCGTGTTTCCCTCCCCCTCTCGTTTTGCTGGATCTGTAAGACCCGGTTGTTCCTCCTCGTGGGATTTCAGTGGGAGTAAGATATTTTTCAAGCACCGAGTATGTGCCCGGTCTTGGGCACCAGGGTCAGAGTGGGAGCAGGCTGTGGTCTGTCTCTTGGAATGAGATCTCCTGGTGGAACCGGGAAGTAATAAACTATCAGAGAAGAATGTGGCAGGAGTTCCTGTCGTGGCGCAGTGGTTAACGAACCCGACTAGTATCCATGAGGACGCGGGTTCGATCCCTAACCTGGCTCGGTGGGTTAAGGATCCCGCACTGCCATGAGCTGCGGTGTAGGTTGCAGATGTGGCTCGAATCTGGCGTGGCAGTGGCTGTGGCGTACGCCGGCAGCTGTAGCTCCAATTCAACCCCTAGCCTGGGAACTTCCATATGCTGTGGGTGCGGCCCTAAAAAGAGAGAAAAACAAAACAAAACAAAAAGGCATGTGGCAGGTGCTGTGGGCACAAAGGGAAACCAGAGCGTTTGGGGGTACGAGGTGTCCCTGAGGAGGGGACACTGATCAAGAGCCTGGAAGGATGTTGGAGTCGGGAGAAAGATGTTTCGCAGAGAGGGGGACAAAGGAAAACACATGCAGGGGCATGGTTGTGGGTTCGACGGTTGAGGAGCAGAGTCGGGGAGAGCCAGCTGAGTGGTTGAGGAGCCCAGACCAGTGCCAGATGCTAGGCTTGGGACTTAGTCTGAAAGCTGTGCAGAGCCATTTAGGCTTGAGGTCTGGGTTAAGGAGAGTCAACAGTGCACGAGGAATTACACCTGCAGCACTCTGAGGCAACTCCAAGAAATCCTTGTTTATACAAACTGCATCTCTGGAGCACAGACTCCACAAGTCAGGAGACCTGGCGCTGCTGTTTATTAGTGGTGCCGCCTCTGGGAAGTCACTTCCTCCTTCACGGCTGGGTTGTCACATCTCTGGAATGGAGGTGTTGGACTAGATAATATACAAATGTCCTCCCAGCTTTAACAATAGTCCGTGATACTATGTTTTTTTTTTTTTTTTGACCACACCCAAGGCATGCGCAAGTTCCCAGGCCAGGATTGAACCCGCGCCACGGCAGTGATCCAACCCAGAGCAATGACAATGCCGGATCCTTAAACTCTGAGCCACCAGGGAATTCCAATGATTCTATGATTGTGTCACTGTTTTTTGGAACATGTTTCATAATTCCCGGTGTTCACTTGTTGTTGTGCTAATGTGTTAACTGACACCTAGTAGCATATTTATTTCTTTATTCCGTGTAGTAAGAAAAGGAGTGATGGGTTGATGTCATAAGATAAGTCATTTTGTTTCCGTGTAGTCCTGGCCGGGTCAGAAATTATTTGTGTGATCTGGAATAAATCATTGTACTTCTCTGGACCATTATTCCCTGCCCCCCACGGATAGTTCAAAAAATGGCCACACTGAGAGATAAGTGGGTTAAGGACCTGGCGTTGTCACTGCAGTGGCCCGGGTCACTGCTGTGGTGCAGGTTTGATCCCTGGCCCGGGAACTTCCATATGCCACAAGTATGGCCAAAAAAATGGCCACACTGAGAGATAAGAGTAAGTATGCAAGTAAGTAAACTTGCATATGTATATATATGTGTGTGCAAGTTTGTTCCATGTATATATAAAAAATTCCTTCAAGCGCTAACAGAAATCTCTATTTCTGTTTGAGTGTTTTTTTTTTTAATCTAGTCTTTTTAGGGCCGCACCTGCAGCATATGGAGGTCCCCATGTTCGGGGTCTCATTGAACCTGTAGCCACTGGCCTACACCACAGCCACAGCAACGCCAGATCCGAGCCGCGTCTGCGACCTACACCACGACTCACGGTAATGCCGGATTCTTAACCCGCTGAGCTAGGCCAGGGATCGAACCTGCAACCTCATGGACCCTAGTCGGATTCATTAACCTCTGAGCCATGAAGGGAACTCCCTGACTTTACTCTTAAGAACGGATTTGGGGGGAGTTCCCTTGTGGAACAGCAGGTTAAGGATCTGCCTCGGGGAGTTCCCGTTGTGGCTCAGTGGTTAATGAATCCGACTAGGAACCATGAGGTTGCGGGTTCGATCCCTGGCCTTGCTCAGTGGGTTAAGGATCCGGCATTGCCGTGAGCTGTGGTGTAGGTTGCAGACGCAGCTCGGATCCCGCGTTGCTGTGGCTGTGGCGAAGGCGGGCAGCTACAGCTCCTGTTAGACCCCTAGCCTGGGAACCTCCATATGCCACGGGTGAGGCTCTACATAAAGGCAAAAAGACAAAAAAGAAAAAAAAGGATCTGCCTCGGGTTGCTCCTATGGTGTGGGTTTGATCCCTAGCCCAGGAACTTCCATATACTGCACCGTCAGACATAAATAAATAAATAAATAAATAAATAAATAAATAAGAAGGGATTTTTTAAAATCTGGATCCTTGAAAAGTCTTCATATACAAGCCAAATACAGGCTTTATGAGTTATTTCTCAGAAAATTCGCATCAACACTCCAAAAGCCTCTTAAGCACCTGTCGGAGTTCTTTAGTGGACTCAGCACATGGTGGGTTCAGGGAACTCCTGCAATGGCAGATTCATCCCTAAAGAGCAACCTGGGTAGAAGTTGTATAGACCAGTCTTCCGGGTAGGAAGGGTGTGTTTGACCCCGCTGGATGTGTGGGGCGGGGTGTGGGAAGGAGGGGCTTTGATGTCGAGGAAAGCCATGGAACCCAATATTGGCTGTTTTTTTTTGGTTTGGGTTCTTTTCTCAGGACCAGTTGTTTTTTAGTCAGCCTATTGGCGCCACCCAGTGGAGAGTCATTAGAATACAGCTGTGAAGGCCTGTAGGCTTGTAAAGGGTGGATCCAACTGAGATAGCCTTCCTGAAGTTTCAGATCTATTTCCATCATTCTTTCCCTTTAAACAGTCTTCCTCCTACATTTGAGGCTGCAGGGCGTGTGAGGGAAGCACTGGCCCCGGCTTTTCACAGACTAACTCAGTGGCTTACCTAAGTCCCATATCCTCTCTCAAACTCTTCCCTCTTCTGCTTTCCTTAAAAAAAAAAAAGTTCTCTGGTGGTGGAGTAGGTTAAGGATCCAGCGTTGTCACTGCAGTGGCTCCGGTTGCTGTAGTTCAATCCCTGGCCTGGGAAATTTCACATGCCCCAGACACATCCAAAAAAAAAAAAAAGTTGTCCATATTCCTAGTGTCTATGGCCTAGGCACAGCACATGGAAATTCCCAGGCTAGGGGTCAAATCGGAGCTGCAGCTGCAGGCCTACACCACAGCCACAGCAACACCAGATACAAGCTGCACTTGCAACCTACACTGCAGCTTGTGAAGCCATCCTTCATTTTATTTTTTTTTCATCTTTGACTGAAACGTAGGTAAGGAGAGTGTGCTCTACTCTAGAACAAACAGCAGTCTCAGTCCAATGATCACATCAATCAGTAGGTGATGCTTGGCTCCCTTTGGGGAGACAGTTGGGAGTGGCGGGGACTGGGGCAAACTGGAGAGCATATTCTCCATCTAAAGAGGACAACCATTCTCAATTCCAGCTGCCCAGCCACTCCAGATCTTGCTTCTTTTTTTTTTTTTCCTGCAAAAGCGATCAAACTTTGGCAAGTTAGCCAAGTTTTTAAAACATTGCTGTGATTTATAAAACCCTGCAGCCCAGAAGGAACGCGTCTGCCTACTGAGCCTTATTCATGGGCCACGCTTTGCAACCTCCTGTTTAAAGCCTCCAGAGGTTGCCAGGGCAGGTGCAGAATCGTCCAGTGAGTCACCGCTCTGCTTATAGTTTCTCCTAACCATCTTTTTCCCCCTGCTTTCCAGAAAGAGATGACGAGCAGGATGTGTCACTAACACCCCATCTTACCCTTCGGAAGAGAGAGGAAAGCTGTTTCTTCCTGGAGCCGTGGGCGGGCAGGACGGAGACCTCCCCGGCTGAAGAGGCGCACCGACTCCCAGGAGCAGGCGAGCTGGAGACCAGCGGCGGCTCCCAGGAGAGAGGTTCCCGCCCACTTCGTGTGCCCTTAACCCTCTGAGTGCTGCTAGCCGTGACCTGTGGACCTGGTGGGGACAGAGGGACACCCCTCCCCCTTCTGGCTCAGATCGCCTGGAAGGAAGGAAGCCTCTGCACCCTCGCGAGCCGCCACCTAAGCTTTACTGGAATTCAGGTTTTGAGACTGATACTTACTCGTGCTTTTCCACGTCCTTACCTTGTCAGCCAGCTGCCTTCTCTGTAACGTGTGTTTTTTAAGCACCCAGGGAATTTCTGAGCCCTGGATGCATCGCCAGCTTTTCTCTAACAAGCCTTCCCGTCCGCCCTGATGCTGGCGTCTTGCTCCGAGACCTGAGACCCGCCCCGTTTCCCCCATAACCAGTTTTACCAGGGACCCCTCTGCGGCGTGGCTTGTCGTTGCCCCAAACAGGGTCTGCACAACCGTTCACTGCAGGGAAGAGACTGATTGCCAGCCTCAGGCTAAGGAGGTACAAGTTCACGCCAAACAGAATGTTTCTTATCATCACACCGTTCTTTGTCTCTTCCCTTCAAGATTATTTTTTTCCTGTTTCCCCGAAGAGAAGAAATAAAAGGAAGTTGTAAATGACAAAGAATGATCAGCAGAAGCCCTGAGCCAGATAAGTGCAGTGTTTGTTTGTTATTAAAAAGTGTGATGGCTGTCTCCACACAATACTGAACTTTCAGTGAAAAAAAAAAAAAAAGGTACAGTGGGAAATTTGGTTCATGTAACTCACACGCGCAGCCCGTTGACTTGTATTCTTCCCAACTGGTCCTCTGAACAGGTACATCCAGCCGATGTTTTCTTCCTCTTCCTCCACGCTCTCCCCATCTCTGTCCGAGGATTGGATGGCACAGAGTTAACTTCTGCCCCACGATGATGGTACCGTGGTTGCCAAGGTAACAGTGGAGCTGAAGCCAACTTCCTCCCGTCCTCCCCAGTGTTTCTACCCCAGCAGACGGAATCATTCTGTGCCTCAGCCCGCCTTTTGAAAGCTGAGTGACTTTTCGCTGAAGAAATATTGCCTTTTCTGATTCATTCGCAAAACTGTGGCGGCCCTGAGAGCCTGTGACTGGCGGGTGGTGATACTTCCAGGGATCATTTGATTTGGACGAAATAGCCATTGGTGGAGGGAAGTAGATGAGAATGTATTTAGTGCGTTTTAATGTAATACTGATTAAAGAATCATTCAACAGCTCTGATTTTGATTCATTACACGTCATGTCTTAAAGCCATGTGCGGCTGCCATGAGAGCCTAGGAAGGAGTGAAATCTGTCTTGGTTCAAACTAAGAAAGGACCGACTGTCTGCGCTGTCCTGCCTCGACCTGACCCAGCGAACCAACCCTTGCTTTGTATCTCGTCAAAGCTGTCTCATGGAATCTAAAGCTGCTACCTCTCTCCATATTGTTGTGCTCTGATCAACAACAAGTATCCTTTCTTTTTCATTTCTTTTCTTTTCTTTTCTTTTTTTGGCTTCCTGAGTAAACTTTGAGCAGAGAGTAATAGGCAAAGATTTTTCTCAGCATCATTGTCAGCTGAAAGAACATCTGACTGCCCTAAGGATCCAGAGAACACAGAAATGGCCTATGCACTTTGCACTGAGGGCCACGTGGGCGTGTTGAGCAGTGGGACAGAGAAGTGACGACACGGAGCCCAGGCCTCGGAGGAACCCTGAAGCTCTGCACCACAGAAACCCTCCGGAGATTTGCATTAAAGAGTTGGCTGTGTTCCTGCACTTCAGTAATGCCTAGTCAAGTAGGATGCTGAACTCCGAAGACTCTGGTTATAAATTCTTTTGAAGTTTATTTTCTAGTAACTGTGTGTGCCTATGAAATTTCCACTCAATTAAGAAACCCAGATTTTTTTTTAAATTTCTCAGAACAATTTCCTTCTGATTATACGGCTCATTGCACTGATCAGCCCTTCTAGGATAAGTGCTGGCAAACTGCTCTGATTTTTTAATTATGGATTGTTCCTATTTCCACAGAACTTTGTTTGGCAACTTCTAAAGAAAATCATTACAGGCGATTTTTTTTTTAAATCTCTTTGGCCTGACTACATCCTAAGTACATGGCCTGGCAAATAGAGACGGAGCTAAATAGCTGAGGCAGGCAGCCCTCAGGCATCTCCTGCGCTCTGGGCCTGAGCATGCTCCTTGCTTTTTCCACCTAACCTGGCTGGCTCTCCCTCATTTCCCACTATTTTTTATTTTTAGTTAAGTAATATATATATGTATACGTATATATATACATATATATATAATTTCCATGAATTTTTTTATTTTGGGAAGTTTCAAGGAGTTCCCGTTGTGGCTCAGTGGGTTAAGAACCCAACATAGTGTCAGTGAGGATGTGGGTTCGATCCCTGTCCTCGTTCAGTGGGTTAAGGATCTGGTGTTGCCACAAGCTGCGGCATAGATCGTAGATGCAGCTCAGGTTTGGTGTGGCTGTGGTGTAGGCCAAAGCTGCAGCTCCAATTTGACTCCCAGCCTGGGAACTTCCATATGGCACAGGTGTGGCCAGAAAAAGAAAAAGTGGGAATTTCAAAAACGAAGGATTACAGTGAACATCCATATACCTTAGTTGTCATTCTCTTTAGTTAATGGATCAAAGTCCTTCTTTTATGTATGTGTGAGGGGCGTGATGTGTGTGTGTCTGTGCACGCGTGCATGTATGGGAGTCTTTCATGACACCGGCCCTATTAAAGAGTTCAGGTTGATTTGTTTTTAAAATGTCCCACAATCTGGAATTTTTTTCCTCTTTATAAGATTCAGGTTAAACATTTTTTAGCAAGAATACGCCATAGGTGATATTGTTTCTTTCCTTTTGCATCACACTAGGAAACACCTAATGCCTAGTTGTCTCCTTTTATGATAAATATTAAGCTTGACCAGTGGGTTGAAGCGATACCTTCCTGATCCACAGAGTTCCATCATTCATTATAAAGCTCTAAAATTCAGAGTGTATGCATTTTATAGAGTGTAAGATTGTGCATATGTGCTTTCTTTTTTCTTTTTTGGATGCCCCCGTGGCATGCAGAAGTTCCTGGGTCAAGGATAGAAGCCGCTGCACAGCAAAGATCCCAGCCACTGCCGTGACAACACCAGATCCTTAACCCACTGAGCCACCCGAGAACTCCTGCTTTCCTTTCTTAATATTCTCAGAGAGGTCCAGGATCTAGAAAATATTACAGCCATTGCAATGAGATGATGTAGCAGCGATGATGAATTCATCTCTTCCCATTTAACAGGGAAGCAAGAAGTTCCCCTCTGCAGGCAATGCATGAGTGTGCTGGCTAGTGAGAGTTTTTGTGGTCCCTGGAGCCAGAGTTCAAGTATATATGACATTTTTTTTTTCTCCCATTCTCAGTGACCTCCCATTCAGACTGATGACTTATTTTAGAGAGCATGCATTTTCATTAAGGGTGATGGCCCAGGACGGTTCCATTGTGGCTCAGCGGTAATGAACCCAACTAGTATCCATGAGGATGAGGGTTCCATCCCTGGCCTCGCTTCCTGGATTAAGGATCCCACACTGCCATGAGCTGTGTGTAGGCTGCAGATGTGTCTCGGATCCTGCGTTGCTATGGTGGTGGCAGCACAGATTGGCAGCTGCAGCTCCGATTCGACCCCTTACCTGGGAATTTCCATGTGCTGCAAGTGTGGCCCTAAAAAAAAAGATGATTGCCCATGATGCAAAAATTGATTCGGGTGGAGGAGCAATCATAGATATGAAGCATATATGTAATATTAAAAATCCATGGGGATGGGGGTAATTAGGAATAAAATGTCTAAAAAGCCTCTTTAAGGAGTTCCCTGGTGGTCTAGGGGTTAGAATTTGGCGCTTTCATCCCTGTGGCCAAGGTTCAATCCCTGGCTTGGGAACCGAGATCCCACATGACGCTGCTGCACATTGCGGCCAAATAAAATTAATTAATTAATTAAAAGGTTCTTTAAGAGGAGGATAATGGGAGGGGAAACGATTGAGAAATACTCATCCTACATTAAGAAAGATGCAAAGACTCCATCAGTAAAAATATACTAAATGAGAGCTTTATTTGCATATCCATTAACTATTTGAAGCCTGTAACGAGTTGTCCTTCAGCCTTCCCTCACTCATCATCTCCCACTGGCAGAATTTTCTTGGAAATCTTGTTGCCTCATGGCTATCAATTCTATGCTTCAACCTGAAACCTTTCCAAAGCCCTGTCAGTGTGCATTGTGGATGAAACCAGCAGTGAGCATGTAAGAAATTATTGCACGCTTTTTCCAAATTATGTTGTGTCTTCGCTAATTTTTTTTTTTTTTTCTGGCCACTCCTGGGGCATGTTGAAGTTGCCAGGCCAGGGATCAAACCCAAGCCACAGCAGCAACCCTAGCTGCTGTAGTGACAATGCCGGATCCTTAACCTGCTGTTCCACCAAGGAACTCTTTTCTTTGCTAACTCTCAATCTGACTTTATACATTTATAAATTTGCTTTTCTGTTATATTTGCCCGCACTAAATCCTATATTCTATTCTGCCCTTTTGATTGATCTTCTCGAGCTTCCTACCTGCCTGCGTTTAGCATTCCTCATAAGACTCCACTGGGTTGTTTTTGTTTTATTCCCCTTTGTGGTGAGTCTGCTCATTTGTCATTCTGGTCCTTGATGGAAGCACATCACCTGCTGTGGTCCCTAACTTTACAGCACTACCACACCCCCTGGGTACCAACCACACTGTGGGAAAAAGAAACATCATAGGAAAAATATAACTCTGTCTTCGAGAGATGTGTACAAAGACGAAATCACGGAAAGGAGTCTGATGTGTCACGTGATTATCACTGGTGTCCTTTGTTCTTGGATCTTCTTAGTCCTCCATGAGACAGGGGATTCTCACCTAGAATTAGCCCAACAAAGTGCTTTAGAAAGAATTTTTTTTCCTGCTTTAAAAAATATATCAACAAAACACTTTTATAACAGGCTCTTTCCCTCTGGGCGGTTATTAATTCTGGGTAAGAATTTTTCAACGAACATAGAAGAATTTTTTGTAACTTTTGGAGGGAAGGGTCCATTTCTAATCTGACGGTCAAGCTCTTTTACTAGCTTTGGGGAATCTAATTTCAAAGTTTCTCAGTATCTTTTCTAATTGAATCAGAAAAACAGATTTAGCCTATTTTAGTTCCATTTGTGATTAAATTAAGGGTTTGGTTATAAGAACAGACTAACCATTAAAAACAGTTAAAAATGCAAGATAAAACTAAAGGATATTTATGAAATCAGTTCTGTGTGAACTTGGGAATTCAAATATCACCAATAAAAGACACATAACCATCATCTATTCTGTCTTTTTTATGTGTTTGATCTATTTCTTTAACAAATACATTTTTTTCATTTTTTCGAAGTTCTGTTGAAGTATAGTTGATTTACAAGGTTGTGATAATTTCTGCTGTACAATAAAGCGATTCAGTTATACATATACACACATCTGTTCTTTTTCAGAACAAATGTATTCTTTCACCTTGCAATAATCCTGGAACAGATAACTGAAAGATTAATGCTATAAAAAATTAGTTCAAAAAATTTTTTATGCACATATTTGTATTTTAGCAGAAGTTCCCAGGAGTTCCCTGGTGGCTCAGTGAGTTAAAGACCCAGAATTGTCACTGCTGTGGCTCTGGTTTCAGCTGTGGCATGGGTTGGATTCCTGGCCCCAGAACTTCCACTTGCCATGGGTGTGGCCAAAAAGGGGGAAAAATTCCTTTATTCTATTACAGATTTTCTCAGGAGTGTGTCATGCATATTGTGTGTCTTCTCAACACATTAATGTTATACATCTTTTTTTATTAAAGTAGTATTCAGTATTAAGTTTGGTAATAACTTGGTAATAGTATTCAGTATTAAGTTTGTTAATAACTTTGGGGAATACATCTAGATTGTAGAAAAAGCTCATCAATCAGAGTAAATAAACCTGAAATTTAACCTCAGGTTTACCACTACCTTATTTGTGTGAAGTTGGGTAATATAATTAATTGTCCTGTGCCTCAGATTTTTTTTTCTTTTTTACAGCCACACCTGTGACATATGGAAGTTCCCAGGCTAGGGAGCTGCAGCTGCTGGCCAAGGCCACAACCATAGCCCTGCCAGATCTGAGCCACATCTGCAACCTATGCCTCGGCTCGCAGCAATGCCAGATCCTTAACCCACTGAGCGAGGCCAGGAATTGAACCTGAATCCTCATGGATACTAGTCAGGTTCTTCACCCACTGAGCCACAATGGGAAATCCTGTGCCTCAGATTTTTGTAATGCCACTGGGCTTACAGATTTGTTCTTATGTGACTTACAATTATATTTGGACACTAACAGAAGGTTAAATTATTAGCATATTTGGAAAATCAGAAATATGTTAAATTCTATATACTTATATACTGTTAGTGCATTTATGGTCACTGTAATAATTGTAAATGACTCCAGTAACAGCCCCTGTTCCTAATAGCAACGATAGCTATTTGTGATGAGGCAATTTCTTGACACAGGACAGTGAGGAATGAGACTTCTGGAACCCAGGTACAAATATAAAATCTCCCTGGTGTCTCAGTTCCACTGTCTGAAACGTACACCAAGATTGGACAAAGAGGCAGGCGCGGACTGAATTGGTCCTGCAGGCATGTTTTGTTAGACCTACATAGATTGTTGTTGTTTTGACCCCACCTGTGCTATGCGGGAGTTTCAGGGTCCAGGATCGGACCTGAGCCACAGCAGTGACAATGCCAGGCCCTTAACCACTAGGCCACCAGGGAATTCCTATTGTTGGTTTTAACTAGCTAGAACATGTGAAAATCAGAAAATTGGACATATAGGAAGTTCCCTTCATGGCTCAGCAGAAATGGATCTGACTAGCAGCCCTGAGGACACAGGTTTGATCCCTGGCCTCGCTCAGTGGGTTAAGGACCCGGCATTCCCATGAGCTGTGGTGTAGGTCACACCCATGGCTCGGACCTGGCATTGCCATGGCTGTGGCATAGGCCAGCGGCTACGGCTCCAATTCGACCCCTAACCTGGGAACCTCCATATGCCACAGGTGCAGCCCTACTAAGACCAAAAATAATAATAATAATAATCACACATAAAAATCAGAATCTGTGTTTCTGAAAAAAATCGGAAGATCTGGATTTTGTCTTCACGTGGCAGGAATTGGCTGAGAAGGGGCTGACCCCTTTAGATGGGTTGTCTCTCCAGTTTACCACAATCCTCTCCACTCTCTGTTCCTGCCCAGATGTAGCGGGTTGTCAGTTCCCCTTGTCCTCTTAGCTGGGACGCTTCACTCATGTACATTTCCTGCCACTCTTCTGAAGGCCCTTCAGGTCCCAGCCCCTGCTCTGCCACGTCTAGAGAGACCACTGAGGAAACCGCTATTTTAATTTTCAAAATTATCCGCATACACATGGAATAGCTGCTGTTCTATTATATTCTCTCTAGTAACCTGCATTGTGTTCGTGATAATAAATGGAAAATTTGTCTTCTGCAAGACAATAAATTCAAAGCAGATGCCTGCAGTCCTTCCACCCAACTTGACAGCAAAAACTGATACTCCCTTTAGAAGATTACTTCCCGTGGAAGCTGAGCTGATCATTAAATCTATCCAATCGTTCAATATCCTAAATTTTTAAGTTTCAACTCTGCTTCCGAGCGGATTTCATTGCTACTTTGACCAAAATGATAAAGAACTGTCATTGGGACACAACCATGGTATCACTTACAACAATTATATATTTTATCTGGGTTTTCTTCTACATTGTTGTAGAAGGAATTGTTAGATTTTTAACAGGTCGTGCTATTTTAAGAGGACCTCCTCCTTGGTTTAATGCAGCATTCTTCTGAGTTTAAATGAAGTTAAAAAAAACAAATTCCCAGTACTTAATAAACTAAAACCTAAATGAGGAAATCCAATTCAATTTAATTAGATTTGATTGTGCTTATAAGTGTATTACTGCATTCTGGATTAAGTTGAATATCTATCTGCTCCAGAGGAAATCATATCATACCTCACCTATAACCAAATTAGCCAAGGATCAGAAACTAAGCATTTTCAAGAAATATGTAGGACATAGAGGGGGAGAAGGTGTCAGCAGAATCCTAAATTTATTAACCCGGAAACAATAGTGTGAATTACTAGGCATGTAATGTCTAATAAGAGTGTCTCCATAACTAGGCATATAACGTCTCTACAATGATGTATTTGGTAATGCCTAAAAACTACATGCTGACATCCATAAGCGGCAACAGCATTTAAAAAAATCATAAATTATGACTTGTTTATTTATCTCAAGGCTAATTATTTCACTTAGGGCTTGTCTTAATCAGAAGTATAATCACATGAAGGTACAGTGGAGATGTTTGGCCCACATGAGTCTGAATTCAGGCAAAATCTTGGTGAAGATGCTGATGCCTTTTAGGCAGGATGAAGTTTGGTGGGAAAAATTACACTGGCCTGACATGAAGAGCCTGGCTACCCACCTCTGCCCTGTCTGTGGGTGAGAACTCAGTCCCTTCTTTGCTCAAAATCCTATCATGCTCCCCTTGATACAAAGATTAAAAGCTTCAGCTCCCCTCTCTCCCTCTATTCCTTGCTGGCTTTGCACACGCTGGACTCACTCACATTTCTGGCCTCTGCGCTGGCCATTCCCTGCCTGATGCTCTGTCCCCAGAGAGCCTTGCATTTAACTCCTTCTCCCCTCAAGTCTTTGCTTGAATGTCTCCTTCTCACGGGGGCCTCTGCCTCTTGCACGTGTCCGTGAGGACACAGCCCCCCCTTTCTCTGCGCAAATTTCCTTTCCCCATAGCATTTATATGGTGTAATTTATTTACTAGGTTTACAGAGTACTGTCTGTCTCCCCAACCAGAACAAAAATTCCACATCAGGAATGGTAATGTTGTATTTGGGCTGGTCCATTTTCCTTTTGCATAAGATAAGTTTGTCTTATATACATTTTAAATAGAAAATAAGCTTTCGGATTTACTTGTTTGACCCTCAAAACACAATTTTTTCAACTAAGAATGTACTTTGACTTTATGCAATAAATCTTCTTCAAACAAACAAAAATCAGGGATCTCTATTTTGTTTATTAATGTCTATCTAGCACCTCGAAAAGTGTCTGACACATAGTAGATGTTCAATAGACCTTTGATGAATGAGTGAATGAATGAACGAATTCACATGGAAGACAGGTGCCTAATTAAGATCTGTCAGAAAGAGATTAATTAAAAGCAATGTATAATAACGATAATATTAATTTGATGATACTAATACCAAAAGTATATATTTGAGTGCATAATCTAGACTAAGTACACGCACCGCATCTTACGTGGATAATCCCATTTCATGCTCATGACAACCCGATAAGTTTGGTTATCTAGGTTTACCCACATTTTTTTTTCTTTTTGTCCGCACCCGAGGTATGTGAAAGTTCCTGGGCCAGGTATAGAGCCCACTCCTCAGCATTAGCCTGAACCAGAGCAGTGACTGTTGGATCCTTAGCCCACTCTGCCACCAGGGAACTCCCTACTTACCCTCATTTTAAAGTCGAAGTTGCATAAGTAGTTTGCCTGAGGTCACAAACAAGAAAGTGATGTCACACAGGTGAGCCCACTCTCTGAACCACAGGCATCGCCTCCGCCCAGGAGCCATTAGGCTCTTCTCAGATTGTCCTCTTCTCCAGATACTGGGTCCATGTTGTAGAGCAGTTCAGCCTTCGGATCCCTTTTTTTCCTTTCTATGGCCACACTTGCAGTATATGGCAGTTCCTAGGCTGGAGGTCCAATCACAGCTGCAGCTACAGGCCTACACCACAGCCATGGCAACACAGGACCCCAGCTGCATCTACAATCTATGCCACAGCTTGCGGCAATGCCAGATCCTTAACCCACTGAGTGAGGCCAGGGATCAAACTGGCATCTTCACAGGGACAATGTTGACCGCTTAACCCACTGAGCCACAGCGGGAACACCCAGCCTGGGGTTTCTTCCCTGGTTATTTATCAATGTGATGGCAGTAGTGCGTCTGTGATCAGGCCATCTGAGATCAGAAGATATTTCTAGTCACAAGGTGTTCATTCACAAATACAGAGTGGAAACTTAGGCAGAGATTAGGTGGGACAATGAGTCTGATGGGGACGCCAAGATCAGAATGACTAGTCCACCGAGTGCTGAGTGCTGCGAGCCAAGACCAGAGGCGGAGGTGGGATCCCTGAGTGGGCAGGAGGAATCACCCAGGGCGGGAGCAGGGTGTTCCTATGATCGATTAAAATGGCACATCAGAAAATTCTAGGTCTCTTGTAGCACAGCAGGTTAAGGATCCGGCTTTGTCATTACAGTGGCTTGGGTCGCTGCTTGTGGCAAGGGTTTGATTCCTGGCCTGAGAAATCTTACATGCCACAGGCACAGCCAAAAAAGAAAAGAAAAACTTCTCTGTCTTGCTCCCACTGTGAAATGGGGAGGGAAAAAAAGGCATTTCACTCGTCCTTAGAGGAAAAGAATCAGACTTTTAAGAATTAATGAACAGAAACTCCCAAAGATTTGACAATAAGAAATTTGAGGAAAATGTATAGTTAATTTTTTGCTCATTTTTCTGCTCATTAAAACGAATGCATTAATTCTTCAGCCATAATGTAAAATATGTGGTTAGCTGAACAATTAGAAATATGCAACCAAAAAGCTGGAGCAATGTGGGGCTAGGGGATTTATTTATGCGTCTATTCCACGGGTAATTTGGAAATGAATAGGAAACACATGGCGTTTGAAAAGCAGCATCTACTCCATCCATCTGACTTACACAACTTCCTTTGAGGTCACCAGGACTCATGCAGACCATAAAACGCTCCCCGGTTCCTGGTTCCACTAGCAGAACTTCAGTGTGCCAGGACATAATGCTGCCTAGGTTTTAAGGCTGCATGAAATCAGCTTGCCGTGGTGAGATGAACGACTTCTTCCCTACTCATTCCGAGGGCTCCGTGGATATTATCCATGAAATGATTCAACTACTGAACACAGAAGCATTTATCAAAAAAAGGAGTGGGTGGGGGAGGAATTTTTTCTAATAGTAAATCATTAGGTTGAACTGTAGAAGTTAAAGAAAATTCATTCAAAAGGCAAGCCCCATTTCGCACTTCCAGGAAGAATCTTCAACACATTTCCAACTTTAACATGAGTTTCCTGAGGGAGTGCAGATAATGCAAGTCCTAGCTTTGGTATTAAGTACCAGCGTTATCTGGTCATTGAATTCAGCAAAACGCTGTGAGCGTAAGGATTTGACATAAAAGAAATAAAAACTTGCCAGTCTAGGAAATCCCTAAAAGCTATAAGCTGGTTACTGCCATGTCAACTGTCAGCATTCAGAAAGAAAGATTGGGCTGCCCTTGGGCTCTCGGGATTAATTGAAATTTGCATTATCTCATCAAGTGTGTGCGTCTAGGATGGAGACACAAGAAAGGAAGGTCCCCACGCTCCTCACCCACTGCCAAGAGGACAGGAAATTAAACCAGGTGATTTTTACATGAACATCTCTGGAGCTCATAGAAGCAGAGCAGATGGGTGTGCTGGGTGCTTTGAAGGGAGTTATGAGGCTGTTATGAGGGGAAAGAAGGGCTAGGAATTAACTGAGAATCTACTTTGTGCCAAGCACCGTGTTTGGTGCGTGATATATATTCTCCCATCCCATTCCCACAACTAAGGGAAGTATTGGTGAGGACCAGCATCCATAATCTGTTGCCGATGTGGTGACGGAGTTTTGGTGGCACGTGTCCTCTGTGCCTCTACACTGACTGGTGCAGACTATTCTCCCAGTTTCCGTACTTTTTCAAAATGGCTTAAGTATTTATCTCTCCCACTAGACTCTAAGGTCCTGAGTGTCTGAGATGGTATCTTACTCATCTTTTATTCCCTAGACCTTGGCTAGCACATATGTTAGACAGGTGCCTGGTTCCCAGCAGGTCTTCAATTAACGTTTTTTGTTTGTTTTCTTGTTGCTGTCTTGTTTTTGTTTTTGTTTTTTAACAACACACGACCACCCAGCCTTGTCAACTGCACAAAATGCATAACCTAAAAGTTGAGAATTATGGTTTTTTCGGCAGACATCCTTAGGACTTCAAGCTCAGGAGAAAACATCTCAAATAACTGAGAGACTGCTCTGAAGAAAAAGAGAGGAAACCAGGATAAATAGGAGTTTTGGCAACAGAACCAGGACCATCAAAAGATTACTGGTAATAAATGAAATCTTGGTATCTCAGGTTAAGGAATCGGATGTCTAAGTATGGGGAGATGCAAGAGTCTGGGCTCACTAAAATCATTCTTTTGATATGCACCTCAGCTTTCTGGGGGCAGGACCCTGGTTTTCTCATCCTGAGCTTCCTCAGGGTGCACCGTTTGGGGGTGATTGCAGCAGGTGACTGCTAGATGGGCTTGGCAGTGGGCGGCCCCTTCGTCTCCATCTGGAGTTCCCTAGGGGCGCACCATCTTATGGCTGTAATGTAACGGCTTGATGGCTGCAGCATCCTTTGTTTACTGATACGGCAGGCAATATTTTAGTTCTCAGGCTCAAAGAGAGGTGAGGTACGTATATAGTTCACTCACCCTACCTTCTTTCTCCAACTTTTTAGTATAAATGTATTTTATTTTTTGGCTGCACCTGTGGCATTCATAAGTTCCCAGGCCAGGGGTCAAACCCCAGCCAACGGCAGTGACCCAAGCCACATTAGTGACAACACCTGATCCTTAACCACTAGGCCACCAGGGAACTCCAGAATGTTCCTTTATTGTTAGGCATCACCTCATTTAATTCCCTCAAGTCTTCCATGCGGTAGATCAAATTTATACTACAGATGGGAGAACCAAAACAAAGAAAAAGGAAATGATTTCCTTGGATCACCGGTTAGAACAGAGTTGCCTGCCTCTCTCTTTTAGGGCCACACCCAAGGCATATGAAAGTTCCCAGGCTAGGGGTGGAATCAGAGCTGCTGTTGCCAGCCTACACCACAGCCGCAGCAACTTGGGATCTGAGCTGTGTCTGCAACCTATACCACAGCTCATGGCAACGCTGGATCCCTGACCCACTGAGCAAGGCCAGGGATCAAACCTGCGTCCTCATGGATACTAGTCGGATTCATTTCCACT
>PVHT021183661.1:11625331-11657816 GCA_004024745.2 Catagonus wagneri
GCATGTTCCTACCCCCCCCCCCCGCCAAATCTTGCTTGTTCTCTGTAGAATTTAGATTTATCGCTGCTAGTTGGGGTGGGTGGTGGGAGTTGGGGCGCAGCAGAAAGTGGCATAAGTCAACTGCTTATACTCCTGCCGTCAAATAGGGATTTCTTCTATTTTCAGATAAAGCCCAGAGGCGTAGCACTGAACCAAAAGGAACTTCAGCAGGTGTTCTAGTTTTCCAAGGAAATTGATTACAGGTATCTCAAATCAGGGCATTTGATTGATTTGCGTATGTTGAAGCCTCCTGGTGAACTTGGGATGAATCTCACTTGGTTGTGGTGTATGATCTTTTTTATCTGTTGTTGTATTTGGTTGGCTAAAATTTTGTTAAGAATTTTTGCGTCTATAGCAATTAAAGAATTGGCCTATAATTTTCTTTTTTGTAGTATCTTTCTTTGGTTTTGGTATTAGGGTGATGGTGGCTTCATAGAATGTCTTTGAAAATGTTCCTTCTTTTTCAGCCTTTTGGAAAAGTTTAAGAAAGTTGAGCCTAAATTCTTCTTTGTATGTTTCGTAGAATTTGCCTGTGAAGCCATCTGGTTCTGGACTTTTGTTTGTAGGGAGTGTTTTTATTACATATGCAATTTCATTTCTAGTGATTGGTCTGTTTAATCTATTCTTGATTCCGTTTTGGCAGGCTGTATGTCTTTAGAAAGTTGTCCATTTCTTCTAGGTTGTCAAATTTGTTGGTATATAATTTTTCATAGTGTTGTCATATTGTTTTTTGTATTTCTGCAGAATCTGTTGAGATCTCTCCTTTTTCTTTTCTTCCTTTTTTTTTTCTTTTTAATCTTTTTAGGGCCGCACCTGCAGCATATGGAGGTTCCCAGACTAGGGGTTGAATCGGAGCTGTAGCTGTTGGCTTATGCCACAGCCACAGCAATGCCAAACCCAAGCCGTGTCTGTGACCTACACCACAGCTCACAGCAACGCTAGATCCTTAACCTACTGAGCGAGGCCAGGGAGCCAACCTGCGTCCTCATGGATGCTAGTCAGATTCATTTCTGCTAAGCCATGATGGGAACTCGTCCTTTTTCATTTATTGCTTTGAGTTCTTTCTCTCATCTTCTTGGTGAGTCTGGCCAGAGGGTTCTCAATGTTGTTTACACTAGGTTCTATTGATTTTTTTTCTTTTTTTTGAATCTCTGTTTTATTGATTTCCTCTCTGATCTTTGTGATTTCCTTTCTTCTGCTGACTTTAGATTTTATTTGTTCGTGTTTTTCTAATTCTTTTAAGTGGTAGATTAAGTTGTTGATTTGAGATTTTTGTTTTTTCCCCCGAAGGCCTGTATCGCCATGAACTTCCCTCTAAGAATTGCTGTTGCAGCATCCCATAAATTTCGAATGGTTGTATTTCCATTATCATTTATCTCTAGGTATTATTTAATTTATGTTTGATTTCCTCATTGACCCATTGGTTTTTTAGTAGCATATTGTTATTCTCCATGTAAACAGTTTTTTCTTGTTTCTTTTCCTGTGGTTGATTTCTAATTTCAATGCCACTGGTCAGAGAAGATAACTTGAAAAAATTTCTATGCTTTTAAATTTGTGAGGTTAGTTTTGTGCCCCAGTATGTGGTCAATCCTTGCGAATGTTCCATGTGCACTTGAAAAGAATGTAGATTCTGATTTTTTTGGATGTAATGTCCTGAAAATGTTAAGTCTAACTTTTCTATTGTGTCATTTAGGATCTCTGTTGCCTTATTGATTTTCTATCTAGAGGATCTGTCCATTGATGTCAGTGGGGTGTTAAAGTCTCCTACTTTTATTTTTTTAAATTATTTATTTATTTGCTTGTTAGGGCCGCATCTGTGGCATATGGAGGTTCCCAGGCTAGGGGTCTAATTGGAGCTACAGCTGCCGGCCTATGCCACAGCCACAGCAGCACAGGATCTGACCTACACCACAACTCATGACAACACCAGATCCTTAACCCACTGAGCGAGGCAAGGGATTGAACCCACAACCTCATGGTTCCTAGTCAGATTTGTTTCCATTGTGTCATGACAGCAACTCCCATCTCCTACTTTTATTTTATTCCCATCTATTTCTCCTTTTATGTCTGTTAGTATTTGTTGTATGTATTTGGGAGCGCCTATATTAGGGACATATGTATTGACATGTGTAATATCCTCTTCTAGAGTTGATCCTTTTATCATTAGTGTTCTTCTTTGTCTTTCTTTATGGCCTTTGTTTTAAAGTCTATTTTGTTTGATATGAGGATTGCAACTCCTTCTTACCTGTCTTGTCCATTCGCATGAAATATCTTTTTCCATCCCTCATTTTCATTTTATATGTGTCCTCTGTCCTAAGGTGAGTCTCTTGTAGACAGCATGTTGTAGGCTCTTGTTTTCTCTAATGCAGTCTGCCCCTCTATGTCTTTTGATAGGTAATTAGGGAGTTCCCTTCGTGGCTCAGTGGTTAATGAATCCGACTAAGAACCATGAGGTTGCGGGTTCGATCCCTGGCCTTGCTCAGTGGGTTAAGGATCCGGCATTGCCGTGAGCTGTGGTGAAGGTTGCAGACGCGGCTCGGATCCTGTGTTGCTGTGGCTGTGGCGAAGGCCGGCAGCTACAGCTCCTGTTAGACCCCTAGCCTGGGAACCTCCATATGCTGCGGGTGCGGCTCTAGATAAAGGCAAAAAGACAAAAAAAAAAAAACACTTAAGGTAATTATTGATAAAGATGTATTTATTTCCATTTTTAAACCTTGTGTTTCAGTTGATTCTATGTTTCTCCTTTGTTCTTTTTTTGGTTGGGTGATTTCCTTTTATTTTATGCTCCTGTCCTCTTGTTTTTAGTTTTGTGAATGTAATGTTTGGTTTTGATTTGTGACTGCCCTGTTTTTCAAGTATGTTAACCCCTTCCTATATCTGCGTGCTTTAACATGATAGTCACATAGGCACAAACATTCTAAAAAAGAATCTAGATTTTCTTACTTTCCTTCCCCACATTTTGTGATTTTGATGTCCTTTTCTTAAAAAACATCTTCATGTTTATCCTTTTCCTTTTTTTCCCATTGCTTAATGAATTTTATTACAATTATAAGTGTACAAAAATCATCACAACTCAATTTGATAGCATTTCTGTCCCAAACCCTCAGTGCATCCCACCACCCCCCAACTTGTTTCATATGGAAACCATAAATTTTCCAAAGTCTGTGAGTCATCTATTCTGCAAAGAAGTTCACTGTATCTTTTCAGTTTCCACATGTAAGTGGTAGCATTGGATGTTGCTGTCTAATTGTCTGACTAGTTTCACTTCACATAATAATTTCTAGGTCCATCCATGTTGCTGTAAATGTTGTTATTCCGTTCTTTTTAATGGCTGAGTAGTATTCCATTGTGTGTATGTATCAGATCTTCCCTATCCACTCCTCTGTCGATGGGCATTTAGGTTGTTTCCATGACTTGGCTATTGCATAGAGTGCTGCAGTGAACACTGGAGTACATGTGTCTTTTCGAGTCATGGTTTCCTCTGGATAGATGCCTGGGATTGGGATTGCTGGATCAAACAGTAATTCTATTTTTAGTTTTCTAAGGAATCTCCATACTGTTTTCCCCAGTGGCTGCACCAATCTGCATTCCCACCAACAGTGTAATAGGGATCCTTTTTTTCCACACCCTCTCCAGCACTTACTGTTTGTAGACTTTTTGATGATGGCCATTCTGGCTGATGTAAGGTGGTACCTCATAATGGTTTTGATTTGCATTTCTCTAATGACAAGCCATGTTGAACATCTTTTCATGTGTTTGCCATCTGCATGTCTTCTTAGGAGAACTGTCTGACTAGATCCTCTGCCCATTTTTTGATGGGGTTGTTTGTTTTTTTGGTATTGAGCTATAGGAGGTGTCTATAAATTTTGGAGATTAATCCCTAATCAGCTGATTCATTTGCAAATATTTTCTCCCATTCTGTGGGTTGTCTTTTCGTTTTATTTAGGGTTTCCTTAGCTGTGCAGAAACTTTGAAGTTTAATTAAGTCCCATTTGTTTATTTCTCTTTTTATTGTCCTTACTCTGACAGATGGATCTGAGAAGATGTTGCTACCATTTATGTTAGAGAGTGTCTGGCCTATGTTCTCCTCTAAGAGTTTTATAATATCTGGTCTTACATCTAGATCTTTAATCCATTTTGGGTTTCTTTTTGTGCATGGTGTTAGGAAGTGTTCTAATTTCATTTTTTTACATGTGGCTCTCCAGTTTTCTCAGCACCACTTATTGAAGAGGCTGTCTTTTCTCCAATGTATATTCTTGCCTCTTTTGTCATAGATTAGTTGACTATAGATGCGTGGGTTTAATTCTGGGCTTTCTATCCTGTTCCACTGATCTATATTTCTGTCTTTGTGCCAGTACCATACAGGTTTGATGACTGAAGCTTTGTAGTATAGTCTGAAGTCAGGGAGCCTGATTCCTCCAACTCCATTTTTCTTTTTCAGGATGTCTTTGGCTATTCTGTTTTTTTTTTTTTTTGTGCTTCCAAACAAACTTTAAAATATTTTGTTCTAGTTCTGAGAAAAATGTCCTTGGTAATTTGATAGGAATTGCACTGAATCTGTAGATTGCCTTGGGTAGTATAGTCATTTTGATAATATTGACTGTTCCAATCCAAGAGCATGGTATGTCTTTCCATCTGTTCATGTCATCCTTGATTTCTTTCATCAGCGTCTTATCGTTTTCAGAGTACAGGTCTTTTGTCTCTTTAGGTAGGTTTATTCCTAAGTATTTGATTCTCTTTGATGTGATGGTAAACGGGATTGCTTCCCTAATTTCTCTTTCTCATGTTTCATTGTTAGTATGTAGAAATGCAGTTGATTTCTGTGTGCTAATTTTGTATGCTGCGACTTTGCCAAATTCATTGATGAGCTCTAACAGTTTTCTGGTAGAGTCTTTAGGATTCTCTAGGTATAGTATCATGTCATCTACAAATAGTGATAGTTTTACTTCTTCCTTCCCAATTTGGATTCCTTTTATTTCTTTTTCTTCTCTGATTGCTGTGGCTAGGATTTCCAGAACTATGCTGAATAGTAGTGGCGAGAGTGGACACCCCTGTCTTGTTCCTGATCTCAGAGGGAATTCTTTCAGCTTTTCACCATTGAGAATGATGTGAGCTCTGGGTTTGTCATAGATGGCCTTTATTATGTTAAGGTAGGTTCCCCCTATGCCCACTTTCTGAAGGGTTTTTATCAGAAATGGGTATTGGATTTTGTCAAAGGCTTTTTCTGCATCTATGGATAGGATCATATGGTTTTTATTCTTCAGTTTGTTAACGTGGTGTGTCACACTGATTGATTTGCGGATATTGAAGAATCCTTGCATCCCTGGGATAAATCCCACTTGATTGTGATGTACACTCCTTTTAATGTATTGTTGGATTCAGTTGGCTAGTATTTTGTTGAGGATTTTTGCATCTATGTTCATCAGTGAGATTGGCCTGTAATTTTGTTTTTTTGTAGTATCTTTGTCTGGTTTTGGTATCAGGGTGATGGTTGCCTCACAGAATTAGTCTGAGAGTGTTCCTTCCTCTGCAGTTTTTTGGAAGAGTTTCAGAAGGATAGGTGTTAACTCTTCTCTAAATGTTTGATAGAATTCGCCTGTGAAACCATCTGGTCCTGGAGTTTTGTTTGTTGGAAGTTTTTTAATCACAGTTTCAATTTCAGAACTTGTGATTGGTCTATTCATATTTTCTGTTTCATCTTGGTTTAGTCTTGGAAGATTGTACTTTTCTAAGAATCTGTCCATTTCTTCTAGGTTTTCCATTTTATTGCCATATATTTGCATATAGTAGTCTCTTATGATCCTTTGTACTTCTGTGATGTCTGTTGTTACTTCTCCTTTTTCATTTCTAATTTTATTGATTTGTGTCCTCTCTCTTTTTTTCTTGATAAGTCTGGCTAAGGGTTTATCAATTTTGTTGATCTTTTCAAAGAACCAGCTTTTAGTTTCATTGATCTTTTCTATGGTTTTCTTCGTTTCTATTTCATTGATTTCTGCTCTGATCTTTATGATTTATTTTCTTCTACTAACTTTAGGTCTTGCCTTTTCTTCCCTCTCTAGCTGCTTTAGATGTGAAGTTAGGTTGTTTATGTGAGCTTTTTCTTGTTTCCTGAGGTAGGCTTGTTTTGCTATATACTTTCCTCTTAGAACTGCTTTTGCTGCATCCCAGAGGTTCTGGAGTGTCGTATCTTTGTTGTCATTTGCTTCTAGGTATATTTTAATTTCCTCTTTGATTTCTTCAGTGATCCATTGGTTGTTTAGTAGCATGTTGTTTAGTCTCCACGTGTTTGTACTTTTTGCCATTTTTTTCTTGTTGTTGATTTCCAGTCATATAGCATTGTGGTCAGAAAAGATGCTTGATATGATTTCTATTTTCTTAAAGTTACTGAGGCTTGATTTATAGCTCAGGATGTGCTCAATCCTAGGGAATGTTCCGTGCGCACTTGAGAAGAGTGTGTATTCTGTTGCTTTTAGATGGAATGTCCTATAAATATCTATTAAGTCCATCTGATCTAATGCTTCATTCAGGGCCTGTATTTCCTTACTGATTTTCTATCTGGATGATCTATCCATTGCTGTAAGTGGAGTGTTTAAGTCCCCCACTATGACTGTGTTATTGTTGATTTCTCCTTTTAAGGTTGTTAGCAGTTGCCTTATATATTGTGGTGGTCCTGTGTTGGGTGCATAGATATTTAAAATTGTTATATTTAAAATTGTTATATCTTCTTCTTGGATTGATCCTTTGATCATTATGTAGTGTCCTTCCTTGTCTCTTAAAATGTTCTTCATTTTAAAGTCTATTTTGTCTGATATGACTATTGCTACTCCGGCTTTCTTTTGATGCCCGTTTGCATGGAATATTTTCTTCCATCCTCTCCCTTTCAATTTGTATGTGTCCCTAGAAGTGAAGTGGGCCTCTTGAAGACAGCATATATGTGGGTCTTGTTTTTGTATGCATTTGGCTAGTCTATGTCTTTTGGTTGGGGCATTCGGTCCATTAACATTTAAAGTAATTACTGATATATATGTCCTTATTGCAGTTGTATTAACTGTTTGGGGTTTTTGTTGCTTTTTTTTTTTTTTTTTTTACCCTGAAGTTTTGATATAGGAGTCTATATACAAGTGAGATTGTTTTAAGTTGTTGGTTTCTTAATTGCACCTGCGTCTCCAGTGACCTGCATTTGTGCTCTCTTCTCACAATTTCTGATTTTGGTAGCATAATTGTGCATGGATGATTTAGTATCTTTATTGTATATATGCCTTTACTGGTGAGCCTTGTCAGTTGTGGTGTTTTTATTTCTGGTTGTGGCCTTTTCTTTTCTGCCTAGAGAAGTTCCTTTAGTATTTGTTGTAGAGCTGGTTTAGTGTTGCAGAAATCTCTTAGCTTTTGCTTATCTGTAAAGATTTTGATCTCTCCTTCAAATCTGAATGAGAGCCTTGCTGGATAAAGTAATCTTGGTTGGAAGTTTTTCCCTTTCATCACATTTAGTATATCATGCCACTCCCTTCTGGCCTGCAGAGTTTCAGATGAAAAATCTGCTGATAACCTTATCGGGGTTCCCTTGTATGTCGTTTGTTTCTTTTCCCTAGCTGCTTTCAGCATTTCCTCTTTTTCTTTAATTTTGGTGACTTTGATTAATATGTGTCTCAGGGTGTTCCTTCTTGGGTTTATTTTATATGGTACTCGTTGCACTTCCTGGATTTGACTGAGTGGATAGTTTCCCATATTAGGGAAGTTTTCGGCTATTATCTCTTCCAATATTTTTTCTGTCCCCTTCTCTCTCTCTTCTCCCTCTGGCACCCCTATAATACGGAGGTTGGTGCGTTTAACATTATCCCAGAGTTCTCTAAGGCTCTCCTCACTTCCTTTCAATCTTTTATCTCTCTTCTCTTCTGCATTAGTGATTTCCACTAATCTGTCCTCCACCTCACTGATTCGTTCTTCTGCCTCCTGTATTCTATTGTTGGCTGCTTCTAATGAATTTTTTATTTCAGTTATTGTATTTTGCATCTCTTCTTGTTTAATTTTTACATCTTGAATTTCTTTGCTCAGTGTTTCCTGTAAATTATCAGTCTTTGCCTCCAGTTTATTTCCAATGTCTTCCATCATCTTCAGCATCAACAGTCTAAAGTCTCTTTCTCGGAGGCTGATAATCTCCTCATCACTGAGTTGTTTTTCTGGGCTTTTCTCTTTCTTCCTTATCTGAGTTATACTTTTCTGGCTTTTCATTTTTTTTGTTTTTGATGTGGTGACCTTTTTGCAGACAATAGAGTTGTAACCTCTCTTAGTTCTGGTGTTTGCCTCCCCTGTGGCTACAGTTGGTATGGGGGGGGGAGGGCTTGCTGTAGGCTTCCTGATGGGAGGGACTGGTACTTGCCCACTGGTAGGCGGGGCTGATTCCTTTCCCTCTGTTGGGTGGGGCTTGGTCTCTGGATGAGATTAAAGGCTGGCTGTGTGCCTGAGGGGTCTTTAGGCAGCCTGTTTACTGATGGGTGGGACTGTGGCCTGGGGCTTCTCAGCGCTGATGGGAGGGACCAGATTTTCCCAAAAAGGGCCACCTCCAGAGAAATGCAGACTGGTGAATATTCCCGAGAGCTTCACCTCCAATGCCCTTCCCCCACAACAAGGCACAATCACCTCTGTTTTCCCTGGAGATTCTCCAAGAATTGCAGTCAGGTTCCACCCAGATTCCTCTGGAGACTTTGCTTTGGTCTGGGACCTAATGCACGTGAAAGTCTGTGTGTGCCTTTCAAGAATGGGGTCTCCTCTTTCCCCCAGTCCTGTGGCGCTCCTGCACACAAGCCCCTCTGGCCTTCAATGCCAGATGCTCCGGGGGCTCTTTTTCCCTGTGCCAGATCCCCAGGCGTGGGGATTTGATGTGGGGTTCAGACCTCTCAGTCCTGTAGCTGAGTCTCTGTGATACAGTTACTTTCCAGTCTGTGGGACTTCCCATCCAGGAGGTATGGGGTTGTTTCTATCACATAATTGCCCCTCCTACCTCTTGATGTGGTCTCCTCTTTGTCTTCTGGAGTAGAATATCTTTTTTGGAAGTTTCCAGTCCATTTGGTTGAAGGCTGCTCAGCATTTGGTTGTAGTTTTGTTGTTTTTTGGGAGAGAATTTGAGCTCCAGTCCTTCTATTCCGCCATCTTAATCCAATCCTGTTTATCCTTTTCCTGTTCCTTATGTTCACCGTCACTTTTACAGTAGGTTCCCCACACCCCCATTTTAGATCTGAATACTGGCTCATTTACGTGGTTATTTCCCAATTGTGATTTCCTCCATCCTATTTCTTATTTATTTTTTATTTGTAGGAGCCCTTTCAGTATTTCTTTTAGAATTGGTTTAGTAATGTGCTCTTTTTGTTTTGGAGAAATTCTTTATTTCTCCTTCTATTTTAAATGATATTCTTGTTGGGTACAGTAATCGAGGTTGTAGATTTTTCTCTATTAAAGGTTCAAGGAGTCCCTGTCACGGTGCAGTAGAAACAAATCTGACTAGGAACCTGGTCTCCCTCAGTGGGTTAAGGATCCAGTGTTGCTGTGAGCTGCGGTCACAGACGTGGCTCAGATCCCGTGTTGCTGCAGCTATGGTGTAGGCTGACAGCTACAGCTCCAATTTGACCCCTAACCTGGGAACCTCCATATAACTGAGGGTATGCCCCCCCCAGAAAAAAAGTTTGAATCTTGCCACTCTCTGCTGGCTTTTAGTGTTTCTGTAGAGAAATCAACTGATAACCTTATGGGGGTTCCCTTATAATTAAGTCTTTGTTTTTCTCTTGCTGCCTTTAGCATCCTCTCTTTAACTTTGGCCATTTTTATTATAATATGTCTTGATATGGACCTGTTTGGGTTCAACTTGTTTGCAGACCTCTTTGCTTACTGAATCTTGGTATTGGTTTCCTTTAGATTTGGAAATTTTTCAGCCATAGTTTCTTCAAATATATTTTCAGTCCCCTTTTCTTTTTCTTTTCCTTCTGGAATCCCTATTATGCATAGATTGGCCTGCTTTATATTATCCCATATATCTCTTATATTGCTTTCATGTTTTTTCATTTGGTTTTCTGTCTGCTGTCCTGATTGGGTGATTTCTATTTTTCTGTTTTCCAAGTCACTGATTCATTCCTCTGAATTAGTCATTCTACTCTTCAGTGTCTTTAACTCAGCTTGCATCTCTGCAAATGAATTTTCTAATTTTTCTTGGCTCCTCCTTCTATTTTCTAGTTCCTTTCTAAAGTAATCTGCATTACTGTTCATATCCGTTCTTAATTCCTTCATATTCACTCTTAATTCCTTCAGTATTTTCACTATCTCCTTTTTTGTTGTTGTTCTTTTCAGGGAGGCACCAGCAGCGTCTGGAGGTTCCCAGGCTAGGGGTCGCATCAGGAGCTGTAGCCGCTGGCCTCTGCCACAGCCACAGCAATACCAGATCCAAGCCATGTCTGCAACCTACACCACGGCTCAAGGCAACGCCAGATCCTGTAACCAACTGAGCAAGGCCAGGGATCGAACCTGTGTCCTTATGGATGCTAGTCAAATTTGTTTCTGCTGAACCATGAAGGGAACTCCCAGTATCTCCTTTCTGAACTCAGCATTTCTTAGATTGCAGAGGTCTGTTTCACTGTTTGCTCCTTCAGGTGAATTCTCCTGTTCTTTTAACTGGGAATGGCTCCTGACCTTCTTCATTTTGCTTATATTTTTCTTATTCTGTGAGTTTAGGGAAAACAGCTACTGTAGTCTTTGAGGGCTGTTTATATGTGGGAATGCCCCTGGGTAGTTCGTGAGGCCTTACTATTTATTTTTAGGGTGCTGCACATGCTTCCAGGGAGATAGAGGCAATGGTTGCTGGGCCCTTGTCTATGACAGGGACCCGCAGGAAGGTGGTGCCGGCTGCTCTTAGTTGCAGGGTCCTGGGAAGCCACAGTGACCCTCAGGCAGGTGTCAGTGGCACCTGGAGCATTTGGCAGTGGCAGCGGCAAGGCGTGTGTGTTCCCAGGGGAGTGAGAGCAGCAACGGATGGTGATCAGTTGTAGTGCCCTCCTCTGTGCTGACCTCTGAGATGACTGGGGCCATAAGTGGCACCTGTTTATGGACTCCTAGGAGTGGCAGACCACGCCCACCTTTGGAGTCTGAGATGACTGAGTTTGCCCCCACCACCTATAGACCACAGATGCCCCATAATGCTTAGCCTGTGCAGGCGGCACCAACACCCATAGCCTGTGCAAGAGGGACCAGTAGCCAGTAGCCTGTGCAAGAGGTGCCTCACTGCCTGTAGCCCCAGCCTCTGAGAGTTTTCACATGCACATGCCTCACTGTCCTCCACAATGGCACCTTGCTTCTCCTGCAGGCCCAGACCTCCTCCCAGGTTCCCCTGGCTGTGGCACTCTGCTCCCCAGCCCTTGGCACACCGCTCCCTAGCCTCCCAGACTGTCTCCACACAGCCAACCCCAGTCCTCTCCCCAGAACTAACCTCCAGAGTCTGAGTCTCAGCGCCCAGCCTCTGTCAGAGCATCTCAGGCTGTGGTGTCCCGGGAAGTGGTACAGATGATCTGTGCAGCTCTCGCTCTGCTTTGCCCTCCTCAGTCCAGCTGCTGCACTTTTCTCTGAGGTTTTGAGGTCCCTCCGTCTCAGCTGATCTTTCTGTCAGGAGGCTTCCCAGGGTGTGGGTTCCTTTCCTCTTTCAGCTCCCTCTCAGTAGTGCTAGTCCCATCCTGATTCCTTTTTCTCTCTCTTTCTTTTTCCTTTTGTTCTACCCAGTTATGTGGAGGGTTTTTTGCCCTTTTTGGAGGTTTAACGTCTTCTGCCAGCAGTCAGTAGATGTTCTGCGCGAATCGTTCTACATGTAGATGGGTTTTTTTGTTTGTTTCTTCCATTATAGCTGGTTTACAGATTTCTGTCAATTTTTCAGCTGCACAGTGTGGTGACCCAGTTACACATACATGTATAGATTCGTCACAAGTGATTAGACATAGTTCCCAGTGTTATACAGCCGGATCTCCTTGCTTTTCCATCCCAGAGGCAATAGTCTACAACTGTTAACCCCAGACTCCCATTCCATCCCACTCCCTCCCCCACCCCCTTGGCAACCACAAGTCTGTTCTCCAAGTTTGTGATTTTCTTTTCTGTGGAAAAGTTCATTTGTGCAGTATATTAGATTCCAGATATAAGTGATACCATATGGTATCTGTCTTTCTCCTTCTGACTTACTTCACTCAGTATGCGGGTCTCTAATTCCATCCATGTTGCTGCAAATGACATTATGTTATGTTTTTTATGGCTGAATAGTATTCCGTCATGTATATATACCACATCTTCCTAATCCAATCATCTGTCGATGGACATTTGGGTTGTTTCCATGTCTTGGCTATTGTGAATAGTGCTGCAATGAACATGCGTGTGCAAGTGTCTTTTTCAAGGAAAGTTTTGTCCGGGTGTATGCCCAAGAGTGGGATTTCTGGGTCATATGGTAGTTCTATGTATAGTTTTCTAAGGTACCTCCACACTGTTTTCCATAGTGGTTGTACCAGCTTACAGTACAGGAGGGTTCCCTTTTCTCCACACCCCCTCCAGCATTTGTTGTTTGTGGACTTATTAATGATGGCCATTCTGACTGGTGTGAGGGGGTATCTTCTGGTAGTTTTGATTTGTAGATGGGTTTTTTTTGGCGTGTTTATGGGTGAAGGTGAGTGCACATCTTCCTCCTCCACCATCTTGATCCCACCCCTTTGAATAGTATTTTATTAATGGTTTCTAGTGTGCTTTTGTAACCATGGTCTGATTTCATTTCTCATCCAGTTCTGTGAGGGAGCTCACAGAGTTTGGTTTATATCTCCTTGTACAGCTCGAATTGAGAATTGAGAAATAGCAAGGTTAGGGCCCTTGCCTTACTTAGATCACTGAATTAACACGAGGACTGGACATTTCTCATGGGCAAAGGATTTTATTTGAAGTGGCATCATGAACTCACTTTCATGAACTCAGCCCTCCTCTTTCCGTGAACTCAGCCACTCACTTTGGCTCTTTCAGCCCCAGTTTCCTTATCTGTAAACTATCACAGGGTTATATGGGGACTCTGAGAAATTGCTGTCGAAGTGTACTGTAGTAGGAATAATAGCTAATATTTATTAAGTAATTTTCTGGTACCAGTCACTGGACTAAGGACTTTCTATGGAGTATCTTATTTAGTCCTCAGAGCAACTATACGAATTAGGTACTATTATTAAACCCGTTTTGCAGAAGAAGAAATAGCGTATTTATGAATCACCATTGTTTGCAGGTGGTTAAGATGGAATTAAATGCTGCATTTAGTCTTCCAAAAAAATTAAAAAGGAGTTCCCTCTGTGGTGCAGTGTGTTAAGAACCCACCTGCGTTGGCTTGGGTTGTTATGATGGTGTGGGTTCTACGCACAGCCCAGTGTGGCGGGTTAAAGGATCTGGTGTTGCTGCAGCTGCAGCATAGGTCACAGCTGGGGCTCGGATTCAGGCCCTAGCCTGGGAGCTTGTATATGCCATGGGTGTGGCCATAAAAATTAAAAAATAAATAAAATAAAACATCTATTCAGGAGATTGTTTCGAGCACCTACTGTATTCCGGGAATACGTTCGGTGCTCAAAAAACGTGTCATTCTGACATTCATGCTGATTGATATTTTTATTTACAGTAACAAGTAAGACGAAACTGATATAATAGAGATGCATGTTGGAATTTTACTCTCACATCAGTTATGTGAACTGCTTCTTTGTTGAAACAGATAATGGTTTCCAACTATTGGAAGACTAATTCCTCAGGGTTTTGCTGTTGTTGTTGTTGTAAGACATAAGGACTATAGACTCAATATGCTCACATACTTAAGCATAATCTACATTATTAATATTTTCTCCGTTGGCTTTGTTAGGTCTAGATGATTGCATGGTCAGGCCACTCAGGATGGGTGCTCTCTTGCTCTCTGTATGCCCTGCCTGGCCAGTGCCTCCTCACCTGTACCCTGTGCGCATGACTGACCTCGCTCCGTACTTGCCCCAGGCGCCGACTGGTGATGGTTCTTATCAAAGGGGCTGTGAGGGGCATGCCCCGCCCTGGTTTCCCTGGTACTTCATGTGCCAGCCTGACATCAATTCCCCCTATAACTGGCCATCTCCCTTTTTCCCGTGAATGAAGCCTGCCGCCATGTCCTGCCCGCTGTCTGCCACCACACACAGTGGGGTGTCACTCCAGGACCTTGATTCAGACTGTAACTCCCCCATTCATTAAACATTGACGTCTCCATGGTTGACTCCTGGCTCCTTCTTCAGTCTTTTATTTATTTTTATTTCTTTCTAGGGCTGCACTTGTGGCATGTGGAGGTTCCCAGGCTAGGGGTCAAATCGGAGCTGCAGCTGTCGGCCTACACCACAGCCACAGCAACGCCAGATCTGAGCCGTGTCTGTGACCTACGCCACAGCTCACAGCAAAGCCAGCTACCTTAACGCACTGAGTGGGCCCAGGGATCAAACTCGCGTCCTCATGGGTCCTAGTGAGGTTCATTTTCACTGAGCCACAGTGGGAACTCTGTCCTTCTTCAGTCTTAAAGCTGGACCAGTATTTTTCACTGAGCCACAGTGGGAACTCTGTCCTTCTTCAGTCTTAAAGCTGGACCAGTATTTTTCACTGAGCCACAGTGGGAACTCTGTCCTTCTTCAGTCTTAAAGCTGGACCAGTACAGCCTTGTAGGCCTTCGGGGTGCAGCCCAACAGTGATCAGCAGAACAGGTCACGTCCTCATTTGTAGCATTTGCCAATTTCTGTGGTATAAATCCCCTTCGCATAGCTGATCTTAAGCTGTCAATGTGATATCACTGAATATGGAGTTGGGAAAGCACAGCGGCCACTTCTGTAAGTGCTTTACACCATGCAAAGTAAATATCTTAAAAGCTTAGATGATAGAAAAATATACTACTAACACTAATGGAATGATGAATGTTGAGTAATTTTTTTTTTTTTTTTGGTCTTTTTGCCTTTATCTGGAGCTGCACCCGCGGCATATGGAGGTTCCCAGGCTACGGGTCTAACAGGAGCTGTAGCCGCCGGCCTACACCACAGCCACAGCAACGCGGGATCCGAGCCGCGTCTGCAACCTACACCACAGCTCATGGCAACACCAGATCCTTAACCCACTGAGTGAGGCCAGGGATCGAACCCGCAACCTCATGGTTCTTAGTCAGATTCGTTAACCACTGAGCCACGAAGGGAACTCCTTGAGTAATTTTTTTAATATAAACTAACTGTATGTATGTATAATTTAACTTTTAATCATTGCTGTGATTGCAAAATCCCTCATAATAGGGAGAATTGAACAATCTGCCTTCACAAGCTAGAAGGTGAGCTCTCACCCCTTCTGTGATGTGGAGAGTGGCTTTTGAGGCAAAAATAGAAACAGCAGGCTCTGATAATAGTCTGGCTGACAGATGATGGATGGTGCTTGGAGCAAAGGGGGAGGCGGTCAGGGCAGTGCTGTCTAACGTAAGCTTGTGTGGCCGACGCACAGTGAGGCCAAACTGAAACTTCGGATTTGGGAGCAGAGAAAGGTTTATTTCAGAGCCAAGCAAGGAGAATGAACAGTTCCTGCTCAAGGAGCCTGAACTCCTGGATAGTTTTCAGGCAAGAATTTTTATAAGCAAAACTGGGGAAGGGGGGGGGAGCAGGCTGCAGGGTGTGTGACTTTCTTCTGGTTGGTCGGTGGGAGGTAACGGCCTGGCGTCCATCAGCCCTCCGCTTCCAACCGGTCTGGGGTCTGCGAGCTGGTGCCCATCTGGAAGTTAACGTCCCGCCACTAGATGGAGGCCTTAGTTCCTGTGGAAAAGTTCAGAGATCTGTATCAGATTGTTCTGTATATTCTTTGAGCAGGTACCTGGACCCTGCTACACTGCCGCACTGTTGTTTCTGTGTGTGTGTTTCAACTGCTTGTAAAAAAATTTTTTTTAAATTATAGTTGATTTACTGTGTTGTGCTACTTTCTGCTGTACAGCAGAGTGACTCTGTTATATACATACATACATACCTTTTTTTTTTTCCTTTTTATAGCTGCACCTATGACATATGGAAATTCCTGGGCTAGGGGTCAAATCAGAGCTGCAGCTGAGGCCTACACCACAGCTACGGCAACACTGTATCCAAGCCACATCTATGACCTATGCCACATCTTGTGGCAACACTGGATCCTTAACCCTCTGAACGAGGCCGGGGATTGAAACTGCATCCTCACAGAGGCGATGTCAGGTCCTTAACCCACTGAGCCACAGTGGGAACTCCTACATTATTTGTAATGTTCTTTTCCATCCTGGTCTCTCCCAGGAGGTTGGATATAGTTTTCTTTGTGCTATACAAAGGACCTTGTTGTTTATCCATTCATAGACGCTGCTTTGAATTAGAGAACATTGTGATCTGAATGTTGTCTTGAATAAGCATGTATGAGAGACAAAATTATCTCTGAAAATTGTCCACATTATTATAGAATTCTCTTCTTTAATACTGTAATTTTTTGACCACACCCAGGGCATGTGGGCGTTCCCAGGCCAGGGACTGCACCCACGCCACAGCAGTGACCCAAGCCCTTGCAGTGACAATGCCAGATCCTTAACCTGCTGCACCACAGGAGAACTCCTAACACTATCATTTTAATGATTTCAAATTATAGCCCAACAATTAGAGTCAAAGTATAAGCAGAATATCCATTCATTAATTGTTCCATATTGAGAAACTTAAAGAATTTAGAAATGCCCTGGATCAGTCTTTGATCTCTGCAAGCATTTCTTGAGCCAATTTCTTAAACTGTCTCCTAAATAATATTTTTAATCGCAAACTAGCCATCTAAAATATCTCGGATTTATGACTCTTTTAAGTCCTCATTGATTTTTGATTAACAAATATTTGTTGAGGTGATACCAAATGCAGTGTGTGGCACGGTGGACCAGACAGAGGGGTGAATCATTTCCAGGAAGCTGTTTTCCTTTATTCAGAGTCCGATGAGGACCGCATAGGCCATCTCTAGCCTGGATGGTGTCTTTGTGAGTTTAAGACTCACGAGCATGGGCTGAATTTCAGCCACTTTGAACTCTGGACCAGGTGTTCTCACATAATATCCAGTCTCCCCATTTATCTGTGGTGTCTTTCAGCATGGTTACTTAGCACAAGAAGGCAGAGGCCCTCATTAATTCTGCTGCAGAAAAGAGACATCATCAGGGATATACAGCACGGGAACCAGTTTCCCAGGATTGCTTCCAAGGATCCTTATCCTAGTTTTCACCCCTTGCATAAACCAACCCTTCTAACAAATAGAATGTTGTTGGGATGGAACATCTGGGCTTAGGTTTTGAAAAGACTGGTTCCATCTCTCTCTCTTTCTCTATCCTTCTCCCCCGTCCCGCCCCGCCCCATCCCACTGGTTGCTCTTGGGGAAGTGAGCTGCCATGTCTTGAGGCTTCCCTTTGGAGAGGCTCACAGAGGAAATGACCAAGACCTGCCAATAGCCCTGTGAGTGGCCTTGGAAGCAGATGCTCCCCTCCTCCACCAAAAGGAGCTTTCACATAGGACCACAGCCCTGACCTGTAGGTCGACTGCAATTTCACGGGAGTCCCTGAGCCCCAGGCACTCAGCTAAGTCATCTTTGGAAGAACATTTCTCCTAGGCAGCTTTCTTCTAAGTGGTGACGTAAGGACCCAGCCTCTTTCCATGTTGTAGCAGTGCCTTCCTTTAGGTTCTGGGAGTTTTTTCCATTCAGCCAGCAGATGGGGAAAGATCACAAACAGATGGCGATGCATTTGGGGGTTGGCGGGGAGGAGTAGGCTTGTATCTTTCTATGCAGTGGGTGGGCCTGGAAATGACCTGCATCACTTCTGTCCGTATTCCCTTGGCCAGAACCTGGTAACCTGGCAGCACTTCACTGGAAGAAGGCTCGGGAATGTAATCAAGCTGTGTACCTAGAAGGAAAAAGGAAATGCTTTGATAAACAATTTGTTAGTCTCTACCACATGAGGCATAGAGGGCTGGGAGAAGGTGAGAGAGAAGAATGGGAAAATTCCAGACAGAGGAAACAGCTCCCTGAGACTGAAGTGCTTTGGCACAGAGTGGTGGAAAAACCCAAGAGAGCCCATAATCAGACAGGAGGCTCTTCATTTTCACTATGAAGTGAGTAAGGAAGCAAATATGAAAAATGGGAAGCTAATTATGAAGAAATTATCTATATTATATTAGACTTACACTTATTTATATATTAGAATTACACTTCTAATATATATATACATATATAGAGAGTAGGAATATATATAATTACACTTGTAATACACATATATATATATAATAGAAGTGTATATATGTCAAAAACTAGCAGATTTTGAGATTCAGAAGTGTCGATACCAATTACCCAGGTCAAATTGTAATAAGATACCACGAACATCTCAAGTATGAGGATATTGATGCATAAAGGCAGAGACGCTTCACATAAGCCATTTGATTGCATTTAAGTGAAAAACTAGTTCTTTGAGTTAACACTGTAGCACTCTTTTGTGGGACAGTGCTGAAAACAACTCCAACAACAAATTTTCACTAAGAAATAATTTGGCTGTCAGCACAGTGCCAATATTGCAGTTTTTAAAAAATGTATATTTTGATTGGCCAAACTTTTAGTCTCTTTATGCTCTGATTTCAGTTTTCTTTATATTCTCATTTCAGTCTAATAAATGTTAACATGTCGTCCAGTGGAGGATAAATGCGATGTGAAACCTTATGTAGAGATTTGCATTGCCTGTGATTCTTCCTTTCTGAAGCTAGGAATTCTCTTGTTTTCTTAGTTCTGCTAGTGAGAAATGAAACTAGATGACAAACATTCCTTGCTGATGTGAACACCAAGCTCCATAAATTTAATAAAAAATTGATTTTATTCCCATAGTTCATACTTATTTGGAAAACCATCATGTTTATATAGATCACAAGCTGGAAAAGAAGGTATTGTATTAGACCATGTAAACCTTTTAAGAAAATTTTTTAAATAATTAACAAATACGCAAATATTTTCAGTAGCTCTAAAATCTTTTTCATAATAACAAGTGTTGAGCCCAAAATCTACTGTTACTTTTTTTGGGTTTTTTCTTTTTCTTTGGTCTTTTAAGGCTGCACCTGTGGCATATGGAAGTTCCCAGGCTAGGGGTCTAATTGGAGCTGTAGCCACCAGCCTACACCACAGCCACAGCAACATTAGATCTGAGCCGTGTCTGTGACCTACATACACCACAGCTCATGGCAACACCGGATCCTTAACGCTCTGAGCAAGGCCTGGGATCGAACCTGCATCCTCATGGATACTAGTCAGATTTGTGGCTGCTGAGCAACTATGGGAACTCCAACATTTACTATTATTTCGAAAGCTGCCTTTTAAATCCAAGGAGTGGCATTTCGGGTTTTAATGGAATCTGTTTTATATCAAATAAGCATTTGGGGAAACAGTAAATCTTATTTGAATCTGAAAGATGAGTAGGTCTTTCTCAATGAATGTAATTTCTGTTTTGACTTTGATGTGGATATTAGAACTTTGGAAGAAATTAGTTGGATGTTGTTTGCCCTGCTTTATCGTTTAAAAGGATGTTTTTTCCATCAGAATCAAAGAGGTCATCATGTATATTGAAATGACTGAAAATGCATTCATTTTGACACTAGTTGAAGAAAAAACTGGGAACTGTCACTTTAATCGTTCTCCTAGCACATCACCTTGGGGTACAGCGGGGAGGCACCTGACTTGATGCTGTGCCGTGGCAGCTCTTCTTGTCAGCCGTGTAGTTTGGGACTAGTTGTCATCTCTGATGGGCCTCTTCTGGCTTCTGTGTTACCTTGTGTGACTTTGAAGTCGTTTTCTCCCCGACAGAACCTCCTCGAGCAGGGAGTCTTCTGCCCAACTGCACAGGGTGGTCCTGTAACAGCAGCATCTGTTGTACCCACCCTCAGGACCAAAGGGAAATAAAGCCCTCTGCAGTTTACAAAGTGTTATTCAAATAGCAAGTATTGTCATCTAGATCATGGGTTGACAACCGTTTCTGTAAAGGGCTAGAGAAAAACATTTTAGGCTTTGTGGGCCATGCTTTCTCTGTTGCAGCTACTCTGCTGTAGCACAGAAGCAGCTACACAAATGTGGTTGTGTGCCAATAAAACTCCATGGATGGACACAAAACTCATATAATGTTCATGTGTCACAAAATATTCTTCTTCTCTTGACTTTTTCCAAACATATAAAAGTTGTAAAAATTTTTCTGGGCTCACAGGCCATATGAAAGTGGGTGGTGGGCTAGATTTGACCCACAAGCTGTAGTTTGTGGACTCCTGATCTAGATCACGTTATCTAAAATAATCTTAGGAGTTCCCGTTGTGGCTCAGCCAGTTAAGAACCTGGCTAGTTATCCATGAGAATGCGGGTTCCGTCCCTGGCCTCACTCAGTGCGTTAAGGATCAGCTGTTGCCATGAGCTGTAGTGTAGGTCGCAGACGTGGCTCGGATCTCACATGGCTGTGGCGTAGGCTGGTGGCTACAGCTCCGGTTCGACCCTTAGCCTGGGAACCTCCGTAGGCCATGGGTGTGGCCCTAAAAAGACCAAAAGTAAATAAATAAAAAATAAAATATCTTAAATCTTGCCACTCAGGATGTGATCCTAGAAACTTGTTAGAAATGCAGAACCTTGGGCTCCTTCTCCGACGGGTAGGAGAGTCTCCTCAGAATCTGCGTTTTTAGCAGGATTCCCTAGATGGACCTAGTGCTCCTTTAAATTTGGGAAGCTTGGTTGTGGAATGCAGTTAGGACTCAGAGAAAGTAAAGAAAACAGCAGGCTTTCTGCATAGAGTAAGTATATATCACAAAGGTATGCACTAAGGTCTGTGCATTTATTAATACAAGAGCCCTTTAGACCCTCTTGTAGAACCAAGTTTTATATAAACATATAAAATTTATACATATATATATACACATACATACACATGTATTTATACAGACATATTTATGTGTGTAAATATATATTTATATACACACGTTATATGTATAGTGTGTGAGTTAGTGTACACAGTCCACAGCAAATTGCAAGTGAAGGACTTTGCCATAAGCAGGATTTATCTGATAATGGTAACAATATCTAAAAGCCTGAAATTTAAAAAAATGAAATTAAATTAATATTCTAAAGATCAGGAGTTCCCGTCGTGGTGCAGTGGAGATGAATCTGACTAGGAACCATGAGGATGCAGGTTCAATCCCTGGCCTCAGTCAGTGGGTTAAGGATCCAGTGTTGCTGTGAGCTGTGGTGTAGGTCACAGATGGCTGGATCTGGCGTTGCTGTGGCTGTGGCATAGGCCAGCAGCTGTTGCTTCTATTAGACCCCTAGCCTGGGAACCTGGCCATGTCGCAGGTATGGCCCTAAAAAGCAATATATATATTCTAAAAGATCAGTAGTCGGGACTAACTTTGTGTCAAGTGGGACCATTGTGTGTGTACTCAGCAGTCCCCGAGGGCAGCATCATAGTTCAGTGAAATGCAGTAGCTGATGTTCATAGTAATAACCCCAGAGCAGCAAGGAAAAGTGAAATTACTCTCGGTATTCTCTGCTTAAGAAGATTGGGACGTGTCCTTGCAGTTTAAGATTTCTAAGGTAGTTAAAATGAAAAGAATGGTTGTGCTTAAAGATGCTTTACCTTCATTAGAAAAAGTTTTTATTTAGAGTGACATTCCCCACTGAGGCTAGATAACCATGACTTTGTCTTTTTAATTTTTGAATGTGTAAAATTGTATCCACCATTCTTTTTTTTTTTGAGTCCCTTTAACTTGTAAGATTTTACTTTCAAGCAGCATCCACCTTCTCTGTGAGATAAATGCCCTTTTGCTTTTTTTTAATTAATGAATTTTATTTCAATTATAGGTGTACAAAAATCATCACAAGTCGATTTGATAGATTGTGTGTCCCAAACCCACAGTGTATCCCCCCAACCCCCAGATTGACTTATTTGAAAAACCAAGGTTTTCCAAAGTCTGTGAGTCATTGTCTGTTCTGCAAAGAAGTTCGTTGTGTCTTTTTAGTTTCCACATGTAAGCAGTAGCATTGGGTGTTGCTGTCTAATTGACTGGTTCCACCATTCTTGAAGATGGACATTTTCAAATCTTTGATTTCGTGCTTCCCATTTGAGAAACGGCAGGATCAGCTTCATTCTGTTTTCCTTTTCACCTTTAGACTTCTTAATAAGGGCAGAAATCTGCTGTTACAGGTTAGCAGGTAATTATGGAAGTTAGAAAAGATACTTTTATTTCCTTTTTTCTAATTCTTCTCTCTTCTCCCAAACACAATTTTCATCCATTGCTTTACCATTTATTCCTCTAATTTTTAAAAATTTTGCATCTACATATATTTCTTAAATGTATTGATTGATATCGTATTACCCACTTCTCACTTGCTTGATGTTCAGCATAACAGAAAATAGATAAAAAGGGGCGTTCCCGTTGTGGCTCAGTGGAAATGAACCTGACTAGCATCCATGAGGACACAGGTTTGATCCCTGGCCTTGCTCAGTGGGTTAAGGATCTGACATTGCCGTGAGCTGTAGTGTAGGTCGTAGATGCAGCTTGGATCTGGCAGCCCTAAAAAGGCCAAAAAAAAAAAAAAAGGAAAGTAGAACTAGAGAATATGTAGACAGGAGTTTCCACTTCTGGTGCAACAGGACTGGCAGCGTCTCTGGGGTAATGGGACGCAGATTCGATCCCTGGCCAGGCAAAGTGGATTAAGGATCCAGTGTTGCCGCAGCTTCGGGGTCGGTCACAACAGCGGTTTGGGTCTGATGCCTGGCATGGGAACACCATATGCCACAGCGCGGCCAAAAAAGAAAGAATAGGTAGAAAAACACCAGCAGAGAGAGAACGAGATGGCTGTGATAGGACCGATTCTGGTTACCTGCGTGAAATTTTTTCTTTTCTTTTTAGGGCTGTACCTGTGGCATATGGAAGTTCCAGGGCCAGGGTTTGAATCGGAGCTGCAGCTGCCAGGTTACGCCACAGCCAAGGCAATGCCAGATCCAAGCTGCATCTGTGACCTACACCACAGCTCACAGCAACACCAGATCCTTTAATCCACTGAGCAAGGCCAGGGATGGAACCCGCCACCTCACAGATACTGGTCAGGTTCGTTACTGCCGAGCCACAACAGGAACTCCCATTCCATGAAATTCTAACTAAGAACGCAGGGCCTGTCCGACTCCAGAGAATTCTACTTCTCTGAGCTGGCGTCAGGCCTGTCATTGGTATAAGATCCACTTCCAGGGCAATTCTCCCTGTATGCTATATATAAAATTAAATAGCAACCTTATCTGCACTAACGAGGGCCCAGAGCGCTGTCAGAATACTAGTGGGAAAATAGGGTAATTCAGTTTCAATAGGTTGACGTGTAAAGAGCATGCCTGGCAGCGAGTTATCAGAGAAGTTTCCTAGTGGGCAACTGAGGATGGCCTTATGTCTGAATAGGGACAAAAGAAATGCTTCAAGGACACGGTGAACATACTTCGTGATAATGCAGGAAAGCCAGCATTAGCTCAACAGCCGAGCAGCATGGAGCAGCTTGCAGAGAGCAAATAAAGGCTGAGGAATTTTCATTACAAAGACAAAAATGGTGGTGCTAGGCAGGAAGCGGCCACCCACAGGCCCTCAGGTTGACGACTGCTGTCACAAGTCATACATCCAAGTATGTGTACATCCAACCAAAAAGAGCTTCATACTATAAACAAGAAATGTTCTGTTGTAATTCTCATAAATCAGAAATTATATATGCAGGGAGTTCCCACTGTGGCTCAGCAGGTTAAGGACCCAGCATGGTCTCTGAGGATGTGGGTTAGATCCCTGGTCTTGCTCAGTGGGTTAAGGCTCTGGAGTTGCAGATGCAGCTTGGATCCAGTGTTGCTGTGGTTGTGGCATAGGCCTGAGGCTGCAGCTCTAATTTGATCCCTAGCCTGGGACGCTCCATATGTCTTGGGGGTGGCCATAAAAGAGAAAAAGACCCCAAAAGAAATTACATATGCAAAAGACAAGAATTATTTAGTGCCAAATTGGTATTTTTCAAAAATTAGACAATGATTTTTTTTGTGTGTGTCTTTTTAGGGCTGTACCTGCAGCATATGGAGGTTCCCAGGCTAAGGGTCGAATCGGAGCTGTGGCTGCCCGCCTACACCACAGCCACAGATGCAGGATCCCTAACCCACTGAGCAAGGCTGGGGATCAAACAGCTCCGATTTGATCCCTAGCCTGGGAACTTCCATATGTTGTGGGCGCAGCCCTAACCGGCCAAAAAAAAAAGGAAACAAAAAAAAGGGTGGACTGAGCTATGCACTGGCTTTTAGGAATCACTACGGAAGCCCTTTTCATTTTACCTTGTGGACATGAGAATTTAGTGTCTTTGTAAAATTCATAGAGGCTGGTTTGCAAGAATGTTTTCCCCATGAAATCTTCCTAGCAGAGATGCTGGCTATTCACCTTAAAGAGGGCCCCTGATAAGGCCCCAGCGTCACGGGGTGTGGCCATCAGAGCTGGATGCCACCCCCAGGCCCCCTCCACCCCCAGGGTTCCCTAAGATTGGCTCCACTGAGAGTCTCCCACGGGCCCTCCTGTTAAACCTGATGCTGCCCAGGAAACAGCTGTCTGGATGATTTTAATGTAGATTTCATCCACTTCTTGGGGAGACTCTGTCAGCTGGGAATCATTCTGATGCTTGACTCTGAATTTATTTAATCTATTTCACAGAATATAAAGACAATAAACCTGCCTTGCTTTCATTCCTTCTTTTTGCTTGATTTCATTCTCTTTTTTCCCCTCTTTGGGAGAGCAATTCCTCTAACAAATTAATTTTGAAAGTGTGCCACTGAAATGATATGAAAATAGTTTATTAGAAGAGCAATGGTGGTTCAGTCAAGTTGCAAGAAGCCTGGGAATTCCCTTCTGGCTCAGGGGGTTAAGAACTTGACTGGTGTCCATGAGGATGCAGGTTTGATCCCTGGCCTCACTCAGTGGGTTAAAGATCCTGTGTTCCCATGAGCTGTGGTGTGTGTAGGTTGCAGATGAGGCTTGGATCTGGTTTTGCTGTGGCTGTGATGTAGGCCGGTGGCTAGCGCTCTGATTCGACCCCCTAGCCTGAGTGTGTGCCCTTAAAAGACCAAAAAAAAAAGGGGGGGGGGAGCAGCTTGCACTCTTCCATTTGCATAAAGCACAGTGTATGGTGCTATTGATGAAAATAAGTTGGATGGTACTTAAATTACATGTAAATGTGTGTTGTTTTGAACTGTTTATGTCAGTAAAGTAAATCTAATGACAAAAGCGTAATAATACCTTACTGCTTTTATGCCAGCTTACAGTATATATCATTTGTGGAACACAGCTTGTGTTATCTGCAATCCAACAGTAATTTTCAATCGCAATCTCAAAATAGTTAACATTAAAAGAAATCAGTACGTGCTACGTTATATTGCATACCCTTGGGCTCAGTGTTAATGATCACAACTGCCAACTTGTCTCTATCATAGTAATCTTTCTCTTCACAAATTTAAATAGAAAGTATAAAATAAACTCTAAGATCATGCTATGATATGTCAATACCTCAGTCTCGCCATCTCTCAAATTTTTAAAAAATTTTAGCAATGCATTCCATTATCAGGAATTATTACCAATAATTATTACCAATAATTCCACTATATCACTAGTGGAAGGAATACCAAGAAGGCTTTTTACTTTGTCCTTTTTCCTGTCACTGAGTACAAAACCCAGCTCTTTAAAATCAGTTCCTAGAATGTTATCTGAAAGGATCAGGCTTATGCCAAATGCATGTCACCATAGACAGAAACATAGTTTGATTTCCCTCTCAAAGTATTTAAAATGGTGCATTCTTGGATCATTGGTATGTGTTGTCTGTGGAAGATGACATAAATGCCTGGTGATGGCCAGTGTGGATTCTGTCTTGAACATCTGTCAGTCATTCTTTGAACAGATATACATTAAATGCCATCATGTCACTTTTGTGCCAGACACCATGCTCGTTGTTGAACAAGGGAGAGAAGGAGGGAGGAGGAAACAAAAGGCTGAGATGAGCTGGTAATTGAGACCATAAAATTTGAAGTCAGGCTGTCCTGGATTAGAATCCAAACTGCCTCACTTAAAATTATATGAATTTTCATTTGGAGTGGATAAGCAATGAGATCCTGATGTATTGCGCAGGGAACTACATCCAGTCACTTGTGGTGGAATATGACGGAAGATAATGTGAGAAAAATAATGTATTTATATATATGTGTGTGTGTGTGTGTATATATATATGACTGGGTCACTTTGCTGTACTGTAGAGATTGACGGAACACTAAATCAACTATAATGGAAAAAATAAAAATCATAAAATTAAAAAAATTATATATGAATTTAGACAAGTTACTTAATCTATGGATAAGCCTAGTGTCCTCAGGTGTAAAACAGAGATAATTCCTCTGTTATTGAGAGAATTAGATGAGAAGATAATTATTCTCATGAATATTATCAGTGACACTGAGGTTCAGTCCCTGCTCTCCAAATACTCAGATGCTGCTGACAGTGAAGTATGGTGGGCGAACAAACAGGTAATTGTGGTGCAATATGACTGCCACGGAGCACGTGTGCCCAGGGTGCTCGGAGAACACAGGGGACTGCTTTGGGAATCTGGCCTGTTGGTTTAAAGCTGTCCGGGAACTCTTGTGAATTGCCTAGTTGCATCGAGAATTCTGTTCTGCTCTTTCCAGCTTCTAGGATCCTCTAAATCTAGACACAGAAACCGAGCATTGATTATTCGTCTCTGATAGGAATGTAAGTTGGTGCTACGCTAGTCTGTTTCAACAGCAATCATTTCAGACTCTGCTTTGTGCAAGGCACAGAACTAGATCCTAGGGAATTTAAAGATGAATGAAATGAAATGTCTGCTCTTAAGTTGCATACAGTCTGTCATTGTCTCTATTAGAGTGCTCTCAGACCCTTTCTGACACTCAAAGTAAATTCACTGGGATTGTTTTATTTATTAAGACTAGATATTCTGCAAGATGTTGCTGGATCTCATGGTATAATTCTATTTTTAGTTTTCTGGGGAACCTCCATACTGTTTTCCATGGCAGTTGCACCAACTTATATTCCCATCAGAGGTGTAGCAGGGTTCCCTTTCCTCTACATCTCCTCCAGTATTTGTTACCTGTAGACTTCTTAGTGATGGCCATTCTGGCTGATGTGAGGTAGTAACTCACTAGAGTCTTGATTTGCATTTCTCTGATAATTAGTGATGTTGAGCATCTTTTCATGTGCCTGTTGCCCATCTGTGTATCTTCTTTGGAGAAACGTCTATACAGGTCTTCTGCCCATTTTTCTGTGTTTTTTGTGGCTGTTGTTGAGTTTCATGAGTTGTTTATTTTGGAGATTACACCCTTGTCTGCTGAGACCCGGGTTGGGGGGGATATAGACAGAGTAAAGTTAAAAGATGGAACGGGGAACTCAAGACCTCACGGGTCCAGAGCCCAGAATACTGATGCCTCATCACCTTTATTGTGCTCTCAGGAATGCAAATAATGTGACAAAATAGAAATCCCAAGCCCACGCCTTCGGTATTGTAACTCTGACCTTTACTCTAACATTCTGCATTTAAAAGGCATCGGTAAGGCCTAAAGGGCACGATAAGGCGGCTTCAGCTACCTACGCATGGTATCTTGAGGAACAGTGGTGATCTATTTATATATGTGTGTGTGTTTTCTGCCTTGAGCTGATCCAGTTTTCCAAAGTCAACACCTGTCCTCTCAGTTTTTGCATGACTTGCTGAGCCAGTTCCCTCTAGCCCCTTACTTACGGTTTCCTTAGGGTTTAGAAAATACATCAGGAAGATTTCTCCACACACTTGTCAGCTGCATTTTTTTTTTTTTTTGTGGTGGTGGTGTTTTGTTGGTGTTGTTTTGTGTTGTTTTGTTTTGCTTTTTTGCTTTTTTAGCTTTGCACACGTGGCATATGGAGGTTCCCAGGCTAGGGGTCTAATTGGAGCTACAGCTGCCGGCCTACACCACAGCCACAGCAATGCAGGATCCAAGCCGCATGTGCAACCTACACCACAGCTCATGGCAACACCAGATCCTTAACCCACTGAGCGAGGCCAGGGATAGAACCCTTAACGTCATGGTTCCTAGTCGGATTCGTTTCCATGATGGGAAACTCCCTCAACTGCATTGTTTGTAACTGTTTTCTCCCATTCAGTAAGTTGTCTTTTTGTGTTTTTTGTTTTGTTTTGTTTTGTTTTTTTAAATGGTTTCCTTTGCTATGCAAAAGCTTGTAAGTTTGAGGAGTTCCTGTTGTGGCGCAGTGGTTAATGAATCCGACTAGGAACCATGAGGTGGTGGGTTCAATCCCTGGCCTTGCTCAGTGGGTTAATGATCCGGTGTTGCCGTGAGCTGTGATGTAGGTCACAGACGCAGCTCAGATCCTGCATTGCCGTGGCTGTGGCTGTGGCGTAGGCCAGCAGCTGTAGCTCAGATTTGACCCCTAGCCTGGGAACCTCAATATGCCACGGATGTGGCCATAAAAAGAAAAAAAAAAAGCTTGTATGTTTGATTAGGTATTTGTTTATTTTGGTTCTATTTCTATGTTATATACATATACATATACATATCTGGTCTAATATGTCATTTAAGGTCATTTGAATTTTGACCTTTTAAAGTGTTTCCTTATTGATTTTCTGTCTGGATGACCTATCCCTTGGTCTAAGCGGAGTTTTAAAGTTCCTTACTTTTATTGTGTTACTGTCAGTTCCCCCTTTATGTCAGTTAATGTTTGCTTTATGTATTTAGGTGCTCCTGTATTGGGTACATACGGTTGTAATATCTGCTTCTTGGATTGATCCCTTGATCGTTATGTAATGTCCTTCTTTATCCTTTTGAAACAGTCTTTAAAGTCCATGTAAAGTCTGATGGAATAAGTATTGCTGTCCTGGCTTTCTTTTGATTTCTGCTGGGTGGAATACCTTTTTCTGTCCCTCCACTTTTAGTCAGTGTGTGTCTTTAGATCTGAAGTATGTCTCCTATAAGCGGCATATCTACAAGGATTGCTTTTGTATCAGTGGCCACTCTGTATCTTTGACTGGAGCATTTAGTCTATTTTTAAAGTAATCAGCAATATATAAATTTTATTGTTTTGGGGTTGTTTTGTAGATCGTTTTTATTCCTTATTTCTGTTCTGTTATCTGATGGCTCTTTAGTGTTATATTTGGATTACTTTTACTTTTTGTATGTGTGTCCATTATAAATTTTTGGTTTGTGGTTACCATCAGGCTCAACTATTAGCATGTGTGTGTGTATGTGAAATATTATATAATTATATATGTATTATATAATATTATCAAAATATTATGTTGCTGATCTCTTAATTTCACGTGTCTTCACAATCCTGCATTTGTACTAGCCTCTTCCTCAGGATTACTGTCTTGATACCGTATTGTACATCTAATTGTTTTGTGTATCCCTTAACTGCTTATTGTCAGTATAGATGATTTTACTACATTTGTCTTTTAACTTTCCTATCAGATTTGTGTGTGTGTTTGGCACAGATTTAGCTCTGTGCCTTGCACATAGCAGAGTCTGAAATGATTGCTGATGAAATGGACTAGCCTGCTAATAATCAACAGTTTCTGTGTCTAAATTTAGAGGATCCTAGACATTTGAAAGAACTGAACAGAATTCTTAAAAAGCTGAGAGTGAGCTTTTTTCCTTTAATGTTTTTCACATTTCTAGTTGTGGCCTTTTTTTTTTTTTCTTAGAGAATTTCCTTTAGCATTTCTTATAAAGGTGGTTTGGTGGTTCTGCAGTCTTTTACCTTCTGCCTGTGAACAACCCCAACAGTGGTGCCTATAGGTTCTTTGGTCTGGGCAGGGCTGGGTACTGGGGCTGTAAGCTAGAAGAAGGATTCCAGAGTGGTATGTGCCAGCACCAGTGTCCACGTGGTACAAGGACCTCCCCAGAATGGCCACTGCCACTGTCTGTGCCCCTAGGGTGAGCTGCAGTTGCCTCTTGCCTCTCCAGAAGCCTCTTAAAGAACAGCAGGTAGGTCTGACTCAGGCTCCAATCGTATTACTACTCCTTCTGCCCTGGACCCCAGAGCATTTAATAATTTTTGTGTGTGCCCATTAAAGAGTGAGGTCTGGAGTTCCCTTCGTGGCTCAGTGGTTAACAAATCCGACTAAGAACCATGAGGTTGCGGGTTCGATCCCTGGCCTTGCTCAGTGCGTTAAGGATCCGGCGTTGCCGTGAGCTGTGGTGTAGGTTGCAGACGCGGCTCGGATCCCGCGTTGCTGTGGCTGTGGCGAAGGCCGGCGGCTACAGCTCCTGTTAGACCCCTAGCCTGGGAACCTCCACATGCCGCGGGTGCGGCTCCACATAAAGGCAAAAAGACAAAAAAAAAAAAAAGAGTGAGGTCTGTTTCCCCCAACCCCCTGGGACTCCTAGGTCCTGAAATTAAGCACCACTGGCCTCCAAAGATAAATCCTCTGGGGGCTCGTTGTCTCAGTGCAGGACCCCCAGGCTGGAGAGCCCAGCATAGGGCTTGGACCTTTCTTTCTCTCTCTCTCCTTTGAGAGAACCTCTGCAGCTATAATTATTCTCCCATTCAGGGGCTGCCAACCCGGGGGGTACGGGCCTTGACGATATTGCAACCCCATCGCTACCACACCCCTCGTCAGTCTTTCTTTATATCTTTAGTTGTCAAAGGTCTTTTCTGGTAGGTTCCAGGTCTTTTTCACTGATGGTCGTTCTTTGAATAGTTGTGCTTTTGGCGCCTGTGAGAGGAGATGGGCTCTTGGTGTTCCCACTCTGCTGCCTTATCCCAGCCCTGCAGCGTGTCACAGTTTTTTGTGGTTGGTTTGTTTTTTGCAGAGATTTAATCTTTGAACTTTAAATTTTTCTCTGTAATTACCCAACATACCTAACATACATCACTGCTCTGAAATGTTATATAATGATTTTTTTAATTTTTTATTTTTTGTCTTTTTAGGGCTGCACCTGTGGCATGTGGAAGTTCCCAGGCTAGGGGTCTAATTTTGGTTTTTTAAAATTTCAAATTAGTAATTTTTGATTATGAATGGGACAAGAAATAAAGTCATCAGGAGTTCCCCTGTGGCTCAGTGGGTTAAGAACCCAGCTAGTATCCATGAGGATATAGGTTCCATCCTTGGCCTTGCAGGTGGGTGAAGGATTCAAGGTTGCCGCAAGCTGTGCTGTAGGTCACAGACACATCTCGGATCCAGCATTGCCGTGGCTGTGGTGTAGGCCAGCAGCTACAACTCTTTGACCCCTGGCCCAGGAATTTCCATATACCACAGGGGCAGCTCTAAAAAGAAAAAAAAAAAAAGTCATCAGATGATGGTTGGGGCTGTTAACTTCTGACAAAACTTTGTGAAATGTTTCTTCTGATACAGCAAGTATAAATCAGAACCTTCAAAAAAACAAGAGCAAAACCAATGTACAATACAGAAGCCTCTGCAGCTTAAGCCTCCCATAGTCTAAACCTCTGACAGAAGCTAAGCAAAGCATCTTTCCTGCCAATTAAGTGGGTTTCCAATATTTCTATGTAGTCAAGCTTTCAGAGACAGACACTCAAGCATTTCATTAGTATATTCCATCTTGGCTCTGACTGCATTAATTATGCCTGAAGAGTAGAACACCCATCCAAGTCCAAAGGTGAAAGAACACATCAGTGGGCATGGTATTTGGCAAGAGCAGAATGTAAAAGCACAGGCTGATTGTGCTAGTGCAGCCCTGTGGGAAGTTTCCTTCCATGGAGGCAGAGGATAACAGTCCTGCCAAAGAGACTTTTGGAATGAAGGACAGTGAATGTAGCAAAAGACAGAAAGATCTTCTCTCCTATTTATTACCTGACACTCCTTTTTTTTTTTTTTTTTTTTAAAGATGGTATTTATCTGATAGGAGTATTGCTACTCCGGCTTTCTTTTGATGCCTGTTTGCATGGAATATTTTCTTACATCCTCTCACTTTCAATTTGTATGTGTCTCTAGAAGTGAAGTGGGTCTCTTGAAGACAGCATATATATGGGTCTTGTTTTTGTATCCATTCGGCTAGTCTATGTCTTTTGGATGGGGCATTCAGTCCATTAACATTTAAGGTAATTATTGATATATATGTCCTTATTGCCATTTTATTAACTGTTTGGGGTTTTTGTTGCTCTTTTTTTCCTACCTTATTCTCTTGTTGTCTCCTCTCACAAGATGGCTATCTTTAATGTTGTATTTGAGTTGATTTTTCTTATTTGCTTGTGTATCAATTGTAGATTTTTGGTTTGCGGTTACCCTGAAGTTTTGATATAGGAGTCTATATATAACTGAGATTGTATTAAGTTGTTGGTTTCTTAATTGCACGTGCTTCTCC
>PVHT021183661.1:11664238-11694076 GCA_004024745.2 Catagonus wagneri
TGTCACAAATGGCAATCTATCGTTCTTCTTATGGCTGAATAGTATTCCGTTCCATGTATATGTGTATGTATATGTATATGTGTGTTATGTTCATATTCTCATACACCTATATAAAATCTTGTGGATGTGTGTGTGTGTCTGTATGTTTATTTATATCACAACTTTATCAATTCATCTATCAGTGGTGTTTAGGTTGTTTCCCTGTCTTGACTGTTGTAGATAAAGCCACAGTGAACACAAGGATACATACATATTTTCCAACTGGTGTTTTCTCCTTTTTTCCCCCCAGATAAATACCCAAAACAGAGTATTTTTTGAGGAATTTCCATACTGTTTTTCCATAGTGGCTACACCAATTTACATTCCCACCAGCAGTGCACAGAGAGTTCCCTTTTGTCCTCTCGTTGACATTTGTTATTGTCCTCTTGATACTAGCCATTCTCACAGGTGTGAGGTGATACCTCACTGTGGTTTTGATTTGCATTTCCCTAATTGTTAGTAATGTTGACCATCTTTTCTTGTGCCTGTTGGACATCTGTATGGCCACGTATTTTGGGGAAAAAAATGTTTAAGTATTCTGCCTGGCCTGTTTTTTTTTTTTTTTTTTTTTTAGCAGAATTCCTTGTGGGTTTTTTTTTAATTATCATTGGGCTGTATGAGTTTTTATATATTTTGCATATTAGCCCCCTATCTGTATATGGTCTGCAGATATTCTCTCTCATCCAGTAAGTTGCTTTTTTATTTTGTTGATGGTTCCATCAATGTGGATAAGTGTTACAGTTTGATGTCCTCCCATTTGCTTATTTTTGCTTTTGTTGCTTTCTCTTTATCAGATTCAAAAAGACTAGGACCTGTGTTAAAGAACTTGCTGCTGTGAATGTTATGGTTTACATCGTCCATTCATGAGTCTTTAACCCATTTTTATTTTTTGTGTAAGGTGTAAGAGACAGTGGTCTGGTTTCCTTCTTTGGCATGTGGCTGCCCCATTTTCCCAACATTTATTAAAAAGATTATATTTCCCCATTGTCATAAGTTAATTGACCATATGTGCTAAGGTTTATTTCCCTATTTTTTCCATTGATCTATGTATTTGTTTTTAATATCAATACCATACTGTTTTTATTATTATAGCTTTGAGATAGAATTTGAAATCATAGGGCATGATGCCTCCAGTTTTCTTTTTTCTCATGATTGCTTTTGCTATTTATATTCTTTTGTGGTTCCATGCAAATTTTAGAATTTTTTTCTTCTATTTCTGTGAAATATGCTATTGAAATTTTAATAGGAACTGCATTGAACCTATATATTTCTTTGGGAAGTATGGGCATTTTAACAATTATTTTTGTTAATTTTAATGGTTTCTTTTTATCCACGAGCAAAAACTATTTTAACATTTAATTATGTTGTCTTCAATTTCTTAATGTCTTGTAGTTTTTAGTATACAAGTCTTTCACCCTTTAAGTTAAATTTATCCCTAGGTATTTTTCTCATGCAATTATAAATGGAATGATTTTCTTTCAAATATTTTGTTATATAGAAATGCACCTGATTTTTGAATAATTCTGTATGTTTCAACTATATTAACTTCATTTATTAGTTCTACCATTTTGGGGTGGGGGGAAAATCACATATAAGATTATGTTTTCTTAAAATAGAAAAAGTTTTGCGTTTTTTTGTTTGTTTGTTTTTAGGGCCGCACCTGTGGCGTACAGAAGTTCCAAGGCTAGGGGTCGAAATGGAGCTGCACTGCTGGCCTATGCCACAGCCACACCATATCTGAGCCATGTCTGCAACCTACTCTGCAGCTCATGGAAACACCAGATCCTTTAACCCACTGAGTGAGACCAGGAATTGAACCCACACCCTCATGGATATTAGTCAGGTTCTTAATCTACTGAACCACAACAGGAACTCCTGAAAAAGCTTTAATTCCTGTCCATTTTGGATGCCTTTTTCTTACTTTTGTGTCAGATTGCTCTGTTTGGAGTTCAGTACCATCTTTAATAAGAGTACTGTGTGTGGATACCCTTATTTTGTTACTGATTTAAAAGAAAAAGCTGGAGTTCCCAACTAGTTTCCATGAAGTGAGTTCAATTCCTGGCCTTGCTCAGTGAGTTAAGGAGCTGGCATTGCCGTGAGCTGTGTGTAGATCACAGACGTGATTTGGATCCCATGTTGCTGTGGCTGTGGTGTAGGCTGGCAGCTACAGCTTCAATCTGACCCCTAGCCTGGGAACCTGCACATGCCACAAGTATGGCCTTAAAAGCGCGCGCACACACACACACACACACACACACACACACACACAGAAAAGCTTTCAGTTTTTCACAAGATTACAAGGTACAAGGTTAGTTGTGGGTGTGTATTACATGGTCGTATTGCTCTTTCTGTTTTCAGTTTGTTGAGAGCTTTTGTCATCAAAGTTTATTGAATTTTGACATTTGCTTTTTCTGCTTCTATTTAAAGGATCATATATTCTTCATTCTATTAACATTGTGTATCATTATTTTATATGTATAATATAAAATGATATTGTGCCATCCTTCCATATGAGGGATAAGATGTACTCGATCGTGGTGTATAATTTTTTCAATTTGTTGTTGAATTTGATTAGACTTTTCCTAAGAATTTTTACATTTGTATTCATCAGGCATATCAGCCTATAAATTTATTTTCTTATAGTGTTTCTTATCTGACTTTGGTGTCAGAGTAATTCTTTCCTCCTAAAAAAGAACTTGGGAGTGTTTCCTCAATTTTTTGGGAAGAGTTTGAGACTGATTGGTGTTATTATTTTTTAATGTTTGGTGAAATTTCACCAGTGAAACCATCTACGGCTTTTTTTTGTCAAGGAGGTTGTGTTTATTGTTTCTGTGTCCTAATTTATTATTGGTCTGTTCAGACTTTCTCTTCATGATTGAGTCTTGGTAGGCTTTGTACTTTTAAGAATTTATTATAATTTATCTAATTTATTGATGTATAATTGTTAATACTATTCTTGTGGTCCTTTGTATTTCTTTGGTGTCTTTGATGTCTTATCTTTCATTTATCACATTTTTTGACTTCTCTTTTTTTCCTTGACTAGTCTAGCTAAAAGTTTGTAAATATGCTTTATTATTTAAAACATCAACTCTTAGCTTGATTTTTTTTCTCTTTCTCCTCCCTCATCTCTTTTTGTTTTTAGAGCCACACCCACTGCATATGGAAGTTCCCAGACTAGGGGTCGAATCAGAGCTACAGATGCCAGCCTATGCCACAGCAACGCCAGATCCAAGCCACGTCTGTGACCTACACCACAGCTCATGGCAATGCCTATCCTTAACCCACTGAGCAAGGCCAGGGATCGAACCCACATCCTCAAGGGCCCTAGCTGGGTTCATTAACCACTGAGCCACAAAGGGAACTCCCCCCCATCTCTTTAATCATTCTATCCTCTAACCTTTGATCTTTCCTTTCTTCTAATTTTATTGTGCTTTCTTTTTTTTCCTCTACTCCCTTGATGTGTAAAGTTGAGTTGTTTTTTAAAAACTTTCATTTCTTAAATATACATCCATAAAAACAATTTGTGATGTATTCTCTACATTACGGTATTTGGTATTTTATTTTTTTCTCAAGATACTGTCTGATTTCTCTTTTGATTTCAGCTTTGACCCTTTGGTTTTGCTGTTTAATTCCCATGTATTTTTAAATTTTCAGATTTTTCTAGTTCCATCTCATTGTTTTCGGAAAGCATGAGATATAATCTGAAACCTCTCTGGCCAGGGATGACTTATCCTGGGGAATGTTTTATGTGCCCTTGAGAAGAATGTGTTCTGGTGTCCTTGGATGGAATGTTCTGCATATATTTGTTAGGTTTATTTTCTAAAGTGTTATATAGGTCAGTGTTTTCTCATTAATTTTCTGTCTGGATGATCTGTCCATGTTTATAACTAGGCTACTGAAGTACCCTGCTATTATTGCACTGCTTTTTCTGCATGTAGTTTTGTTAATACTTTAAATATTAATATACTCCAGCATTGGGTGCATATCTATTTATACTTGTAATAGTTTCTTGATAATTTTACCTTTATTACTATAGTAACATTCTTTGTCTCTCGTGACTGATTTTGATTGAAAATGTGTATTATCTGATATAAGTATACTTACTCCTGCTTTCTTTTGGTTGCCATTTGCATGGGTATCTTTTTACCTCCTCTCACTTTAACATATGTATGTCCTTAAAGCGAGGAGTTCCCATCATGGCTCAGTGGTTAGCGAACCTAACATCCATGAGGACATGGGTTCGATCCCTGGCCTCGCTCAGTGGCTTGAGGATCTGGCGTTGCCCTGAGCTGTGGTGTGGGTCGCAGATGTGGCTTGGATCCCACGCTGCTGTGGCTCTGGCATAGGCTGGCGGCTACAGTTGTGGTGCTTGGATCCCTAGCCTGGGAACCTCCATATGCAACAGGTGCGGTCCTAAAAGACAGACAAAAAAAAAAGGTTAAGGCGAATCTTTTGTAGACAGCATATTTCAGGTTTTTTTTTTAATTAATTCAACCACTTTATGTCATTTAATTGGAGAATTAGACTTACAATTACCTTTCCATTGTTTTCTGTTCGTACTGTTACTGTAGTAACTTCTTTGTATTTTTTTAATGTGGTATGAATTCTTTATCTTTTGTGTAACCACAATAGATTTTTTCTTTGTAGTTTCCATGAAACTTAGATAAAATAGCTTATATATATAAAATGTATTTAACTTAATATTTAATTTCATAAAATAATTATTTTAGATGTACTTTATATATATTATTTTAAATTATCCCAATGAAAATTTATGTGTGTGTGTGTGTGTGTGTGTGTGTGTGTGTGTATATATATATATACATATACACAAATATACATATATGTATGCATCGTGCATATTGGTACATTTTTCTATATACAATTTTTATTATACTCAAGGAAATAGTTTGATTTTCCTTTTCTTCAAATGTATATTATTTATATAAGGAGTTCAGATGATTTTATTCATATAGACTTTTCACATGTGTTAGATTTATTATTCTTTTATTTTATGCTTTTAAAATTGCAGCCTCCCTTTCCGTGTATTTTTAACTGCTTGGAATGTGTCTGTGTGAACTATGTCCTATATGCTTATGTTATAGTCTTTTCTATATTTTATTGTCTTATTTTCTCTAACAATTTTCCATTGATCCTTTAGGCTTACTAGATACATATCCATATGCTCTGCAAATGGAGATCATTTTAATCCTTCTTTTCCAGTAGTCATTTTTTTACTTATACCTCAAAGTGTTAAGTTAGGTGTTCAGGTCTCCTAGTGGTCTTTCAGACAGACAATCTATTATTTTTCCATAGATAAACTAGTGTCGGGGTATATGATGTTTTGAAGACATATGCTTTAATATTTTTTAATTTTTATAATTATCGTAACATTCTACCAGTCTACTTTGTTTGCATCTGTCCAGTTGACCACATGCCTTTCCTAAGTTTATAAGCTGATTAGTTATATTACTATATTTCCTAACCACCAAAATATTAGAGTCCTTGGTATAGGATTGACTTAATCTTGGGGTAATTTTTTTCCTGAGTTAGGTTTATTAAGGTATTATTCATTTTTTTAAGATTTACAGAGATACAGTCAACACTCAGCACTGGATAACTTCATGGTGTACATTGTAATGATTTGACTTGCATACATCATGGGATGATTATCCCAGTTTAGTGAACATTCATCATCATGTACAGATACAAAATTAAACAGCAAAAAAGTTTGTGATAACTCTTACTCTCTTAACAAACTTTCACAGATAACATAAATCAGTGTTAATTACATTTATCATGATGTACATTACATCCCTAGCACTTATTTATCTTATAACTGGAAGTTTGGAACTTCGGGCTGCCTTCATCGTATTCCCCCTCCACCCACACCCTGCCTCTGGTAACCACAAATCTGTTTTACTCTGAGTTTGCTTGTGAGCTGTAATTAACCTACAACACGAGTAGTTCCATTCTCCCTACATAGGGATTTGGTTATTTCTGTACATTTCAAAATGATCAACATAGTAATTTTATGATATGTCACCATATGATTATACTATAGTTATTTACTGTATTTCCCAAGTTGTACACCATCTCACACCCAAGACTGGTTTATTTTGCCTCTGGAAGTTTGTACCTCCTAATCTCCCTCACCTTTTTCCTTTCTTCTCTCACTCCCCTCTTCTTTGGCAACCACCTCTTTTTTTCTCTGTGTTTACAAATCTGTTTCTGTTTTGTTGTATGTTCATGTGTTTTGTTTTTAGATTATACAAACAATTGAAATCATACAGTATTTGTCTTTCTTATATTGACCTAATTTCATTTAGTACCCTCTAGGTCTATTCATGTTATCTCAAATGGCAATATTTCATTCTTTTCTATGGCTGAGTAATACTCCATGGTGTGTGTGTGTGTGTGTATACACGTCACTTTTTTATCCATTAATTGATGAGGTGTGTGTGTGTGTGTGTGTGTACACGCCACTTCTTTATCCATTAATTGATTGATGAGCACTGGAGTTGCTTCTATATCTTGGCTATTGTAAATAATGCTACAATGAATATAGGGGTGCATGTATGTTTTATGATAAGTATTTTTACTGTTTTTTTTGTATAAATAACCAGAATTGGAATTGCTGGAACACATGGTAGATCTGTTTTTAATTTTTTTGAGAAATAGCCATACTTTTTTCCATAGAGGCTGTACCAGTTTACTTTCCACCAACAATGCACAATGGTTACCTTTTCTCCACATCATTGTATACATTTGTTGTCTTTTTGTTAATTGAATATTCTGACAGCTGTGAGATATCTCATTGTGATTTTGATTTGCATTTTCCTGATGATTAGTGATGGTTAGCATCTTTTCATGCATGTACTTGGTCATTTCTATGTCTTTCGAAAATTGTCTATTCAGATCCTCTGCCCATTTTTTTAAACTGAGTGCTTTGTTTAATGTTGTTTTATGAGTTCTTTGTATATATTGGATTAACCCTTTTTCACATAGTTTGCAAATATATTCTCCCTTTCAGTAGTTGGCATTTTGGTGGCATTGATCACATCCTTTGTTGTGCAAAAGCTTTGATGTAGTTCCATGAGTTTATTTTTGTCGTTGCTTCCCTTGTTAGAAGAGGAACATCCAAAAAATACTCCTAAGATTGGTGGCAAAGAAAGTACTGCCTATGTTTTCTTCTAGAAGTTTTGTGGTCTCAGCTTTTACATGCAAGTCTATAATTCGTTTTGAGTTTATTTTTGTGCATGTTGAGGAAGACTAATCCAGTTTGATCCTTTTGTATGTAACTGTCTAGTTTTCCCACTGCTGTTTATTGAAGAGGCTATATTTTCCCCATTTTATACTCTTGCTTCCTTCATCATAGATTAATGGGCCATGTAAGTGTGGGTCAAGAACCCGACTAGTATCGAACCCTGGCCTCATCCAGTGGTTTAAGGATCCAGCTTTGCCTCAGGCTGTGGTGCAGGTTGCAGATGTGGCTTGCATCTGGTCTTGCTGTGGCTGTGGCCTAGGCTGGCAGCTCAGCTCCAATTCAGCCCCTAGCCTGGAAACTTCCATATGCTGTGGGTGTGGCCCTAAAAAGACAAAGTAAGTGTGGGTTCCTTTCTGGGCTTTTGATTCTGTTTCATCTGTTTTTGTGCCAGTACCATACTGTTTTTGATGACTAGCTTTGTAGTATAATTTGATATTAGAAAGCATTATGCCTCCAACTTTTTTTCAAAATTTTTTTGGCTCTTTGGGGTCTTTTTTGGGTTCATACAAATTTGGGAACTATTTGTTCCAGTGCTATGAAGCATGTCATAAATATTTTTATAGGGATTGTATTGAATCTGTAGATTCCTTTGGATAGTGTGGACATTTTAATGCTAATTTTTCCAACCTGTGAATACAGGCTATCCTTGATCTGTTTGCCTTCAGTTCATTAGTCTATTATAGTTTTCCAAGTGCAAATTTTTTTTTACCTCAGATTGATTGCCAGGTATTTTGTTTTGTTTTTTGTCATTTGTAGGCCGTACCCACAGCATATGGAAATTCCCAGACTAGGATCGAATCAGAGCTGCAGCTGCTGGCTTACACCATTGCCATAGCAATGCGGATCCAAGCCACACCTGCCACCTATACCACAGCTCACGGCAGTGTCAGATCCTTAACCCACTGAGTGAGGCCAGGGATCAAACCTGCTTCCTCATGGATGCTAGTCAGATTCATTTCCACTGAGCCATGACAGGAACTCCGGTATTTTGTTATTCTTGATGTTAACATAAATGAAATTTTTTTTCTCTTCCTGATATGTGTAGAATTTATTGCAATAGACTTTTGTATGTTAATTTTATATCCTACAACTTTTAGCAAATTCATTTGAGTTCTAGTAGTATTTTGGTGGCATCTTAAAGATTTTCTTTGTATAGTGTCATGCTGTCTGCAACACAGTGACCGTTTTAGGCTTTTGTTCAAATCTGGATTTATTTCTTGTTTAATTGCTGTGGCTAGGACTTCCAATACTATGTTGACAAAAACAGCAAGGATGGGAATCCTTCTCTTGTTCCTGAACTTAGAGAAAATGCTTTCAGCTTTTCACTGTTGAGTATGGTGTTATCTACGGGCTTATCATATATGGCCCTTATTAAGTTGATGTATGTTGCCTGTATACCCACTACCACTGAACCACGAAGGGAATTCCAACTTTGAGAATTTTTATCAAAAATGGATGCTGAGGTTTTTAAGATGTTTTTTCTGCATCTCTTGAGATGGTTATATGATTTTTGTCATTAAGTCACTAATATGGTGTATCATATAAATTGATTTTACCTAATAAATCACACTTATCATGGTGTATGATACTTTTACTGTATTTTTAAATTTTGTCTGACAAAATCTAGTGGAGCATATTTACATTTGTGTTCATCACTGGGCAAGTTGCATTAGCCTGTATTTTAATTTTTGTCATATCTTGGTCTTGTTTTGGTATCAAGGTAATAGTGGCCTTGTGGAATGATTTTAGAAGCTTTTTTTTTTTTGGATTAGTTTGAGAAGGATGAGTTTAAACGTCTCTAAATATTTGGTAGAATTCACCTATGACACTGTTTGGCCTGGACTTTTGTTTGTTGGATTTTTGTTGTTGTTGCTGCTGCTGCTATTACTGCTGAAATTTCATTCCTGGTAATTGGTTTGTTCATATTTTCCAGATTCAGTCTTGGGAGAGTCTGTATTTAATGTTCATAGTTATTTTCTATAATCTTTCCTATTTTTGCTGTATTATTTGGAACTTATCCTTCTCCAATTTTTTAAAAATTGGGTCTACTTTTTCTTGATGAGTCTAGCTAAAGGTTTATCAGTTTTGTTTATCTTTAAAAAGAAACAGATCTTTGTTTTATTGATCTTTTCTATTGTTGGAAGTCTATTTCTGATCTGATCTTTATGATTTATTTTCTTCTGCTAACTTGAGGTTTTGTTCATTCTTGCTTTCCTAGTTTAGGTGTAAGGCTTTGATTTATTTCTTGAGGTAGACTTGAAATGGTGTAAACATCCCTCTTTTGCTGTGTTCCATAGATTTTGTATTATCATGATTTCATTTTCCTCTAAGAAGTTTTGAATTTCTTGACTTTTTCAGTGATCCAATGGTTGTTTATTAGTATATGGTTTAGCTTCAACATGTTTGTGTTTTTGGCAGCTTTTTCTTATAGTTGATTTCTATTCTCATGGCATTTTGGTGGAGAAAAGATGTTTGATAGAATTTCTGATTTCTTAAATTTACTTGTTTTGTAGCTCAGCATGTAATATGTGCATTTAAAGAATGTTCATTCTGCTGGCAGAGTTCTTTGATGTTTTTGTCTGGGTGATTTGACCATTGAAGTAAGTGGAATGTTACAATTCCCTATTATTGTGGTACTGTCTGTCCATTTCTCTGTTTGTCTGTTAATATCTGATTATGAATTTTATTGCTTGAGTATTTTTAAAACTTCACTCAGAATCTATCAGGGTGTGTCTCTGAGTAAAAAGCTATTTTTCTGAGATGCCACAGTTACACAGGAAGAAGGCATATTCCTAATAAATAACCTGAGGTTGTTGAAAGAGACTAGAAGTGTGACATTCCACACCAATCGCAAATTGATCTTAATAGAAATAACGGTTATTCATTTGTTTCAAGCATTAGTAAGGTGTAATTGTTATGATCCTAAGGCTGTAATTCGGAGAGTAGCCTGCTATTCAAGCTGCTGTTCAGAAATCAAAAATTTACATGACATGTACAGTTATTTTAGTAAAATTTTGTGACTGTGATGGGGCTAAACAGAGTCATCCATTTTTCTTCCTACAAATAAAGTAACTGAGAAGCCATTGATCAAATACAATTATTTTTCCCTTACTTGGGTTTGGTATGTTTCAAGAAGTGGTAACTTCATACTTGAGGGATTCAAATAGCAGAAAAAATTAAGGCTACTAGCATATTTCATAGCTTAAAATAAATACCGCAGAGGGCCTCAGCAATATCATGTACTGTTTGTGTGTGTTGTATAGATGTTGGTAAATATCGTAATTCTTCTTTATGTGACTGAAGAAAAAGGAACAATATTGGATAGTTTTGTGGTACACTTATTGACAAAGATACTTAGTGTATCACATATTGATATTCTTACATGAGGTTTTCTATTCTGGACCCATGCCCTGAGACAGTGGCTTAATGGGCAAGCAGCAGGTCCAACACATTCCCCAAGAAATTCTATGGCGTCTGAAACAACTCATAGCATCCATGACTGGGTAAGTGCTTTAGTATCCTTACGTATATAATCTCTCATTATTTATGTTTCAATTTTCCATGAGAATGCTTGGTTGCTGGTGGGCACCTCTACCTTGATAAATGCTTATTTCCCAACTGTCATAAACCTTCTTCTCGTGAACTGTGTATATATAAGGATATGCTGCGTAGGTACTAGAAGAACTAAACAAACCCCCCACTCAATAGAAAAATATAAACTTTACAATTCATTGTTTTTAGTCATCGATGTGCTTATTTATCATAGAATCTTAAGCAGAAGTAGTTGCCAGTCCTGTTACAGAAAGAGTTGAGTAGAGCTTCTGCAGCTCTAATATTAGAAGTAGTAGAGAATGAAATTGTAATTGCTGTTCATTCTATTTTTAAAAATCACTCCAGTGTGGAGTTCAATAATAACATAATTAGTCCTGAAATAATGTGGAGACACTGCATATGTCTTTGTGTAACTTTTAACTTGAGATATTTATTTTCCCAGATTCATCTGGACTTGGGATTTCAATGATAATTCCATTAAAAGGTAAGAGCATGTTGGTTAGACCATCAAGAAACTGGAGAAGAGATGTAGGTGTGGTTCCAGCTTAGAATGCAAGAGGACTGCAATGAACCTGGAGGTACATTTTGAGTTTTGTTTTGGTTTTTTGCTGTTACTGTAGGCTCCTTCTAGGTACAAGTCACCAGTATCTCCCTGGAGTGATACAGTACCTGTTCAGTTGACCAGTTTTTGTGGATGACCCACGTGGGATAGGCTCCTGGCCATCAGGGTTTGCACTGGTAGTCCCAACAGACCTACAGTAAACAAAGAAGTTAGCAACAGGTGCAGGAGCACACCCCCGTGCCTATACATACAATTCTAACGTAGAGAGAATAGACCAGAAATTTCCTGTCCCAGTTTCTCTAACTCCTGCCTTAGGGTCAAGTTTCTAATCAGGCTTCCTCTAGATGCTGTGTGTATCCCCTTCTTTGTGACACTGACGTGTTTTGGCATACCATCAACTATGGCAACCACTAAAAAGAGCCACTAAAAATGAGGTGGGCTTGTATCCAAGAGAGAAATAAAACTGAGAAAGCAAAGGTCAGAGGACACTTGCAAAGCTATAACAGCTGAAAATTCACTAACCTGAGGGAAGAATCCATGAAGTCCTCAGAGTTCCAAACAGGATAAATGCAGTAACACCCAGGTACAGTAAGAAACATTTTAGGCAATTAAAATGTCAAAAGTTAGAGAATCTTAAAAGCAGCAAGAGAAAAACAACATTTGTTCATTCAAAGGAAACTCCTTAAGACAGTAGCTGTTTCAGGGAAAACTTTGCATGCCAGAGAAAAGTGGTATATATTCAAGTGCTGAAGTTTAACAAAATACCTGCCAACCAAGGATACTTTATATTTTCTTCAGTTTTGAAGAAGAATTTTGTCAGATAAAGTTTTCTAGACAAGCAAAATCTGAAGGAGTCCCTAACATTTGATTGGCCCTATTAGATATGTTAAGGGGAGTATTTTAGACTGAAGTAAGAGAATGCACAGTTAGCAACAGAAACACGTATCAGAGTATAAATCTTCCCTGAAAATAGTAAATATTGTTTAAATTCAGAATACTCCGATGTTGTAATGGTGTAAAAACATCGTATAACTCTATACTAAAGATTAAAAGACAATATATTAAAAATACCTATTGCTAAAATAAATTTTAATGGATACACAAGGTAAAAATGTTTAAATTGTGACATCAAAAACAAAATATGGGAAAAAAATGAGTTCCCATTGTGGCTCAGCAGATTAAGAACCCAATTAATATCCATGAGGATACAGGTTTGATCTCCGGCCTTGCTCAGTGGATTAAAGATCTGGTATTGCCAAAAGCAGCAGCCTAGGTTGCAGATGCAGCTCGGATCTAGCATTGCTGTGTCTGCAGTGTAGCCTGGCAGTTGCGGCTCCAAATTTGACCCCTAGCCTGGGAACTATGATACCCAGGTATATACCCAGGGAGAATAAAGATGTAGTTTTATTATGCAATCAAATTAAAGTTTTATCAGCTTAAAATTGAGGGTTATGTTTTATTTTAGCTTCATATTAGCATGAAGCACAAAACCGTATTAGACATGCAAAATATAAAGAGAAATGAATCTAAGCATATTAGTACATGGCTTCATAGAGAAAAAACAATATTAACTATGTCAGTTATACATCCAAACATATCAATTACTTTAAACGTAAATGGACCACTTTCTACAATGGACAGAGAGAGTAACTGAAAGGATGTAAATACAAGGCCAAACTATATATTGCCTACCAGAGAGTCACTCCAGGTTTAAGAAAACATACAGACTAAAAGTGAACAACTGGACAAAGATTTTATGCAAGTGGAAGCCAAAAGAAATCAGGGTAGCTATAGTTATTAATAAGTGGAATAACCCAAAAAGTTATAACATTTATAAATATTTATGCACCCATAATAAAAATACCAAAATGTATAAATAAGTTATTAACATAACTGAAACGTAACAGATAGCACTGCAATAGTAAGGAACTGCAATACCCTATTTTCAACAACAGATAGATAATCCAGACTTAAAAGCAGTAAGGAGACAGTGGACCTAACTCCATCTGATCTAATGTGAAGTTTAACAGTCATTAACAGGGGAGATTGGATTAAGATGGTAGAATAAAAGGACTGGAGCTGAACTTCCCTTCCAAAAAACAACAAAACTACAACCAAATGCCAAGCAACCTTCAACCAAATGGACTGGAAACTTCCAAAAAAGATATTCTACTCCAGAAGACAAAGAGGAGACCACATTAAGAGGTAGGAGGGGCGATTACACGCTAGAAGCAACCCCATACCTCCTGGGTGCGAAGCCCCACAGACTGGAAAGTAACTATATCACAGAGATTCAGCTACAGGACTGAGAGTTCTGAGCCCCACGTCAAATCCCCACGCCTGGGGATCTGACACAGGGAGAAAGAGCCCCCGGAGCATCTGGCATTGAAGGCCAGTAGGGCTTGCGTGCAGGCACACCACAGGACTGGGGGAAAGAGGAGACGCCATTCTTGATAGGCACACACAGACTTTCACATGCACTGGGTCCCAGGGCAAAGCAAAGTCGATAGAAGGACTGGAGCTCAACTTCTCTCCCAAAAAACAACAAAACTACAACCAAATGCAGAGCAACCTTCAACCAAATGGACTGGAAACTTCCAAAAAAGATATTCTACTCCAGAAGACAAAGAGGAGACCACGTCAAGAGGTAGGAGGGGCGATTACACACTAGAAGCAACCCCATACCTCCTGGGTGGGAAGCCCCACAGACTGGAAAGTAACTGTATCACAGAGACTCAGCTACCGGACTGAGAGTTTTGAGCCCCACCTCAAAACCCCATTCCTGGGGATTGGGCACAGGGAGAAAGAGCCCCTGGAGCATCTGGCATTGAAGGCCAGCGGGGCTTGTGTGCAGGAGCTCCACAGGACTGGGGAAAAGAGAAGACCCCATTCTTAAAGGCACACACAGATTTTCACATGCACTGGGTCCCAGGGCAAAGCAGTCTCCATAGGAATCCAGGTGGAACCTGACTGCAATTCTTGGAGATCTTCTGGGAAAACAAGGGTGACTGTGGCCTGTTGTGGGGGAAGGGCATTGGAGGCGAAGCTCTTGGGAACATACATCAGCCTGAATTTCTCTGGAGGTGGCCATTTCTGGGACAGTCTGGTCCTTCCCATCAGCACCGAGAAGCCCCAGGCCAAGCAATAATCCAGGTGGGATCACAGCCCCACCCATCAGGAAACAGGCTGCCTAAAGACCTCTCAGGCACACAGCCAGCCTCTAATCTCATCCAGAGACAAAGCCCATCAGAGGGATAGGAATCAACCCCACCTACCAGTGGGCAGGCACCAGTCCCTCCCATCGGAAAGCCTACAGCAAGTGCCCCCCATACCAACTTTAGCCACAGGGGAGGCAAACACCAGAAGTAAAAGAGGCTACAACTCTATTGTCTGCAAAAAGGTCACTACACCAAAAACCTAAAAAAATGAAAAGACACAAAACTATAACTCAGATAAGGGAGACAGAGAAAAGCCCAGAAGAGCTCAGTGATGAGGAGATTAAGGTCTCTTTCTGGGAGGCTGACAGACTGTTGATGCTGAAGATGATGGAAGACATTGGAAATAAACTGGAGGCAAAGACTGATAATTTACAGGAAACACTGAGCAAAGAAATACAAGCTGTAAAAATTAAACAAGAAGAGATGCAAAATACAACAACTGAAATAAAAAAATTATTAGAAGCAGCCAACAGTAGAATAGAGGAGCCAGAAGAATGAATCAGCAAGGTGGAGGACAGATTAGTGGAAATCACCAATGCAGAAGAGTGGAAATCACTAATGCAGAAGAGTGGAAATCACTAATGCAGAAGAGTAAAGAGATAAAAGATTGAAAGGAAGTGAGGAGAGTCTCATGGAACTCCGGGATAATGTTAAGCGCACCAACATCCATATTATAGGGGTGCCAGAGGGAGAAGAGAGAGAGAAGGGGACAGAAAAACAATTCGAGGAGATAATAGCCGAAAACTTCCCTAATATGGGAAAGAAACCACTCAAATCCAGGAAGTGCAATAAGTACCATATAAAATAAACCCAAGAAGGAACACCCTGAGACACATATTAATCAAAATGACCAAAATTAAAGACAAAGAGGAAATGCTGAAAGCAGCTAGGGAAAAGAAACAAATGGCATACAAGGGAACCCCGATAAGGTTATCAGCAGATTTTTCAGCTGAAACTCTGCAGGCCAGAAGGGAGTGGCATGATATACTAAATGTGATGAAAGGGAAAAACTTCCAACCAAGATTACTTTATCCAGCAAGGCTCTCATTCAGATTTGAAGGAGAGATCAAAACCTTTACAGATAAGCAAAAGCTAAGAGATTTCTGCAACACTAAACCAGCTCTACAACAAATACTAAAGGAACTTCTCTAGGCAGAAAAGAAAAGGACATAACCAGAAACAAAAACACCACAAATGACAAGGCTCACCAGTAAAGTCATATATACAGTAAAGATACTAATTCATCCATGCACAGTTATGCTACCAAAATCAGAAATCATGAGAAGAGAGCACAAATGCAGGACACTGGAGACACCCTTGCAATTAAGAAACCGACAACTTAAAACAATCTCATTTTTATATAGACTCCTATATCAAAACTTCAGGGTAACTGCAAACCAAAAATCTACAATTGGTACACAAATAAGAAAAATCAACTCAAATACAACATTAAAGACAGTCATCTTGTGAGAGGGAGACAATAACAGAATAACTGGAAAAAAAAAGAGCAATAAAAATCCAAAACAATTAATAAAATGGCAATAAGAACATTCATATCAATGATTACCTTAAATGTTAATGGACTGAATGCCCCAACCAAAAGACATAGACTAGCTGAATGGATACAAAAACAAGACCCATATATATGCTGTCTTCAAGAGGCCCACTTCACTTTTAGGGACACATACAAATTGAAAGGGAGAGAATGGAAGAAAATGTTCCATGGAAACGGGAATCAGAAGAAAGCTGGAGTAGCAATACTCATATCAGACAAAATAGACTTTAAAATGAAGAACATTTTAAGAGACAAGGAAGGGCACTACATGATGATCAAAGGATCAATCCAAGGAGAAGATATAACAATTTTAAATATCTATGCACCCAACATAGGATCACCACAATATATAAGGCAACTGCTAACAACCTTAAAAGGAGAAATCAACAATAACACCATCATAGTGGGGGACTTGAACACCCCACTTACAGCAATGGATAGATCATCCAGACAGAAAATCAGTAAGGAAACACAGGCCCTGAATGAAGCATTAGATCAGATGGACTTGATAGATATTTATAGGACATTCCATCCAAAAGCAACAGAATACACACTCTTCTCAAATGCACATGGAACATTCTCTAAGATTGAGCACATCCTAGGCTACAAATCAAGCCTCAGTAACTTTAAGAAAATTGAAATCATATCAATCATCTTCTCTGACCACAATGCTATATGACTGGAAATCAACAAGAAAAAAATGGCCAAAAGTACAAACATGTGGAGACTAAACAACATGCTACTAAACAACCAATGGATCACTGAAGAAATCAAAGAGGAAATTAAAAAATACCTAGAAGCAAATGACAACAAAGATACGACACTCCAGAACCTCTGGGATGCAGCAAAAGCAGTTCTAAGAGGAAAGTTTATAGCAATACAAGCCTACCTCAGGAAACAAGAAAAAGCTCAAACAACCTACCTTCACATCTAAAGCAGCTAGAGAGGGAAGAACAGGCAAGACCTAAAGTCAGTAGAAGAAAAGAAATCATAAAGATCAGAGCAGAAATCAATGAAATAGAAACAAAGAAAACCATAGAAAAGATCAATGAAACTAAAAGCTGGTTCTTTGAAAAGACCAACAAAATTGATAAACCCTTAGCCAGACTTATCAAGAAAAAAAAGAGGACACACATCAATAAAATTAGAAATGAAAAAGAAGTAGCAACAGACATCACAGAAGTACAAAGGATCATAAGAGACTACTATATGCAACTATATGGCAATGAAATGGAAAACCTAGAGGAAATGGACAAATTCTTAGAAAAGTACAATCTTCCAAGACTAAACCAAGATGAAATAGAAAATATGAATAGACCAATCACAAGTTCTGAAATTGAAACTGTGATTTAAAAACTTCCAACAAACAAAACTCCAGGACCAGATGGTTTCACAGGTGAATTCTATCAAACATTTAGAGAAGAGGTAACACCTATCCTTCTGAAACTCTTCCAAAAAATTGCAGAGGAAGGGACACTCCCAGACTCATTCTTTGAGGCAACCATCACCCTGATACCAAAACCAGACAAAGATACTACAAAAAAACAAAATTACAGGCCAATCTCACTGATGAACATAGATGCAAAAATCCTCAACAAAATACTAGCCAGCTGAATCCAACAATACATTAAAAGGACTGTACATCACAATCAAGTGGGATTTGTCCCAGGGATGCAAGGATTCTTCAATATCCGCAAATCAATCAGGGTGATACACCACATTAACAAACTGAAGAATAAAAACCATATGATCCTCTCCATAGATGCAGAAAAAGCCTTTGACAAAATCCAACACCCATTTCTGATAAAAACCTTTCAGAAAGTGGGCATAGGGGGAACCTATCTCAACATAATAAAGGCCATCTATGACAAACCCAGAGCTCACATCATTCTCAATGGTGAAAAGCTGAAAGAATTCCCTCTGAGATCAGGAACAAGACAGGGATGTCCACTCTCACCACTACTATTCGACGTAGTTCTGGAAGTCCTAGCTACAGCAATCGGAGAAGAAAAAGAAATAAAAGGAATCCAAATTGGAAAGGAAGAAGTAAAACTCACTTTTTGCAGATGACATCTATACCTAGAGAATCCTAAAGACTCTACCAGAAAACTGTTAGAGCTCATCAATGAATTTGGCAAAGTCGCAGCATACAAAATTAGTATATAGAAATGCAGTTGATTTCTGTGTATTAACAATGAAACATCAGAAAGAGAAATTAGGGAAGCAATCCCGTTTACCCTCTCATCAAAAAGAATCAAATACTTAGGAATAAACCTACCTAAAGAGACAAAAGACCTGTACTCTGAAAACTATAAGACATTGATGAAAGAAATCAAGAATGACATGAACAGATGGAAAGACATACCATGCTCTTGGATTGGAACAGTCAATATTATCAAAATGACTATACTACCCAAGGCAATCTACAGATTCAATGCAATTCCTATCAAATTACCAAGGACCTTTTTCACAGAACTAGAACAAAATATTTTAAAGTTTGTCTGGAAGCACAAAAGACCCAGAATAGCCAAAGACATCCTGAAAAACAAAAATGGAGCTGGAGGCATCAGGCTCCCTGACTTCAGACTATACTACAAAGCTTCAGTCATCAAACCCGTATGGTACTGGCACAAAGACAGAAATATAGATCAGTGGAACAGGATAGAAAGCCCAGAATTAAACCCACACAACTATAGTCAACTAATCTATGACACAGGAGGCAAGAATATACGTTGGAGAAAAGACAGCCTCTTCAATAAATGGTCCTGGGAAAACTGGACAGCCACATGTAAAAAAATGAAATTAGAACACTTCTAACACCATGCACAAAAAGAAACCCAAAATGGATTAAAGATCTAGATATAAGACCAGATGCTATCAAACTCTTAGAGGAAAACATAGGCCACTCTGACATAAATGATAGCAACATCTTCTCAGATCCATCTGTCAGAGTAAGGACAATAAAAAGAAAAATAAACAAATGGGACTTAATTAAACTTCAGAGTTTCTGCACATCAAAGGAAACCCTAAACAAAACGACAACCCACAAAATGGGAGAATATATTTGCAAATGAATCAACTGACAAGGGATTAATCTCCAAAATTTATAGACACCTCCTACAGCTCAATACCAAAAGAACAAACAACCCCATCAAAAAATGGGCAGAGGATCTAGGCAGACAGTTCTCCTAAGAAGACATGCAGATGGCAAATAAACACATGAAAAGATGTTCAACATGGCTTGTCATTAGAGAAATGCAAATCAAAACCACTATGAGATACCACCTTACACCAGCCAGAATGGCCATCATCAAAAAGTCTACAAACAATAAGTGCTGGAGAGGGTGTGGAGAAAAAGGATCCCTATTACACTGTTGGTGGGAATTCAAATTGGTGCAACCACTGTGGAAAACAGTATGGAGATTCCTCAGAAAACTAAAAATAGAACTACCATTTGATCCAGCAATCCCACTCCTGGGCATCTATCCAGGGGAAACCGTGACTCGAAAAGACATATGTACTCCAGTGTTCATTGCAGCACTTTATGCAATAGCCAAGATGTGGAAACAACCTAAATGCCCATCAATAGAGGAGTGGATAGGGAAAATCTGGTACATACACAACACACAGTGGAATATTACTCAGCCATTAAAAGGAACGAAATAACATTTATAGCAACTTGGATGGACCTCGAAATCATGCGAAGTGAAAACAGTCAGACAATTAGACAGCAACATCCAGTGCTACCTCTTACATGTGGAAACTAAAAAGACACAATGAACTTCTTTGCAGAACATTCAATGACTCACAGACTTTGGAAAACCTATGGCTTCCAAATAAGACAATCTCCGGGGTGGGGAGATGCACTGAGTGTTTGGGAATGAAATCCCATCAAATTGAGTTGTGATGATTTTTATACACCTATAATTGTAATAAAATTTATTTAAAAAATGAAAAAGTCATTAAAGAGCATTTTATCCCACAGCAGGAGCATATACACTTTTCTCAAGTGTACAATATGTGAGGCCACAAAGCAAGTTGTAATAAAGATGATTAAAACAACATCAAGCCTCTTTCCCAACACACTGGTTGCAAGTAGAAGTCAATTGCAAGAAGAAAGCTGGAAACTTCACCAATATGTGAAAATAAAGCAACTTGCTACTAAACAGTGGGTCAAGAAATTTTTAAAAGGGAAATCATACAACATACTAAAAGCTATAGGATGCAGTAAAGCAGTTTTAAGAGGCAAGTTTGTATCAAAAAATGACTGCAGAAGACAAAATGATCTCAAAGAATCTAATGTTATATGTCAAGGAATTAGAAAAAAAAAGAAACTAATCTCAAAATTAGTAGAAGGAAGAAAATAAGGATTAAAGAAAATAGTTTCATGTATGTGAATCTAAGAGCTGTTTTAGATAGTGTACAAAAAACAACTTTAACTAGACTTAGCAAGAAATAGGACTCCAATAAATGAAAATTAGAGGAAGTAGAAGACATTACAACTGATAGCACACAAATAAAAAGGCTATAAGAGACTATGAATGATTATACACCAACAAATTAGACAGTCAATGAGAAATAGGTAATTTCTTAAACATGTAACACCTCCAAAGATTGTCCAGATTCTTTTTCTTCAAGATTCAATTTTAAGAAGATTAAATTAGTAATGGAAAAACCTTTCTCAAAAGTCCATTACCATCAAGATTCACTGGTGAATTCTACAAAACATTTAAAGAATTAACACAAGCTCTTCTTAAATTTTTCCAAAAAAATAGGAGACAGGGTAACACTTGCAAACATATTTTATGAAGCTTGCATTACTCTTATACAAATACAAGGCAAGGACATTGTGCAAAGAAAGATAACTACAAGCCAGTATTCCTGATTAAATAGGTACAAACCCCCTCAAATAGCAAATCAAATTCAACAGGATGTGAAATGAATCGTACATCATGATGAGGTGAGATTTATTCTGAAGATTCAGAGATGGTTCAGTGTCCACAAATGTATAAATGTAATACACATTTACAAAATGGAGGATTAAAATTATATAATCATCTTAATAGGTACATTAGAAGCTTTTGACAAAATTTTTTTTTTTTTTTTGCCTTTTTGTCATTTTATGGCCGCGGGTTTATGGCCGCACCCGCGGCATGTGGAGGTTCCCAGGCTAGGGGTCTAATCAGAGCTGTGGCCACCGGCCTGCGCCGCAGCCACAGCAACGCAGGATCCGAGCCGCGTCTGCAACCTACACCACAGCTCACGGCAACGCCGGATCGTTAACCCACTGAGCAAGGGCAGGGATCGAACCTGCAACCTCATGGTTCCTAGTCGGATTCGTTAACCACTGCGCCACGACGGGAACTCCTTTTGACAAAATTTAACAGCTGTTCATGGTGAAAACTCAACCAGCTGGGTGTGGGAGGGAATGTACCTCAACATAGTAAAAGCCATATAACAAGCCCATAGCTAACATAATACTCATTATGGTGGTATTAAGAGGAAAAGCTAAAAGCTTTTGTTCTGTGATCAGAACAACACAACCCATTCTCATCACTTTTAATTAACATAGCTCTAGATGTCCTGGCCAAAACAATCAGGCAAGAAAAAAAGGGGGGGGGGCAAGAAGGAAAGGAAGAATTAAAACTGTCTTCATTATCAGTGGCATATTATATTGGAAAACCCTAAAGAACCCCCCCAGAAATTTGTTAGAATAAGTTTAGTAAGTTTGTAGGATACCAAACCAACATACAAAAAGCAGTTGTTACAGTGTCCTATCAGATATATAAATAGAAACAATCCCATTTACAATTATGTAAAAAACAAATGTATAAGAATAAATTTAAACAAGGAGGTGAAGGATCTGTATACTGAAAACTATGAAAGAGTAGTGAAAGAAATTGAAGACACAAATAAATGGAAAGACCTTGCATGCTTATTTATAGGTTGGAAGAATTAACATTAATAAATTGTTCATACTACCCTAGAAGATCAACAGATTCAATACCTTTTATATCACAATTCTAATGGCAGTTTTCACAAAAATGGAAAAGATAATCCTAAAGTTTGTATGAAACTACAAAAGACCTTCCCTAGCCAAAAGAAAAAAAAAAGACCTTACAAAGCCAAAGCAATCTTCCAACAAAGCTGGAGGCATCACATGTTCTGCTTTTTACTAAACTATAAGGCTATACTAATCAAATCAGTATGGTAATGGTATAAAAACGGACGTTCATCAGTGGAAAATGATAGCAAACCAAGAAATGAACTAATACATGTATGTTCAATTAATTTATGACAAAGGACCAAAGAGTATACAATGGGAAAGAGATGGTCTCTTCAGTACTTAGTGTTTGGAAAACAATAGCAACATGGGAAAAAAACTGGACCTCTCATACCATGTACAGAAATCACCTGAAAATGGATTAAAGATCTAAACTTAAGACCTGAAACAACGGAACTTATAAAAGGGAAGAGAGTAAGCTCCTTAACATTCCTCTTAGCAGTGATTTTTGTTGTTGAATTTGACATCAAAAGCAAAAATACAGAGAGAATTATTTCAATTTACAGTCTTCTGCACTATAAAATAAACCATCAAAAGATATGAAAAGGCAACCTCCAGAATTGGAAAAAAAAGATTTGGATATTAACCCCTTAGAGACATAATTTACAAAACACATAAAGCACTTAAAACCCAGTAACAAAAAAATATTTTGATTAATATAGAGAGGAACTAAAAAGACATCTCTCCAACAAAGGCATAAAAGTGGTCAACAAGTACAGGAAGAGGTACTCCACATCACTAATCACCAGGGAATGGCACATCAGAACCCCAATGAGATATCACTTCATACTTGTTGGAATGGCTTTCATCAAAAAGAGAAGAAGTAATAATAATAGTTTTTGAGGATGTGGAGAAAAGGGAACTCTTGTACAGTGCTGTAGGAATGTAAGCTAGTATAGCCATATGGGAAACAATATGGAGGTTTCTGAATAAATTACAACTGCAGTGTAATTCAGCAATCCCAGTTCTAGGTATATAGCCAAAGGAAATGAAAATAGGATATTAATGAAATGTGTACTTAAACCATATTCACTTCAGCAATATGGTAAGTACACAATATGCAAGGTAAGAAAGCAGTCTAAATGTCCATCAATCAATGAATGGATGAATAAAGAGGATGTGGTATAAAAATATATTATCCAGCATTGAGTAAAGGGAATTTTGCAGTTTGGAATAACACAGACCTTAAAGACATTAAGCAAGTGAAATCGCCAAATAGAGAAAGATAAATGCTTTATGGTATCACTTATTATGTGGAGTCTAAAAATAAAAACATGCCATGCTGGCATAATTAAAAATAAAACATATCAAATTAATAGAATCAGAGTGTAGAAATACATTTCCAGGGCTGCCAAGTGGTGGGAAAAATAGAAGTTGGTCTGAAAGTACAAACTTTCAGTTATAGGATGAGTAAGTCTGAATATAACAACTAGTAGAGATGCTACATTGTATAACATTTTTAAGAGTGGTAAAAAATATTTTTATGAAATTAAATGTTTATAATATAAAGTTATACAGTTATGATATATACTTCAAATATGTATAATTTTATTGGCCAATTATATCTCAATAAACCTGAAAAAATAAAATACAGTGAGAACTAAACACTAAATAGGTTTGTTTTGGTTTTGGTTTTTTTGATCTGTTTAAAATGGACTGTGTTTGGGGAATCTTTTGATGGTAGATTACCCTGGATTATGCCTTGATCCACTTGTATTATATGATAAACCACCAGTTTGAGGATGGACTCCTGAATTTCCAATTTAAGGAAACAAATTGATAGAGTTTCTGGATCAATAGAGTAGTAACAATTTGTAGGACAGAGACCTGAATCTGTTTTGTTTATTATGAGAAGCCCCATTGCTATTGAAATCACAAAGGGCAAACAAGACATATTTAAGAAGGAAAAAGTGAATATTAACGTAAATGTAGGAAATCATGTAATACAAATCTCAGTGATTACTATAATAAATTGCAATTTTTATGTAAAGATACACTCTGGAATGTATTTACATTTGCTGAAAGCTTGTTTGTCAACACCAAAATACCAACACCAGTACATTATTATGAGCTAAACTACAGACTATTCATATTTCACCATTTCTAATACTATCTTTTTTTCACCTACAGGATCCAATTCTGAATACCTTGTTATAAGTAGTCATCATGTTTCTCAAGTTTCCTATGCTCTCAGCCACATGCTCAGTCTTTCCTAGTTGTTCATAGCCTTGGAGTTGAGAGGAAGCCTGGTACTTTTTAGAGTATCTCTACATTTGGGATAGTCTTTTTTTTTTTAATTATTAGACTGGGTTTATAGGTTTTTAGAAGAAAATTTCATCTCATATCACTGGAGGTGTTAACCAAGTTTCCAAGGTTAAGGCACTGTTTTCCAAGTCTCTATATTATTAAGTTACTGTGTGACTATTTCTATAGTCTACTGATTGGAAAGAAGTCACGGAGTCCAGCCCAACTACAATGATGGAGTGGAGTCAATTAACATCCACCTGCTGTAAAAAGGTGTGAGGTAATATCCTATTGCAATTTTGATTTGCAATTTCCTAATGATTATTGATGTTGATCACTTTTCCATACCTGATGTCCATTTCTTTGTTTTTGGTAAAATTTTTTTCAGTATTTTGAGGGTTTATTAAATTAATAATATTTTCTACTGAGCTTTATGAGTTCCTTGTATATGTTGGATATTAACCTCTTATCAAAAATATAGGAGTTCCCATTGTGGCACAGCGGAAACGAATCCAACTAGGAACCATGAGGTTGCAGGTTCGATCCCTGGCCTTGCTTAGTGGGTTAAGGATCTGGCATTGCTGTGAGCTGTGGTATAGGTTGCAGATGCAACTCAGATCTGGTGTTGCTGTGGCTGCAATGCAGGCCAGCAGCTGTAGCTCCAATTCACCTAGCCAGAGAACCTCCATATACCACGGGTGTGGCACTAAATACCAAAAAAAAGCAAAAAAAAGGAATAAAATGTAATTTGTAGGGAGTTCCTGTCATGGCACAGCAGAAATGAATCTCATTAGTATCCATGAGGATCCGGATTTGATACCTGTCCTTGGTCAGTGGGTCAGTGATCTGGTGTTGCCATGAGCTGTGGTGTTGGTTGCAGACACGGCTCAGATTACCCATTGCTGTGGCTGTGGCACAGGCCACCAGCTATAGTTCTAATCCGACCCCTAGTCTGGGAACCTCCACATGCTATGGGTGCAGCCCTTAAAAAAAGCAAAAAAAAAAGGAGTTTGCAAATTTCTCTATTTGGTAGATTGTCTTTTTTTATTTTGTTCTTTACTTCAAATACTGAAGAGAAGCTTTTTACTTTGATGTAGTCCTATTTACTCACGTCAGGGAATTACCTCCTATGTTTTCCTCTAAGACTTTTTTTTTTTGTCTTTTTGTTTTATCTACGGCCGCACTGCTGCACATGTAGGTTCCCAGGCTAGGGGCCTAATCGGAGCTGTAGCCACCAGCCTACGCCACAGCCACAGCAACGTGGGATCCGAGCCACATCTGCAACCTACACCACAGGTCCTGGCAACGCCAGATCCTTAACCCACTGAGCAAGGCCAGGGCTCGAACCCACAACCTCATGATTCCTAGTCGGATTCGTTAACTACTGAGCCATGACAGGAACTCCTCCTCTAAGACTTCTATGGTTTCAAATATTATATTCAAGTTTTTAATCTATTTTCAGTTGATTTTTGTATGTAGTATAAGATAGGGGTCCGGTTTCATTTTTTGCATATGACTCCCCAGTTTTCCCAACACTGCTTATAAAAAGACTATCTTCGCAAAACCCCCCCCCATGTATTCTTGTCTTCTGTCAGAAATTGATTTTTTTTTTTTTTTTTTGCGTTTTGTCTTTTTAGGCCATGGCATATGGAGGTTCCCAGGCTAAGGGTCTAATCAGCTGTAGCTGCCAGCCTACATCACAGCCATGCCAGAGCTGAGCTGCATCTGTGACCTACACCACAGCTCATGGCAACGCTGGATCCTTAACCCACTGAGCAAGGCCAGGGATCGAACCTACAACCTCATGGTTCCTAGTTGGATTCATTTCTGCTGCACTACAATGGGAACTCCAGGAATTAATTGAATTTTCTTTCTGGGCAGAACAGTTATTTTCAAGAGCTGGTGACATATAGGAGTATAAAGATAGAGCCATAAACAAAATCAGGAAAACAGTATACAAACAAAATAGATGAAAAAAATAGATGAAAACAAAGAAAATATTGGAGCTAAGAAATGGAAAAATTGGGCTGAAAAAGTCAATATAGGATTTCAAAAATAGCCTTTACTAGAAGACCATCTGATATTTGCTCAGAAAAGTAAAATGAAAAATGTAATGAAAAAATGTGAATAAAATATCAAAGACTTAGGGAATCCATCAGGTAAACTCTGTATTATGCAGGTCCCAGAAGGAGAAGAAAATGAGAAAGTTGCAGATAACTTATTTACACTGGAAATGTCCCTAATCCAGGATTCTAACCCCTGGCCTAACCTCAGAACCTCCATCTCCAGCCCCATACCCTAAGGTAATAGTTGCCAGCATACCATAAGGAAGGATGTGATGTGACACATTAAATTCTCTCACCAAAGCCAACTGCCACACACAGACTATATAGGGATCCTCCAACACAAGGACACCCTTTCATGGCCACAGTAAGTTATCATTTTACCTAACTTCACAAGCAGAGAAAGTGAAGCAAAGTAAGAAGACAGAGGAATTTGCTTCCATTGAGAGATAAAGAAAAACCCTCTCAGAAAAAAAAGAAACTAATGAAACACTTTACCAGATAAAGACTTCAAAACATTAGTGATAAGAATTCTAACTGAATTAGCAAGAAAGAAACGTAAACACAGTTTCAGTTTGAGGAGTTCCCATTGTGGCACAGCAGAAATGAATTCAGTTAGGAGCCATGACGTTGTGGGTTCAATCTCTGATCTTGCTCAGTGGGTTAAGGATCCCGCATTGCTGTGAGCTGTGGTGTAGGTCGCAGACATGGCTCAGATCTGATGTCACTGTGGCTCTGGTGTAGGCTGGGAGCTGCAGCTCCAATTAGACTCCTAGCCTGGAAACCTCCCTATGCTGTGGGTGTGGCCCTAAAATGAAAAAAAAAAAGAAAAAACAATGAACTTGAGCAAGGAATTAGAAAGTATTAATAAGAACCAGTCATAATTGAAATGTACAATCGGTGAAATGAAAAACACCAGAAACCTTTCCTATAAAATTCAGAGTAAGACAAGGATGTTCACTCTTGCCCCTTCTATTAAACATATTATTGGAAGTCCTAGCCACAGTAATAAGAAAAATAAAAAACATCCAGATTGGAAGGGAAGAAGTAAAACTTACTATTTGCAGGTGACATGATACTACATATAGAAAATAAGCCAAAAAAACTATTTGAATAAGTGAATTCAGTAAAGGATTCAAAATTAATAAACAGAAATCTTTTGCTTTTCTATAAACTAGAAATATACTATGAGAAAGAAAAGCAATTACAAATTCCACTTAAAATCACATCAAAAAAATAAACAGTAATAAACTTAACAAGGAGGTGAAAGGCCTATACTGTGAAAAGTATAATACACTAAGGAAGGAAATTGAAGATGATAGAAAGTCTGGAAAGGAAAAGACGATATGGAAAGATATTCCATGCTTTTAGAAGAATTAATATTGTTAAAATGGTTATACTACCCAAAGAAATTAACAGATTTAATGCAATTCCTATCAAAATAGCCATGACATTTTTCATAGAACTGTAACAGATAATCCTAAAATTCATAAAGCACCACAAAAGAGCGTGAATAGCCAGAGCAATATTGAGGAAAAAACTCAAGTTGGAAGTATCCTACTTCTCAAGTTCAGACTACATCACAATGCTACAGTAATTAAAAGAGCATTATACTGGCACAAGAACAGACACACAGATCAAGCAAAAAGATACAATGGACAGAAGACAGTCTTTTCAATAAGTGGTGCTGGGCAAACTGGACAGCTGCATATAAAGTAATGAAATTAGAGCATCTGCCCACACCATACATAAAAATAAACTCAAAATGGATTAAAGACCTAAATGTAAGACCTGAAACGATAAAACTACTAGAAGAAAACATAGGCAGAACACTTTATCACATAAATAATAAATGATCACTATTTCTTTTCTTTTTTGGATCTGTCTTCTAGGGCAAAAGAAATAAAAACAAAAGTAAACAAATGGACCCAATTAAAGTTATTTGCAGGGCAAAGGAAATATGACACAAAATGAAAAGATAACATAGAGAATCGGAGAAAATATATTCAAGTAATATAACAGGTAAGGGGTTAATATCCAAAATAGATAAACAGCTCATAGAACCCCATATTAAGAACATAAAAAAAAAATAAAGATTTTAAAAATGGGCAGAAGAGAGTTCCTGTTGTGGTTAAAGAGGTTAAGAACCTGACATAGTGTCCATGAGGATCTGTGTTCAATTCCTGGCCTCACGAGTGGGTTAAGGATTCAGCACTCCTGTACCTGTGGCATAGGCTGGCAGCTGCAACACTAATTCAAGTCCTAGCCTGAGAACTTTTCAATGATGCAGGTGGGGCCAGAAAAAAGAAAAAGAAATGGGAAGAAGACCTTAATAGACATTTTTCTAAAGAAGATATACAGCTAGCCAACAGGCACATGAAAAAAAATTCTAATCACTGGATAAATGCAGATCAGAACCACAATGAAACATCAACTCACACCTGTCAAAATGGCTATCATCAAAAAGTCTACATATAACAAATGTTATGATATGAAAAATAGGGGACCCTGGTGCACTGTTGGTGGGATTTTAAATTGGTAGCGCCATTATGGAAACAGTTTCAAGGTACTCAGAAAACTAAAAGTAGAACTATCATATTAGCCAACAGTTCCACTGCTGGGTATGTGTCCAAAGAAAATGAAAACAGGGCAATTCCGGAATATCTGACTGATGGCTGGCTTTTCTTTGATGATTCTGAGAGCCTAGCTTCTTCCACCTCATGCCTCTGCCACATGCTGGGGCCTCAGCATTGTCTCTGTGTTCAGTCCTGGGTGGGGAATGAGAGCAGACATTCTAGCACTGTTCTTAAAAACCCCAGGAGGGGGACTAAGGTGGCAGAGAAGCAGGACGTGAAGCTCACCTCCTCCCACAAATACATTAACAATACATCCACATATGGAACAATTCACACAGGAAATGTACTGGATGCAGGCAGAAGACCTCAGGATCCTGATAGAGAAAGAAAATCACATAACCAGGTAGGGCAAAAGAAAAAAGGAAAAAAAACTGAGAAAAGAAAGGGTATGGGACCTGGGCCCCTAAGAGGGAGCTAGAAAAGAAAAGTTCCTGCAACCTGGGAAGTCCCCTGACCAGAGGTAAGATCACTCAGGACAGAAGAGGAACTTGAGAGTCTCAGAGAACACAGCAGTCAATTTGTAGCAATTAAAATGGAAACAATGGAATGTTACTCAGCCATTAAAAGGAACGAATTACCAACATTTATAGCAACATGGATGGACTTAGAAATTATCATGCAAAGTGAAACCAGTCAGA
>PVHT021183661.1:11694176-11766381 GCA_004024745.2 Catagonus wagneri
AAAAAAAAAAAAAAACGGAAACAGTCCTTCAATCCCCAGCCTGAGAAGACTGTCTACCAGTTCCGGAAGGGGCTGAGAATTGAAACTTGAGCTTTGCATATCAGGCTCAGGGAGAGCACTAGGGCTGGCTGAGAGGGCAAACACTGGGGTTGGTGTGGAAACAACAACCTGAATGGGCTAGAATCTAGGATGACCACATTTGTGGGTGTAAGCTGAGGAAACCCAGACTGGCATAGAGGCCAGGCACCATCATTTGAAGATGCATGAGGGAAGGGGCAGGATCCACCACTACAACCTGGTTCCCCTTGGACACTCTCAGCAGGACTCCACCTAAACCAGCTCCAGGAGTGACAGCACAAAACAGCTGCTCCTTGGTTCTGGGAGGGGTCAATGGAGCAGCTGCTGCTAGAGCCAATCACTGGGAGTGGTCACAGGAGCCACCTGACTCTGGGAAGGGTTATAGGGGCTGCTGCTAGGCGATCCCCTTCTAGGAGCAGTCCTGTGAACCACTGCCACCTCCTTCACAGATCCCATGCCTATCAAGCCCCCACTACTCCCATCACATACTCTGGGTTCACATGAACCAACACCACTAGCAAGAACCCTAGGACCTGGTACCACTTGCTGCATCTACACACCTGCTGGGACCACAAACATAAAGTTACATAATATGAGACAACAGAGAAATGTGTTTCAGACAAAGGAGCAAGATAAAAGCACACAAAATGAAGAGGCGGCCATCTACCTGAAAAAGAGTTCAGAGTGATAATAGTAAAGATGATCTAAGATCTCAGAAAAAGAATGGAGGCACAGATCAAGATATTTTAAGAAATGTTTAACAAAGAGAGGATTTAAAGACCAAGCAAAGATAAGTACCACAATATCTGAAATGGAAAATACACTAAAAGGAATCAATAGCAGGATAACAGAGGCAGAAGGATGAATAAGTGAGGTGGAAGAGGGTAGTGGAAATCACTGCTACAGAAAATAAAGAATGAAAACAATTGAGTACAGTCTACGAGACCTCCAGGACAATAAACATACTAACATTCTCATTTTAGAGGTCCTGGAAGAAGAGAGAAAGGGTCAGAAAAAAAAGTTGAAGAAATTATAGCTGAAGACTTTATCCTAATAAGGGAAAGGAAATACTCAAGTTGAGGAAGCACAGAGAATGGCCCTAAAACCAAACAAACAAAAAAGAGAACAAAAAGAGAAAGGGGAGAAAAAAAAAAGTCCAACATTAACAAATCCATTACAGAAATGACAGTAAGTACATATATATTGATAATTACCTCAAATGTAAATGGATTAATGCTCTAACCAAAAGATACAGACTCGCTAAATGGATACAAAAACAAGACCAATAGATGTTTTCAAAAGACCCACTGTTGTTTAGATACACAGACTGAAAATGAGGAAGAATATTTTCCATGCAAATGGAAGTCAAAAGAAAGATGGAATAGCAATACTCATATCAGGAAAAAATACTTTAAAATAAAGAGTATTACAAGAGGCAAAGAAAGACACTACCTAATGATCAAGGGATCAATCCAAGAAGATGATTTAACAAGTGTAAATATGTATGCATCCAACACAGGAGCACCACATAAAAAAGGCAACTGCTAACAGACATAAAAGGAGAAATTGACAGTAACACAATAGTGAGGGATTTTAACACCCCACTTACATCAATAGACAGGTCATCCAGGTAGAAAAATCAATAAAGAAACCCAGACCTTAACTGACACATCAGATCAGACAGACTTAATTGATATCTAAAGAACATTCCACCCAAAATCATCAGAAAACATTTTTTTCTCAAGTACAGATGAAGTGTTCTCTAGGACAGATCATACATTGGGCCACAAATCAAACCTCAATAAATCTAAGAAAATTAAAATCATATCGAGCATTTTTTCCCTACTATAATACTGTGAAAGAAATCAACCACAGGGAAAAAAACTGAAAAAAAAAAAAACGTGTGGAGGCTAAACAGTATGTTACTAAACAATCAATGGATCACTGAAGAAATCAAAGAGAAAATCAGAAAATACCTAGAAAAAACAACACTAAAGATACAATGATCCAAAACCTATGGGACACAGCAAAACCAGTTCAAAGAAGAAGTTTATAGCAATACAATCTCACCTCAGGAAATAAAAGTTCCAAATAAACAACCTAACTGTACACCTAAAGCAACTAGAGAAAGAACAAAACCCAAAGTTAGTAGAAAGAAAGCATAAAGATCAGAGCAGATATTCATGAGATAGAGATGAAGAAAACAATAGGAAAGGTCAATGAAACTAAAAGCTGGTTCTTTAAAAAAAAACAAAATGATAAACCACTAGCCAGACTCATCAAGAAAAAAAGGGAGAGGGCTCAAATCAATAAAATTAGAAACAAAAACGAAATTGCAACTGATAGAAATGTAAAGGATCATAAGAGACTACTACAAGCAATATATGCTAATAAATTGGACAACTTAGAAGAAATGGACAGATTATTAGAAAGGTACAAGCTTCCAAAACTGAACCAGGAAGAAATAGAAAAGAATAGACCAGTTACAAATACTGAAATTGAAACCGCGATTTTAAAACTTCCAAAAAACAAAATTCCAGGACCAAATGGCTTCACAAGCAAATTCTATCAAACATTTTGAAAAGAGGTAAAACCTATTTTTCTGAAACTCTTCCCAAAAATTGCAGAGTGAGGAACACTCCCAAGCTCGTTCTATGAGGCCACCATCCCCCTAATACCAAAACCAGACAAAGAAACCACAAAAAAGAAAATTATAGGTCAGTATCATTGATTAACATAGATACAAAAATCCTCAAAAAATACTAGCAAACTGAATAGAATGATATATTAAAAGAATCATACACCATAATCAAGTGGAATTTATCCCAGAGATGCAAAGATTTTTTAATATCTGCAAATCAATCAGTGTTATATGCCACATCAACAGACTGAGGCATATGGTCATCTCAATAGATGCAGAAAAAGCTTTTGAAAAAAAATCAATACCCATTTATGATAATAATAAAAAAAAACTCTCTAGAAAGTGGGCATAGAGGGAACCTAACTCAATAAAGGTGAAAGGTAAAAAGCTGAAAGCATTTCTGATAAGATCAGGAACAAGACAAGGATATTCACTCTCACTACTTTTTCCAACATCATTTTGGAAGACCTGGCTACATCGATCAGAGAAGAAAAAGAAATAAAAGGAATATGAATTGGAAAAGAAGAAGTAAAACTGTCACTGTTTTCAGATGACATGATACTATACATAGAAAATCCTAAAGATGCTACCAGAAAACTACTAGAGCTCATCAATGAATTTGGTAAAGTTGCAGAATATAAAATTAATTCACAGAAATCTCTGGAATTCCTGCACAGAAAAAGAAATTAAGGAAACAATCGCATTTACCATTGCACAAAAGAGAACAAAATACCTAGGAAAAAACCTACTTAAGGAGGCAAAAGACCTAAATTCTGAAAACTATAAAGGGTGCCACAAACAGATGGAAAGATATACCATGCTCTTGGTTGGACAAATAAATATCATCAAAATGACTGTATTACCCAAGGCAAACTACAGATTCAACACAATCCATATCAGATTTCCAATGGCAGTTTTTTTAAAAACTGGAAAAAAATTTTAATTTGTATGGAAACACAAAAGATCTGAATAGCCAAAGCAAAATTGAGAAAGAGGAGTTTCCTTTGTGGCTCAGTGGTTAACGAATCCGACTAAGAACCATGAGGTTGCGGGTTCGATCCCTGGCCTTGTTCAGTGGGTTAAGGATCCAGTGTTGCCGTGAGCTGTGGTGTAGGTCGCAGACGTGGCTCAAATCCCACGTTGCTGAGGCTGTGGCGAAGGCCAGCAGCTACAGCTCCTGTTAGACCCCTAGCCTGGGAACCGCCATATGCCGCGGGTGCGGCTCTACATAAAGGCAAAAGGACAAAAAAAAAATACTGAGAAAGAAAAATGGAGGAATCAGGATGACTATACTACAAAGCTGTAGTCATCAAAACAGTATGGTACTGATACAAAAACAGAAATATAGATCAACGGAATAGGATAAAATGCCCAGAAATAAACCCAAGCAAATATGGTCAACTAATCTATGACAAAGGAAGCTCAATGGAGAAAAGACAGTCTCTTCAATAACTAGTGCTGGGAAAATTGGACAGCTCCATGTAGAAGAATGAAATTAGAACACTACAACACCATACATAAAAACAAACTCAGAATGGATTGAAGACCTAAATGTAAGACCGGATACTATAAAACTCTTAGGGGAAAACAGACAAAACACTCTTTGACATAAATCATAGAAATATATTTTTGTATCCACCTCCTAGAGCAATGTAAATAAAAACAAAATAAACCTGAAAAAAACCAAAAAGACAACCCACAAAATGGGAGAAAATATTTGCAAATGAAGTGACTGACAAGGGAATAATCTCCAAAATACACAAGCATCTCATACAGCCTTATATTTTAAAAAAAACTCAGTTAAAAAATAGAAGATCTAACAAACATTTCTCTAAAGACAAATGGCAAAAAAGCACATGAAAAGATGCTCAATATCACTAATTATTAGAAATGCAAATCAAAACTACAATGAAGTATGTCACCTCACACCAGTCAGAATGGCTATTATCAAAAATATCTACAAACAATAAATGCTGGAGACTATGTGGAAAAAGAACCCTTCTATATTGTTGTTGGGAGCATAAATCGGTACAACTACTATGGAGAACAGTATGGAGGTTCCTTAAAAAAGTAAAAATAGAACAACCATGTGATCTAGCAACCTCATTCCTGGCATCTATATGGAGAAAACCATAATTCAAGAATATACATGCACCACAATGTTCACTGAAGCACTGTATACAATAGCCGAGACTTGGAAGCAACCTAAATGTCCATCAGCAGAGGAATGGATAAAGAAGATGTGTTATGCATACACAATAGGATATCACTCAGCCATCAAAAAGAATAAATTCTGCCATTTGCACCAACATGGATAAGCCTAGAATGTATTTTACCTAGTGAAATAAGTAGAATAAGAGAAAAAGAAATACTTCATGTTCCCACTTATATATGGAATCTAACAAATGCAACAAAGGAATGTATATAATAAAAAAAAAACAGTGGATTTACAGAGAATAATTTGGTGGTGACTGGAAGAGTGAAGAGAGGAGAGAAAAACAGTAGTTTGTTTCTCTTAATCCAATACCCCATACATCAAGTAATACAAACAAGATATAATGTACAGGGAACTAGAGCCATTATTTTGTAATAACTTTAACTGGAGCATAATCTATTAAAATATTCAATCACTATGTTATACCCTGAAACTAATGCAATGTTGTGTATCAGGTTAGCAGGTTGAGGCTCCTGTGTTCTCACCACTGTGGCTCTGGTTGCTGCTGTGTGGCATAAGTTTGATCCCTGCCCCAGGAACTTCCACATATTCCCTGTGTGGCAAAAAATAAAAAACCAAAAGAAGAGAGACAACCTGAAATGAACATTGCAATTCTCATTAAAAAAAAAAAAGCTGTACTTCAATTTTAAAAATTCACAGGGCAGCTGAATGTGTTAAAAAATTACCTGTACACTGTATACAAGAGATTCATGTTAACTCTAAGGCCATATATAGGATAAAATTGAAAGACTGGAAAAAACATTCAATGCAAATGATACTTGCCTGACTAGTCTAATATCATATCATGATAAAGGGATTAATTCATCAGTAATTTATGATAATTATAAATATGGATATATCCAGCATTGGAGCTTCTAAACATGACAGATGTATTATTGTAAAGAAAACATTAACAGACATGCAGAAATAAAATAAAGGTAAGAAACATCAGTACCCAACTTTCAACACTGTATAGATCATCCAGACAGAATATCAATCACAAACTACTGGAATTGAAATTACACTTGATATCAAGTGAATGTTAGACTCACATGGTATATTCCACTTAACAGCAGCAAAATGTCCATTCTTCTTAAGTACACATAGAACATTTCCTAGGATAGATCATCTATTAAACCACTAAAGTAGTCTTCAAAAATCCAAGAAGACTGGTATCATATCGAGTATCTTTTCCAACCACACTGGTGTAAAACTGAAATTAAATATTAAGAATAACTGAAATGTCAGGAACACTTAGAAATTGAACAAGCAGAGTTCCCATTGTGGTGCAGTGGAGACGAATCTGACTAGTATCCATGAGGATGTGGGTTCGGTCCCTGACCTCACTCACTGGGTTAAGGATTCAGTGTGTCCATGAGCTGTGGTGTAGGTCACAGATGTGGTTCAGATCTGGCGTGGCTGTGGCATAGGCCAGCAGCTACAGCTCTGATTCAACCCCTGGCCTGGGAACCTCCAAATGCCATGGGGGCAGCCCTAAAAAGACCAAAAAAAAAAGAAAAGAAAATTGAACAAGCTCCTGAACAGCCAGTGCATACAATGAATCAAAGGGGAAATTTTAAAATATCTTAAAGCAAACAGAAGTTGAAACACAAAGTACCTAAAGCTATGGAATACAGGAAAAACAATTCAATTTAAAGAGATATGTTTATAGTGGTAAAAACATGCTTAAAAAAAAAGTTAAGAGGGGATCAAAATAATGGAGTAGGAAGATTCTAGCTCACCTCCTCACATGGACACACCAAAACTACAACTACTTATGCAGAAGTTATCTCTGAGAATGACCTGATAACCAGCAGAGAAAAATTTCCACAACTGAAGATAAAAAGAAAGCAAGCATAAGGTGGAAAGGAGATTTGGAAACACAGTGTAGTTAGGACCCACACCTCCAGCACAATGACCCACAGTTGGAAGATACTGCATGGGTCGACTCCACAAAGAGAGGAAGGTCTGAGTTCTGCATCAGGCTGCTCAGTCAGCCCAGGGTCCCTGCATTTGGAAGAAAAAAAACATAGCAGACCTGGCTTTGAAAACCTGCAGGTCTTACTTTCAGGAGAACTGGAGGCTAAAGGAAACCAAGACTCTTACAGGACACACACACAAAAAAAAAACTCTCACATGTTCTCAGTACCTGTGCACAGCTGGTAGTTTGAAAAACGCCAGGATCAGACCTAGTTGCTAATCTTGTAGAGAATCCTGGAAAGGCCAGAGGCAGCTGGGACTCCTACTAGGAGACATTGGAATCTTCCCTCTTACTGATTAGTACTAGGGGGCTGCTCCATTGACTACCATGCCTATAGCACTCCTGTGCCATAAGACCTCACAAGCAGACACAGTGGGGGCCTACCCTACCCACCTGCGTATCTGGAATACCACACAGCCACCCATAATGGAGGGCTGCACTGCCGACCTTCACACCCACAGCAATCACATAATACAAGACCTCACATCCATTTAGGCTTGGGTCCAACACCGCCTACCAACTTGTCCACAGTAGTTGGCCCTTCCACAATGGAAAGGTGTATGCAACCCACATAGGGGACACCCCTGGAACATCTGGCTCTGTTGGCTACAGAATAATGTGCTGCAGTGTGCTATAGGCCATCTCTAAGACTTCGAAATGCAACAAACTGAACCTAATGAATAGAAATGCACAGATAATTAGGTAACATACAGAAAGAGATGAGTATGTCACAAATGAAGTAACAAGATATGACATCAGAAAAAGAACTAGACAAAACAGAGATAAGCATTCTGCCTGAAAAGGTGTTCAAGGTAATGATTTTTAAAGATGCTCACACAGAGTTCCTGTTGTGGCTCAGCAGTAATGAACCCAACTAGTATCCATGAGGATGTGGGTTTGATCCCTGGCCTTGCTCAGTGGGTCAAGGATCCAGCATTGCCCTGAGCTGTGGTGGAGGTTGCAGACGTGGCTCGGATCCTGTGTTGCTGTGGCTGTAGCGTAGGCTGCAGCTGTGGCTCTGATTTGACCCCTAGCCTGGGTACTTCCATATTCCATGGGTGCAGCCCTAAAAAAAAAAAAAAAAAGACTACATAAATAAATAAATCAATATGCTCACCCAAGTCAGGAGAAGAACAGATGGACATAGAGCTTCAACCAAGCATAATAAAGTATAAAAAAAAAGAACCAAAGAGCTAAAAAAAATATAGGAACTGAGATTAACACACACACACACACACACACTAGATGGAAGCAACATTAGATTATATGATATGGAAGAATAGATCAGTGATCTGGAAGGGAGAGTGGTAAAAACCACACAAGCTGAATAACAAGAAGGAAAAAGGTTTACAATAGGTAAAGGGACATCTGAGACAACATCAAGAATATTAGCATTAGCATTATAGGGATCTCAGAAAGAGGAGAAAGAGAAAGGGGCAGGGAACATATTAGAGGATACAATAACTGACAACCTTCCTAACCGGGGGAAGGAAGCAGAGCCCAGATCCAGGAAATAGTGTTCCAAACAAGATGAAGACAAACAGGTCCACATCGAGACATATTATAGTTAAAGTGTCAAAGATTAAAGATAAAGAAGAATCATAGAAGCAGTGGAGTAGAAGCAACTAGTTATGTGTGAGATATTCCCAAAAGACCATCAGCTGACTTTTCAGCAGACTTTACAGACCAGAAAGGTTATAAATTCAGTGGGCTAAAAGGAAAAAGCCTGCAACAAGAACATTCTACCAGCCAGATTCTGATTCAGAATTGAAGAAGAGATCAAGAGTCTCCCCAACTAGCACAGCTATATGAGTTCATTACTAATAAAGCAGCCTTATAAGAAATGTGGAAGGAATTTATTTAAGCTTAAAAGAAGTTGCACTGATTAGTAACAAGAAAACACACAAAAGTAAAAATTTCACTGGAAAAGGTATACATATAGTAAAGGTAGTAAATAAAACACTTATTAAGCTTCTGTAAAGAATAAAAGACAAGGAAATTGCCTTATGGCACAAGGGGTTAAGGATACGGTGTTGCCTCAGTTGTGGCTAAGGCCACAACTGCAGCACAGGTTTGGTCCCTGGCCCAGGAACTTCCATGTGCCATGGGTACAACCAAAAAAAAAAAAAGCAAGTATTTTTTTTAGAGAAGAGGACCTAAATATACCAGAAATGAAAGAGATGAGGTTACAACAGACACCATAAAAACACAGAGTATCATAAGCGTTTACTGCAAACAATTACACAGCAACAAACTGGACAACCTAGAAGTGGGTAAATTCCTAAAAACATAAATCTTCCAAGATAGAGTCAGGAATAAAAGCCCAGGACCAGCTGCTTTCACTGATAAATTGTCAGACATTTAAAGGAAAGTTGCTACCTAGCCTTCTCAAACTATCCCAAACAACTGAAGAAGGAATATTTCCAAATGTATTTTTTCTGAGGCTAGCATCATCACCCATTATGGAAACCAAATAAAGATGCTACAAAAAAAAAAGTAAATTATAGGCCAATATCCCTGATGAACATACATGCAAAAATCCTCAACAAATTATAAGCAAACTGAATTCAACAATACATTAAAAGAACTATATACAATAATCAAATCAAATTGGATTTATCTCAGCAATGGAGAAATGATTCAATACCTGCAAACTGGAGCTCCTGCTGTGGTGTAGTAGGTTAAGGATCCAGTGTTGTCTCTGATGGTACAGATTCAATCGATCCATTGCCCAGCACAGTGGGTTGTGGATCTGGTGTTTGTTGCTGCAGCTATGGTGTAGGTCAAAGCTGCAGCTCAGATTCAATCCCTGGCCTGGGAATTTCCATATGCTATGGGTGCAGCCAAAAAAAAACAAAACAAAAAAAAAATAGCAAGTGAATTAAGTGATACAGCATATTAGCATAAGTAAAGAATAAAATACATGTGATCATCCTAGTACTTACAACAAAAGCATTTGGCAAAACTCAACAAAATTTAAAATTTGATTTATTATAACTCTCAAAGTGGGCATAGAAGTAGCATACTTTTATATAATAAAGGGCATATATGACAAAATCACAACTAACATCATACTCAACGGTGAAAAGCTGAAAGCATTTCCTCTGAGAAGAGGAGCAAGACAAGAACACCTACTCTTACCACTTTTATTCAACACAGCATCAATAGTCTTAGCCATGGCAAAAAGACAAAAATAAAAATTAAAAATGGAATCTAATTTGTAAAGAAAAACCATTGCTGTTTGCAGATGACATAATATACAGAGGAAACCCTAAAGATTTTGCTAATATATTGCATAAATAAAATCAGATTTGAGCTGGAAGCAATAAATATACATAAATCTCTTATTTCTCTCTGCACGAATAACAGACTTTCAGAGAAATTAAGAAAAAACACTTGTGATGGTATCAAAAATAATAAAATACCTAGGAATAAATTTAATCACAGAGGTGAAAGGTTTATACACTGACACTGATGAAGGAAGTTGAAAATGATACAAATAAAAGTTAGCCCATGCTCTTGGATTGGAAGAATTAATATTTTTAAAACAGCCATCCTACTCAAAGCAACCTACAGATTTAAAGCAATCCCTATCAAAATACCCATGACATTTTCACGGAACTAGAATAATCCTAAAATAAATATACAACCACAAATTCCCCTACTGCCAAAGTAATCCTGAGGAAAAAAGACCAAAGCTGGAGATATGCTCCCTGACTATCAAGCTACAATAATTAGAAAAACAGACACACAGATCATTGAAATAGGAAAGAGGGCCCAGAAAGGAGCCCACACACTTAACATCAATAAATCTACTACAAAGGAGGCAAGAATATACAATGGAAAGGCAGTGTCTTCAGCAAGGGTTTCTGGGAAAACTGGACAGCTACACATAAAATAATGAAATTAGAATATTTCTTCACAGCATACACAAATATAAATTCAAAATGGATTAAGGACTTAAGTGTAATACCCCAAACCATAAAAATCCTTGGAGAGAATATAGAACACGCTGTGACATAAACCACAGCAGTAGTTTTTTGGATCTGTCCCCTAGGCCAAAGAAATAAAAGCAAAAATAAATAAAGAGCTTTTGCGCAGCAAAGCAAACCATCAATGAAATTAAAAAATCAGACTGCAAAATGGGAGAAAATATTTGCAAATGATGTGACTGACAAAGAGTTAATATCCAAAATGTATAAACAGTTCCTATAACTCAATATCAAAAAAATGCAAACAATGTAATCAGTAATAGAAGAGGAGTTCCCATTGTGGCTTAGTGGTAGCAAGCCTGACTGGTGTCCATAAGGAGGTGGGTCCAGTCCCTGGCTCTGCTCAGTGGATTAAAGGATCCAGCATTGCCATGTGCTGTGCTGTAAGATGAAGGCATGGCTCAGATCCCATGTGGCTGTGGCATAGGCTGGCAGCCACAGCTCCAGTTTGACCCCTAGCTTGGGAACCTCCATATGCTGTGGGTGAAGCCCTAAAAAGACAAAAAGAAGAAGGAGAAGGAGAGGGAGGGGGAGGAGAGGAAGAGGAAGAAGAAAAGGAGGAAGAAAAAGAGGAAGAGGAAGAAGAAAATCTCAAGTCAACAACTTAATGCAGGGAGTTCCCTTTGTGGTTCTTCAGTTAACAAATCTGACTAGTATCCATGAGAATGTGGTTTTAATCCCTGGCCCCACTCAGCAGGTTAAGGATCTAGCATTGCTGTGAGCTGTGCTATAGGTCACAGATGTGGCTCAGATCCTGTGTTGCTGTGGTGGTAGTGTAGGCTGGCAGCTGTAGCTGCATTTGACCCCCTACCCTGGGAACTTCCATGTGCCACAACTGCTGCCCTAAAAAGCAAAAACAAACAACCTTACTATACCACCTAAAAGAATTAGAAAAAGAAGAACAAACAACACCTAAAATGAGAAGAGAGGAAATCATAAAGGTCAGAGAGGAAATCAGTAAAACAAGAGATTCAAAAAACAGTAGAAAAAAATCAATTATAAGAGCAAGAGCTTATTTTTTGAAAGGGTAAACCAAACTGACAAACCTCTGGCCAGACCTACCAAGAAGAAGAGAGAACAAACTCAAATAAAAATAATAAATGAAAAAGAAGAAATCTCAACAGATACTGTAGAAATACAAAAAACATAAGAGAATACTATAATATGGCATATAATTATATGCCAATAAATTTGACAACCAAGAAGAAATGGACAGCTTTCTAGAGACATACAGCCTGCCAAAACTGAATCAAAAAGAAATAGATTATTTGAATAAACCGATCACTAGAAATGAAACTTAATATGTAATAATAAAAAATAAACTCCCTACAAACAAAAATCCAAGACCAGATGGCTTTACCAGCGAATTCTACCAAACATACAAAGAATTTATCCTTCTTAAACTTTTCCAAAAGGTCAAAGAAAAAGTAACACTGCCAAAGACATTCTCTAAAGCTACCATCACTCTAATACTAAAACCAGATGAAGATGCTACCTAAGAAAGAAATTTATAGGCCAATTATCTTTGATGAATACAGACACAAAAATTCTCAACAAAATTTTAGCCAGCAGAATCCAACAACACATAAAAAATATCATATACCACAACCAAGTGGGATTCATCCCAAGTTCACAAGGATGGATCAATATCATGCAGATCAAGCAGTGTCATACAGCACATTAACAAAAACCATATGATCATCTCAATAGATGCAGGAAAAGCATTTGATGAGATCCAACATCCATTCATGATAAAAAAAAAAAAAACCTCATACCAAAGTGGTACAGTATAAACAGAACATATCTTAACATAATAAAAGTCATTTATGACAAACCTACAGTCAGTATAATACTCAATGGAGAAAGGCTGAAAGCCTTCCCACTAAAATCTGGAACAAGTCAATGATGCCTGCTCTCACCACTTTTATTCAACATAGTTAGTATTGGAACTCCTGGCCAAAGCAATCCGACAAACAAGAAATAAAAGATAGCCAAACTGAAGGGAAGAGATAAATTTGTCACTCTATGCAGATGACATGATACTATATATAGAAAACCCTAAGAGCTCCACACAAAAACCACTCAAACTGATCAATAAATTCAGCAAAGTAGCAAGATACAAGATTAATATTTAGAAATCAGTTGTATTTCTGTATAGTAACAATGACATATTAGAAAATGAATATAAAAATAAACCTTTTAAAATTGCCCCCCCCATTTAAATACCTTGGAATAAACCTGACCAAGGAGGTGAAAGACTTATTTGCTGAGAACTATAAAACATTAATCAAGGAAATTAAAGAGGATTCAGAGAAATGGAAAGATAACCCATGCTCCTGGATTGGAAGAATTATCATTAAAAATGGCCATACTACCCAAAGCAACCCACAGATTTAATGCAATCTCTTATCAAATTACCCATGACACTTTTCACAGAACTAGAACAAAAATTGTTCTAGAACTAGAAAATCCAAAACTTCATATGAAACCATAAAAGACCCAGAATTGCTAAAGCATCCCAAAGGGAATAAAAACCAGGCAGGAGGCGTAATTCTCCCAGAGTTCAGACAATATTACAAAGCTACAGTAATCAAGACTGTTACTGGTACAAAAACATACATATGGATCAGTGGAGCAGAACAGAGAGCCCAGAAATAAACCCAGATACCTACAGCAAATTAATTTTTTTTTTTTGGTCTTTTGTCATTTTAGGGCTGACCCCACGGCATGTGGAGGTTCCCAGGCTAGGGATCGAATCAGAGCTACATCTGCCAGCCTATACCACAGCCACAGCAATGCCAGATTCAAGCCGCATCTGCAACCTACACCACAGCTCATGGCAACACCAGATCCTTAACCCACTGAGTGAGGCCAGGGATCGAACCTGCAACCTCATGGCTCGTTTCCACTGAGCCATGACAGGAACTCCAACAGCAAATTAATCTTAGACAAAGGAGGCAAGAACATGAAATGGGGAAAAGACAGTCTTTTCAATAGATGGTGCTCAGAAAACTGGACAGCTGCACATAAATCAATGAAACTAGAACACATCCTCACACCATGCACAAAAATAAACTCAAAGTGGCTTCAAGATTTAAACAGAAGACACCATAAAACTCCTAGAGAGATCATAGGTAAAACGTTCTTTGACATCAACCACACAAATGTTCCTAGGTCAGTCTCCCAAGGCAATAGAAATAAGAACAAAAATAAGCCAATGGGACATAATCAAATTTACAAGCTTTTGCATAGCAAAGGAAGAAAACCATTAAAAAAAATGAAAAGACAATCTATGGAATGGGAGAAATTAGTTTCAAATGATGCAACTGACAAGGGCTTAATCTTGAAAATATACAAACAACTCATACAACTCAACAGCAAGAAAAAATAAACAACCCAATTGAAAAATGGGCAGAAGACCTAAAGAGCCATTTCTCCAAAGAAGACATATGGATGGCCAATAAGCACATGAAAAAATGCTCAACATCACTAATTATTAGAGAAACGCAAATCCAAACTACTATGAAGTACCACCTCACACTGGTCAGAATGCCCATCATTAATGAGTCAACAAATAAGAAATGCTGGAGAGGGTGTGAAAAAATGGGAACCCTCCTACACTGTTGGTGCGAAATGTAAATTGGTACAACCACTACGGAAAATACTATGGAGGTCCCTCAGAAAACTGAATATAGAAATACCATGTGATCCAGCAATCCCACTCCTGGGCATGTATCTGGACAAAACTTTCATTCAAAAAGATACATGCATCCCTATGTTCACTGCAACAACATTCACAATGGCCAAGACATGGAAACAACTTAAATGTCCATAAACAGATGAACAGATTAAGACAATGTAAATATACACAATGGAATACTACTCAGCTATGAAAAAGAACAAAATACTGCCATTTCCAGCAACATGGGTGGAACTGGTGATTCTCATAATAAGTGAAGTAAGTCAGAAAGAGAAAGATAAATACCATATGATATCACATATGTGGAATCTAAACTACGGCACAAATAAACCTACCTGCAGAACAGAACATGGACACAGAGGACAGACTTGTGGTTGACGAGGGGGAGGGAGAAGGAGTGGGAAAGACTGGGAGTTTGGGGTTAGTAGATGCAAACTATTACATTTAGAGTGTATAAGCAATGAGATCCTGCTGTATAGCATAGGAAACTATACCCAATCACTTGTGATAGAACATGATGGAAGATAATATGAGAAAAAGAATGTGAGTGTGTGTGTGTGTGTGTGTGTGTATAACTGGGTCACTGCTGTATAGCACAAATTGAAAAAACATTGTAAATCAACTACAATAAATTTTAAAAAAAGATTTAAGAGGTTCAAACTAATACTATGTATAAAATTGATACGCAACAGAGATACAGTGTATAGGACAGGGAATTATAGCCATTATCTTGTAATAGCTTTTATCTTTTGTTTTCTTTTGTAGGTCCACCCATGGCATATGGAAGTTCCCAGGTTAGGAGTTGAATTGGAGCTATAGCCGCTGGCATAGGCCACAGCCACAGCAACGCCAGATCCAAGACGTCTGCAACCTACACCACAGTTCATGGCAATGCTGGATCCTTAACGCACTGAGCGAGGCCAGGGATCAAATCTGCATCCTCATAGATACTAGTCAAGTTCGTTACCGCTGAGCCACAATGGGAACTCCATAATAACTTTTCATCAAATATAATCTGTAAAAAAAATATGTCACTAAACTCTAAAGAAATAAAAATTAATGTAATTGGGTACAGGAGTTGAATACATACTTTTCCAAAAAAAAAATATTTATAGATGGCCAAAAGCCAACATCATTAATCATCAGGGAAATGCAAATCAAAATCACAAGAAGGTATCACCTTACAGTTGTCAGAATGGCTATCATCAAAATGACAACAATTAAGAAATGTTGCTGAGGATATGGAGAAGAGAGAACTTGCCTGCATTGTTGGTAAGAATGTAAATCGGTGCAGCCACTATTTAAAACAATATAGAGGGTCCTGAAAACATTAAAAAAAAAACAAACTACCATATGACCTAGCAATTCCACTTTTGGTTATTCATCCAAAGAAAACAAAACGAAAAACTAGTTTAAAGAGATAAATCACCCCTATGTTCATTGCAACATAATTTACAATAGTCAATATGATAGCAACCTAAATGTTCAATGATAAATAAATGAAAATGTGACATATGTTTATATATATATACACAAATACATATACATAGTTATGTGTATTAGCTTTAAAAAGTTGAAAGCTTGCCACTTGCAACACCATGGATGGACCTAGAGAGTGTTACACTAAGTGAAATAAGCCACATAGAAAAAGACAAATACCGGAGTTCCCACCGTGGCTTAGTGGCAATGAACCCGACTAGCATCCTTGGAGATGTGGGTTAAATCCCTGGTCTTGATCAGTGTGTTAAGGATCCGGCATGGCCATGAGCTGTGGGGTAGATCACAGACGTGGCTTGGATCCAGTACTGCTGTGCCTGTGGTGTAGGTTGGCAGCTGCAGCACCAATTCAACCCTTAGCCTGGGAACTTCCATATACTGCAGGTTCGGCCCTGAAAAAAAGAAAAGAAAAAAGAAAAAGCCAGATACCACATGATTTCACGTACATGGGGAATCTAAAAACAAAAGACACCAAAACCCGTCTTACAGAGACAGTGAACAAATTGGGGGTTGCAAGAGAGGAGCTCAGTAAGCTGTTGTGCAAGATAGGTGAAGGGACGTAAGTACAGAATTCCAGTTATAAAGTAAAAAGGTGACAAGAATTTAATATGCAGCATAGAGAATATGGTTCACAGCATTGCACTAACTATGGACAGAAACGCGTGGTTACCAGACTCATCATGCTGATCGTTTTATAACATACCTACATGTTGAATCATTATGTTGTAGTCCTGAAACTAACCTAATATTGTATGCCAACTGTTCTTCAATTAAAAAGACAAGAAAAAGAATGTATGCTTTGGCAGCATTTTACCTAAGCCATTTCTTGGGAGTGTGTTTGTAATGAACAGCCTTGAGGAATGGGGTACTGTCTCTCCCTCAGACAAACAGGAAGTTTGCGAACCCCTCATTTTTTCCGGGGCGAGGGGCACACCCGTGGCAGGCAGAAGTTCTCAGGCCGGGGATCGAACCCTCGCCACAACAGTGACAATGCCAGGTCCTTAACCTGAGCCACCAGGGAACTCCTACTAACCTCTCATTTTAAAAGTGGTAGCGTCCTCAAAGCCAGTGTTCCTCAGTGTAACGAAACCGAGTACATGCCTAGCACCCAACTGGATCCCACTGCGTCATCCCAGTGGGAACTGGGGCAGGGGGAAGGATCACCAATACAGTATTATTCTCATGCTGGCTGTGCCATAAGTAATAAAATCTTTTAACTCGGAAAAAAAATAATTCTCAATTAACCTAACTTTACAACTAAAGAAAACAGAAAAAGAACAAACTAAGCCCAGTGTTGGCAGAAGTTAATAAATAGTAAGGATTAGAGTGGTTATAAAAGTAATAAGAGAAAACAGAAATAGATAATATTGAGGAGTTTTTTTTGGGAAAAGAAATAAAATTGGCAAACTGTTAGCTCAACTAAGAAAAAGTGTGTGTGTGTGTGTGTGTGTGTGTGTGTGTGTGTGTCTCTGTGTGTGTGTGGCACTACAATGATGCCACAGGTATACGAAGTACAGCAAGAGACTATAAACTATTTTTTTTCTTTTTCCTTTTTTTTGGGGGGGGGCACACCCACGGCATATAGAAGTTCCCAGGATAGGGGTCAAATCAGAGCTGCAGCTGCCGCCCTATGCCACAGCCACAGCAATGTGGGATTGGAGCCACATCTGCAACCTACAGCACAGCTCATGGCAATGCCTGACCCCTAACCCACTGAGTGAGGCCAGGGATCAAACCTGTTTCCTCATGGATACTAGCTGGGTTCATTACCACTCAGCCACAACAGGAATTCCAAGAACTATTAACGATCATATGCAAGCAACTTGGAATACCTAGAAAAAAATGGACAGACTCCTAGAAACAATATGGTCTACCAAGACTAAATAGTTAAAAAAATAGGATATCTGAACAGACCATTAATGAGCCAGTAAAGAGAGTGAAATTATTGAAAAAATCTCCCAATAAATAAAATCTCAGGACCAGATGTTTTTACTGGTGAATTATACCAAACATTTAAGGAAAAATTAAAGCCTATACTTTTCAAATACTTCCAAATATTTAAAGAGGAACACTTTCGAACCATCTTATAAGGCATTACCCCAATATCAAAACTACACAAGGGCACTATGAGAAAAATAGAGGTCAAGATCCCTGAAAAACAGGTGAAGTATACTCAAAATACTGGCTAACCAAATTCAACAGCACATTGAAAGGGTCGTTTACTATGATCAAGTGGGATTTATGCCTGATGATACAAAGATTGCTCAACATATGCAAATCAGTCAATATGATACATCACATTAAGAGAATAAAGGGAAAATATATTAGTAAATACAGAAAAATTATTTGACCAAATCCAACTTTCTGTCATGATAAAGACTGTCAAAGAGCTCCCTGGTGGCTCAGCAGGTTAAGGATCTGGCATTGTTGCTGCTATGGCACGAGTTTGACCCCTGGCCTGGGAACTTCTGCATACCATGGCAGAGCCAAAAAAAAAAAAGACTATCAAAAAATCAGTTATAGGAGTTCCCGTCATGGCGCAGCAGTTAACGAATCCGACTAGGAACCATGAGGTTGCGGGTTTGATCCCTGGCCTTGCTCAGTGGGTTAAGGATCCGGCATTGCCGTGAGCTGTGGTGTAGGTCACAGACGCGGCTCGGATCCTGCGATGCTGTGGCTACGGTGTAGGCCAGCGGCTACAGCTCCAATTAGACCCCCTAGCCTGGGAACCTCCACATGCTGCGGGTGCAGCCCTAAAATGACAAAAGGCAAAAAAAAAAAAAAAAAACAGTTATAGAAGGAATACACCTCAACACATTAAAAATCATGTGACAAACTCAAAGCTAACAACCTATTATGAATCCTGAAAGCTATTCTTCTAAGATTCAGACCAAGACAAACGTACCTATTCCTGCCCCCCCCCCTTTTTTTGGTCTTTTTAGGGCCGTACTTGCGGCATATGGAGGTTCCCATGCTCAGGGTCCAATAGGAGCTACAGCTGCCGGCCTACACCACAGCCACCGCCACCTGGAATCTGAGCCATGTCTGTGACCTACACCACAGCTCACGGCAACACCGGATCCTTAACCCACTGAGCGAGGCCATGGATCTAATCTGCAAACTCACGGTTCTTAGTCAGGTTCTTTAACCACTGAGCCACTTCGGGAACTCCTATTCCTGCCCTTTCCATTCAACATAGTACTGAAAATTCCTAGTCAGATCAGGTAGGTAAGCGAAGTAAATCCAAATCATAAAGGTAAAGCGAAATTTTCAGTGTTTGCAGATGACATGGTCTTATACCTCTAAGAAAACTAGTGAAGTAAGCTACAGGGTACAAAATCAGCATGCAAAAATTGCTTGTTTTTTTTTTTTAGGGCCACACCCATGGAATATGGAGTTTCCCAGGCTAGGGGTCGAATCAGAGCTGCAGCTACCGGCCTACACCACAAGCACAGCAATGCAGGATCCAAGCCACATCTGTGACCTACACCATAGTTCATGGCAACGCCAGATCCTTAACCCACTGAGCAAGGCCAAGGATCAAACCTGCAACCTCATGGTTCCTAGTCAGATTTGTTTCTGCTGTATCATTATAGGAACTCCAAACTTAATACACTAACAAAAGAAACTATTAGAAAAAGTTTTAAAATTCCCACTTATAGTAGTACCAAAAAGAATAAAATAGGAATAATGTTAACCAAAAATGTAGGAGTTCCTGTTGCGGCGCAGCAGAAAAGAATCTGACTAGGACCATGAGGTTGTGAGTTTGATCCCTGGCTTTGCTCAGTGGGTTAAGGATCCAGCATTGTGGTGAGCTGTGGTATAGGTCGCAGACGTGGCTCGGGTCTGATGTTGCTGTGGCTGTGGTGTAGGCCGTCAGCTGTAGCTCTGATTCGACCCCGAGCCTGGGAACCTCCATATGTCATGGGTGCAGCCCTAAAAAGCAAAAAAAAAAAAAAAAAAAATGTAAAAGATCCATACTCTGAAAACTATAAAATATTGTTGAAAGAATCTGAAGACACTAAATAGAAAGATAGCTCATGTTAATGAATTGAATAAATTAGTATAATAAAAATGTCCATACTACCGAAAGCAATCTACAGATTGAGTGCCATCCATGTCAAAATTCCAAGTGAATTCTTCCCAGAAAATAAAAAGTCTACAATTCATATGGAGCCATACAAGACCCAAAATATCCAAAGCAGTCTTGAGCACAAAGAGCAAAGCTGAAGGCAACATGATTCATAATTTCAAGCTATACTACTAAGCAAAGTAATCAAAGCAGTATGGTAATAGTATAAAAAAGACATACAGAACAAGAGAACAAAGTAGAGACTTCAGAAATAAATCTTTGAAATCAATTAGTCTTTGAAAAAAGTGCCAGGAATATACAGTGAGGAAAGGATCTTCTCTTTAATAAATCGGTGGGAAAATGAATAGTCACAAGAATAAGAAATTAGACCTGTATCTCACACTATATTAAAAAAAATTAATTCAAAGTGATTTAGAGAATTAAATATAAGATCCAAAATTATAAAATCACTAAAAGATATAGGGGGGGACTTCTTGACAGTGGTATAGGCAATGTATTTTTTTAATATGACCCCAAAAGCAAAACAAAAAACATTGAAAAATAGATTGCATCAAAGTATAAATGTTTAACTGCAAACAACTTACAGAGCAAAGAACACATTTACAAAATGGGAAGAAATTTTTGAAAAACACCTAATATATAAAGTATATAATATGCTCAAACAACTGAATAAAAAAACACAATAACCTGATTTTTTTAAATGGATAAAGAACCTGAATAGACATTTTTTCAAAAGAAGACACTCAAATGTCAGACAAGTATATGAAAGGGTACGCAACATCATTGATCAACAAGGAAATGCAGATTAAAAATGATAATGAGCTGTCACCTCACACTGACTAGAACGGCTGTGATCAAAAAAATAAAAGGAGTTCCTGGTGTGGTGCAGCGGAAATGAATCCGATTAGTACCATTAGGGTTGCAGGTTCGACCCCTGGCCTCGCTCAGTGGGTTAAGGATCTGGCATTGCTGTGAGCTGTGGTGTAGGTCACAGATGCAGCTCTGATCCTGCATTGCAGTGGCTGTAGTGTAGGCCAGGAGCTGTAGCTCTGATTTGACCCCTAGCCTGGGAACCTCCATATGCCACGGGTGCGGCCCTAAAAGGAAAAAAAAAAAGATGAAAGTTAAATGTTTTCAAGGATGTGGAGAAAAAGGTATCCTTGTACACTTTTAGTGAGAATGTAAATTGGTACAGCCACTATGGAAAACAGTATGGACCTTCAAAATGTTAAAAAGGGAATTACCATTTTATTCAGAAACCCGATTTCTGTATATATATTCATAGAAAATGAAATTGGTATCTTTAAGATATATCTGTATTCTCATGTTTATTTAAGCACAATTCATAATAGCAAGGATATGGAAATAATGTCTGTGGATAGATAAATGGATAGAGAATTTATACAACTCAACAGAAAAAAGGAAAGCATTTGAATTTAAAAATAGGCAGAGGATCTGAATATACATTCTCCCCAAAGAAGACCTGCAAATGCCCAACAGGTACATGAAAAGGTGCTCTATTCCACATCACTCATCACCAAAAGAAATGAAACTTAAAAAACACAGTGAGATCACCTTACGCCTGTTCGAATGACTATTATCTAAAAACAAGAATAATAAGTTTTAGCAAGAATGTGGAAAAAGGGAAACTCTTATGCACTGTTGGAACTGCTGCTATGGAAAACATTAAGGAGATTTCTCAAACGTTTAAAAATAGAATCATTGGAAGTTCTCACGCAGTGTAGTGGGTTCAAGATCTGGTGCTGCCACAGCTGTGGTCAGGTACCAGCTATGGCCTGGGTTTGATCCCTGGCCCAGGAACTTCTACACGCCATGGGCACACGTTATCACATGACCCAGCAATTCCACTTCTGGGATTAAAATCAAAGTAATGAAATCCCTATTTCAAAAATACATCCATACCCCTGTGTTCATTGCTCCATGATTCCCAATAGCCAAGACAAGAAAAAAAACCTAAGTGCCCATCAATGGATGAATAATTAAATCCTACACCCATGCACAAACACAGGAATATTATCCAGTGATAAGAAAAAAAGGAAATCCTGCCGGTTGCAACAACATGGATAGAATTTAAGGACATTATGCTAAGTACAGTAAGTCAGTAAATAGTATAATCTTTAGGATTACTGGAATCCCCAAACAAACAACAAGAAACTTGGAATCACAGAGAGAGAACAGAACAGAACAGACTGGTGACTGCCAGAGGCAGGGGGTGAGGAGTGAGCAAAACAGGGACAAGGGAACAAACGCTATCAACTTCCAGCTGTAAGTAAGTCCTAGGGATGCAGTTTGCAGCATTGTGACTATTATTAACAAGGCTGTTGTATATTTGAAATGTCCCAAGAGTGATCTTAAAATGTTTCATCACAAGCAAAAAAAAAAAAAAAATCCATATGTGGTGATGTATGTTAACTAAACTCATTGTGGTAATCATTTTGAAATATATACATATTTTGAGCCATTGTTTTATGCCTAAAAGTTATACATTTTATTTATTCATTTTTTAAAGAAAATACCTTTTCAGAGTACTTCGAATATTTATATCTAGAAATTTTAAAATTACCTCTCCATAAAAGACATATGGGGAATTATTATACTATTAGAGTACAAAATCTATTAATGTCATAGCCATGCTATTCATTTAAAGGAGGGGAAAGATTGTTAAATTATCGTAAGCAGTATTTTAAAATGTGATAGAGTTAAACACAGTTATTATTAAAGGAAAAGAAAACAAACCACCAGACTACTATATATTCCCTGTAATAAAAGCTTAGAGGAGGGAGTTCCCTTCATGGCTCAGGGGTTAAGGATCCCGACTAGGATCCATGAGGACATGGGTTTGATTCCTGGCCTCTCCCAGTGGGTTAAGGATCCAGCTTTGCCTTGAGCTGTGGTGTAGGTCGAAGACCCGGCTCGGTTGTTGCTGTGGTGTAGGCCGGCAGCTGTAGCTCCAATTTTTTTTGTTTTTTTGTTTTTTTTTGGTGTTTTTAGGGCCACATCCATGGCATATGGAGGTTCCCAGGCTAGGGGTCTAATCGGAGCTACAGCTGCCAGCCTATACCACAGCCACAGCAATGCCAGATCTGAGCCTTGTCTGCGACCTACACCACAGCTCATGGCAACACCGGATCCTTAACCCACTGAGCAAGGCCAGGGATCGAACCCGAAACCTCATGGTTCCCAGTAGGATTCATTTCCGCTGTGCCATGATGGGAACTCCCTGTAACTCCAATTTGAACCCTAGCCTGGGAACTTCCATATACCTCGGGTACAACCCTAAAAAAACAAACAAACAAACAAAAAAACCCTTATAAGAAACGTAAATCTTCATGGTGAAATTTAGTGCTTTTAAACACATAAAAATATAAAAGGGCCCAGATCATCATTTCTCATTAACATTGTTCTGCCAGACTCAGACAACCTTCTGTGGAATATAAACAGTATAACATGTAATTTTGAAAGTCACAAACAAATGTTTTCATTAATGGCAGATGATGTGACAGTCTGCAAGACGAATCTAAGGAAAAGTGATACAAAACCTATTAGAACAGGCTATTTCAGCAGAATTGTGGGGAGCAAGATGAATCTATGAAAAGCACACATATTTTCAGTTAATTAAAATATTATTTAGCAGCCATAGCTAAATGTTTTGAGAATAAACCTCAGAAAAACTGTGCAAAGAATTGTGAAGAAAACTATATTTCTGGAAGACAAACTTCAGAAAAGTGAGTGATCCACATCCATATTTAGAGAAAGTAACAAATAATTATTTCTAAACTAATGTGTCAGTTCCAGTGAGCCTAGCAATGGATTTTTCTGGAAAACGACAAGATTGTTGAAAAATTAATAAAAGTGCAGGTTCAAAACCAGGAAAGAAAATTCTGAACAAAGTATTAGCAGCTCACTCTACCATACTGAGATCTGTTTTAACAAAATAGCAATGAAAAGGGAGCTCCTGTCATGGCTTGGTAATAACAAACCTAATTAGTATCCATGGAGTTGCAGGTTTGATCCCTGGCCTCGCTCAGTGGGTTAGGGGCCTAGCATTGCAACTCCCCTGTGGTGTAGGTCGCAGACATGGCTCAGATCTGGCATTGCTGTGGCTCTAGTGAAGGCCAGTGGCTACAGCTCCAATTAGACCCCTAGCCTGGGAATCTCCATATGCCGCGGGTGTAGCCCTAAAAAAGGCAAAAAAAAAAAAACCCTAAAATCAACACTTTATGATTTCAGAGAAGAGGAAGATTTACTTAGGAAAATATTAATAAAACTACAAAGGAGTAGGTTATACCCTGACACATTAAAAATAGTAATTGATGTCTTGAATTAGAAGTTTAATCCTTTATAACAGAAGGATATGTTGAAAATTCCCATAACCCAGAACAAAGTAAGGTCCAGAATAGATTTTTTAAAATACAATTTTATTAACTGAAAATAACTCAAAAAACGCAATTATGACTATGACCATAAGTTTACAGAGAAATAACTTTAGGAGATGAGCAATATGTTGTATTATAAACAGCATCCTTAGTAATCAAAGAAATGCAAATGAAATCAGTAACGTATCAGGAGTTCCCTTCGTGGCACAGTGGAAACGAATCTGACTAGAACCATTAGGTTGTGGGTTCAATCCCTGGCCTCGCTCAGTGGTTTAAGGATCCAGCATTGCCTTGAGCTGTGGTATAGAGGTTGCAGACTGGGCTCGGATCTGGTGTTGCTGTGGCTGTGCTGTAGGCCGGCAGCTGTAGCTCCGATTGGACCCCTAGCCTGGGAACCTCCATATGCCCTGGGTGCGCCCCCCCCCCAAAAAAAAGGCAAAAAAAATCATATATAATTCATAAAAATTTGGACATTAACCAGAGGGATATTGATGTGGGAAAATGGAGACTGTCCTCAGGGTTAGTGGGGGTGGAATAAACCATTTTGGAAGACAGGCAAAATAGAGTAAACCTGAAGATTTGTAATAATGATCCAGTAGCAATTCCATTTCTCACATTCTGTTTATAACAACAAAGAGCTGTGCCCAAATTATTCCATTATTGCCCAATAATATTATTAATTATATTAATGGTGACATCATTAGTGAAAGGGAAATGGTCACCAGTGTGTTTATGTAAATAAACAACAGTGAAAGCCAGTGACCTAGAGATACACATGTCAAGATGATAATTTTCAGAAATATTTGACTTAAAAAAATGCAGGATTAAACAGGTAGTATACTGACATGTGCAAAAAAATAAGCATTAATTGTGGAGGAGGAGGAAGAACAGAAGACTGGGGGGATATTGTTTAGTGGACCAGCAGTATTCTGTCTCATCTCCACATGAAGAAATACATATATGAAGGACTTTTGTCTCCGAGCCTAAAAATGACTTTATGGGAAGAACATAGATTTTTTTATTTTATTGACATATGATTTACAATGTTGTGTTTATTCTCCTGTATAGCCAAGTGATTCAGTAATATATACACATACGTGTGTTCTAGTTTCATTGATTTACATGCATCTGTTCAATTCTTCCAGCACCACTTGCTGAAGGGACTATCTTTTTTTCCATTTTATCGTCTTGCCTCCTTTATTGAAGATTGACCCAGGTGTCTGCATTTATTTCTGAGCTGTTTCATTGACTCATATGTCTGTTTTTGTACCAGTACCATACTGTCTTGATTGCTGTGGCTTTGTGGTACCGTCAGAAGTCTGGGAGGGTTATACCTCCTGCTTTATTTTTTTTCTCGGGATTGCTTTAGCAGTTCTGGGTCAGATTCGTTAACCACTGAGCCATGACGGGAACTCCTTAACTTTTATTTTCAACTTCAGGAATCTGAGTGATGCTGCCCCACGCCCCAGTTCACGTTCGCCACGAGGGCCTTCTGGTCTCCTCCTCTGAGGAAAGTGACCAGTCCCCACGCCAGGGAAGGCTCAGCCCCCAGACTGACATGTCTTGGACATGACTACTGGAGTAAAAGAAAAAAAGAGCGCAGTTTGTCTCATAAATTTCCACTCCCCCAGGGGTGGTTTATGTACAAATTTCAGAACGCCAAATAATATTGAGGGTCTCACAGCCCGTTTCATGTAATTTTATGAATTACATAGGTTTAGCTTCTGTTTTAAATGGAGGTCACCAAACTGTCATATGAAGTGCTTAGTAAATCAAAAAAGGTTTTCATTGTTGCCTGACCCTTTTATGATATAAGCAGTTATGCTGGACACCTCCAACTTCTAGAGTATTCTGTGTCAATTACAGCTCAGTAAAACTTTAATATTTACTAAGTATTAGTAAAAAAGCTGAGTCAACACATTAGAAAATATTAAGCTGTCATGTCAGTAGGACATTATTAATTAAACTTTATTTGCATTCACTGTGCAAGCGACTGGGATTTGGGAAACTCTGGATAAAACAGACACTTATGGGGATGAAAAGATCTACATGTTTTAAGCTGAGCCTTTCCTAAAACTAAAATTTTTGTCTCTGAGAGGGAATTGTAATGAATACCTTAATGGAGGCTGTTTGTTTTATTCATCCTATAAACTTTGGTCATTAAAAATCACAGAAATGGGAGTTCCCACTATGGCACAGTGGGATTGGTGGCATGTTGGGAGTGCTAGGACACAAGTCCATGCCCAGCCCAGCACAGTGGGGTAAGGATTCTGCATTGCCACAGCTGTGGCATAGGCAGCAACTGTGACTTGGTTCTAATCCCCGGCCCAGGAACTCCACATGCCGTGGGGTGGCCAAAAAAGTTTAGAAAAAAAGTCACTGGAAATGATACTTGGCTAGTTTCTTTATGATAATGAGACCGTCCCAACGTGATATGTTGTACAGATATTTTCACTTCATTACTTTTTGTAAAGCTGTGTTTTTCTTATGACAGCAAGTTTAATTTTACTGAGTACAAAAGAGGACCTTAGCAGCCTCCGTGTAGCCTATGTCCCTGAATTATGTTTAGGCATAACTCAAGCCTCCTGAATTAGAAACTACATTTTAACAATATTTTCAGGTGACTCAAATGCACTTTTTTTTTTAACCAAGTAGGGCAAGTATACTTATTTTCAATTTGGCATCAATTTTTTTGTCTTTTTTTAGGGCTATACCAGCAGCATATGGAGGTTCCCAGGCTAGGGGTCAAATCAGAGCTGTAACTGCCGACCTATGCCACAGCCACAGCAACTTGGGATCTGAGCCGCATCTACGACCTACACCACGGCTCATGGCAACACTGGATCCTTAACCCACTGAGCCAGGCCAGGGATCAAACCCGTGTCTTCTGGAAACTAGTCGGGTTTGTTACTGCTGAGCCACGACGGGAACTCCTTGAATGCAAATCTGATGATGTGGTGATCTTTTAAAAATACCTATGCACAGAAATACTAATTTACTGAATTCACTTAAGCCCTGGGCATGGAATTTTTTAACGTTTCCGAAGCAATAATGATGTGCGGCAAAGTCTGAGAATTCCTTTAGGTGAAGAACAAGGGTATCGCAGCTCCCTGGCTTGTTCTGGTCTTTTTCCAGCGTGGGAAGAAACTCTGACCCGGGTCAAGAAAGTGTGGCTGGTTTTATAGAAAACAGGATTCTCTATACATAGGAGGGACAAGGAACCCAATCGTTCTTTCATGTGAGAATCTGTCTCAAGGACTCCCCGCTCCCTTTCCTGGACTCCAGGTGGCCTCCTGGTTGAGGCTTCAAGACCATTGAAAAGGTAAAAAGCCAAGCAAAGGAAGCTCAGGGTGAGTTAGCTTTATGGGTGAATGACATGTGCTTCATCATGTACTCCTTCAGCAACAACTTGGCTTCACTCATTTTTGTTTTTTACGGGTCGCACCTGCGGCATATGGACATTCCCAGGCTAGGACTCAAATCGGAACTACAACTGCAAGCCTACACCACAGCAACACCAGATCTGAGCCACGTCTGCAATCTACCCTACAGCTTGCAGCAATGCCAGATCCTTAACCCACTAAGCGAGACCAGGGATGGAATCCCCATCCCCATTTCACAGAAGTGTCTCTGTGGGAGCTGTAGCACCCAGCACCGCACATCACGGAGCCCAGAAGGAACCTCACTCACCTGTGCTCAAGGTAATAGGCATAGAGACCTCAGTCCCAGCTCTGGACTTTGAGGCCATATGTTAGCTGGCTCCATACCCTCTAGGCTACCACCCCAGGGCACCTTCAAAATAACTATAATAAACTATCACTCTTGAACAAAATAGCCTATGTGGATATTCAGGTTTCTGGTAGAGAAGAACTAACACAACGTTGGAGAAAAATGTCTGCGATTGGATGGCTGGACAAAATAAAAGGAACAGTTTACATCACACCTCCCCCAAGACTGCACAACCTAGAGCCAAGAGACATCTTTCTGGTCCATGACGACTCCTGCAGGGGCAAGTGAGAGCATGTGAGTTAGAACGTAACTTGCCAAGTTGTGTGGGATGCTGCCCAAAAGGCCCATTGTTTTCTTGCCCCATTCAGAGTGCTGAATCATGAGTTGCATGACTTGGGGGTGGAGGGCCGGAAGAGGTAGCAGATAGGATTCTTTTACGGCATTAAGGTGGTGCAAATTGTACTGTCTCACAGACTCCATCGAGAAGCCCATCCAGGAGTTCCTGTTGTGGCACAGTGGAAATGAATCCAACTAGTAACCATGAGGTTGTGGGTTCGATCCCTGGCCTCACTCAGTGCGTTAAGGATCTGGTGTTGCCGTGAGCTGTGGTATAGGTCGCAGATGTGGCTTGGATCTGGCATTGCTGTGTGGCTGTGGTGTAGGCTGGCAGCTGTAGTTCCAATTAGACCCTTAGCCTAGGAACCTCTATATGCCGTGGGTACGGCCCTATCGAAAATAAAAAAAAGCCCATCCATGAGCCAAGAGCTATGCTTCACCCACGCACAGATCCTCCCAACTGACCAGTGGGCACCCTTGGTGCTCTGCACAGCTTACCAACAAAAATACCCACACTGTGGCCATTTTACCATGTGTGCTCCCAAAAAGGGAATGAGGGCAAGCTTTGGCAGACAGCTTGAGAACACACACACAAAGTTTGTTCACATCTGCAGGCCAGAGATAGACCATAAATTTCTGCATTAGCACCATACTTAGGAGAAGAAAAGAGGGGCTGCCAGTGCCTAGCCTGTTGTGTTGCAAGATTAAAAGAGGGTTTATAAGCTCAAGAATTCTGCTAAATGATGTAGTAAGAAGCATTAAACGTCTTTATCCATAAGGGCCTCGGAATCTCTAATTCTGAGAGCTGATAGGTGTTTCTCTCCTAAAGACAATTAGTAAATGCTGGCGCAGGTGGCTGATACTTCAGAAGTGAGGATAGCAGCACAAAACTCCAGGCACATTTAAAAAATAATCAAATTAACCTAACACCACTAAAGGATTACAAAAGCCTTTATCAATCCTTAAGACTTGTAAATCTGCAATCTACATTATAAGTAATTCTAAAACAACGTTTTAAGAAACCTCACTGAGATACAAGGAAAGACAGGAAGACAATTCAATGAAATCAGAAAAAAAAAAGTGACAAAAAACATAACAGACAAAAGTTGTAGAAGAGAACCAAAAGCATTCTGGAGCTAAAATGAATTAAATGAAAAAATCAATAGCTAAAAAGCTATCATATATATAGATTTTTCAAGTTAAGTGCAATAATGTGAAGTATGTTAGGACATAATATAGAAAACTATATATATATTATTTTTTAATGAAAAGACAACCCTCAAAATGAGAGAAAATCTTTGCAAACAAAGCAACTGACATGGGATTAATCTTCAAAATAAACATCTCATACAGTTTTATATCAAAAAATGGTCAGAAGATCTACACAGACATTTCTCCAAAGAAGACAGAGGGCCCAAAGTCACATGGAAAAATGCTCAACATCACTAATTATTAGAGAAATACGAACCAAAACTACGAGGTATCACCTTACACCAGTCAGAATGGCCAGCAAAAAAATCTACAAACAATAAATGCTGGAGAGGGTGTGGAGAAAAGGGAACCCTCTTACACTGTTGAAAGGAATGTTAAATTGGTGAAACGACTATGAAAAACAGTATGGAAATTCCTCAAAAAACTAAATATAGCAATACTATATGATCCATCAACCCTACTCCTTGGCATATGCTAGCGGCCTACACCACAGCCACAGCAATGTGGGATCCAACCTGCATCTGTGACCTACACCACAGCTCACAGCCATGCCAGATCTTTAACCCACTGAGAGAGGGCAGGGATCGAACCCGCATCCTCATGGACGCTAGTCGGGTTCGTTAACCACTGAGCCATGACAAGAACTCCCTTGAGTCTTTTATTTCTTTGAAAATCTTTATCATTTGTGCTGAGCAATATGTTAGATATTGAACAGTGTTGAACACAGCTTAGTAACATGATTCCTGGAAACTTTTTGGAAAACACAAAGAAATGAAAAATAAGATTATGTCTGCAATGAGTGTGGAGTATAATGTAAACTATCAGGACCTAGGCTTGACTGATAAAAACCTCCACTAATAAAATGCAGTCTCTCTACTCAACACAGTTGAGAGTTTCTATTTAAAAACCAATGACAAGCAAAGAGAAACTAAAAAAAATGGCATTTCCACATTAACTGGGATCATTTATGTACATTCCTTGCTAAGTGCTTAACTCCATATAAACCCCCCATATTCTGTATTTCTAATGGTTGACTTAAATAGTAAGCCTTTCCTGGAGCAGAATCATGGCAATGCCAGATCCTTAACCCACTGAGCGAGACCAGGGATCCTCATGGATACTAGTCAGATTCATTGCTGCTGTGCCACAACAGGAACTCCTATGTGTAGATTTTTTATTTCTGGGGAATGTGAATCAAGATGGTGGAGAAGTAGGACGTGGAGTTCACATTCCCCACAAATAAAAAAAATCTACATGTAGGAGTGTATGTTGTGGCACGGCAGCAATGAATCTGACTAGTATCCCTGAGGTTGTGGGTTTGATCCCTTGTCTTGCTCAGTGGGTTAAGGATCTGGCATTGCCATGAGCTGCTATGTAGGTCACAGACGTGGCTCAGATCCCAAGTGGCTATGGCTGGCAGCCACAGCTCCCATTCAACCCCTAGCCTGGGAACTTCCACAAGTGCAATCCAAAAAAAAAAAAAAAGGGGACAAAAAAAATGAATAGAAAATTTGAACTGGCTGATAACTAGTAAGGACATTAAATCAGTAATCAAAAATCTCCCAAAAAAGAAAAGCCTGCACCAGATGGCTTCCATTGTGAATTCTACCAAACATTTTAAGAATAACTAATACCAATCCTTCTCAAACTTTTCCAAAAAGTTAAAGAGGAGGGATTACTTTCAGTCTCATTTTACAAGGCTGGCATTACCCTGATTCTAAAGTCAGAGGACTACAAGGGGAAAAGAAAAGTACAGGCCAATATTCCTAATGAACATAGATGCAAAAATTCTCAAAACATACGAGCAAAATGAATCAACAGCACAGTAAAGGCATTATACACTATAACAAAGTGGGATTTATCCCTGAGGTGCAACATACACAATTCAATATATGTGATATATTACATTGACATAATGAAGGGTAAAAAAAAAAACATACATCAGCTTAATAAATGAAAAAAATTTTTGACAAAATTCAACATCTTTTCATGGTTAAAAAAAAGGTGTCAACAAATTAGACATAAAAGGAATGCATCTCAACATAATGAAGACAATATAAGACAAGCCCACAGCGAATGACATATTGAATAGTGACAAGTAAAACCTTTTCCTCTAAGATCGGGAACAAGATAAAGATGCCACTCTTATCCCTTCTATTCAACATAGTATTGGAGGTCCTAGCCAGAATAATCAGGCAAGAAAAAGAAAAAAAATTATCCAAATCAGAAAGAAAGAATAAAATTGCCTCTATTTGCAGATGACATGATACTATGTAGAGAAACCCCTAAAGACTACTCCAAAAATTGCTAGAAGTAATCAACGAATTCAGTAAATTTTCAGGATGTAAAATCAGTATTCAAAAATCAGTTGTGTTTCTACACAGCAACAGCAAACTATCTGAAAGAGAAGAAAGCAATCCCATGTACAATAGTGTCGAAAACAATAAAAATCCTTTGGAAAAAAACTTAACCAAGAAAGTGAAAGACCTGTACACTGAAAATGATAAGATATTGGTGAAAGAAATTGAAGAAAACACGAATAAATTGAAAGATACCCCACATATGGGGTTTGGAAGAATTAGTATCACTGAAATGTTCATACTACTCAGAGCAATCTATGATTCAATGCAATCCTTATCAAAATTCTAATGATATTTTTCACAGAAATAAAACAAAGTCCTAAGATTCATATGGAACTACAAACAGCAAAAGCCATCTTTTGGGCAAGAAGAATGAGGCTGGAGGCATCACAAGTCCTAATTTCAAATTATAGTACAAATCTATAATAATCAAAACAGTATGGTACTTACATAAAGGCAGACACATAGACCAATGGAACAGAGTAGAGAGCCCCAAAATAAACCTACACAATACAATGAACTAATTATTTGACTAGAGTTCCAAGAACATACAAGAGGGAAAGAAAATTCTTCAATAAATGGTGTTGGTAAAACTGGATATCTACATGCACAAGAATGAATCTATCTTATACCACTCACAGAAAGTAACTCTCAATGGATTAAAGATATTAATGTACGACCTGAAACTATAACTCTTCTAGCAGAAAATATAGGAGAGTGACATTGTTCTTGAAAATTTTTTTTATATGAGATCAAAATCAGAGGTAACTCAAGCAAAGACAAAACAAACAAGCAAACAAAAAAATGTGCTACTATATAAAACTAAAAAACATCTGCATAGCAAAGAAAACAGCAAATAAAAAGGTACCCTACATAATGGAAAATTATATTTATGAACAACATATCTGATAAGGGGTTAATATTTTAAATATGTAAGGAAAACATACAACTCCATAGCAAAAAAATATTAAAAAATCTGATTTAAAAATGAGCAAACCACCTGAAAAGATGTTTTTTTCCCAAAGAAGATATACAAATGGCCAACAGGACATGAATTGGTGCTCAAATTCATTAATTATTAGGGAACTTCAAGTCAAAACCACAATGATATATTCTACTGTTAAGGATGTCTATTACCAAAAGATAAGAGATAACAAATGCTGGAGTTCCTGTTGTGGTGCAGCAGAAACAAATCTGACTAGGAACCATAAGGTTGCTGGTTCGAACCCTGGCCTCGCTCAGTGGGTTAAGGATCCAGCGTTGCCATGAGTTGTGATTTAGCTTACAGATGTGGCTCGGATCCCACTGAGCGAGGACAGGGATCGAACCTGTATCCTCATGGATACTAGTCAAGTTCGTTACCACTAAGCCACAACAGGAACTTCCACCTAGCATTTTTTTTCTTGTGACAAAATACACATTACCTAATATTTACCATTTTAACCATTTTAAATGTAAAACTCAGTAACATTATATGTATCCACATTATGCAACCATCACAACATACAATCATCAAAACTCTATCATCCCAAACTGAAACTCCCTGACCATTAAAAATAACTCTCCATTCCTCCCTCCCACCCCAGTCCCTAGTAGCCACTATTCTACTTTCTGTCTCTGTGAATTTGTTCTAGGTACCTCATATAAATGGAATTATGCAATATTTATTCCTTCGTGTCTGGCCTATTACACTTAGCATATTGTTTTTAATGTTCATCTACGTTACAGACTGAATGATATCCCCCAAATCCATATGCTGAAGTTTTACGCACATACCCCTAGTTCCTCAGAATGTGGCTGTATTGGGATATAGGGCCTTGGAAGAGGTAATAAACGTAAAATAAGGTCATATGGATGGGCCCTGTCTTAGTTCAGGCTGCTCTAATAAATTACTAGGCTGGATGGCTTAAACAAGTATTTCTCAGAACTTTGGAGGCAAGAAGTTTGAGGTCAGAGTGCCAGCATGGTTGGGTTATTGGGGAGTGGCCTCCTCCTGGTCTATCAAAGGCCAACTTTTTGCAATTGTCCTAACATAGCAAAAAGCTAGCTCTCTGTCCTCTTTTTTTTTTTTTTTTTTTTGTTTTTTTAGGGCCCCACCCGCAGCATATGGAGGTTCCCAGGGTAGTGGTCTGATCGTAGCTGTAGCCGCCAGCCTACACCAGAGCCACAGCAATGCCAGATCCGCTGGCCTACACCAGAGCCACAGCAATGCCAGATCTGAGCTGCGTCTGCAACCTACACCACAGCTCACGGCAATGCCGGATCGTTAACCCACTGAGCAATGCCAGGGATCGAACCCACAGCCTCATGGTTCCTAGTCCATTTCGTTTCCGCTGCGCCACGACAGGAACCCCCACTCTGTCCTCTTCTTATAAGGGCACCAATCCCATTTACGAGGGCTCCACCCTCATGACCTAATTATTTCCCAGAAGCCACGCCTCCCAGTACAACCACACTGGGATTAGGGTTAACACAGGCATTTTAGGGGCACACATTCTGTACAGCACAGGCCCTGAGACAAATTAAGCCAGTACACCTGGCATCCTTACAAAGAGGAGATAATTACACAGATACACAGAACAAATACCACGTAAAGAGAGGAAGAGGGCAGTCATCCAGAAGACAAGGCGAGCGACGTCAGAAGAGACAACCCTGAAGACACATGGGGTCTTGGATTTCTAGTCTCCAGAACTGAGACAATAAATGTATTTGTTAAGCCACCCAGTCTGTGGTACTGTGATATGGAAGCCCCAGTAAGCTAACCAATTTAAATTGTAGCATCAGAATTTTCTTTTTTGAAACTGAATAATATTCCACAGCATGCATGTACCACGTTTATCCATTCACTCATCAGTGAATATTTGGCTTGTTTCCATCTTTGGTCTGTCTTGAATAATGTTGCTATCAACACTGATGCACACGTATTTGGGTCTAATTTCAATTATGTTGGGTATACCTAGAGAATTGCAGAATCATATTATATTCTATGTTTAATTTTTGTCTTTTTGTCCTATTATGGCCATACCTGTGGCATATGGAGGTTCCCAGGCTAGGGGTCTTACCAGAGCTGTAGCTGCCGGCCTATACTACAGCCACAGCAACGTGGGATCCGAGCCGTGTCTGTGACCTACACCACAGCTCACAGCAACGCCGGATCCTTAACCCACTGAGTGAGGCCAGGGGTCGAACCCGCAACCTCATGGTTCCTAGTCAGATTCATTTCCGCTGCGCCATGACAGGAACTCCCTATGTTTAATTTTTGCGGAAGCACTGTACTGTCTTCTATAGTTGCTGCACGATTTTACATTTCCACCAGCAATGCACCAGCAACATCTCCGTGTCCTTGCCAACCCTCATTACAGTCTGTTGTTGTGGGGGTTCTGTCTGTTTAGCCATCCTAATGTGGGGGTGATTAGCACTTTCCTAACGATTAGTGATGTTGAGCATCTTTTTTGTGTTTATTTGCCATTTGTATATCTTCTTTGGAAAAAAAGGCCTTCCCTCTTTGAAATGAATTGCTTAGGGTTTTTGTTGCTGTTTGTGCCAGGGTGTAGGAGTTCGTGGCCCCTTATCAGATCTACATTTCCTTTTCACTTTTCCATTGTGTTTCCACCTCTCTGCTTCCATGATCTATCTATTCTTGCATATTGTCTATTTTCTCCATTAGACCCCTTAATGTAAAAAGCACATTTACTTTTTTTTTTTTAGGGTCACACCTGCAGCATATGCAAGTTCCCAGGCTAGGGGTCGACTTGGAGGAAGCTGCAGCTGCCAGCCTACACCAGACCACAGCAATGCAGGATCCCCGCCACACCTGCAACCTACACCAAGCTCGCGGCAACGCTGGATCCTTAACTCACTGTGTGAGGTCAGGGATCGAACTTGCATCCTCACGGACGGATTTGTAACCCACTAAGCCACAATGGGAACTCCTAATTTTACATTTTCTGTGTGGATAATTTCATCTGTGTCATACCTCACTCTGGTTCTAATGATTGCTTTATCTCTTCAGACTGTATTTCGTTTTCCCTGTGTTTTGGTATGCCTTTAATTTTTGTTTAAAGACAGACATATTACACTGGGTAATAGAAACTAAAATAAATAGAACTACGGTATGAAGATTTATAGCTGGGAATTGGACTGAGTCTACATTCTAACTATGGGCGCCAAAGGCGTCAAAATTCCTCTGGTGTCCATATGTTCATCTCCTCTCGTTTGGGGTTTCCGAGTTACTTTCCCTCAAAAAGAGTCTGTGTTTTGTAATTCCTTCAGCTGTAACCCACTGTTACTAGTACAAGAGCCCTACTGGTGCAGTGGTGTGGTATGGGGAAGAGGGAATTTAATATTCCAATTAAGGGAGTTCCCATTGTGGTGCAGTGGAAACGAATCTGACTAGTAACCACAAGGATGCGGGTTCCATCCCTGGCCTCGCTCAGTGCGTTAAGGATCCGGCGTCACCATAAGCTGTGGTGTAGGTCGCAGATATGGCTCAGATCTGGCGTTGCTGTGGCATAGGCCAGCTGCTGTAGCTCCAATTCAACCCCTGGAACTTCCATATGCCACAGTTTCGGGCCTAAAAAGCAAAAATAATAAATAACAATAATATTCCAATTATGCTTCAGCCATTTATTGAGCCTGTGTTCCAGGGCTGTGACCTTTACAAGTGTTTCTGACCCTTCTCCAATAGTATAGCCTCTGACCCCAACTTTCCTTCCTTCCTGCAGAATTCTCAATCTATTTCGCTGAAGCTCTGACTCATGTTGACTCTGGTGTTCCCCTCCTTAGGCGATAGCAGAAGGCGGAAGCGGGCTGGTGTGAGAGTCATTTCCTTTATCCAACCAGAATAAGACCCCAACAATGTGTTTTTGTCCTGAAGAATATGCCTTTGTTTGGAGAGCGCTCTGCGTGTGTTTTATAGTGATTCTCTGCCTTCACAACAGCCATGAGGAATCTTTCTCCATCGCCACCATGAGAACCTGGCGGGGGTTTCTGGAAATAATGTTAGGGCTGCCTTAAAACTGGTACTCAGGATTCTCAAGTTCTTCCCTCTCAAAATTATCCATACAGCCTCCAGTAAATCATCAAAATTACCGTTTAAGAATTTCTATCAGTTTATGGCTCCTGTGGCCTCTGCCCCTGCTAAGAAAATCTCAGCTGTAGATTTCTGCGAGTGCCAATCTCTGTAGATTTGAGAGTGAGAGCGTGTCCTGTGACAGTTCTCAGAAGGTTTCAGAAAAAAAAAAATCATATTTCTTTCACCTTTTGCTGTTAGAAGGACAGGTGTGACAAGTTCTAATTTCTTTCCATGTCGGAAGTAAAAGAGGAAGCCCTACAAAAGATTTTTAAATGTCATTGCCAACTAATTCTATCATCTGTGTTATCTTTGAGTCTTCTAGAATGATTGGTTTTTATTCTCATTATAGGTCACATTTTTGTTCTTCTTGGCATTCCTGCTCATATTTCACTGAATATCACACATTTTGCCTTTTTTTCTTTTTTAGGGCCATGGCATACGGAGTTTCACAGGCTAAGGGTGAACCTGGCCTGTGCCACAGCCACGGCAGATCTGAGCCACATCTGTGACCTACACCACAGCTCATGGCGATGCCAGATCCTTAACACACCGAGTGAGGCCAGGGATCGAACTCACATCCTCACGGATACTAGTCAGATTCATTTCTGCTGAGCAACAACGGGAACTCCAATATCAGACATTTTGAATTTTGGTGTTGGGATATAGTTCAATAAATATTTTTCATTGAAACAACCACAACCTGTTACAATTATCTAAATTTTAAGAGACCTTAAAAAAAAATCTCTGGATATTGTCTTAAAGATATATAGAAAATGAAAAGTGTCTTAAAGAAAATCCAAAAATCTCAGTAATACAACAGCTTCTAGAATCTGAATCATGACCTACTCCCTCCACCCACCCCCTCATCACTCAGGGCTACAGCAGCTCCATTCTGGGTGGGTGTGGCCGAGATGGATTTCCTCTGCCCTAAGCTTCAAATCAGGACCTACGGTATCTCCTTGGGAAAGGCAAGCCCTAGCAGGGTTCACCGTCCCGCTCCTTATCCTAGAGGCTAAATTCCAACGAAGTACACCCAAGAGGTTAGGCATTTCCTTCTCCCTCAGTCCCCACTCACAGAGCAAAGCCTCTGCCCCAAGCATGGCAGGCTGAAAATTCTGAGATCTTGATGCTTTCACCCAAACTTGCTCGTAGGACAGAGGTTCCTTACTGACAGAGGTGAGATGCGAAGACCAGAGGCTACTTCTCCCAGCCCGCGCCTTCCATGCAAAGCAGGGTCACCACCCTACAAGTGGAGCACTCTCTCCAGCTCCAGCTCTGAAATAGCGGCCCAGAGATTTTTTTTACAAGGGGAGAAGCATGCTCTTAAGCTCTCTCCGAGATATCTCAATTTAGTTGGAACACAGTCTGGGGAATCTGAAGCCTAAGAAGACTCTTGAAAATAACGGAGATTTTGGTGGTAAGCGATTCAGAGGAGGCATGTTGCTAAACCATTGGCCAGCTAGTTTACTAAAGACAACTAGGGAAAGACACAGCTAAGAAAAACCTCCCCGGGGTCAGAACAAACCTCAATGGCTGGCTTCAAAAACTGCCTCTCAAGAGGAGATCAGTCTGTGGAGCAATGTCCAAGACACTGTCACAAACAATAAAGCAATCAATTGCAAACTGGTGGAGGCTGACGGGTAGGTATGACATCAACGGAAGTCAATAGCGTAACAGAAAAATCAGGCTAAGAGACAAAGGGGGCCTTGCTAAAACAACGGTCATCCAGGGTGACCATACAAGTGTCCAAGGCTATGCTTTCCAAGCAGTGACATCAGAGGTCACGTGAGATACTGTGGAATAGACTTCAATAAAATAGTGTAGTTGAGTCACTCAAAAACAACCCAACAAAAACAAGTCCCATGATAGGAGAGTCAGTAGCCATAGAGGCTACAATATACAATATCCACTTTTCAAAAAAAATTGCAAGGCATGCAAGGAAATAAGAAAGTGTTACCTGCATTCAGGGAAAGAAAAAATCCAAGTAGTAGAAACTGGCCGTGAAAGAAAGGGCCATATGTGGAAGACTAGCAGACAAAGATTTCAAAGCAGCCATTATAAATATGTTCAGAACTTTGCTGTACAGAAGAAAATGGCACAACACTGTACATCAACTATACCTCAAAAAAAAAAACCTTAAAAAACAAAATAAATATGTTCAGAGAACTAAAGGTAACCCTGTTTAAAAAGATAAAGATATGACAACAATGTCTCAAGAAATAGATAATATCAATAAGGAGACAGAAATGAGAAAAAGCAACAAGGGAAAATTCTGGAGCTAAAAAATACATTAACTGAATGAAAAATTCATTAGAGTGGCTCAACACTATATCTGAACTGGCAGAAAAATTAGTGTACTTGAAACATAAATTGACAGAAATTATATAATCCAAAAAACAGAAATGAACAGAACTTTAGAGCAATGTAGGACACGATTAAATACACCACGTATGTGTAATGGAGTATCAGAGGAGAGGATAAAGAAAAAAAAAAAAGCAAAACCTAAAGAAATAATAGCTGAAAGTATCCCAAATTTGAGGAAAAAATATTAATCTACACATTTACAAACCTCAAAAAATTCAAAGGGGGATAAATACAAAACTGATCCACACTAAGATACAACATCACTATTAAATGATGCATGTTAAAAGCTAAAAACGAAATGTTTGAAAGCAGCAAGAGGAAAAATGACTTGTTGCATACAAAGAAATGCACCTAAGATTAACAGCTAAATTTTCATCAGAAGGTCCACTGATTAGCTATCAAGTACTACCTCCTCTGGGTAGAGTTAAATGGATATTGACAAAACTATTACATTTTCTGGGTTTGGCTTCATGTGCCCAATGACTAAAGCCAGTATTTCTAATATTATCAAAGTACTGGAATAAAATATACTGTATCACTTTATCCTTCTAGTTATGTTTCTTTTTTTTTTTTCTGTCTTTTTAGGGCCGCACCTGCAGCATATGGAAGTTCCCAGGCTAGAAGTCTAATCGGAGCTGTTGCTGCCGGCCTACACCACGGCACACGGCAACACCAGATCGTTAACCTACTGAGCAAGGCCAAGGATCGAACCTGCAACCTCATGGTTCCTAGTCAGATTTTTTTCCGCTGCACCACCACAGGAACTCCTAGTTACTTTTTTTAAGGTGAAACTAACTGCCATGCAGCACAAAAATGGGTTTAAAAAATTGTATTCTTCGTTAACTTCAAAGTAATGGTTTATTAAATAATTGGAATAGGCAATTAAAATATTTGCTTTAATAAGGAGGTGGTGACAAAGGACTGATCCTACAAAGCTTCCATGTTGTGTATTGAAACTTAACATGAGGGAACTAAGTGGGGATCTTGATTAGATAAATCCCTATGCTTTTGTGTTAGTATTAGGAAAATGGAATAGACTATGTTAGCTCAGGCACTGTAACAAAATACCACAGTCTTGGTGGCTTAAATAACAAATATTTCTCACTGTTGGGGAGGCAGGACATCTGAGAGCAGGGTACTGACATTGTCAGATTCTTGCTAAGGACCCTCTTCCTCTTTCTTCACATGGAAGAAGAATGAGGGTTCTGGTCTCTCCAGCTTCTTATAAGGGCACCGATGTCATCACGGGGCCCCATCCTCATAACCTCATCTACACCTAATTACTTCCAAAGACCCCACACTTCAAATATCATCACATGGGAGATTAAGGCTTTCAAATATGAATTTGAGGGGGATACAAACATTCAGGCTATAGCCTAGAGAATGAAAAAGGAATTTACGTACAATTCATCCCAATTTCACAGCATTTTTTTTTCCCCTGCTTTTTACAGCTGCACTTGCAGCTTATGGAAGTTCCTGGGCTAGGGCTAGGGGTCGAATCAGAGTTGTATCTGCTGGCCAATCCCACAGCCATGCAGGATCTGAGCCATGTCTATGACCTGCACCACAGCTCACAGCAGCACCATAGCCTTAACCCACTGAGTAAGGCCAGGGATTGAACCCACAACCTCGTGGACACTCGTGGTTCTTAACCTGCTGAGCCACAATGGGAACTCCAACAATTTTCTTGTTCAATGCCAGATTTGGAAGTCCCTGTACTGGGGCTCAATTAAAGTCCACGAGTCCTGGGTGCAGAGAGAAAGGTGGGGAAAAGTGGGATGGACCAGGAGTTTGGGGTTGGTAGATGTAAACTAATATATTTAGAATGGATAAACAATGAGGTCCTACTGTATCACACGGGGAACTATATCCATTCTCTTAGGACAGAACATGATGGAAGATAATAAGAGAAAAAAGAATGTATATGTATGACTGGGTCACTATGCTGTACAGCAGAAATTGGCAACACTGTAAATCAACTATACTCTCATAAAATAAATTTTATCAGTCGCAGGATACAAAATTAATACACAGAAATCAACTGCATTTCTATATACTAACAATGAAACATCAGAAAGAGAAATTAGGGAAGCAATACCGTTTACCCTCTCATCAAAAAGAATCAAATACTTAGGAATAAACCTACCTAAAGAGACGAAAGACCTGTACTCTGAAAATTATAAGGTGCTGATGAAAGAAATCAAGGATGACATGAACAGATGGAAAGACACACCATGCTCTTGGATTAGAAGAGTCAATATTATCAAAATGACTATACTACCCAAAGCAATCTACAGATTCAATGCAATTCCTATCAAATTACCAAGGACATTTTTCTCAGAACTAGAACAAAATAGTTTAAAGTTTGTTTGGAAGCACAAAAGACCCAGAACAGCCAAAGACACCCTGAGAAAGAAAAATGGAGCTGGAGGAATCAGGTTCCCTGACTTCAGACTATACTACAAAGCTACAGTCATCAAACCCATATGGTACTGGCACAAAGACAGAAATATAGATCAGTGGAACAGGATAGAAAGCCCAGAATTAAACCCACGCATCTATAGTCAACTAATCTATGGCAGAGGAGGCAAGAATATACATTGGACAAAAGACAGCCTCTTCAATAAGTGGTGCTGGGAAAACTGGACAGCCACATGTAAAAAAATGAAACTAGAACACTTCCTAACACCATGCACAAAAATAAACTCAAAATGGATTAAAGATCTAGATGTAAGACCAGATGCTATCAAACTCTTAGAGGAAAACATAAGGACAACACTCTCGGACATAAATGATAGCAACATCTTCTCAGATCCACATGTCAGAGTAAGGACAATAAAAAGAAAAATAAACAAATGGGACAATTAAACTTCAAAGTTTCTGCACAGCAAAGGAAACCCTAAACAAAACAAAAAGACAACCCACAAAATGGGAGAAAATATTTGCAAATGAATCCACTGACAAGGGATTAATCTCCAAAATTTACAAACACCTCCTACAGCTCAATACCAAAGAAACAAACAACCCCATCAAAAAATGGGCAGAGGATCTAGGCAGACAATTCTCCAAAGAAGACATGCAGATGGCAAATAAACACATAAAAAGATGTTCAACATCGCTCCTCATTAGACAAATTCAAATCAAAACCACTAGGAGGTACCACCTTACACCAGCCAGAATGGCCATCATCAAAAAATCTACAAACAATAAGTGCTGGAGAGGATGTGGAGAAAAAGGATCCCTATTACACTGCTGGTGGGAATTCAAATTAGGTGCAACCACTGTGGAAAACAGTATGGAGATTCCTCAGAAAACTCAAAATAGAACTACCATTTGATCCAGCAATCCCATTCCTGGGCATCTATCAAGAGGAAACCATGACTCGAAAAGACACATGTACTCCAGTGTTCATTGCAGCACTCTATGCAATAGCCAGGGCATGGAAACAACCTAAATGCCCATCGACAGAGGAGTGGATAGGGAAGATATGGTACATACACAAAATGGAATATTACTCAGCCATTAAAGGAACGAAATATCAATATTTATAGCAACATGGATGGACCTAGAAATTATCATGCGAAGTGAAACCAGTCAGACAATGAGACAGCAAAACCCAATGCTACCGCTTACGTGTGGAAACTAAAAAGACACAATGAACTTCTTTGCAGAACAGACAATGACACAGACTTTGGAAAACCTTGGCTTTTCAAATAAGACAATCTGGGGGGTGGGGGGATGCACTGTGGGTTTGGGACACAAAATCTATCAAATTGACTTGTGATGATTTTTGTACACCTATAAGTGAAATAAAATTCATTAAGTTATAAAAAATATATATATATAGATCAGTGGAACAGGATAGAAACCCCAGAATTAAACCCACGCACCTATAGCCAACTCATCTATGGCAGAGGAGGCAAGAATATACATTGGACAAATGACAGCCTCTTCAATAAGTGGTGCTGGGAAAACTGGACAGCCACACGTGAAAAAATGAAATTAGAACACTTCTTAACACCATGCACAAATATAAACTCAAAATGGATTAAAGATCTAGATATAAGACCAGATACTACAAAACGCTTAGAGAAAAACACAGGCCAAACACTCTCTGACATAAATAACAGCAACATCTTCTCAGATCCACCTGTTAGAGTAATGACAGTAAAAACAACAATAAACAAATGGGACTTAAAAGTTTCTGCACAGCAAAGGAAACCCTAAACAAAGCGAAAAGACCACCCACAGAATGGGAGAAAATATTTGCAAGTGAATCAACTGACAAGGGATTAATCTCAAAAATTTACAAACACCTGCTACAGCTCAATACCAAAAACAACCCCATCACAAAATAGGCGGAAGATCTAAACAGACAATTCTCCAAAGACGACACACAGATGGCCAAAAAACACACGATAAGATGTTCAGGATCACTCGTTATTAGAGGAATGCAAATCAAAACCACTATGAGGTACACAGAACGGCCATCATCAAAAAGTCTACAAACAATAAGTGCTGGAGAGGGTGTGGAGAAAAAGGATCCCTATTACACTGCTGGTAGGAATGCAAATTGGTGCAACCACTGTGGAAAACAGTATGGAGATTCCTCAGAAAACTGAAAATAGAATTACCATTTGATCCAGCAATCCCACTCCCGGGCATCTATCCAGAGAAAAATATGACTTGAAAAGACACATATACTCCAGTGTTCATTGCAGCACTCTATACAATTGCCAGGTCATGGAAACAACCTAAATGCCCGTCGACAGAGGAGTGGATAAGGAGGATCTGGTACATACACAATGGAATATTATTCAGCCATTAAAAGGAACAGAATAACAACATTTATAGCAACATGGATGGACCTAGAAATTATCATGTGAAGTGAAACCAGACAGACAATAAAACACCAACATCAAATGCTACCACTTACATGTGGAAACTAAGGACACAATGAACTTCTTTGCAGAACAGACAATGACTCACAGACTTTGGAAAACTTATGGTTTCCAAATGAGACAAGTTGGGGGGTGGGGGATGTACTGAGGGTTTGGGATGGAAATGGTAAAAAATTTGGTTGTGATGATTTTTGTACACCTACAATTGTAATAAAATTTAAAAAAAAAGAAAAGAAAGTCCACGAGTCTGGAAACAATCCAAAACCAATAAATGTAGTATGTTTATTACTTCAATTAATGGCAATTTCAAGGGGATTGACGGTTTGGATAATCTTGCATTTCACCAAGCTGCCCTGATTATGCAAATGTCCTATTGCCTATTGCCTAGTAGATGGGACATCTCTGTACTTGTATAACCCAACACTTTTGACTGGGAATGGCCCCCAAAAGGAGCCCTGGTCATCTCAGTTGGTTATTATCACTGTGACTGACTTCAAGGAGAAACATTTGTTTTCTTTTTAGGGCCACACCCACGGCATATGGAGGTCCCCAGGCTAGGAGTACAATAGGAGCTACAGCTGCCAGCCTCCACCACAGCCACAGCAATGTAGGATTCGAACTTTACCTGTGATCTACACCACAGCTCATGGCAATGCCAGATCCTTAACCCACTGAGCGCGGCCAGGGATCGAACCTGCAACCTCAGGGTTCCTAGTCTGATTCGTTTCCGCTTTGCCACGTTGGGAACTCCAAGAAACATTTATTTTAAACTGAATGATCATAGAGGGTGATGTGAGATTGTTGCTGAATGGAGGGAAGCCCATAACGGAGTGTTACATAAGGGGAAAATAAAATCTAAGATAACTGGTACATGAAGAAAGTCTTAGAACAGGTGAATAATATCCTTTCTTAGTTTACATTCAGATGTCCTTTGCAAAAGACTGCTACAACTTCTTCCACTTTTAGAGAAATGAACAAGGACCTGTATAAGAGCCAAGTTAATAAACTGATTTCCCAGATCGATCTATTTTCTCCTAATCAATAAACAAATTAGAGCTTAGACGACTATGTGGAACAATACCTATGTGCTTGTCTCTTACGGCTCTTACCTCACACAACATTTTCGCTATATCATAAAATTGTTCTAAAGAAGATTTAGGCTTAAATGACAGATTTGAGTTTTTAACTATAAAAGGATGATGTATATCATAAAGTACAGATAGCTATATATCAGGAAGGCCAAAAAAATTAAAGTGTGAAAACATAAAAACATGAGACAATTTTTGTGCCAACGATATAGGATGACCTAAACTATACAGCCTCTCCCTGGGTATTATCTTGCATTTGATTGTCTATGAGATTATAAGCTGTTGAAAGGCAAACGACCGTCATCAAACTAAGAACAGTGGCTTTTTTTGGAGTGGGGGGTAAGGCTTTAACCAAATACCAGGGGTGCAGGACAGGGGTTGATTTTGCTGTGAGGGTTAAGTCCAGCAGATCTGGAGTAAGCCTGAGCTAAGGTATCTGTATATCACTAATTGTTGGTCAAGGAGTGAAATGTACCGATTAATAGTGTTGCTTTGTAAGCATGGGTCCAAAACGTTTGGGGTACCTTTTACCAGCTTATCAGCAGTGTTTACTGTTAACAGTGTGATTAACTAGTTACATCTAGTCTCACTGTGACTTCAACATCTTCTACTGTTGGGGCTGGTTACATACTAAGAATATGCCTCAGTCTCGGAGTTCCCGTCGTGGTACAGCGGAAACAAATCTGACTAAGAACCACGAGGTTTCAGGTTTGATTCCTGGCCTCATTTAAGTGGGTTAAGGATTTGGCTTTGCCATGAGCTGTGGTGTAGTTTGCAAATGCTGCTGAGATGTGGCATTGCTGTGGCTGTGGGGTAGGCCAGCAGCTGTAGCTCCAACTCAACCCCTAGCTTGGGAATCTCCATATGCCGCTAGTGCGGCCATAAAAAGCAGAATAAATAATAATAGAGGAATATGCCTAAGTCTTCAGAAGGGTACAACAATCCCCAGTAGTGAATGTATTTGGAGGTGTCCTGTGCATGTTAACTCATCTGACAGTCAAGTGGGGACAGACAATGAAGGAGGATGGGAGTTCATTTCTACCCCTTATCCAGATCCCTTGCTCTGAGGTAGCCTTTTGAGGTGATGCTGTTTTGGGGTTTTTTTTTGGCTTTTTGCCTTCATCTAGGGCCGCACCTGAGGCATGTGGAGGTTCCCAGGCTAGGGGTCTAAAAGGATGTGTAGCCACTGGCCTTTGCCACAGCCACAGCAACGCGGGATCCGAGCCACGTCTGCAACCTACACCACAGCTCATGGCAACGCCGGATCCTTAACCCACTGAGCAAGGCCAAGGATCGAACCCACAACCTCATGGTTCCCAGTCGGATTCGTTAACCACTGAGCCATGACAGGAACTCCTGTGATGCTGTTATATTGCACCCCATTTCCTTAAACTGTAGATTTGTAAGCAATGCCATTTAGGGTCCTATGAGTCTTCTGAAGCGAATTAACTCCGTTTTTATTGAAGTACAGTTGACTTACATTATATAGATTCAGGTGTACAGCACAGTGAATCAATGCTTTTTTTTCCCTTTCTTGGCCTCCCTGCAGTATATGGACTTTCCAGGCCAGGGATCAGATCCAAGCCATAGCTGCAACCTAAGCCACAGCTGCAGCAACACCAGAACCTTAACCCACTCTGTCAGGCGGGGATCGAACCTGCCTCCCAGCGCTCCCAAGATGCCACAGATCCTGTTGTGCCACAGCAGGAACTCCAGTGACTTAGTACTTTTACCAATTACACGCCATTGAAAGTTATTACAGAATAATGGCTATAATTCCCTGCGCTACACAGTATCACCTTGCTGCATATCTATTTTATACATAGAAGTTAACCTTATGCCCCTGACCTGCCCTTCCCCCTTCCATCTGCTAAACACGGCTTTGTTTTTTCTGTATCTGAGTTTCTATCTTGTAATATACATCTATTTGTACTACTTTTTAGATTCCACATGTAAGTGATATCATGCAGAATTTGTCCTTCTCTGACTTATTTCACCCAGCCTAATATTCTCTTGGTCCATCCTTGTATTCATGTTACTGCAAATGACAGAATTTCATTCTTTTTTTATGGCTGAGTAATATTCCATCATGTGGGTATTTGTATATACCACAACTTTATTCATTTGTTGATGGGCACTTAGGCTGCTTCCATGTCTTGGCTATTATAAATACTGCCACTATGATCATTATGGTTTATTTATCTTTTAGAATTAGTATTTGCATATTTTCCAGATACATACTCTAGAGTGTAGCTGCTGAATATGGTAGTTCTATTTTTAGTTTTTTGAGGAAACTTCGTAATGTTTTCCACGGAGCTACACCGATTTACATTCGCACTGACAGTGCACAGAAGTTCCCTCTTCTCCACATCCTCCCAGCATTCCTTATTTGTAGATTTTTTTTTTGGTGATAACATTTGAATATTCAAGTACACGACAATTACATGTTCGCTGTCAAAAATCCCCACATCGTCTCACACATCTTTCATTCTACAGACAACACACCAGCGAGAAAGCATTTCAGCCTAGATTTTTTAAAAGCCTTCACTTTTGGTGAGTATTTTTGTGTTTTCAAACTGTACGTGTTGGGCTTTGTAGCTTAATGTAAACGCAGAAAGAATAGCAGCACTGGGGCCTGCGACCAAAAACCAAACCAAACTCCTAACATACCATGGATCTGAATAAACCTGTTCTTGGTCCGGAGTCTTCAGGTGGTGCCCCGTGCCCTCAGGGGCTGCCCACCCAGGGTTTCCCTCCCGCAGGTGCAAACACGGAAATGGCCGTGACGCGTAAGGCGGGCCCGGCTAGTCTGAGCTGGGAAGGCTGCCCTCAGCTCAGCGGCTCCGACTGGGCCTTAATGGTCCTGGGACACGTGGTCTCTGCAGGACCGCCGGGAGCTGGAAGCTCAAGTACCCTCACCAGCTCCACGTGGGCGTCTTCCCAGGTGTGCCCTGGCCTGGCCTGAGTGTTAAATGTCCCTATTTCCCAGCACAGGGCAGTTGCTTTGGTCAAATTCCATGAAAATAGGAAATAAAGTTTCGCCAAGCTTACCTTGACAGATTCCAGTTTTGTTCCGACTTTGTGAGATGGTGGTCGGGGGGGGCAGACATCCACAGCACTGTTTGCTGAGGTCACCTCTTGGCATCTTCCCCCAAAGACGCCGCCAGCGAAGGTGGGACACCCTCTCCCCCACCCCTCCCCCTCTCCAGGGCTCTTAATTGTCCCCGACACCCCACCCTCCCTCTGTGATTCTCCTGTGAGCTTTTCACCTGCAAACATGAACACCCTCAAAAGCAAAAGGCCCCACTTCTCCCACACACCCATTAACCTTGAAACAGCCTCCCATGGTGTGCCCCTCTCAGCAGTGGGGACACGCGAGGGGCACGTGGTGCAGAGTCTACAAATCAAAGGGTGCAGCAGAGACACCAAGGTCACAGAGGGGACAGGGTCCCCGCGCTCTGGCCTGGGGAGCGCTATGGGGGGCGGGGCGGAGCAGGCCAGCGGCTGGCACCCAGGGAATGGGAGCAAGTGAGGGGCGACGGGGACCCTACCTTCGTGACAATCCCAAGTTAGTTCACCAAGCGCTCCAACTGCTGGCCTGGGGACGGAGCAGAGGCAGACGTGCTGCGGGGCAAAAGCTGAGACGCCAGAGGCTTGCAGCCCAGGAAAGGTGCGTGGAAAAGGCCTCTGACCCGCAGGGCGGCCTGGGCTATTTATGGGATGGAGCGGAGGCGTGGGGAGGGTGGGGAAAGGTGATTGGAAATCAGAAAACGGTGGAGCAGCGCTTCGGCCGGGAGCAAGCAAGCTCCAGGCTTCTCTATGTTCTGAGACGTAGCTCCTGGTCTCCCGAGGGCACGGGTGGGGAGCGGCGCCCTGTGACTAGTCAATAATCACGAGTAGCACCCAGGTTTCTGTTCTCATCTTCCTGGTTCCTATTCGGTCCCTCTCTGTCCTGGCCCCACCTGTTGTATCACGTTGGCCTAGTCAATAATGAAGGTCATATGCTGTGAGCCACAGTTTTCTGGTAAACACCTTTGTAGCTGTGGGCTTGAGTCGTCTTCCAGGGCAAGGTGGCCTTTACAGATTAAGGGGACACACACGGTCGCAGATGATTCAGAGGATTAACCCTGGCTCCTCACTTCTTCCTCTTCAAAAACTCAGCCACCACATGGGAGCGGATTCCAGGCTTTCCTCCCACTCCCTAGCTTGGTGTCCTGCAAATAACCTCCTTACTTTGCTGCAAACGCCCGCTGGCAGAGTTTGGCTTTCTGCCCGCTGGCTTATGGTTTCAGTTAGGGGGTCCGAGGTCCTAACCATTCAACAATCTCAGCTCAAACTGGACATCACTGATGCCAAGTTTCCCAAGAAAGAATTCGGGCAAATGCCTTAATGTTTAGGCCGAGTGCCTAGCAGGTGTTTATAGAAACAATTAAAGCGAGCTGGGCAGCTGAAGGTAGCTTAAAGGCCTAATGGACCTCAAGATGTCTGCCCACAGTTTCAGAGCGTGGCACGGAGGCCCTTAAGGGGAGCCCTGGTGACCCGCAGCTGTGGGAGCAGCCCTGGGTCAGGGCACACCCAGGGGGAGTCATATCCGAGGGAAAGGCTGGCCCGGATCCCAGAGGTCAGGCTGGAGATAGGGGTTCTCCCCGCTGTTTTCTCTCCCTTCCTGGGAGCCTCAGGCAGCTTACACCTGAAGGATAAAAATCATATGATTATCTCAATAGACACAGAAAAAGCATTTGACAAGATCCAACATTCATTCACGATTAAAAATTCTCATCAGAGTGGGCCTAGAGGGAACATATCTCAACATAATAAAGGTCACTTAAACAAAGCCACGGCTAGCATCCCACTCAATGCTGGAAACCTGGAAACCTTTCCTCTAAATTCGGGAACAAGACCCGGATGTCCATTTTGACCACTTGTATTTAGCATAGTATTGGAAGTCCTAGCCATAGCAGCCAGACAAGAAAAATAATTAAAAGACATCCAGGGAATTCCCTGGTGGCCTAGTAGGTAAAGATGTGGCATTGTCACTGTTGTGGTTCGGGTTCAGTCCCTGGCCAGGGAACGTCTGCATGCTACAGGCACAGCAAAAAAAAAAAAAGAATAAAATAAAAATTTTAAGAATTAGGAGTTCCCATCGTGGCGCAGTGGTTAACGAATCCAACTAGGAACCATGAGGTTGCGGGTTCGATCCCCGCCCTTGCTCAGTGGGTTAACGATCCGGCGTTGCCGTGAGCTGTGGTATAGGTCGCAGACGCGGCTCGGGTCCTGCGTTGCTGTGGCTGTGGCGCAGGCCAGTGGCCACAGCTCCGATTAGACCCCTAGCCTGGGAACCTCCACATGCCGCAGGTGCGGCCATAAAATGACAAAAGGCAAATAATAATAATAATAATAATAATAATAATAATAAAAGAAAGGATTAAAAGACACCCAAACTGGAAGGGAAGATGTAAAACTTCCACTGTTTGCAAATGACATCTTTTATATAGAAAACACTAAAGTCTCCACCCCAAAGCTATTATGACTAGAAATGAATTAATTCAGCAAAATTGCAGGATACAAGGTTAAAATACAGAAACCTGTTGTTTTTCTATACACTAATGAGGAAATATAAGGAAGTTTAAAAAAATCTTGTTTAAAATTATATCAAAAAGAACAAAATACATAGGAGTTCCCATCTTGGCTCAGTGGTTAACGAATCTGACTAGCATTCATGAGGACGCAGGTTCGATCCCTGGCCTCACTCAGTGGGTTAAGGATCCGGCATTGCCATGAGCTGTGGTGAAGGTCGCACACGCAGCTCGGATCCCACGTTGCTGTGGCTGTGGCGTAGGCTGGTGGCTACAGCTCTGAAGAGAGCCCTCGCCTGGGAACCTCCATACAGCGAGGGTGCAGCCCTAAAAAGCAAAATAAATAAATAAATAAAATATAATAAAATACATAGGAATAAACTTAACCAAGGAGGTGAAAGACCTATATTATGCAATGGAAAGATACTCTATGCTCTTGGATTGGAAAAATTAATAATGCTAAAAATGGCCATCCTACCCAAAGCAATCTACACATTTAACTGTTTGTCACTGTTAGTACACATTTTTTGGTAATTTGTTAGCTCTGTAGCTTTAGGCCTTACGGCTGTTCCTCAGCGCATGATCTTCATCTCTTTCTTCTGAGTCATTTATCCGTAAGGCATGTATAATTGAGTTCTCTTATTCTCGGTGTACAGTGGTCTCTTTTGTTCCCTTACTTACCCTACTAATAACTTTCTTGGTTTACTTGCTGGTTTCTGATCTTTTTCCCTGGCCACTAATAACCTCTGCTTTCCGGACTAATCTAAGAGTCTCATTCCCGTTTCCCTCATTAGGGACAGGGTTACATTCTGCCTGTGCGGTTTGGTCGCCATCTATCAGAGGCATATTCCTGTTTTGGAAACAGGTTATCAGCCGAACTGTCTTCCAGTTTCCACTTGTACTCCCATCAATATAGTTCTTTCCCAGAAGGGTTGCTTTTCTAAGAGTGCCTATTAGATTTTCTTCCACACGTCTAATGTGTGTGGCTGAGCCACACTGACTGCATTTTGTCAGTTCCAGCTTAGGCTCGCAGTCCTACCCCCTTTGCCTTCATCTGATATGAAAACTGGAAGAATGCCTTCTGCTGATGCAGAAGGTTCATGGTTATCCCCCTCCTTCCCAGAGAGAGGAAAAAAAACCTGGCTCCAGTTTGTGTGGACATACTTTTCTCCTGGTAGTCAGATTCTATTTTTAGCTTTGGACCCTTTAAATCCCCCCACACCCTTTTCGGCAGTGCACGATGCAGCTGCAAACACCTCTGGACCATCCATCTCACCGTGCAAGTCGCCCCCAGTCAAGTTCATAACTGTACTTTCTGGAGATGTTGGCTTCACTTTTGGGTCTCAAGATTCCTGCTCAGTTCAGAGGATAGATATTTTTTTCAATATATCTGCCTTCCAACAAATGGCAAGCCTGCCAGGAACCAAAAACGAAACAGGCACGGGTAAAGGGCTGGTGTCAAGGGAAAGCCCACTGGCAGCGGAGGAAAGCCCAAGATTTCTCCACGTGGGGAGACCTAGCCAAGTTTCTGGAATGCTTTCAGACCGCTGCGTGAGCACAGGGATGCCCCCCGAATGCCCAGAGAATTGCTGGAGATTCTACCCAAAGCAGCAGGGGAAAAAGACCTAAGGTCAGAAAGCGGACATGCTGCAGTGGCGGTAACATACCTGCGACTTCGGGCTCTGATACTGAGGATAGAAAATGAGCTCTGACTCACATAGGAACTAGAAAAAATTAAAGAGGCCCAATAGAAGGACATAAACTGTCACTCAGGAAAAGGAAAGTGGGAGTTCCCACTGCGGCACAGCAGGATGGGAGTGTCTCTGAGAGCACAAGGACACAGGTTCAATCCTGGCCCGGCACAGTGGGTAAAGGATCCTGAGTAGCCGCAGCTGCAGTACAGGTAGCAACTATGGCTCAGATCTGATCCCTGACCTGGGAACTCCATATACCACAGGGTGGCAAAATAAAAAAGGGAAAGTGATGGGCCCAGGGCGTGTGTGGCTACTACCTTCTACTACAACTCGTTAGCAACAACAAATCCTGCTACACAGACTCATTCAGATATACCATATTTATTGGTGCTGTGCACAGAATTCAAGTTATTCCTCTAACTTAGAAACTTCACATTCCACAGGGAGTTTGTAGACAGATAAACATATATTTTTCTATAAAAGTTGGTGTTACAGGAGTTCCTATCGTAGCTCAGTGGTTAATGAACCCAACTAGTATCCATGAGGACTCAGGTTCAATCCCTGGCTTTGCTCAGTGGGTTAAGCATCTGGCAGTGCCGTGAGCTGTGGTGTAGGCCAGTGGCTATAGCTCCAATTGGACCCCTAGCCTGGGAACCTCCATATGTCACGGGTGCGGCCCTAAAAAGACAAAAAACAAACAAACAAAAAAACCCACTTCACACTCCACAGGGAGTTTGTGTACAGATAAATATATTCTTACATATTTTTCTATAAAAGTTGGTATTACATATGAGACACAAATTTTGATATATCAGTTCTAGTTGGGAATTTTTATCAATTCTGAAACATACATTTCCTCATGGAAAAAAATTTATCTTAAGCAAACTCAGTATTTGTTTTAAAATGTCATTTATCAAGGAGTTCCCGTCATGGCACAGTGGTTAATGAATCTGACTAGGAACCATGAGGCTGCAGGTTCAATCCTTGGCCTTGCTCAGTGGGTTAAGGATCTGGCATTGCCATGAACTGTGGTGTAGGTCGCAGATGTGGCTCCGATCTGGCATTGCTGTGGCTGTGGCATATGCTGGCAGCCGCAGCTCCAATGAGACCCCTAGCCTGGGACCTCCATATGCTGCAGGTGTGGTCCCAAAAAAGCAAAAAAAAAAGTCATTTATCAAAATATAAGATTTTAATCTAATCTTAATTACTTGACATTAAATGAAGCTGACTCTGCTGAAAAGGTTTTCTGTATTTTTCCCTGAGATTGCTGATTTTACCAAAGGCTTCTGGATATTGACAGGAGTTTCCTTCCCCAAGTAAAGTCTTTGATATACCATGATTGGTTAAATTCTTGTAGATCTTCTGACATTTATTCATAGGGTTTCATCCAACTCTAACAGACAATTGGCTAAGCTATGTGCATTTAACCAACAGACTGAAGTCTGTAAGAGCTCAACAGAGTAAACACTTAATTCTCACTTAAAAACAAAATAAAACAAAAACTGGTGAGGATCTGTTAGTGGAGAATCGTTTCAGCCAGTTACTGGCTGCTTTTACCCTGTGCTCTATCGTATTCAATATACAGTACCCAAGTCTGTGACAAAAATCTCCATTCCAGCATAACACAGGACAGGAAGAATGTAAAGTGACTTATGAAGGCCAGATTTAAATGTATCAGCATCATACTCCAGGACCAGCCTCCACCCAGATGAAAGAAAGACTGGGAAACTAAGACAAGCCATGTGCTTAGTGGAAAAGGCACTTGTCTCTATGTGACATGAGTTTCTCTACTGTGTTTTCTAAAACGTACAACTTTCTTTAGAACTTTCCAAATTCATTACATGCAAGTGTTTTCTCTCTGGTGTGCATCCTGGTGTGATGTACTCGAAGAGCTGCCTTATGGATGAAGGTTTTTCCACATTCGTAACATTCATAGGGTCTCTCTCCAGTGTGAATCCTCAGGTGTATCCCAAGAGTTCTGGGCAAAAGCTTTCCCACATTCATTACACCCATAGGGTTTCTCTCCTGTGTGAAATCTCCGATGTGCACTAAGGTGTGACTTCTGAGAGAAAGCTTTCCCACATTCATTACATGTGTAGGATTTTACACCTGTGTGAATCCTCTGATGTACCCTGAGGGTTGAATTATGGGCAGAAGGCTTTCCCACATTCCTTACATTCATAGGGTTTCTCCCCCGTGCGAGTCCTCAGATGTGCTTGGAGGTGCGATGTCTTGGAGAAAGTTTTCCCACATTCACTACATTCATAGGGCTTCTCCCCTTTGTGAATTCTCTGGTGTGCCCTAAGGGCTGAATTGTCCGCAAAACTTTACCCATATTCACTACATTCATATGGTTTCTCCCGTGTGAATTCTCTCATGTGCGTAGAGGTGTGTCCTCTGGGAGAAAGTTTTCCCCCATTCACCACATTCATAGAGTTTTTCTCCTGTGTGAATTCTTTGATGGACAATGAGGGCTGCCTTGTAGACAAAAGTTTTCCCACATGCATTACATTCATAAGGTTTTACCCCTTTGTGAATTCTCTCATGTCCACTGAGGTATGATTTCTGGGAGAAAGTTTTCCCACACTCACTACATCCATAGGGTTTCTCACCTGTGTGAACTCTCTGATGTGTACTGAGGTGTGTCTTCTGGGAAAAAGTCTTCTCACATTCATTACATCTGTAGAGTTTCACCCCAGTGTGAATTTTCTGATGTGCTCTGAGGGTGGAATTATGGGCAAAAGTTTTCTCAGTCATTACACTCATAGGGTTTCTTCCCCGTGTGAATTCTCTGATGTGCTCTGAGGGCTGAATTATGGCCAAAAGCTTTCTCACAGTCATTACACTCATAGGGTTTCTCCCCCGTGTGGATTCTCTGATGTGCTCTGAGGGCTGAATTATGGGCAAAAGTTTTCTCACAGACATTACATTCATAGGGTTTCTCCCCTGTGTGAACCCTCTGATGTGTACTGAGGTGTGTCTTCTGGGAAAAAGTCTTCCCACATTCATTACAGTCATAGAGTTTCACTCAGTGTTAATTTTCCGATGTGCTCCGAAGGTTGAATTATAGGCAAAGGTTTTCTCACAGTCCTTACACTCATAGGGTTTCTCACCTGTGTCGATTCTCTGATGTGCTCTGAGGGCCGAATTATGGGCAAAAGACCTCCCACAGTCATTACACTCATAGGGTTCCTCCCCCGTGTGAATTCTCTGATGTGCTCTGAAGGCTGAATTATCAGCAAAAGTTTGCCCACAGTCATCACATTCATAGAGACTGCCCCCGTATGAGTTCCAGGAGAATGAAGAGAATGTGACTCTGAACAAAAGGACTTCCCGTATTCTTCACATTCATAAAGTTTTTCCCCCTGGTGGGTCCCTTTATGATGAATGAGGTGTGCTTTCTGGGAAAAGGACTTCCTGCATTCATTAAGTTCCCATGACTTCTCTCCTGTGTCACACTGCTCACGTACACCGAGGGCTGAGTTTTGAAGGGAGGATTTCCCATATTTATCACAATGGTAGAACTTCTCTTCTGTGTGAGGTCTCTGATGTATTCTGAGGTCTAATTTCTGGCAGAAGGCATCTGTAAATCCATTATAAATACAGAATTTATCTCCAATTTGTGTCTTCTGATGTACTATATGGGCTGAGCTCTGGCTCAAGCTTTCTTCACACTTACTGCTTTCAAAAGCTCCTTGTCTCATAACAGTTCTCTGAGGCTGAGTGAAAGGTGAATTCCTATTTAAGTTATTCCCACTTTCATTACATTCATAGTGTGTCATAGCCATGGGAACCTCATTGTATTCCACAACAGTGGTTTTGTCACAGGATTTACCACATTCATTAAGATCAAAGCATTTCTCCCTTGGGCCAGTTCTCATGCAGTCAAAAGGAGTTGCTTTATCACAGTTTTCCCTAAATTCATTATACTTACAGGATTCTTCTGTTAGCAAACTCGTAGCTGTAACACAGCCTTATCAAGTAAAAGTCTTCCAAATTCATGACATTCGAAAGATTGCTCCAGAGTTTGAAACTTATGATGATCTTCTACATAACTGAGAGCTTTCAAATTTTTATTTTATTTGTAAGACTGCTCTCCAGTATGAGTTTTCTCATGCTGAATATCCAGCTGCAACTTTTCACATACATTTATGTAATCAGTCTTCTTTCTTGAGTAGTTCCTATCACTAATAATTAGTTCAGAAACAACTGGCAAATTCATTCTACACGAGTCACATTTAGAGGGCATTTTTCCTGAAAAATCTGTAGTTATATCAAAATTAAATGGTTTCTTTAGAACTTTCTGCCCTTCTTTACTCAACAGTTTGTAATCAATGAATATTACTTGCCACGGAGATTTCTCGTTTTTCCCAGTTCCCCTCAATGTGGTCAACTTTGTAATATCCTAAAATGAGAAAAATTAAAAAAAAAAACCTATGAATCATATTCGCTATGAAGAAAAGCTTAAGGTCACATGTTTTGTTATGTATTGTATTAAAACATGTTTCTGGTCATGTTTCAAAAAATTCATAATTCACACAGACAGGAAGACAGACACTCTCTCTCACTTTTCATCCATGTTGCAAAAAAACAAACAAACAAAAACAGGTGTTATTTCCAGTGCTGGCCGAGATGGAGCAGGCTCATTTTCCCACCCTCATACAATTAAAAATGTCCTGGACCAAAAAAAAAAACAAAAGCAAACAAATGAAGATGCTAAAAAATGGAATGAAGGTGGGCTTTAGGACATAAGGAATGAGATGGCAAAGAGTTTCAAGACTTTCCCTTCTGCGTCCCATATACCTTCTATGGAGTACTGGTAGTGCTGGAAGAGCTTGAAAAACAAAGCCAACAATAGGTGGAGACAATAAGAGCTCCAAGAAAAGTCTGTTCCTTCTAGCCAAAGGTCTGAGAAAAAGAGATGATCCAACAGAACAAAAAACTTTTGTTTAAAATAATCTTATTTATTCATTTATTTGGCCCTGCCTGTGGCATGTGGAAGTTACCAGGCTAGGGATCAAACCCATGCCACAGTGGTGGCCCAAGCTGCTGCAATGACGATGCTGGACCCTTAACCCACTGAACCCTAAGAGAACTGTCCAAAAAAACCTTTTGGACAATACTGACCTGACTCAAACCAAAAAGAAAAAAGATCACTCTTCTCTATGGTTCTGCCACAAATATAAAGGATTGACACTCTTCCAAAATTTTCCTCTGTGAGTCAAACCAGCAGCTCATGGGAAAAATTATGAAGAAGCTGAAGTTCAATTAATGGAACACTCTATGAGATGATAACAACAGTCACCAGTAAAATTCTGCCTGGGACCATATACCTACCTACTCTATAGAATCTACAAAAGCAAGTGTACCAAATCTGTTTTAGGAAATGGGTAGCAACCCACAGCAGGTAGAGGAAGAAAAGAAGAAAATAAGAAGCATACAAATAAGAAAGGAGGAAGGACTACATGGTAGGCCCAATACTAGAGCTAGAAAAGATAAAGTAGCACTTGTAAAAACCACACCCTCAAACCCAAGAACACAGTCTATTTTAAAAAAACAGCTAAATTCACATTATTCTCAAATGCACATGAAGCATTCTTGAGGACAGATCACATGCAGGGCTGTAAGACACATATTCACAAATACAAAAGAACAGAAGTCAAATAAAGTATGATCTCAAGCCACAGAGAAATCATCATACTAGAAACCAGGAACAAAGTTATCTGGAGAAATACAAAATATTTGTGAATTAATACACTTCTAATTAACTCATGGGTCAAAAAACCTCTTAGGAAATTAAGATATTTTACATAAATGAAAACAAAAACATATAGATACTTGTGGGATGCAGCTAAAGCAGTGCAGAGAAATAAATTTATAGCTTAAAATTTTTATATTGGAAAAGGAAGACCTCCCATCAGTTACCTAAGCTTCTACTTTAAGAAACTAGACCAAGAGAAGTTGAATCTAAAGAAAGCAAAAAAACAGTAAAAATTAGAGAAGGTAATAAAACAGAAAACAACAGAGAAAAATCAATCAAAGCAAAGCTTATGTCTTTGACCACTTTTTTTTTTGGTCTTTTTTAGGGTCCCACCAGTGACATATGGAGGTTCCCAGGCTAAGGGTCGAACTAGAGCTGGAGCTGTCCGCCTATAGCACAGCCACAGCAACGCCAGATCCGAGCCACTTCTGCGACCTACACCATAGCTCACGGCAATGCAGGATCCTTAACCCACTGAGTGGGGCCAAGGATTGAGCCCACGCCCTCCTGGATACTATTTGGGTTTGTTACCACTGTACCACCATGGGAACTCTGACCACACTTTTTTAAATGATAAAAACCAGCGGAGGAAAAAGACATGCATTATCAAGATCAGAAAGAAATACAAAAGGGAATATAACTACTCACACAACAGAGGAGGCAGGTATACAAAAAGATTATCAAGATTATCTGTCACCTTGGAGTTCCCGTCATGGATCAGTGGAAACAAATCCGACTAGCATCCATGAGGATGCATGTTCAATTCCTGGCCTTGCTCAGTGGGTTAAGGATCCTGCGCTGCCGTGAATTGTGGTGTAGGTCACTGCATGGTTCAGATCCCGTGTTGCTGTGGTTGTGGTGTAGGCCAGCTGCTCCAGCTCCAATCTGACCCCTAACCTGGAAACCTCCATATGCCATGAGTGCGGCCCTAAAAAGACAAAAAAAAAAGAGGAAGAAACATCACAGCTCTCTCTGTCCGTCTCCACACAGGCACAGAGGAAAGCCCATGTGAGGACACAGTGAGAAGGAAGTCATCTGCAAGCCAGGAAGAGAGGCCTCACATACACAAAAAAGCAACCCTTTTGGCACCCTGACCTTGTCTTTCCAGTCTCCAGAACTGTGAAAAATATACTTCTGTTGTTTAAGCTGGTATTTTGTTACTCCAGCCCAGCTGACTAGTACAGAACTGCAAATCAAAACTGTAATGATATACCCCTTCATATCCACTAGGATGGCTAGAATAAAAAAGCCAGGAAGTCAGATAATAAGTGTTGGTGAAGATGTGGATAAATCAGAACTCTCACATGCTGTCATCCGGAATGTAAAACGGTGCAGCCGCATGGGAAAAGTCTGGCAGTCCCTCAGACAGAATTACCACATAGCCCAGCAATTCTACCCCTAGGTATAAACTCAAGAGAAAGAAAAGCCTATGTCCATGCAAACATTTGTTAATGAACGTTTGTATCAGCACTGCTCAACAGCCAAAGGGTGGGATCGCAATGTCCACTGACTGCTGAATGGACAAAATGTGGTATATCCAGACTATGAAACATTATTTTGTCGTAAAAAGAGTGAAGTATTGATACATGATACAATATGAACCTTGCAAGGCTAAGTGAAAAAAATAAATCACAAAAGACCATATAACATGTAATTCCATTTATATGAACTGTACAGAATAAAAAAATCTATAGAGACAGGAAGTAGATTAGTGGCTGCCAGCACTGAAGGGGACGGGGGGTAGGGAGGTGACAGCTGAAGGTTATGGGTTTTCTTCTGAAGTGAAGAAAACTGGCTGTGGTCCTGTTTACACATATCTAGTAATCTATGAACAACCAGTAAGTTGTACAGTTTTTTCTCCGGCTGCATCTGCAGCCAGAGGAAGTTCCTGAGCCAGGGACTGAACCTGCGCCAGAGCAGCAACCTGAGCCAATGCAGTGTGACAATGCTGGATCCTTAACCCACTGTGCCACAAGGGAACTCCAAGTATTGCACACTTTATTTATGGGTGAACTGTATGACATACGAATTATCTCAAAAAGCTATTTAAAATGAAAAAAAAAAAAAAACCTTTTAGAAGTGTTTCCTTCTAGAGTCTAATAATTACCCCAGGTATTTCCTCGGCTCGGTGCTCTCTTACCTGGGAATTCTTCCTTAGAGGACCAGCACTCTTCACCTTGCCCCAGCCTGATGATCACCTGGGGTTTGCTAACGCAGCACCCTGCAAAATACCAACTGAAGCTATATACACACGCCAGATTCATGGGCTTTTTAGTTTTTTGAAGGTGGAGCAAAATGAATGCACTCGTTTCAAGTTTTCAATGGAAAGTAATGACACACTGTTTATTTCTCAAAAGGTTTCAGTTACCTTAGACTTCTTAATCAAAAGCCTGAATAACATTAATCTCTATAAAGGGTCTCCGTGGGGTTTTTTTGTTTGTTTGGGGTTTTGGGGGCCATGCCTGAAGCATGCGAAAATTCCTGGACCAGGGATCAAACGTGTACCCCAACAGTGACAACACTGGATCCTTAACCTGCTGCGCTACAAGAGACCTCCTTTATTTTGCAGGGGGGAGTTCTACGTGTTTTGATATTTTTTTTAAAAAGGAAATATTCCAGGAGGAGCCACGTGGGAAGGTCTGCTCACCCAAGGAGACGAGGTGGCTGTAGTTCTCCAGCATCACATCTCTGTCCAGGGCCCTCTGAGCGGGGCCTGCAAACTGCCATTCATCCCGGGTGAACTCCACAGTCACATCTTCAAATGACAGTGATCCCTGTAACAATAAATTCTGTTCAAAAGTTCAGAATGGGTGAAAAAGAAAATGCCTTTAAGGACTACTAGTGTTCCTGTTTACTTTTTAGGCTTTAAACCAAATCATAATAAAGGATGCCTTTTTTCTTGTTTGTTTGTTTGTTTTCTTCAGGGCCAAGCCTGCAGCATAAGGAAGTTCCCAGGATAGGGGTTGAATCGGATCTACAGCCACTGGCCTAAGACAGAGCCACAGCCAAGCCAGATCCGAGCCATGTCTGTGACCTACACCACAGCTCACGGCAAAGCCAGATCCTTAACCCACTGAGTGAGGCCAGGGATCAGACCCGTGTCCTCATGGATGCTAGTCGAGTTTGTTACTGCTGAGCCACAACGGAACCCCCAAGGATGCCTATTTTTTACTTAATTTGTATTTAACTCTGGAGTCATCCAGTTAAAAAGAATTTTAATTTACTATAATTCATTTTTATATATTTAAGGTTTTACATATTATATATTTTATGTATTTAGGTTTTTATAAAAAAATTTCAATATAAAGAGGCTTCTTACAACTCTTCTTCTGTATCCCAAGGGATTATCATGGGTATTCTAGAGAATTCTAGACTGTTCAATCCCTCCTTGGACACCCTCATCATAAATAATGGGAGACCTGTTAGAGATATACATCAACTGTGGAGATTGTGCAGAACTGAACTTAATGTATAGAATACATGAAGAGCAAAGAGCAACTTACCAAGGACAGGTATGAAAGCATGCTACCGACACCGAAGTAACAGACGTAGCAATATAATCAGAGAGCAGAAGCAGCAAGCAATCTGATCCTACTTTCTGTAGGCTTCTTGAATGCTGCTACCAAACAATGATATTTGGGAAACAGAGGCAAAACAGTGTGTTTAGAAGTTTTAGTGAGACAGATCTGTTCATGCTGCTACTAAAGGGTCTGTGGAACATAAAACCTGAATTGTCCCTTAAAGGAGTATACACACGATTTTAGAACACAGAAGCGAGGTCTAGGGTGAAGACAAGCTTTAAGGATTTACTACCAATTTCTGAGGTAACTGAAGTTTCCAGAGGTGATCAGTCAGCCACTTGAGCACATACAGATTGCAGAAAGAAAAGTAAAAAAAATAACACCTGAGGAACCATGAATATTAAAGAGGCTGGCAGAAAAAGTAGAAGCCAAAAAGCCAGAGAAGTTTTCTGAAGAGTAATAAAATCGTGAGCGGGTGAAGTCTTAGATAAGAGAAAGTTTTCATAGCAAAAGACTTTAAAAGGCCGAGAGGAGGGAGAACTGGGGAGCCGCTAATTCAACGGGTATAAAGTTTGTTATACAAAATCATCAAGTTCTAGAAACATGTTCTACAGTGTTGTGCCTATAGATAACAATACTATAATATACACATAAAAATGTATTAAGAGGTGTTCTTATCACAGTAAAAATAGAAAGAAATGTGAGTTCCCGCTGTGGCGCGGTGAGTTAAAGACCTGCTGCTGCCACAGCTGTGCCATAGATCACAGCTGAGGCTCGGCTTCAATCCCTGGCCTGGGAACTTTCATATGACATGGGTGCAGCTGAAACAGAAAAAAAAAAAAAAAAGGAAATAGAAAGAAATGCAACTAGATTAAGAGATAAGAGGACAGAAATCACCTTTCCCCAGTGTTATTTATTTGTTCATTCATGTCTTCAGAATTAACTGAGCAAATACCTTCTCTGTGGGAAGCTCAGTGAGTGGCAGGAGCTGGCAACTAAAATAAATGAATAATAGAAACACTTCTCATAAAGTTTACTTTAAAAGAAAAATAAAGACAAGTTAACTATACTTCTCAAAACAAAAAAGTTAATGAGAAAAGCGTCACTGTTTTCATTTTTGCCAACTTCTTTAATATCTGGCTTAATAAAAATCAACTGAATTAAAAAAAAATTAAGCTAACAAGTGATGTGAGTGAAAATGATGAGGTAGAGATCCAAGAACATTTTCTCCTCCATAAAAAGCAATTGAGGCCAGAATGGCCATCATCAAAAAGTCTACAAACAATAAGTGCTGGAGAGGATGTGGAGAAAAAGGATCCCTATTACACTGTCGGTGGGAATGCAAATTGGTGCAGTCACTGTGGAAAACAGTACGGAGATTCCTCAGAAAACTCAAAATAGAATTACCATTTGATCCAGCAATCCCACTCCTGGGCATCTATCAAGAGGAAACCATGACTCGAAAAGACACGTGTACTCCAGTGTTCATTGCAGCACTCTATGCAATAGCCAGGGCATGGAAACAACCTAAATGCCCATCGACAGAGGAGTGGATAGGGAAGATATGGTACATACACACAATGGAATGTTACTCAGCCATTAAAAGGAACGAATTACCAACATTTATAGCAACATGGATGGACCTAGAAATTATCATGCGAAGTGAAACCAGTCAGACAATTAGACAGCAACACCCAGTGCTACCGCTGAAACATTTGAAGGGGAACAGAATTTTAAACTGTCTGCTGAGACCTGAATATCATGGGTACTGAGATACTTATATAGAGAGTACATTTAAGGACATTCTGTTGACTCACCAGAAAATGTTTAATTCAAGAAGTTCGCATCGTGCCACAGTGAAAACGAATCCGACTGGAACCATGAAGTTGCAGGTTCGATCCCTGGCTTCGCTCAGAGGGTTAAGGATCTGGCATTGCCGTGAGCTGTGGTGTAAGTCGCAGACATGGCTCAGATCCCATGTTGCTGTGGCTGTGGTGTAGTCCGGCAGCTGTAGCTCCAATTCGACCCCCTACCCTAGGAATCTCCATATGCCTCGGGTGTGGCCCTAAAAAGCAAAAGAAAAAAAAAGGAAAATTCAACCCCTGTGTTTGCGTTTCTGAAAAACAGTATTGACCAGATTCATATTTAGCATTATGTCATATAAATTCATTGAAGAACAAGCAGAGGTAATATTATTCAAGTGTCTTTACATTCTATGAGAAATCAGCTGGCTTTAATCTTCTCACCAGTATCAACCCTTAAAGAAGTACTGTCTGTCTGACACTCTGACAGGCTGTCAAAAACCTCAGAAATAAATTTGGAGCTCCAATTAGATAAATTTGTAGTATCAGAGGATCTACTTATACCCACATGCCACCTTTGTTCCCTATTCATCTGTATATTTGCTCCTTGAATAATTAAGGAGTTAGGGGTGACCACCCTCTGCAGTTGAAAATCTTCATTAAACTTACAGTCTGTATCGCAGTTCTGCATTCTAGGATTCAACCAACTACAGATAGAGGAGTACTGTAGTATCTGAGTGCAGCAATGCAGCATTCACTACTTTTTTTAAATCCACGTATAACTGGACCTGTGAAGTTCAAACTCATGTTGTTCAGTGGTTAACTATATTTCTATATATTCTCTGAATGCATATGATCTGTTTCTATTTCTGCTCTTCCACATTAATGCACAAACACTTAAGCCCTTACAGAACGCACTGCAAAACAAACAGGTTATTAAAAACTGAACTCACCCGAGCTATGCTCATTTTCTACTGCTGCTGGGAAAATGTAAAGAACTGTGAAGGTTCAGCTGGGGAGGAGAAAAGAGAAACGGAGTCATGAGAAACCTGATCTGTCTTACAACTCCTATTTACACCTGTCTAACAATCTCATAACACCAGCTGGAGAAAAGGTTTCCCTGTGGAACGTTCCTTCTGACATTCTTGAGACGGAACAGGAAGGACCACACAAAGGCAGCACCACCCGAGCATGTGCACCTCTGATATGATTATGTTGACCTTAACCTTGAATTTTCAGAGTCAGGTAAACTGCTTTTATCAATGAATTAACAATTTATGTTCCCCTCTAATAATAAACCACAATAATAAAAAACAACAACAAAAATAAAACAACAGAGGATGGATTAAACAAACCCAGGTACACCAGAGGTGACATCCTCCACCTTCATTAGAAGTAATGTTGTCAGAAAACTACTCAGGTTGGATTGTTAATCAATTTCTTGAGTTTCTGCCTTGAACTAGAGCTGAAATACAGATGGGATGCTTTATGCAGAAATATATTTTTAATCATTTGTTTTAATATGGTTGCAACTTTTGGAGTTCCTGTTATGGCTCAGCAGTAAAGAACATTATTAGTACCTATGAGGATGCGGGTTCGATCCCTGGCCTTGCTCACTGGGTTAAGGATCCAGCCTTGGCTACAAGCTGTGGTGAAGCTCACAGATGCAGGTCACAGATGCAGCTTGGATCCTGCATTGCTGAGGCCATCTCATAGGCCAGCAGCTGCAGCTCCAATTCAACCCCTAGCCTGGGAACTTCCATATGCTTTAAGTGCGGTCCTAAAAAGACTGAAAAAAAAAAGGGTTGCAATTTCTAAGAAAAGATATTTTGCTAACATGTTTATAGTACTTACTTGTCGAAGCACACTTCACTGTGCTTGGTTTTGCCCTACAGAACCTAGTGACTCTACAAAAATCATTCAAGACTCAGTATTTTTGGGCTTCCAAAAGTGTCCCAACATAGAAAACCCTTCTTCGCCTGCATTTTATTATCCCTATGTTCAGGAACACAGAAAAAACTCCTCCACGTTCATGTTTATCGTCAAATGTGACATCTAGTTATGCTCATGGAGTGAGAGCAGCTCAGAACCTGGAAAGAGTGAGGGGAAAATGAAGGAAATTGGCCAGTGTTCAGGATTTCATCACTTCTGGCTTCATAAACTTGGACATCAGGCCCTTACCAGCCATCCGGTAAAGTGCCTTTTCCTGTGCCCCCGACACCCATCCCTCTCAACCTCTGGTTACCACCTTCTGAAAGTTGGTCCACAGTGTCCACTGTCACAGTCCGTGATGGCTTCTAGCCGTGACGACATCACAAAGTCTGACTCATGCTACACAGGGATCAAGAACTGCTTCTGGCGGTGCAACTCACAACCTGTTCCTTTCTAGAACTTTCTGCCTGTGCTCTGACACTCTGATGAGGTATCCGTCAGAAGAGCTGTTCTTCAAAGTAGCAGTTGTCCTTGGGACTCCCTCTTCCTGCCTTAAAAGAGCTACTTTACTCCAGAGGGGCCAGGGAAACAAGTTCACTTTATTTGAAACCTTCATCTAACACTCAAAATCTGACTTTTTGGGAGTTCATGAGAAATGTACTGAGCAGTATGTCACCATTAGCTGCATTCAACTATTACACCTGAACTGTAGATTAGTTGCACGGGTCAAAATAATATTTTGGCTGTACTTAATTAAATACATCAGTGAAAGTAACTTCACCTTTTTTTCTTTTTACTGTTGCTAATGAAAATTTTTTAATTACTTTTGGTTTGCTTTATCTTTCTATCAGACTGCATTAGACTTTCAGACTGTGTTTTGAAAATGGAGATAGCCTGGCCAGTTCGGTAAGGTTAAAGAACCCTGCTCTGATCAGGAGCTCTGGAGAGAATTCACAAACCCCAGTGTATATTTCCCACATGGCAAGATTCTGTCAGCATGCATTTTACAATCATGTCTCTGGGAATTTGGGGACAGGCTGCCATGAGCTCCAAAGGTTACAATTCTGGGTCTGGGGCAGGGAGGATATTAGGAAGAGCAAGAGAGAGAAAGTAAAATCTATTCGTATATGCATCCTACTTCTCACCTACCAGCTTGGTCCTGGGATATATCATTCCAACCACATGAAGTTCCCTTCTTGTTCTTTTTTTTTTTCTTTTTAAATGGCATGTTTACAAAGACAAGTAGACTTGCTATGAGAGTTAAGGGAAAGACCAAAGGGAAAAAGTGTCTTATGATAGCAGCTTACACAGTGATTATTACAATCACTTGACAAAATGTTTTGCAGATGACACCTTTTTTAATTCTCAGAAAAACTGCCTATGCTACTATTAGTAGCCACATGTTCATGGTGAACGTTATAAAGGTGCATTCTTCTCCTGCTGCTTGCGGTCCTCACACCCCGCCGGCGCCAAACATCTCCTCCGGACAAGGCTTCGGCCCTACCTGCGCCCCTGGGGCAGGCGGAGCGGGACCTGCCCGGACTAGGGGTCTGGGAGAGAAGAGGGCCCGCCAAGAGGGTTCCGGGATTTCCTTCTCTGGTTCACCAGACACAAGCTAACCGACTTGGCAGGACCCCACGCCGCGTAGAGCCAGATCCCGGGGCTCTCACCTCCAGAGATCTGCCTCAGCTCCAACACCGACCCCAAATCGCCGAGATCTCTCTTTCAGACCCAGGGGACGAAGCGCAGTAGGCGGGGCAGGATGTGTACATACGCAGAATAAGCTCTGAAGACCCTTTCCCAGAGTGCTGAGCGGCGGGCCCATAATATTCAAGACTACATTTCCCATAAATCCTAGAGACCAGAGGAGGTAATTTTTGAAGCGCTTCCACTTGGTTAGAAAGCTGAAAGTCTTGATGATGGGACCTGATCCCTGGAGACTTTTCATGAATTCTTAGAGGAATGGGTCAGACTTTAACACTATGATATAACACATTGCAAAGGGTGTTTTTCCATCGGATTCTGGTCGGAAAAAAATAACAGCAAGAGACAACAATTTGGGAGACATGAATATAGACTAGATATAAGAAATACTAAGAAAAATTACCATTACTTTGGATAGTGCCATAATATTTGGACGATATATATATATATATATATATATATATATATATGATCAAATAAAAATTGATCTTAATTTTTTAAAGTTACATACTGAAATATTTACAGTTATGAAATCATGTATTCGTAATTTACTTTTTTCCCCCATTTTTAGGGCCGCACCTGCAGCACATGGAAGTTCCCAGGCTAGAGGTCTAATCAGAGCTGCTGCTGGTGGCTTCTGCCCAGCAACAGCCAGGCGGGAGGTGAGCTGCATCTGTGACCTGTGCAGCTCAGGGCAACGCGCTATCCTTAACACACTGAGCAAAGCCAGGGATGGAAGCCATATCCTCATGGATACTATTCGAGTTCTTAACCTGCTGAGCAACAGTAGGAACTTCGGTGCAATTTACTTTCTAAAAACTAAGCAAAACAATTTGAGGAAGCAAATATATGGCAGTAAGTTAAAAATCATTAAGTCGTGTAATAGGTGTATATGATGCTCATTTTACTATTTCTGTTATTCTGAATGTTTGAATTTCTATTTACCATTCAGTAGAAGACTTGCTCGTGGGGGTAGGAGGTGGTGGAGGAGGGTTAGTGTTTACTGCCCCTCCAGAAGTGCTCCTTTTAAAATAAAGCTGCCAGAGTTCCCATCGTGGCTCAGTGGTTAACGAGTCCGACTAGGAACCATGAGGTTGCGGGTTCGATCCCTGGCCTCGCTCAGTGGGTTAAGGATCCGGGGTTGCTGTGAGCCGTGGTGAGGGTTGCAGACGTGGCTCGGATCCCGCGTTGCTGTGGCTGTGGCGAAGGCCTGCGGCTACAGCTCCTGTTAGACCCCTAGCCTGGGAACCTCCACATGCCGCATCCGCGGCCCTAGATAAGACAAAAAGACAAAATAAAATAAAATAAAATAAAATAAAGCTGCCAAGAGAAGTGAAGTTACACACAACTGTTACTAATTTGACTGTGAAATAGAAAAAATACTAGAAGAAGGAGGCGGTATTAACATAAAAATTTTGTGACCAGCAGAGGGGAGAGGGAGGGAGTAAGCTAGCTGTTCAAAATTACACAAATAATACCTGAAAATACATACAACCCCAAATAAGGAAAGTCTTATCAATTTATAACTGTGATCAGTTGCTAACCTGGCTTGTATAGTGGCGATTATGTTCAGCTTTATAAAACTACCAATCTGTCATCCAAAAATGGGTGTACCATTTTGCATACTCACCAGCAATGAATGAAAGTTCTCTTGCTCCACATCCTCATAGCTGTAGGTGTTGTCAGTGATTTGGATTTTGTTCATTCCAGGAGAAGTGGAATGATATCTCATAATCTGTAATTCTTTAATAACATCTGATGCTGGGATTCTTTTTATATGCCCATTTGCCATCAGTATATATTCCTTTTTGAAGATGTTAAGTTTTAATAGTGATTTGTGTAGTTTAGATAAAACTTCTTTAGTAGGTATGTTTTTTACAAATATTTTCTCTCAGCCTCTGCCTTGTCTTTTCATTTCATAGAACAGAAGTTTTTAACATTGATGGATTCAAACTGATCATCGTTGTTCATTCATGGATTGTGCTTTTGATGTTATCTAAAAACTCATTGCTAAATTCAAGGTCACTTCGACATTTTCCAGAAGTGTGTTATTTTCAAGAAGTCTTATGGTTTTTCATTTTAAGTTTATGATTTTATTTTTTTTTAAAAAAATGGTCACACCGGTGGTATATGGTAGTTCCTGGGCCCGGGATCGAGTCTGAGCCACAGCTTTGACCTACACCACAGCTGCTGTAATACCAGATCTTTTAACCTACTTCATGGGGCCAGGGATTAAATCTGTGACTTTTGGGAGTTCCCTTCGTGGCTCAGTGGTTAACAAATCCAACTAAGAACCATGAGGTTGCGGGTTCGATCCCTGGCTTTGCTCAGTGGGTTAAGGATCCGGCGTTGCCGTGAGCTGTGGTGTAGGTTGCAGACACGCCTCGGATCCCGCATCGGCTGTGGCGAAGGCCGGCAGCTACAGCTCCTGTTAGACCCCTAGCCTGGGAACCTCCATATGCCGTGGGTGCGGCTCTAGATAAAAGGCAAAAAGACCAAAAAAAAAAAAAAAATCTGTGACTTTGCAGTGACCCGAGCTACTGCAGTCAGGTTCTTAACACACTGGGCCACAGTGGGAACTCCTATGGTCCATTTTGATTTACTGTTTATGAAAAGCATAAGGTTTGTGTCTACATTTATTTATTTTTGCGTGCGGGAGTTCTCTTGTGGTACAGTAGGTTAAGGATCCTGCATTATCACTGCAGTGGCTTGGGTCACTGCTGTGGAGTGTGTTTGATCCCTGGCTGAGGAACTTCCGTATGCCACAGAGTGGCCAAAAAAAAAAAAAAAGTTTTATTTTTTTCAACAAATGGTACTAGAACAATTAGACACTCACACGCAAAGACTGTTTTTTGTTTTTGTTCTTGTTTTCTTGCTTTTAGGGCCACAGTTGCAGCATATGGAGGATCCCAGGCTAGGGGTTGAACTGGAGCTGCCGCTACCGGCCTACACCATAGACACAGCAGCATCAGATCTGAGTGGTGTCTTCAACCTACACCACAGCTCATGGCAACACTAGATCCTTAACCCACAGAAAGGCCATGGATGGAACCTGCATCCTCTTGGATACTAGTCAAGTTTGCTACTGTTGAGCCACGATGGGAACTCCCAGACTGTCTTTTCATTGAATTGTCTTTGCTTCTTGGTCAAAAAGTTGATAATATTTATGTGAATCTATTTCTGGGCATTATTTCATTCCTTTTTTAAGGCTGAGTACTAAGTATTCCATTGTGTATATGAATCACATCTTTATCCATTCATCTGTTTGCTGGACATTTATGTTGTTTCTATATCTTGGCTATTGTGAATAGTGCTGCTATGAACATAGCCATCATTCTAAATTGTTGCATGTTATCTAATCAAGTATGATATAACAGATCATGGACTCCATTGTATTTAGTTATGTAGTCCACTGATGTTTAAAGTAATTATTGATATAGTCAGATTAATACCTATCACATCTGTTACTGGTTTTCGTTATCCAGGTTATCTGTTCCTTTTTTTTCTTACACTATTCCATTTGTAGTCTGAGTATTTCATATTGATTCTATTTTTCTCTCTTTAGTATGTGAGTTATACTTTCTTTTAAAAGTATATTTTTAACTAGTTGCTAGTTGTATAATTGTTAATTTACAATGCACCCAGATCAACTCTCAAATAACAATACACCACTTCACTGGTACATTGTAGTAACAAAATAATCCTAATTATTCCCTCATGTTTCTTGTATCATTGCTGCAATTCATTTCGCTTAAAAGCATACATATATGAGCATTATGTACGCTTATACATAAGATATAATAAAATACATTGTGTTATTATTTTGAACAAATTGTTGTCTCTTAGATCAATTAAGAATAATAAAAATGAGGAGTTCCCATTGTGGCTCATCGGTAATGAATCCCACTGGTATCCATGAGGTTGATTTTTAAAGAACAATTAAAGACACCTGAAATGTAAGGCCAACTTAAAAAAAAAATTATTAAAACTAAGTGTTGAAGTTCCCATCACGACTCAGTGGTAATGAACCTAACTAGCATCCATGAGGATGCAGGTTTGATCCCTGGCCTTGATCAGTGGGTTAAGGATCTGGTGTTGCCTTGAGCTGTGGTGTAGGTTGCAGATGTACCTCGGATCCTGCATTGCTATGGCTGTGGTATAGGCCGGCAGCTGTAGCTCCATTTGGACCCCTAGCCTGGGAACCTCCATGTGCTGCAAGTGTGGCCCTTAAGGAAAGAAGCAAAAAAAGAAAAAGAAAAATGAAAATTGTGAGATTGGATTAAGATGGCGGAATAGAAGGACTGGAGCTCAACTTCTCTCCCGAAAAACAGCAAAACTGCAAACAAATGCCAAGCAGTCTTCAACCAACTGGACTGTAAACTTCCAAAAAAGATATTCTACTCCAGAAGACAAAGAGGAGACCACATCAAGAGGTAGGAGGGGCGATTACGCGATAGAAGCAACCCCATACCTCCCGGGTGGGAAGCCCCACAGACTGGAAAGTAACTGCATCACAGAGACTTAGCTACAGGACTGAGAGTTCTGAGCCCCACGTCA
>PVHT021183661.1:11767381-11802648 GCA_004024745.2 Catagonus wagneri
GCTCAAATAAACAACCTAACTTTACATCTAAAGCAGCTAGAGAGGGAAGAAGCCAGGTCATGGAAACAACCTAAATGCCCACCGACAGAGGAGTGGATAGGGAAGATATGGTACATACACATAATGGAATATTACTCAGCCATTAAAAGGAACAGAATAACATTTATAGCAACATGGATGAACCTAGAAATTATCATTCAAAGTGGAACCAGTCAGACAATTAGACGGCAACACCCAATGCTACCGCTTACATGTGGAAACTAAAGAGACAGAATGAACTTCTTTGAAGAACAGACAATGACTCACAGATTTTGGAAAACCTTGGTTTTTCAAATAAGAAAATCTGGGGGGTTGGGGGATGCACTGTGGGTCTGGGACACAAAATCTATCGTATTGACTTATGATCTTTGTACACCTATAACTGAAATAAAATTCGTTGTTAATATGAAAAATAAATAAATAAACTGAATGTAAAAAAAAAATGAAAATTGTAATTATACCTTCACATTTCTTCAGTACTTTCTTCATGTAGCTTATTTTCCTTCTCTCTACAAAACTTTTAAAGTTTCTTGCAAGATGTGAATAGCTTCCACATCTTTAAGATCAGGTAACTTGGAAAGTCCAGTTCTCTCTTTGGCCAGCTTGTTTTCTCTTCATTCTCACAGTCTGTTCTTGAAGTTGGGGTCACTCTGTCTCTTGATGTCATGTAAATGTAGTACCCAGTTTAAAGGGTGCTGTCCTGGCCCACTATCTTCTCTCCAGAGTAGGGTGGGTGCTGATAGGGCCCCTCAAAAGCGATTGGCCCAGAGCCCTCAGAGCAGGCAGCTCCTCTCAGACCCACCAGTGGCAGTGAGGGACATGGACAAAAGCCTCATAGTGGTTTTGATTTGCATTTCCTTGATGATTAGTGATGTCAAGCACCTTTGCAGGTATTTTGGGTCAAGACATCTGTGTGTCTTTGGACAATGTCTCTTCAGAACCTCTGCCCATTTTAAATCAGATGTAGTGTTTTCAGTTTGATGTAATCTTGTTTGTTGAGTTTTGCTTATGCTGCTTGTACTTTTGGTGTCATGCCCAAAAAATTCATTTCCAAGACCAATGACAAGGAGCTTTCCCATATCCTTCTAGGAGTTTTACGATTTCATGTTTTATAATTAAATCTTCAATATAGTTAATTTTTATGAGTGGTGGAAGGAAGGGGTCTGGTTGCATGTGAATATCTAACTTTCCCAACACTATTTATTCCATTGCATTCTATTTTTATGCAATATACTGTTTTTCTAATTACTATAGCTTTGTATTATACTTTAAAATCATGAAGTATCGTATCTTCAGTTTTGTTCTTTCTCAAGATTGCTTTGCCTATTTGGAGTCTCTGGTAGTTCCATAGAAATTTTAGGATTGTTCGTTCTGTTATCGTGAAAAATGCCTTGGAATTTTGATCAGGATTGCATTGAATCTGTAGATTTCTTTAGGCAGTATAGACATTTTAACAATATTAATTCTTCTGATCCATGAATGTGGGATGATTTTCTATATGTTTGTGTCTTCTCCAATTTCTTTAATCAAAACCTTATAGTTTTCATTGTACAGATCTTTCACTTCCTTGGTTGAGTTTTTTCCTAAGTATTTTATTGTTTTTGGTGCTATTGTGAATGGGGTTTTATTTTCATTCCTTTTCAGAAAGTTTGTTGTTAGTATATGGCAATGCAACTAAATTTTTGCATTGATTTTTATATCCTGCAAGTTTACTGAATTTGTTATTAGTTCTAACAGGTTTCGTTGGTGGAGTCTTGGGGATTTTTCTATGTATGATAACATGTCACCTACAGATAGGGACAGTTTAACTTCTTCCTTTCTCATTTGGATGCCTTTTCTTTTTTTCTATTTTCCCTAATTGCACTGTCTAGGGCTTTCATTACAATGTTCAATAAGATTGCTGAGAGTAGGCACACTTGTGCTGTTTCTGATCATAGAAGAAAAGCTTTCAACATTTCATCACTGAATGTAATGTTTGCTGTGGGCTTGGACTTGTCATATATGGCTTTTGTTATGCTGAGGTTCATTCTTCGTATATCCAGTTTGTTGAGTTTTTTTTTTTTTATGAGAGGACATTGAATTTTCTAAAATTCTCTTTCTGTACCTATCGAAATGATCATATGATTTTATCTTTTATTCTATTTATGTACCAAATTGATTTGTGTATGTTAGAACATCCTTGCATCCCAGGGACAATCCCACTTGAACATGGTGAATGATCCTTTAAATGTGCTGCTCAATTTGGTTTGCTAGTATCTTGTTGACAATTTTTTGCATTTATGTTTATCAGGGATATTGACCTATCATTTCCTTTTCTAGTGTATCCTTATCTGGCTTTGGTATCAGGATCATGCTGGCCTTATAAAATAAGTTTGGGACTGGTCCTTCTTTTTTGATATTTTGGTAGAGGTTGAGAAGCATTGGTGTTAATTCTTTAAATGTTTAGTAAAATTCACCAGTGAAGCCATCTGGTCCTGGGCTTCTCTTCACTGGGAGAGTTTTGATTTCTTAGTCACTCTCCTCACTAGTAATTGGTCTATTCAGATTTTGTTTCTTTCCGATCCAGTCTTAGTACATTGTATGAACCTAAGAATATTTCCGGTTTTTTTTTTTAGGTTGTCTAGTTTGTTGGCACATAGTTTTTCATAGTTAACTTCTTATGATCTTTTTTATTTCCATGGCATCAGTTGTAATGTCTCCATTTTCATTTATAACTGTTGATTTGGGTCCTCTTTTTTTCCTTGGTTTAGCTAAGCATTTGTCAAAATTTGTTTATCTTTTTAAAGAAACAACTCTATGTTTGGTTAACCTTTTCTACTGTTTTTCTGTTCCCTATTTCATTTATTTCTACTCTAATCTTTATTATTTCCTCTTTTGCTAACCTTGGGCTTAACTTCTTATTTTTCTGTAGTTCTTTGGGGTATGGTAGGTTGTTTTCTTAAGGTTTTTTTTTTTTTTTTGGCCATGCCAACAGCATGTGGAACATCCTGGGCCAGGGTTCGAACCCATGCCACAGCAGGAACCCAAGCTGCTACAGTGACAATGTTGGATCCTTAACCCACTGCGCCATATGAGAACTCCTTAAGATCTTTTTTGCCCCTTGATGTGTGTGTAGATAGCGATAAACTTTCCTTTTGAATTGCTTTTGCTGCCTCCCATAAATTTTGGTATTGTGTTTCCATTTCATTTGTCTCAAGATTTTTTTATTTTTTTCTTTTTATTTCTTCGTTAATCCACTGGTTGTTCAGAAGTCTGTTGGAATAAACATCTTTCAGCTTTGTTTGCTCCGGTACTTTTGTGAAGTTTAAGTAAAATAATGAGTAAATGTAGAAAATGCCAAATGGAAGCTACCTGTGTAGTCATCATCATCCTCTCCGTATATCCATCAAAATTAAACTAAGCTTGAGTCAGTTCAGTGACAGGCATTTCAGAAGATGCTGGAACAGTCAGGAATGGTACGCAGAGACAGGGTATCGGGAGATTTTTTTTCTAGCAGCATCATCTGGTGCCCCTACTCCCTAGAGCAATGCTTAATACATACAGAACTCTCAATAGCTGAGTCAAGTGAGCAAATGACTGAATGAGTTCCTTGGGAAGGACTGAATTGTTCTAGCATTCTGGGTAATTTCTTGGGAGCCCACTTACTCTGATAAAAGCTAAGGGGTCTAGTGAACGTTTATGTTTGCAGGGCTACTCAGTTGGTTTTTCAATCTCTTGGCCTTTTATGGAATGATTATGAAAGTGTTTTTCTGGGATTTGGAAGCTGACTTTTTTTCTACCTGAATTTTTCTTTTTTCTTTTTTTTTTTTTGGTATCTGAACATTATCAGGGATGGCCATATCTTTTGCCCAACCTGTGCTCTGCATCTTTAGGTCTTTTGCTTCCTAGGCCAGTGCAATGTGTTGGACTCAGTTTCTCCCTAGTCTCCCTTTTTTTTTTTTTTTTTTTTTTTTTTTTTTTTTTTTTTTTTTTTGCTTTTTAGGGTTGCACCTGCAGCATATGGAGGTTCCCAGGCTAGGGGTCAAATTGGAGCTACAGCTGCCGGCCTACACCGCAGCCACAGCAACACTGGATCTGAGTCACATCTGCAACCAACACCACAGCTCACGGCAACGCCGGATCCTTAACCTATCGAATGAGGCCAGGGATTGAACCCACAACCTCATGGTTACTAGTCAGATTCGTTTCTGCTGCACCACAATGGGAACTCCTAGTCTCCTTCATTATGGGAATAATCTAATTTTTCTTTGAATTGCTGTCATTTGGATTCACTTTTCCCCACAAAATTATGAGAGCTTATCAGTTCTACACAAAAAATAAGAGTCATAATACTCACTGAGAATACTGGACTCACATCCAACTGGAAGATGAAGTATATTCATTCATTTAGTATTCAAGGAAATGGCATGTGAGAACCTAAGTGAAAGTTTGTTGGTTTTTTTTTTTAATTATAAATTAGCTACAGTTTGGTCACTTGCAAATTCTGAGTGGAAAAAATCTTTCTTTTCTTGTTTTTAACTGCAGGAAAGTAGAATCTAAATCTGTTCAGACAAAAGGCTTTTTGATTCTTATATAATAGCAAAGCAATAGTCATACAACAGAAAATTCACAAGCTATTTTGGTATGTAATTATCTTTGCTGATATCCTAAACTCTCAATTTTAAAACCAGCAACTGTCCAGACTTAGAATTCCCCTAAGTGGACCTTTGGCAGCTTGTCACACTGGTAGACAAGTCAGATGACAATGAGGAAGATTTAAGCAGTCTTACCTGATAGAAGAGGACAATGCTTTCTTCTGGAATTTCTATGGTCAGAAAGAAAAATACATGAGCACAGTTTTCATGCTACTACAATTCCGGAACTCTGACTGCTCGTTTTATGTACTATATACATTTAATATGAGATCATGACTCATGCTAAACACAAGAACAAGGAAAATTTAGAAGTACAACTTTGTTGTGTCATAATATTACTGCTCAAGAATTTTGATATAGAGATATTTTTAAATGCTCATTTTCACCAAATTCCTTTCTTAAAAAAAGAGTAAAAGTTCTATTAGAGCCCTGCAATGTTCTGAAAACTATAGCCTAACCACTATCATCTAAGCAGTCAGTGTACTTTAGTGACAGTTCACTGCACTCTTTCCAAGACTACTAATAGTTTTTTAAAAGTGGTCACCATGACCACTTAAAGCAAATATAAATGTGTAACTCAAAACCAAAATAATTAAATACCTGAGTATTCTAACACATTTATTGCATGTTAATATTTTATAATACATTTATCTTTACATATTCACGTTCTTGACATTCTAATCTCAGGCAGAGTTGGAAAGAAACAATTCAGAGTTCCTGTTGTGGCTCAGTGGAAATGAACCTGACTAGCATCCATGAGGACGCAGGTTCCATCTCTGGCCCCGCTCAGTGGGTTAAGGATCCAGCGTTGCCATGAGCTGTGGTGTAGGTTGCAGACGTACCTCGGATCTGGTGCTACTGTGGCTGTGGCGTAGGCCGGCGGCTACAGCTCTGATTTGACTCCCAGCCTGAGAACCTCCATATGCTGCAGGTGCAGCCCTAAAAAAAAAAAAAAAGGAAGAGAAAAAATTCATACTTAAGTATGAAAGGACTAATAACCTCCACATCACTCACCCCTCAAATCTCATGGGGTTTTTTGTTGTTGTTGTTGTTGTTTTAGGGCCGCACCTGCAGCATATGGAGGTTCCCAGGCTAGGGGTCTAATCGGAGCTGTAACCGCCAGCCTACACCGCAGCCACAGCAACGCAGGATCCGAGCTGCGTCTGTGACCTACACCACAGCTCATGGCAATGCTGGATTGTTAACCCACTGAGCGAGGCCAGGGATCTAACCCACAACCTCATGGTTCATAGTTGGATTCGTTAACGGCTGCACCACAATGGGAACTCCTCACGGGGTTTTTTTTCATAACATCTTTTTTCAAGTAATGTTCCTTTTTACAAATTTTAGAAAATATAAGCCTTTTTATTCTTATCCCAAATGACCAAAATAGAAAGTCATGCTTTTGGAATTAAAATGATTAGCAATCAGCATCAGAGATCCGTGTATTTTAGTATCCCAAAGAGCTACGTGTGCAGGTATTCCTAGGCGACAGTGGAGGCCATGTGAGAGCTACTGCAGAGAAGCTGATAGCTCAGGCCACCCAGCGGAGCTGCAGTGGTAATAGAAATGAACTGTGAGATAAAGATTTCTGGGCTCAACATCAAGGAAGATCAGGCAAACACATACAAATTAAAAATAAAAAGTTTTCAAACACAAGCAAGGTGAAAGAGACATGGAGACCTGGTCAAGATGCTCTCTCCCTCTGGCTCGATCACAGAATGAGAAAGAAAAAACACATAAAAATAATAAAATCCAAGCTCCACAGCTTTGCCTGCGAAGCAATACAGGGTACTGTCTGAGAGCCAGAACACAAGGGTTTAGGACACAAGGGAGGAAGTGGAGTGACTCCTCTTACCATCACACTTACCATTAACTCATCTTTGCAACTGGTGGGACGTAAGTGGATCATGCTGCCACAAGGGGACACAACGATGGTTCCGTTGCCCTGGAAGAAGAGACTGCCACTTGGCCTCCTCAAGCCACTGAGGCAAGTGACAAGTGGGTCGTGCTGCCACTGGGAGAAAGAACTGTGTCTGGACACCAGGGGATTCACTGAGGTATCTCTTAGTAGTCTTCCATGCCTCGTAGAAAAGTCAGTGGTAAATTATAGCTACCAAAAAACAAACAAACAGGCACTGCCAGCAGTGCAGATCCTCTAGGAATGAAGATCTTGGGCACTTGTCAGGTAGAAAACCCCAGTGAGCTGAAGTTCTAGTGAAGGCCAAAGAAATATGGGACGGGTAGAAACAGAAGTTACAAATACTAGCTAAGGCCACATGACCAGTCACGGAAGGACAGAACCTCTCCTTCCTTTTGCTGAGAGGCATAGAGTATATGTATGTGTCTATTTATTCTCGTCCTTATTTTATTCAAGTTTTATTGCAGGTTAATTGTACCTTTTTTTAAGAGAATTTTCAGATGGGACTATGACTGATTTAGGCGGCGTTATCAACATAGTCCAGTGACAGATAATTGACTGCTAAGATTTTGTGGAGAAGGTAGGTGCATCATGTGTAAATAAGATACTCCCATCTTATTAAATGGAAAAAGAATTGGTTGGTGGCCACATAGAGGCTCACACAAGTGTAGCAGGTATGTTGATGGTGCCAATGATTCAATTAATGTCTCACTTCCAACCTGGCCCTTTGTTGACACACCCATGCTGCTTTGCCCGCTGTCTCTGTGTCAGCTCTGCCAGTAAAGGATGCTAGAAGGAAACTGAAAACTGGAGAGGAAGAGGGACTGACTGACTTCTCCCTGTCTTCTCATCTCTCACAGCTTCATTCCTGCAGTGTCTCTTTACAGCTGTAGTCCCGTCCCATAGCAGAAGCTAAACCCAGTTTGCGGTTTTCCCAACATGTGCAGAACCCCAGGTACACTGCGCCAGCCCCACACCACCCCCACGCACCTTACCTCCAGGCCTGGGAACACCAGCAGTGGCCATTCAGCAGTCCCTCTTCAGAAGACTGAGACCCAGGCAAAGGGGACCCTTCCCTAAGATTCTGTGCTTTAATAATTCAAAATTGTACCCTTTGTTCCCTCAGCCTGGAGAAACTACAGTTGTTACCCTCATGATACCCTGGAACAGTACTTCTCAAACTGCTGTCCCAGGATCAACAACTTCAGCATCTCCTGGGAACTGGTTAGAAATGCAGATTGCCAAGCACCACCCAACCTACTGAGTTAGTAGCTCAGACGGTCTAAGCAGGAATCTGTGTTTAACAAGCCCTCCAGTTGATCTGATGCATGCTGAACTTTGAGAGTTCCCATCGTGGCTCAGCGGTTAACGAATCCGACTAGGAACCATGAGGTTGCGGGTTCGATCCCTGGCCTCACTCAGTGGGTTAAGGATCCAGTGTTGCCGTGAGCTGTGATGTAGGTTGCAGGCGCGGCTCGGATCCTGCGTTGCTGTGGCTGTGGCGAAGGCCGGCGGCTACAGCTCCTGTTAGACCACTAATACTGGAATACTGAAAGTTACAGCCGGAAAATTAGGCAAGAAAAATAAAAGATATCCAAATTGGAAAGGAAGAAAACTAAAATTACTGCTAGTTGGAGATGCCAAGACCTAATATACAGAAAATTCTAACACACCTACACACAATACTGGAACTAATAAATTAAAAAAAGTTGCAGGATACACAATCAACACACGAAAATCAGATATATTTCTATATACTAGCAATGAACAATCTAAAAATGAAACTAAATATAAAGACACCCCCCCATACTCTGGTTTCTCTTCATATTGTATAAATCCTTCACCTTTTAAAGACACACCATGTTCATGGGTAGAAAGACAATACTATTAAATGATAAGACTACTGAAACTGATCTCCAAGTTCAATGCAATCCCCAGCAAAAATACCAGCTACCCTCACCCCCAAAATGGAAAAGCTGTTCTTAAAATTCACGTGGAGTTGCAAGGGACATTAATTCACCAAATTATTTTTAAAACGAACAAAGTTAGAGAACTCGCATTTTCTGATCTAAACACTATTATAAAGCTACACCAACCAAATTGTGTGGTACTGGCATAGGGTTAGACATAAAGGCCAAAAGAAGAAAATCGCCCAGAAACAGACCCGCTCATCACTGTTGGCTGGATTTTCAAAAGGGGTGCCAAGATCATTTAACAGGGAAAGAATATTTTTAACGGTAATGCTGAGGTCAGTAAATATTCACATGCAAAAAAGAAAGACACTGAAATCCTACCTCACACCACAAACAAAACTAAATTCAAGCTGAGCCAAAGAACTAAATGTAAAAAGCACAAACTATAAAAGTCTTAGAAAAAAACATACAGGTATTGCCTTGGATTTGATGACAAATTCTTAGATGTGACAATAAACAAAGTACCAAAAGAAAAAAACTGATAAACTGGACTTCATCAAAACTAAAACTTTTGTACATCAAAGGACACCATGAAGAAAGTGAAAAGACAACCCACAGAATGGGAGAAAATATTTGTAAATCATACTCTGATTAGAGTCTAGTGCCCAGAATATATAAAGAAGTCTTACAACTCAACAGAATAAACATCTTGATTCAAAAATAGGCAAAGGACTTAAACAGACATTTTTCCAAAGAAAATATACAAATAGCAAGTAAGCACAAGAAAAGATACTCAAAAAAAAAAAGATGCTCAATATCACTAAGCACCAGGGAAATTCAGGTCAAAACAAGATACCACTCTAAACCCACTCGAATGTCTATAAACAACAACAACAAAACAGAAGACAAGTGTGGGCAAGGATACAGAGAAATTGGAAACTTCCTACAGTAAAATGTGCAGCTATGTGAGTTCCTCAAATGGTTAAAAATAGTCTGCTACATAGTTACCACATGACCCAGCAATTCCACTTCCAGACATTTACCTAAGAGGAAATGAAGACACGTTCATTAAAAAAACTTGGACGAGAATGTTCATAGCAACATTATTCACAACCTAAAAGTTAAAACAATCCAAATGTCCACTGATGTTTGATTGATATATTATCAATTGATAAATGAATAAAAAATGTGACATACACACACAATGGAATATTCAGCCTTAAAAAGGAATAAAATTTGTCACGACGCTACAACATGGATAAACCTTGAAAACATGTGAAAGAAGCCAGGTGTAAAAGGTTACACCTTGTATGATTCCATTTATATGAACTGTCCAAAGCAGGCAAATCTATAGACACAGAAAGTGTTTGTAAAAACTAGTAATAACTGGTTGCCAGGGGATGGAGATAAGGGAATTGGCAGTGATGGCTAATGATATGGGTTTCTTGTTTGGGATGATGGAAATGTTCTGGAATTAAACAGTGTTAATAGCTGTACAATCTTGTGAATAAAAAACCACTGAATTATACAATTTGTAGTGATTAAAATGCTGAAATTTATCTCTATTTAAAAAATATGCCTAATTAAAAAAGAGAGAATAAATGACATTTATTATACTGGGTAAAGAACCTACAGGTTTTTTGGGGTTTTTTGTTTTGGTTTGGTTTGGTTTTGCTTTTTAGGGCTGCACCCATGGCATATGGAGGTTCCCAGGATAGGGGTCCAATCTGAGCTACAGCTGCCAGCCTACGCCACAGCCACAGCCACGCCAGATCCGAGCCGTGTCTGTGGATCTACACCACAGCTCATGGCAATGCCAGATCCTTAACCCACTGAGCATGGCCAGGGTTTGAATCCGCAACCTCATGGTTCCTAGTCAGATTCATTTCCACTGCACCACGACAGGAACTCCAAGAACCTACACTTTTGATAAGCAGTGGTTAAGAACAAAGACACCATGGAGTTCTCTTGTGGTGCGGTGGGCTAAGGGTCTGGCACTGTCACTACAGCAGCTTAGGCTACTGTTACGGCACTGGTCTGACACCAGGCCACTGCTGTGGCACTCACTGCTTTGATATATGCAGCGGAAATGGCAAAACAAAAACAAAAACAAAAAAAACAAAGACACAATGAGCATCTTTTAAAAAATATACTTAACATAAAATTGATCATTTTAACCATTTTTAAGTAGTTCAGTGCCATTAAGCATATTCACATTTTGTGCAATCATCCTCACCATCTCCAGAACTTTTCTTACAAAACTGAAACTCTACCCATTAAATATTAACTTCTCACTTCCCCTTTCCTCCAGTCCTGGCAACCACCATTCCACTTTCAGTATCTATGAATTTGACTAGATATTTCATGTAAGTGGAATCATACAGTATTTGCCCTTTGGTGACTGCCTTATTCACTTACCATAATCTCTTTAAGGTTCATCCGTGTTGTAGCATGTGTCAGAATCTCCTTCCTTTTTTTCTTTTTCTTTTTGTCCATTTTTTTTTTTTTTTTGGTCATTTCAGGGCCACACCCGCGGCACATGGAAGTTCCCAGGCAAGGGGTCTAATTGAAGCTACAACCACCGGCCTACACCATAGCCACAGCAACGCCAGATCTGAGCCACGTCTGCAACCTACACCATAGCTCGCAGCAATGCCAGATCCTTAACCCACTGAGCAGGGCCAGGGATCGAACCTGCAACCTCATAGTTCCTAGTCGAATTTGTTTCCACTGCACTGCAACGGGACCTCCAGAATCTCCTTCCTTTTAAAGGCTGAATAATATTCCATTTGCAGATGTACCATATTTTCTTTACCCATTCATCCAAAAATGGACACTTGGATTTCTTCTACCTTTTGGCTATGGTGAATTACGCTACTAATAAATGGGTATACAAGTATCTTTTGTGTCGCTGCCTTTTTAAAAAAATTAAAAATAGCTGTGATCTCTTTCTGAAGGGAGATTTTGAAATGAAACCTTTTGGAAAATACACCTATCTTTTGCATTAGCTTAAGACTAAAAACTTATCTTAGCTGAAAATTACCCAAAGGAGAACCCAAAGATCAATGGTACTATTTGCTTTAAAGAAACACAAAAGACATAAAAATATCCATTGCAAATTTATTATGCATTAGGAAGCTTAACTTAAAAACCAACAGCATAGTAAAAAGATATGTTATCTTTGTTCATAGCAGAACAGGTTTCAAAATATATTTTCTTTTAAATGTATTCGGTCAGTACACAATCCTTTATAAAAGTTGTATATATTTTTTTCTGTCAATACCTTCACTACATTTATAAATACAAGATTTACACAGCACCCCATCAAAAAAAATTAAAACTTCTTACGAATATCTACATATATTTCTTATCTATAAAACTTTCAAAGGAGTGCTTTGTTAAAGATGGGCCCTAGTTAATGGTCCACTTACTGGTACAGCAAAATACATATAAATCTGTAAAGTTTTCTTTGTCCATAAAACATCTCGAAAAATTAGCAAGACACTTATTGTGAAACTGAGCTTGAACCACCATATTTGAGAAAGGAATTTACTGGGTTTATTCCCATGAGATTCTAAAGGCAGATAAAGAGATGAAAATAAAGACTGACTGAAAACAAGTACCTACGTAGGGTAGTTAAGGCAGGGATGTGATGACTGAGAAACACTGAAAAGTGGGACACAGGAGACATGTGTGGGAGCAAACGGTAATAATGCATTACATGAGTCTAAACAGGTCTATAAACGCCACTGGTGCCCAGTTACTAAATGCCATTCTCACTTACAAATGTTTACATTGTTGAGAACTTTCTTAAAAGCACTCTCCAGTTTCTACTTTGCCACCAGAATGCTTGATGTGTTTAAATCATCTTGGATCTACCAAGTCATTTGGTCCAGGAATCTGAGGTGCTTGTTCTTCACGATTTAAATTTATTAAAAAAACAAACTTTCCTTCATCTGTTAAAGGTTATTTGTCACTGATCACACTATTACTATTCAGAGGTGTACATGCTGAATTCCATTCCAGCCAATAGGAAGCAGAGAGAAGGAAAGGAGAGTAAGACTAGATTTCTGCCTGACCTTTGAACAAAGGCAATAGATCCCTGATACTGAGTGGCTCTTGCAGCAGCCACATAAACATCCACAGGCTAAATGGGTACAGTTCAGAGAAACAGGGAGGAAGAAAATATGAGATTCTGTGTCTGAAGTTTTGTTGGAGATGGGAATCGCACTACAATCCTTTCTACTGAAGAGGACATGGCCCCTCTCATTCTGAAGTTATTAAAGTAAAGTTATCCCTTCTACTAGAGATGACTTTTTCTTCTTTTCTTTTTTCTTTACGTGGCCACGTCCAGATCCTGAACCTGCTGAGCCACAAGGAAACTTCCAGGGATGACGTCTATTTGAGTTTCAAAGTTTGGACTCCAGATAACTCTGAGAGTTGCATATTATTTGCAGAAAAAGTATTTCAAATCTTAACTGGCTCTAACGTATCAACAAAAGAAAAAGAATGGTAGAAAAGGAACAGGAGGAGGAGGGAGACAAAGGGTCCTTATCAAGCTCGCCCCTGAAGGATGCCACTAGTATCTCCCTTCCAGCACCTTGAAGTCTCCATGTGGCGTGGCTTCTCCATGGCTCTCAGAGATGGCGTCTACAGAATCCCTCTTTCTGCAAAGATTCCCAGGCTCCTCGAGGGAAGAGAGCTCCCAGATGCTGCTGTCCTGCAGCAGTGGCTCAATGTCCTCATTGTTGCCCCGTTCTGGAGTGGTGGTCAGGCAGCCGCTGATGCTGTTGCTATGTTTTTGAATTCCACTGCCTTTACTGTATTCAGGGATGAATAAGGCAACCAGAAAAGACATAAGAACTATACATGCCCCAAATAAAAATGGTGGGCCTGGGATGACAGCTCCCTGATGGGTGTGAGAAACAAAGATGAAGAATTTGGTTAGTCTTCAACCCCAAATTAGTCCTGGATGACCCCCCAGAAAAACCACACCAACAGAAAGCAAATTATTTTCTCATAAGCGCATGTTTCACTGTTATGGCAAATGCTAACAAAGCCTGGAGTCTGGAATATGACAGAGGACTAGTCACTGCTTTGTGCACCACAAACAGCTCAAATAAACCTGTAAGCAACAGCTATTTACCTCTAAACCCACCCTCTGACCTGAGATCATGTACTCTGCATGTGAACATTAATTACAATTTTGCACAGAATTCTATGTCAAATGTAGACTGAAAGGAGCAAAGTAATAACAAATAAATAGTAGAGAAAGCACTCAAGCTCAATTTCTAACTGGAATGTTAGGGCATTTCCTCTTTTATTTGGCCTGGGCTTTACCAGAGGACATCATTTTGATTAGAGCATTATGTAGGCTAAAAGAGAATCTGAACAAGGTAAGACAAATCTTTTACATAGGATAGTAAGTCACTGAAATGATCCCTCCCTAATCCCAGGAATTAACCAACATAGCACTTACTACTGTCAAATACAACAGCAGTACTAAAAAAAATCAGAATGCTTCCCAAATTTAAGGTCAGAAGATTTTGCTATAATCAGACACAATCATTATAAAACCAGACTTATTACCAAATTACCTGCAGGGCAGCATTGTTAGAATTCAATTCTGGTTCCAACTCTGTCAGTTCCACGTGGAACATGTAGAATATGAAGCCATACAGGGCTGGCCCCAGGCCATTACACAGTCCTCTTATTCCAGTTATGATCCCCTGGGCAACTCCTAAGTAAGAACAAAGAGAAGAGAGCCAGTCTTCTCAGAAAAGCATCTCAAGATTGGAGACTTAACAGTACTTTCTTACAAACTATGAAATACTAATTCAACTGCACTGAGTAGCCTGGGCTGAGGAAAGTAGATTATAGGGACTTCACCCATCATATTTTCATTTACCGCATAAACGTTTCTTTGGTTTTCTGTGTTCTTTTAATGTTGGCCTCACCGCTTGTCCTAAGATCTATAAGGATATAAAATAATGAGATGCTTCTGAAATTCCTTTGGGGTTGAATTCCCTAACAGCAGATCTCCCTATAAACAGGGAATAATAAAATGAAATATTTTAATATTCTCCAGGTATAGGCAATCTTCACTTTTCAGAGGACTGAGATTTCTCTTCTACTCACTTAGCGGTGTTTTTACAATAGAAATCTGCTCTTTTCCTCCTGTATCCCTGACTGTGTGAGTCCACGGAGACCTGACGCTGTGTGCTCCGAACGCCTCCAGACAGGCTCTGTTCCTCACAGTAGCCTCCGTGTTCCAGGGCCATCTCCCTGGTGCCCGTACTGAAAAATCCTAGAAGGACGAATTTCTATCTGTTTATAAGTGGAAGGTAAGAAATTAGCTTGAACCATATGAGACAGATGTTTCTATAAGTCAAAAACGGTCAAATATAGTTCAACCTAACACAGTGTGTTCTGATAAGTTTATAGGCTGACATTTAGAAACACCTGTATTAACACACAAAAGTAGAAAAAAAGTCAAAGAAAATTCATGCCAAGAGACAGAAGAGTGTCTCTTAGATACCAAGGCAATGCCCATCCACCACAGACAGCTCACACCTTCACTTCAATCATGGCACCTCCCCAAGGATGCACACGGCCAGCTCAGTTACCAAAATGAGGGTGACACAGAATCTGTTGTCTCCAAATAATATGATTTAAAAGTGGATATGAATAAGACAGCTAATTTCTGATGTGGGAAAATGGGTGCAGGGGTTCCCGTTGTGGCTCAGTGGTTAACGAATCCGACTGGGAACCGTGAGGCTGCGGGTTTGATCTCTGGCCTTGCTCAGTGGGTTAAGGATCTGGTGTTGCCCTGAGCTGTGGTGAAGGTCGCAGACGTGGCTCAGATCCCACGTTGCTGTGGCTGTGGCGAAGGTCGGCAGCTACAGCTCCTGTTAGACTCTTAGCCTGGGAACCTCCACATGCCGTGGGTACAGCCCTAGATAAGGCAAAAAGACCAAAAAAAAAAAAAAAAAGAAAGGGTGCAATGAGTAAAACTATCTTTTCCAATTCAGTTTTTTATTGAAACTTTTTAAAGGTCTCTAAAATTTTTTTCCCTCTAAAATTCACTACTTCCTGACTACAATCAGGTGAGCCATCAAGTGATGGAGAAGGAAAAGAATTAATTCTGGCAGTAAGAACTGCCTGATAGGGAAGACAAAGGCATAGAAGGACGAAGTAAGAGTCTAGACAATAGAGTGCTACTCCCTCCTCCACAGTCAACAGAACCCATAGCAGTGACAACGCCGGATCCTTAACCCACTAGGCCACCAGGGAACTACTATATAGTCATCTTAATTTTGCCTCTCACTCTGCATGCAATTATTAAGAACTATACAGATTTATTTTCTCTCTGTCCTCTCAAAGAATCATTTTCTAAACTGAGTAATGGATTTTGAGTGATTTCCAATTAAATAAATTTCAGTGATTAAATAAAGAACTCATGGCTTTAGTCTATCATTATTTAATAGACGTGTTAAAGTATGATTATAGTCTAGTAAATTCTGGTGGTAATACATAAATGAGGAGTCAAACCTGAAAAGAGAGAATGGATAGTTGTATTTCTAATTCTTACTTTTCTGACCTGCTGACTCCAGATTTTAAAAAGAAAGTATAGGAGTTCCCTTCGTGGCTCAGTGGTTAACGAATCCGACTAAGAACCATGAGGTTGCAGGTTCGATCCCTGGCCTTGCTCAGTGGGTTAAGGACCCAGCGTTGCCGTGAGCTGTGGTGTAGGTCGCAGACGCGGCTCGGATCCCGTGTTGCTGTGGCTGTGGTGAAGGCTGGCAGCTACAGCTCCTGATAGACCCCTAGCCTGGGAACCTCCATATGCCGCGGGTGCGGCTCTACATAAAGGCAAAAAGACAAAAAAAAAAAGAAAAAGAAAGTATAAGATCAAAGCCAGAAGGAAAACAGAATTTTCCTATCTGCCAAAGTAAACACGTACAGTTGTTGAGCAGGGATCATGTGGCTACAGCCTCTTGCTCTGTTGATGTGGAAAGAGGCTCAGAGTCGCTCATGCTTCTGCTGAAGGAGGAAAACAGTGAGTGGGACTACGACCTTACCTTGCTGATCTGACTCTGCATTCCCAGAGACGAGGGCACTGACAGCTGGAAATGTAATGCTGGACATGGCAGCCACGGTCCCAGCTGCCCACATCATCCTGCAATGACAGAACAGGCTGCTATCAGGGGGTAGGCCAGCCCCAGTGGAACTTGCTATTCAGAGGACAAGTACTGGCAAAAGCACAAAATGCATTTATTCTCTTGTGTAAAGTTGTATTAATCTCTTCCCTCTTTAAAAATGGATTTTTTTTTTTTAACCTGGAAGGGTATACATCACACTGTCGATACTGATCACTTTATAGGCTGGGAAAGTTTCACTTATTTTATTTTACTTCTGTCAACATCTGTTCCTTCTTCCTGGTTTCCCTATTACCATCTTTAGATGTAAGTTCAATGAAATTCAAAAGGATTTCTTGTTTCTATAATACATTTCCCCCACCCATTTTCCACTCTTTTCTTTGTACTTCTCAAAAGCTCACCTCTATACTGACCCTGAGCTGCTCAATCTGCTAACCCTTAACAAAGTGCTGCACGCCACCGACAGAAAAAAACAGACACCTGAAGTTCAGGATGGCGTACTGCAGACTTCCAAGCCTGCTTGCTGTAGAACTTTGTCCTTTTCTCAACAAAAGGGATCTGCGTGTGTGTCAGTACTAAGTTTGAGTGTGAGGAAAGTGAGGCCCCAACTGGATTTAAAACCTGCTTGGCCAGACCGTCTCAGGAATGACATGCACATCCTTGCTTAAAAGGAAAAACCCTTGGCTCGTGGCTCAGTGGAAAGAAATCCGACTAGTATCCATGAGGATGCAGGTTCGATCCCTGGCCTTGCTCAGGGCTAAGGATCCGGCATTGCCATGAGCTGCGGTGTAGGTGGCAGACATGGCTCGGATCTGGCATTGCTATGGCACAGGCTGTGGCGTGGGCTAGCAGCTGGAACTCTGATTCGACCCCTGGTCTGGGAACTTCCATATGCCATGGATGTAGTCGTTAGTCCTAAAAAGAAAAAAAAAAATGTTAGGCGTAATAACTGCCTCAGGGTACACAAGATTTTGGAAGGGATCTTAGTGTTCATCTAACTCACATGCTTTATATTATAAAGGCCATGTCACTGTCCAAAGTCACTCAGCTAACTATTGCAGTAAACCCTACCATAATCAGTCCTTTCTCCTTATTTTCTTATTTTATTTTTGACTATATGTGATGTCTCTAAAAATTGACAAATGTGTTTAAAAATTAAACATTAAACTTTCTTAAAGAATCAGAGGAAGAGAAACACACATTTAATTCAGTAACAATTCAGGAGTTCCTGTTGTAGCTCAGTGGGTTAAGGACCTGACATAGTCTCCGTGAGGATGCAGGTTTAAGGATCCGGCCTTGCTGCAAGCTGCGACATAGTTTGCAGATGTGGCTCGGATCTGGTGTTACCATGGCTGTGGCGTAGGCCTCGGCTGCAGCTCTAATTTGACTCCTAGCCTTGGAACTTCCCTATGCCACGGGTGAGGAAGGAAAGGGGAAGGGAAAAGGGAAGGGAAAGGGAAACGAAAGGGAAAGGGAGAGGGAGAGGGAGCGGGAGCGGGAGGGGAAGGGAGTGGAGGGGAAGCCGGAGAGGGCAGGGGTGGGGAGGGGCGAGGAGGGGAGAAGAGGAGAAAAAAGAAAGGAGAAGAGAGGAGAGAAAAGGGGAAAGGAACAATTTATTGAAAGCCTGCTGAGGTGAAGGCAATCTTTCTAAATAATCCTGAATTACCTAGCTTTACCCTCCCCCAAATTAAGTCGAAACAGTTTTTGAAATGCTGAACACCCTATGCCAGTAAACAAACTCCTGCTTCCTTTGCATCACACTCAACTAAGGCAAGCTCTTTTAAAAGATACATCTGTCTATTCATGAGAATTCACGGGAGAGGCTTACCATGCCTGAGATCCAAAACCGTACCAGGCTAACTGGAACATCTGGAAGCCCAAACCAAGGAGGACGGTGTTCTTCTTCCCTAATGATTTCATCAAGATGCTAAGAAAGACCGTCTGCAAAGCAAAGGGTAAAATCCTGAGAAGTTATGTGAACACAGAGATTTGATGCCAAGTGTGTGGGGGGAAGCCCATTAATGGTGACCAAGAACTCGTAAGGGCGGACTTCCTGACCTGGGACCTTGGAGACCACGCAGTACTAATGTAGCTCTAAAGAGGTTTCCTGGACTGACCTGGGCTCAGGGCCTTCAGTCTCCTCCCCATAAACCTGTTTATCTGGTGCTTAGAACTTCCCAAAAGGTCACCACAGGCAACTTCTCAGTGAGTTATTTGTGGACTGAGAAGAACATGTTTCAGTCTTCATGGAGAAATGCCAGTCACTCAACCATCAGTGAAAAGCAAGGCCCTGCTGAGCATTTACAGAATATGTGGGCTTTTGTTGGGGGTTAACAGTTTCACCAAGTTAGACTGATACAAATGTTATTTAAACAAATACTGTGAAAAAGCACAGGATAAAAGATGAATCTGGACTAAATGATTAACCAGAGTTAATATGAAAAAATAAAATAAAATCATAAGCAACTTGAAATTTTAATATAGTTTATATTTGCTGATATAGTTAAAAAAAATAAATAAAAGGCCTCTCCTTGATGCATTCCCATAAGTCTTGTCAATTCTAAACCTTTGGGCAATTCTGCAGCCTCATCTCTCCTAAGAGAGCTATTACAGAAGAGTGCTCCACTTGGCCTATCATGCTTTAAGCAGCATGCAGCCGTTTTCGGGAAAGAGCCTCCAGGTGGTCCCATATCATAGTGTCAATACATATAATACGGAATGCACCTAAGCACATCAATGCATTAATTTAAAACACACAGGCCCTCCCTGCTTTTTGTGGTCCCATATTTATAATAAATGGGGAAACGTTTAAGAAATACTCTTCACTCATTACATATATCCTAATGCACTGACTTCCCATATTTCTTCTTCAACTCCTGGGGACAGCCAGAATTTGAGCAGTTACGAATTTTCATTTCTGCTTTTCATTTCACTATTTATCAACATTAAAATAACATCAAGGAGTTCCCGTCGTGGCTCAGTGGTTAACGAATCCGACTAGGAACCATGAGGTTGCGGGTTCAATTCCTGGCCTTGCTCAGTGGGTTAAGGATCCGGCGTTGCTGTGAGCTGTGGTGTAGGTTGCAGACGCGGCTCGGATCCTGCGTTGCTGTGGCTGCGGCGTGGGCCGGTGGCTGCAGCTCGGATTGGACCCCTAGCCCGGGAACCTCCACATGCCGCGGGTGCGGCCCTAAAATGGCAAAAAAAAAAAAAAAAAAAACATCAAAACATTCTTCTGGTTAATTTTGCAATACCGGAGTTAGATTCCAGTTGGTGGTTGCAAAAGCAAATTTTTATTTGCTCAACTGACCCCTTCAAGACAATAACAAGTATTCTAAAAAGTGGTGAAAAGTTGTACTAAATTTCTCCTAAATCACAACCTCAAGAGTCTGTTAAAAAGTGGAATTCTTCTGTGGACTGTATCCACATCAGTTTACTCGATTTGATATTTATACCACAGTTACACATTTTATCATGGCAGAAAAGGAGGAGAACTGAGACAGAGGTTCAGGAGATCTCTATAAATATTTCTTTGCAGCTTCCTGTGAATTTACAGTTATTTCAGATTAAAAATGTTTAAAAAAGGGATAGGTAAGATAACACTCACCTGAGCCACAATAGACAGAATTCCTACCATAGCGATGAATGCTGTAATTTTAACAGATCCAAAACCTATGACCTGCGGAAATGAGAACACTTTGTGATATACTTATAAAAATAATAAGACATATTATATTCTATAAAGCCATAGAATAAAAGAGTTGAGGAAAATTCATAAAACCTCGACAATGGCAAATTTAGGTAGTGCTGAAATTTGAACCTATTTAACCAATAATTTAAATCCGTTATAAGAAATCATTACAAACAAGTGCAACAAATATTAAGACAATATTTTCTATTATAGGCCTACCTTTTATTTTTACATATTCATCCCCATCTCCAACCCACCAAGAGACAAAATAATGTTATCAAACTTTAGAGAGAACATGAAGAAAATGATTTGATTTTTGGCAATGCCAACACATAATATGTTCACTGGCAAAGTCAGTGACTCTCAACTTTGGCCGCACATTAAAATCACGTGGGCAACAGAGAAGGGAAAAGCAGAGAGGAGAAATGGGGTGCTGGAACCCACTTGAGACCAATTAAATCAGACTCTCTGGGCACAGACACAGATATGTTTTAAAAAGCTTCCATGGTGATTCTAGTGAGCAGCCAAAGTGAAAAGTTAGCTGGCAATTATTTCTAGGTCTCTTAACCTTAAGAGTAACTCTGAAATGCCTAAAACATTTGTTTTAAATATTGAGTTTTTAAAGTTAATCTGCCCTCTATTGAAATTCCATAAAATTGAGAGAAAAAAACTTTAAATATTATTGTACACATTTTTCACATTTCATAAATGACTGTCTTGCTTCAAGTCACACAATTAGCTCAAAAAAAAAAAAAAAAGTTAGGGGTACAGCCTCTAGCTCCCAAATCAATATTGCTGACATTAACAATATTCTATTACTAATTTGTACATATATATTTAAAAGTCTTACTGAGACAGAATTAAAATACCATACAATTCACCTGTTACAAGTGTACAACTGAATGGTTTTAATACATGCAGAGTTTGACAATTATCGCCATGATAAATTTTAGAAGATGTCAACCCTCCTCAAAGAAACGTGCCCCCCCACCCACAACTAGCAGTCCAATTCCCCCAGCCTGCCTGCTCCGCCACCCAGCCGGTAATCTACTTTTCTGTCTCTACGGATTCATTTATTCTGGGAATTTCATACAAATGGAATCATAAAATACTTGGTCCTGGCTTCTTTCATTTAGCATAATGTTTTCAAAGTTCACCCACTGTAGCGTGTATCGGAGCTTATTGCTTTTTACTGCCAAATAATAACATTCCATTGTACAGATATATCACAACAAATGGATCACATTTGTTGATCCATTTCATCAATGCATATGGGTTATTTCTACTTTTTAGCTATTATCAATAATAATTTGTGTAGGACTGTCTGGATAGATATGTTTTTCAATTCCCTTGGCTATGTGCCCAGGAATAGACCTGCTAGGAACCCTATGCTGAACACTATGAGGAACTATTAGACTCTTTTCCACATTAGCTACCCCATTTTCCCCATTTTCCATTCCTACCAGAGTGAATGAGGAGTCCCGTTTCTCCATATCCTTGTCTGTCATTTTGATTACAGCCATTTTAGTGGGTCTGAAGTGAAGCATTATTGTTTTCATTCACATTTCTTTAATGGCTAAAGATATTAAGCATCTTTTCATGTGTTTACTGGCCATTTGTATATCTTCCTTGGAAATGTACGTGTTCAAAATTCTTTGCCTATTTTTTCAGTTGGGTTAATTATCTTTTTATTGTTGAGTACGGTTCTACATATATATTGGGTACGAGTTCCTTATCAGATACATGCTTTACAAATAAACACAATTTCAACAAAAACATGTGTGTGTTCATTATGTGCAAGCTCTAAAAAGCAAGCACAAATATAAAATAAGAGAATGATTCTGACTTGTTGTAACTGTTGCTGGTGGTGACATAAGCATGTGTATGTGTAAAAAGGATAAAGAAGAAAACATTCAGTTGTTTATAATCCCTGTGAAGGAATGAGACATGTGTTTTCACTTTCTTCCTTGGGCTTTCCCATTTTTCCTACATTATTTCTTACATATAGTTTAATGTCTAATTTAATTATAAATGCACATATGTTTCCACATTAAATAAGCACACTCTTCCCTCTAAAATCTCCAGCATCCACCCACCATAAATGAGCAAAATAAAAACAGAACTGCTTGAAAAAAAGTTTTATTTAAAATGCCACCATGTAAAATATTACAGGTTCATGGTCTCAGGAAAACTGTAAGAACGGCCAATTTAACAAATTTTATTTGCTAATAAACCATTAGGAGAAGAACTTCAAGGGAAATCAGTAAGAGACCAAGGCAGGACTACAATGGAAGGTAACTCAAGTTAACTTAAGTCGAGGACACAGTTTTTCAGGGCTTTAACGCACTATGTCCTCCTTTGGCAAAGCAATACAGCTTTTCTTTTCTCCTTCACCCACTCCCCAAAATTTCCTTAGGTCAACTGCCTTTTGAGGGAAGACTGTAAATTTTTAAAGAGAAAAAAATCAGAAGAGAGAAAAGAGTATTTTAATTATTGTTTGTGGACCACCTTGAGGTCTACCTCTGATTTTCTCCATGTTCAAAAGCTACTAGGCAGTGGGTACCTACTACTCACCTGTCTGAGATAGAGAAAAAAACTTGAATACTGTCCAGCTTCAGGAAGGTATGAAAGAAAAACGGTGATGCAGATTAGTAAGACGGTAGAATCTTTTCCAACTTTCTTCAGTGACTAGGAAGAAGCAAAAAGAGAAACACGTAAAAAAGCAAATAGATACTAATGTCACCGACAATCTGGGATGTTGGCTCCACTGTTCTGCTCTATTAAGGTCGATAACAAAAGATGAATGGAATATAAAAGCAACTAAACCTTTTATGCTAGTCGGGTTTGTTAACCACTGAGCCTCGATGGCAACTCCCTCCTTTTCTTTTAAAAACACTTGTTCATCTTTGTTAGCAATACTGGTTCACATTCTGAAAGACTGTGAACATCCTACGAACAGACTTAAGACACACTGCTCTGGAATCTGTTAAGAAAATCTCACCTTTCATTCATAATAAACTCCTTTTTGTTTCCCCCATAATACAATTCCTTTAAAGTCATAAACATGGAATTCCTGTTGTGGCTCAGCAGTTAGCGAACCTGACTAGCAGCCATGAGGACGTGGGTTCGATCCCTGGCCTCACAAAGTGGGTTAAGGATCCAGCGTTGCCGTGAGCTGTGGTGTAGGTCACAGATATGGTTCAGATCCCACATTGCTGTGTCTGTGGTGTAGGCCGGCAGCTACAGCTCCGACTGGACCCCTAGCCTGGGAACCTCCATATGCCTCGGGTATGGCCCTAAAAAGACAAAAAGACCAAAAAAAAAAAAAACACAAAAAAAAAGCCATGAACAGTACAGGGTTTTCATTACATGGAGTAAATTTACTGTCCTTTAAAATATTAATATTAAATTTGCCTATAAAATTGGTAGGTAAAAAAATATGCTCCAGCCATGGAGTCAGTGACAAGGTTCTCTGATGAGTAAACAGCTTTCTGAATGTTACACAACCTTGTCCAAAATCTTTACATTCTCTCTACACAGGATGCCTAAATAGACCAAAAGGTGCATCAAAAGTTGTCTGTGGTGTAGAAAGGGCTGCAGCGCATTCTAGATCATCCTAACTGTAACCTTCAAATAATTAAAACAAAAGCAGCTCACGTCTCATTGGGACCTTGCTATACACCAGATACTAGACTAGCTAATTTCCGTACACTCACTACAATCCTCACAACAGCCCTGAAAAATAAGCCCACATAGTCTCACTTCATAGAGGAGTTTCTGTGTGTAGCCCAACCACTACATGACAAGAAGGTGGGAGGTCTGAGCGGGTCCTCTCCTGGTGTCCTTCTCTACACAAGGGCACGAACAGAATGAGGAGGGTCCTTAGGTCACGCACTGAGGGAGGTTTTTAGAAAAAGTTTCTCATGAGTTAGTTTTCTTATATGAATTTTTCCTGAAAGAGAAACTTAAGGTCTAAAAAGTAAAAATTAAATCTCTGGTTATTTTTTCCTGCACATATATTCCTCAAGAACACTTTCAAACTGCACAAAGCGGGAGGAGGGAAGAGAAGATTCTTCTTCTCAGTACTTTTTTCAGTTGTTAACGGGATTCCCCCCGGGCTGAAAACCGAAATTATAGAAAACAGGGAATCCACTCAATCTGCAAGAGACAAGTTCAAAGCCTCTGTTCAAAGCAGGTGTACGACAGTAACTCAGGAAATAACTACTTCAGTCAGTCCACATGCAGTTAACCTTTCTGAACGTAAGTAAATGAAAACAACTACTTCAAAGGGCCACCTTCACTTTGTCTAAAAATGATGAAAATAACTATACAAAAAGAAAAAAAATCTTCCTCCCCAAGCCCTCATCAGGGACTAACCAGACATTTCTTGTCTCTCCCCTGATGATAATCGTATGCTTGACTTAGGAATATCAATTCTATACATTCCTCGTGCACAGTCTGCCTCAGTCCCCTACTTGCAATTAAACTTTTTCTACTTTTACTGGAGGAAAAAAAAAAAAAAAAAGATCAACAACTGGTAGGATGCTTGAGGCTGCAGAAATGTTCTTTTATTTGCATGGCTTAGAAACATATTTAGGAAAGTAAATGTTTTCATGTTTTTATTTACCGCAAAAGGATCTGCTTGTCTCCAAGAAATGTGAGCTCCCCAGGAGAGAGGTCTCATTTTCTCTGGCAAAGATTCTGGAACAGCCAGTAAGATGAAGCAGATGTCCAGAAGAGCCACCACTGTGGCCACCAGCACGACAAGGCTGTCTCCATAACTGGCAGAGAGGTATGCTCCAATGGCTGGGCTGCTGACCAGACTGGCTGCAAATGTAGCTGAGACCTATGGAAAAGCACACTCTTACCAAGAGTCCCACAGCTGCACACCTGCAGCAAAGCACATGCTTGCCAGGGTGCCATCTGCTGCGGGTACACACGTACGTTCCTGTTTTCATCCAGGGCCCCACATGTGCATACCTACAGCTACCCTTCCCTTGCTTTATCGAGACAAAGGATCGTGTTGCACACAACCTTCAAGAATAAAAGAAAATTAAAGAAATTTTAAGGATTTTTTCACAAACTATTAACTAATTGGTGATAGTCTAGAAAGCTACCAGAATTAAAAAAATATATATATTAGAAATGAAAATTGTAAACCTTTCCACATAAATAAAACAACACATTTTAGTCTTCTTAATTGGGGAATGGGGCTGTAAAGAAAAAGGTTGAAAAAATTTTCTGTATGGCTGATGATAAAATCTACAATATTCAGGGACTGTGCTTCACCATTTCATTAGCACTGGGGCGGGGGGGGGGGGACAAAATCCCTGTAGAGTCTTTTAAAAAAGCTGTAATAACAAGAAATTCAAAAAGACTTGTTGAGATGTCAAAGCTCCCTCTACAAATGCCCACTGAAGCAGATAAAGCATTTGGAAGATAAGTTTAATGTCTTCAGGTATGCAATAACTATTATACAGAGTAACAGTGAGAAACAATGGAAATTTAGTGGGAAGGTCTGTTATTAAAATACGTAGTAGTGAAGTCCCCTCTGTGGTGCAGCAGGACTGGTGGCATCTTGGGAGTGCTGGGATGCAGGTTTGATCCCTGGTTGGGCACAGTGAGCTAAGGATCCAGCGTTGCTGTAATTGTGGCTTAGGGTGTGACTGCAGCTTGGGTCTGATCCCTAGCCAGGGAACTCCATAGGCTGTGGTGTAGCCAAAAAAAAAAAAAAAAAAAAGTGTACACACACACACAGCTATGTTAAATACTGAATATTCTGGGAGTCAATTTAATCATGTGGAATATGGTTCCAAATATCAGTAGGGGAAAAGGAGCAGCAGTGGTTCCCTACTCTGAGCGAAAGGGCTTCAGCTTGCCATCTCCTACAGGTCTTTCTTTTCCAACATAATCACAATGCCATTATCTAGCCCAAGAAAATTAGAAATGACTGTCTAATACTCAATTATCCAAAAAGGTCTCCTGTAACTTTGGTAGTCACTCAGCAATTATTTATGAATAAAGTAGCCCTTTTTCTGCAGTACTATGTCCCAGATAAGTGCTTGAGTCACACATCCGGCAATACAATAACAATGGATTAACACGGCCGAGGTTCCGTCAGCGCTCTAATTCTAATTAGGTGCACAGAGACTTAGGATGTTAGCACCTGTTTACTGTTTATGGTTCCTCAAGAGATCAGATAACAAGAGAAAAAAATCAAATCAACTTTAAAAAAAACTTTGCAAGAGTTCCTGCTGTGGCACAGTGGGCTAAGAATTCAGTGTTGCTGTACCTGCAGCATCAGTCACAGCTGTGACTCGGATTCCATCCCTGGCCCAGGAACTTCCATATGCCAAAGGTGCAGGCATTAAAAAATATAAACTTAGCAAACTGACAACTCACACATTCCTGCCAATCTTCCAATATGAAAACCAGAGAATAAACTACTAGCAATTTCTATCCTGCTATTTTTGACTTCTAATAAGTCTCCTTTTTCATTTCAGCTGCTTTAGATTTTCTTTTATGTAAGTCAATATTTAATAACACTTTTAAGTCTCACTTTTCAGTGTATTTTTAGTAGAATGTTCATCATCCCTCTGGTTAAAAAACATAACCTGGAGTTCCCACTGTTCAGCAGGTTAAGAATCCAACTAGCATCCATGAGGACGCAAGTTCGATCTCTGGCCTTGCTCAGTGGGTTAAGGATTCGGCACTCCTGTAAGCTGTGGCATAGGCTGCAGATGTGGCTCAGCTCCAGCATTGCTGTGGCTGTGGCATAAGCGGGCAGCTGCAGCTCTGATTCGACTTTTAGCCTGGGAACTTCCACATGCTATGGGCGCGGCCCTAAAAAGAAAACAAGAAAAGAAAAAAGCATAATCTATTATCTTACCCATCCATAAGCAGTACTTCGCTCATGCTCCTGAGTAACATCAGCTACATAGGCAAATATCACAGAGAATGTGACTGAGAAGACTCCAGACATGGAAATCATTGCAAAATACCACCTACAAAAAGATTATTTTAAGCATCCATGAGAGATGTAGTATATGTACATTTTTATAACCAAAGACAAAGATACCATGTAAAGACTATAAACCAAAAGATAAATTTAAAAAATACATGTGTATTTAAAGATATCAAGGACAACAAATAAAATTACATTCAAAACAGAGAGGAAATAAAAACATAACTAATTTTGTTAATACTCAGGAGGTGTCGGTATATGCAGTTTAAAAAAGGAAGGAGTAAGGGTATTCAGAAAAGTTACAGTTTTAAAGGTAGCCAGAACAAAAATAAAAATGTTCTAAATTTCTTAGTTTTATCTAAGAAAAAGACATATACACAAAGCAGAAAGCATTTTATTAAAATTAATGTAATTAAGACCAAAAATTTCCATCATATTCATAGATACCTAAAAATCTAGTTAAAATATGAACGAACAATCTCAGAGGACAAAAAGTATGGCTTAATCCTAGGACATGTTTCAATATCAGAAATCTATTAATAGAATTCATCATGGTAATAGATCTAAGGGAAAAATTCAAATGATCTCCATTTATGCAAACGGTGTCCATCAAAATTTGACATTCAGGAGTTCCCTTCGTGGCTCAGAGGTTAACAAACCCAACTAGGATCCATGAGGATATGGGTTTGATCCCTTGCTAGCTCAGCGGGTTAAGGATCCAGCACTGCGGTGAGCTGTGCTGTAGGTCACAGATGCAGCTCAGATCTGGCGTCGCTGTGGCTGTGGTATAGGCCAGCAGCTGAAGCTCCGATTCGACCCCTAGCCCCATATGCCACAGGTGCAGCCTGAAAAAGCAAAAAAAAAAAAGAAAAAGAAAAAATTTGACATTCAACTTTGATTTTAAAAAAGAAAATCTCTAAGTAAAATAGGAACATGTATTTTTCAACCAAAAACTTAATACTCTGATGATCACTATATTTCCTTCATACACATGAGGAAGACAGGTTTTTTAATTTAACATTATACATTAGTCAATACAAGTAGCAGAAGAAACAGCATGAAAACTGGAAGGGAAGAGGTAAAATCACTTAAAGATCCGAAGAGGAGTTCCCGCTGCAGCTCAGCAGTAACAAACCCGACTAGTATCCATGAGGACATGGGCTTAATCCCAGCCTCCCTCAGTGGGTTAAGGATCTGGCCTTGCCTCAGCTGCTGCGTAGGACACAGACATGGCTCGGATGTGGCACTGCTGTGGCTGTGGAGTAGGCTGGCAGGTGCAGCTATACTTCGACCCCTAGCCTGGGAACTTTTATGTGCCATGGGAGCAACCCTAAAAAGACAAAAATAAATAAATAAAGATCTGAAGAAAAAAATGTAAGGTACTGAGATGACATTTTTTAAGAAGTCCTAATTCATTGGAAAAACACTTCAAGTTCTTAGAAAATCTCAATAACAAAAAATATTATATAAAAATCCATCTGGTGGGAGTTAAAATGATCCATTATGGGTACTCAATACATATAGAATGTGACAAATGCTGACAATAAATTCCTATCAGACAGTCAAATGAAAGTATTTTCACATGACTCCACCCCCACTCCTAATCTATTAACTGCATTTTAAAAGGCAAAAAAACTGAACAAAAAAAACCCTTTCAGGAGTTCACGTCCTGGCGCAGTGGAAACGAATCCAACTAGAAACCGTGAGGTTGTGGGTTCGATCCCTGGCCTCGCTCAGTGGGTCAAGGATCTGGCATTGCCATGAGCTGTGGTGTACATGCAGATGTAGCTCAGATCTGGCGTTGCTGTGGCTGTGTAATAGGCTGGTGGCTACAGCTCTGATTAGACCCCTAGGCTGGTAACCTCCATATGCTGCGGGTGCGGCCCTAAAAAGACAGAAGAAGAAGAAAAAAAAAAACCCTTCCATTCCAAAGTGTGTTCTTCACATAGGAGTAGCATCTCAGCAATAGGAATTTTGGCCAAAATCCCATCCTCTGGACTCTGGAAAAACTGTTACAGCTCAGTTGCAAATTCCAACTCATTTTTGTTAACTAAATAGCCTTGGTTACATGCTAACTATTCTCTCCCTACTTACCGTGAAAAAAAATGAGATCAAATCAAAATTGACTTACAACAGGCTCTTAGTCTTAATACAGCACACAGAAAAGTGACTCCTGCTTTCGATATCAACTATGTTCATGTCAATGCTCTAGAACAACAAATACACTGATAAAAACAACACATTTCCAAAGTCAAATGAGCCACAGTTGGGTGAGAACAGGAATTGTCAGTCCCTTCCCAGGACCAAATCCTGTAACTTACCTCATGGCAACAACAGCTGCCCTTAGAGACATCATTTATTTCTATATCTTCCCCTAAGTAACTTATGTCTGCAATGTCTTCATTTCCTCATTTATAAAATGGGCATGATAGCAACTGCCTACTGGCTTTCAGTATTATCAAAGAGTTCAGATGAAAACACAGGTACGATTGCTTTGAAAAGGTTAAAAAGCGCTCTGCAGAGGTATTGCTCTCATGTGGCCCGTAAGAGTCATGATGGAGGGCCAAGCCACTCACCATGGGCTGATCCTCATCAGCGGAATTGGGAAGCAGGTGAAGAAGACAGTGCCAAGGAGAAAGGGCTTCCTCCCACACACATCAGACAGAGCGCCTATGAGTGGGGCACTCAGAAAAGAGAGCAGGCCCTGGGAAGGAAGCAAAAGCAAAGGTCATATTTATAATGGGATCCCTTAATTACTTGTAATTCTTAATTTTCCAATGCATTTCTAAATGCTCCAATTCACTTTAGTGGCCCCCAAACATTACAACTGGAGACATTAAATACAATCCGTCATTGTAAAAAGTTCTAACACAATTTGTAAGCATGCTGTTTGAAAGAAAGGAAAGAGATAAGAGCTTGTTTTCTGGAAGAAACTGAAAAAGAGAGGAGATGCAAGATATACACATATATCTATATAGCTATGTAGCTATGTATCTATGCATCTATCTATCTAGATATATATATCCATCCACGGTTGACCCTTAACATGATACACACCAAGATTACGGCAAGAAGCCAGAAACTTTATTCATTTTAATAAATATGTATAGCATATCTATTACGTGCAAGGCTCTGAATTAACTGGTGAAATGAAGACACTCAAATGAATACATACCTTCTGCTCTCAAAGGGGCTTATAAGCTAATAGGGATAAATAGGATGATTATGCATATACTAAATGTCCATAAGACATTTAGTATATGCATAAGACAAGTAGATTCTCTTTCCATCAAAGTTAAAGTTCATAAGACAAGTAGATTCTCTTTCCATCAAAGTTAAAAGTTCTATTTGCCTGGTGAATCTAGGATGCAGATAATGCAAGTTGCACAAGAGTTGAGGCTAAGGGGAAGCGAGAACACCATACATAAGAAAAGGAAGTAAAGAAACTCATTTACCACTTCCTCACAATTTGCTAGTCACAGTCACTCTGTTGGCTGGCCACTTCCATATCGTATCCATGTCAGGGCCCGTTATGGTGGCCACACACCTGCCTCTCAGACCCTGCTGGTGCCACAGTCTTCCTTCACCTGCTCTGTCTGTACACATGGCCACCACCTGCCTTAGAACAGCCTCTTCTGAGTTCTGTGCCTACAGCCAAATGGACTTCTCTATTTGGACATCTGACACTCACACTGCTCCCTATATACCTGACCAAACACCCACACTTCCCATCTTGGCTAAGGAGCTGTCCAAAGCTTTCCCATTACCCCTCCATTCCCCAAGATTATTTTTCAGACTACTCTTTTGTATTTCTCTCTATTCATCCCCTGCTGTGACACACTTCAGCATTTCTTGCTTGGATTTAAATAAAACTACCTAACTGTCCCCTGCCCCTGGTCCTACTTCCCTCTAGTCTCTTTCACATACTCCCAAGAGCAACCTTGACGAGCTGCATATTTCAATTCTTTGATATCTTGTTTAAAACCCAGCAATTATCTCTACTGCACAGTTTAAATTTTCAGCAGCTATTTATGGATGAAATAATGACTGTCTGAACTTTGCTTTTAGGCGTTCCCACTGTGGTGCAAAAGGATTGGCAGCATCTCTGGACTGCTGGGATGCAGGCCCAAGCCCAGCATAGTGGCTTAAGGATCTAGCATTGCCACAGCTGCGGCATAGGTTGCAACTGCAGCTTGGATATGATCCCTGGTCTGGGAACTCCATATGCCGCAAGGTGGCCAAAACAAACAAAAAAACAAAATAAAGTTTGCTTTTAAACAGTACAAATAAAAATGAGTGCAAGAAGGGAGTTCTCTTATGGTGCAGTGAATTAAGGATCCAGTGTTGTTACTGCAAGGGTTTGATTCCTGGCCCAGGAACTTCCACATAACACAGGGGCAGCCAAAAAAAAAAAAAAAAAAAGGAATGAAGAAAACCAGGATAGATGAGATAAGAGTGATATATAATGAAACTAGATGATAAATACATGGGTGTTTATTATATTATTCTCTCCTATTGTGAACTTTCCTAACAATGTTTAAAAAATTCCTCAGCATAAAAACAAATAGAACCCTCCAAAAGCTGGCACCTAGCACACATCCTGAGCTTTGGCTAACGTAATGTTTCTTAGGTTTTCTGAACATACCATGTTCCTTTGTGCCAATGGGCATTTATTTTCAAAGGCCCCTGCTGCCTATACATACTTTCTGCACTTGGACCTGGGAAACTACTAGTTACTCTTCACAACTATGTGCAAGGAGCACCTCTTCCTCTATTTTCTTAGCTACTCAAACAGAATTAATCACACTGGTTTTGGAAGGCTATAAAATAAACAATCCCCGCCCTGCTCTCCCCAACCCTGGACCTGGTACACCCTATTACAATTACTTGTTGTCCATCTTTGCTATTGGATTTAGAAACTGAGATTAAGGTCAGAGGGATGGTTTCTTTTCATCTTTGTAGCCCTGGTGCCTATCACAGGGTCTGGTAACAATAAGGGCTTTTAAAGAGGTTTGGTAAACAATAGAACTTTCAAGAAGAAATCATCACACACGGTAGTTCCCAAGGTCATACAGCTGAGAAGAAAAGGGACAGGATTTTAAACCCCTATCAGCCACCAGTAAACCAGAGCCAGTGGGCCAGGAGACAGGTAAATGAAACATGGGGAGGTGAAAGGAAGACTCAGTGGAGGGCAGGCAAGTTAAGGAGAAAAGCTTTTTGGTTCCTCTGAATTAAAATATTAGTTCATGTTCAAACCCTGTAACCGCTAAGCCACGGTGGATTACCAGGGCATTCAGTCTATCCTTGCGTCAAGAGAGTTAATTGACCTCTTTTAACGAAGAGCTAAACAACTGCAGAATCAGAGTTTAAATTCACAACTTGCAACTACCTGTTTCATGAATTTTAGAAAGAAAACCTTTTACAATAATATCTTCGGAAAATTTCTCTTTTCTAAAAATCCAAGTCTTTCTTCTGTCCCAGAAGATTTATTTTTTCACTACCCAATCTAGCCCTAGACACTATCAGGCCACACTGTTAGAGCAGATTGAAAAGGAGTCTGTACCTTGATTAGACAAGTACTTCGAAGGTCCTAAAGCTGCAGAGCACAGTTTGCAAATAAGAACAAAATGTTTAAAAATCAAACTAGACTGACATCAAAGCCCTAGCCTTGAAGTTCCCTGGTGGCCTAGTGGTTAAGGATTTTGCATTGTCACTGCTGTGGCCCAGGCTCCATCCCTGGCCCAGGAAAGTTCACATGCCACAGACACGGTCAAAAAGAAAAAAAAAAGCCTTAGATTTTAGCAGAAATATAGTCGATTCTCATTATTCACATTGTTTATGTCCTATAAGGTTGCTAGAAACACTGAATTAGAGAATATGGAACCATTGGCTGCCAGATGAAATAGAATGTTGGGTTCCTGCAAGCCTTCAGTCACATAGCTCCATTAACTGATCAATACGTAACCCTGACTTACGTGTATTTCTGTTTAAAGATGCCTTATTTTGTGTGTGTATTTTTTTTTTTAAGGGCCACAACCGTGGCATATGGAAGTTACCAGGATAGGGGCTGAATTGGAGTTGCAGCAGCCAGCCCATGCCACAGCCACAGCAGATCCAAGCCGTGTCTTCAACCTACACTGCAGCTCATGGCAACACCAGATCCATAACCCACTGAGCAGGGCCAGCGATCGAACTCGAGTCCTTGTGGATACTAGTTGGGTTCGTTACCACTAAGACACAATGGGAACTCCAAAGATGCTTATTTAATACGTATATTGTTGATTTATTAACACTGAAGTTTCAGCCAACAGCACTATGACTCATGTCCGAATGAGGCTTATCTAACAACAGTATTTTCTTCATAAGGTACATCAAGATCCCCGTGCACTTAGAAATACTTGATAACACTTTGGTACTATACTTGGGACCATTTTTAACAGAGAAACTATCAACAAAAGGAACAAAAATGCAAAATACATGGCACTAAATGTATGAGACCTGAAACAAGAAAATGTCACCTCAGTCAACCTCAGCTGGAAATAATGCAGTTGGGGCACTCAAATTCCTTCCTTATCTCATACAAGAATGACCATGAAAGCACTGTATTGATTTGGGGGTTACAAACAAATTTAGTGAGTAGGTGGATTTGCAAATACGAAATCCAAGAATAGGACTGACTATACTAAGCCATGCTACCATGGCCCAATGAGTACTGTATAAAACACGGCATGTAAGAGTCTAGGTGTGGATGGCAAAAGCAACCAACAGTTAATAAATAACTTTCGTAAATCAGTTTCTTAGTCCAAATGGTTTTTAAGGTGGCATAATTAAATGGCCAGTCATTCTGGTATGTCCGTACAGGCTCTAATTTAACAAAATAACAACAAAAGCTTCTTATTCAATTAAATGTAATTATCTAGTAAACTTTTTAAAGGAATGGCAAATACAACTCATTTGAAGCAAAACACATGAATTTTGTATTTTATACAGCATCACAAAAGTTTTAAGCATAAGTTCTCCTTAACATATGTAGTTGACAAACTTCCCTTATGGCGCGGTGGGTTAAGGACTCCCGCATTGCCATGGCTATAGTGCAGGCTTTTAACTACAGTGCTGGTCCAACCCCTGGCCTAGGAACTTGTGCAGCCAGAAAAAAAAAGGAAAAAAAATGCAGTTGGCAAATATTTGACTAAAATAATTTGGATCAATAACCCAAAAAATTTTAAAACTAAAAATTTTTTTTAAATTTCCTTCAAAGAGTCTAATTAACTTTGCCACTGCGTATGAGGTACCAATGAAGAATAAAGTACAGTCATTTAACTACTTCTGAAAATTTGCATTTTTCCATGAAAAAAACTTGCATCTTATGACAACTTCCCCATATTCCTTAATAAACCACAAGGAACATATAGACACAGCTTACCTCAAAACTGTTTTCATTCACTTTGACTTTTCATACAGTATTTTACTAAAAATGACACATCTCTTTCCTTTCTTAGAATCAAATAGAAAATTTCACACCAAAGGAATTGGTTTTTTATTTACATAACTGAAAATACAAACCTTTTCACATAAAAAAACAGGGATCATCTTTCTAACCTAGGACCCACTGAGACTCCGCAGGGTAGAGAGCTTCCTTTCCCAATTGGTTTAACAGGGCAAACGACTATGACACACAAAGTGACTTTAGTTCAACTGAAGTCTGAGAATGGTGTTTTGTGAAGCCTCAGTAGGGTCAAAGACCAGCTCCAATTCTGAGACTTCAAGAAAAAAACAACATGGGCAAAAGGGCTGGAGTGCTTTCTTTTGATTGGGGGAGAGAAGGAGACAGATGTACGGAAGATTCATTGAAAGTAGAAAGAAAAGCATATGAAAGGGCAATTAAATTTATTTATTTAAAACATAAAGAAACAGGCTTTCACAGGCCTTCCTTCAATCTTAGAAGT
>PVHT021183661.1:11803648-11855808 GCA_004024745.2 Catagonus wagneri
TCTGCAACCTACACTGCAGCTCATGGCAACATTGGATCCTTAACCCACTGAATGGGGCTAGGGATGGAACCTGAGTCCGAGCAGATACTAGCTAGGTGCCTTACTGCTGAGCCACAACGGAATTCCCCAAGTATATCCTGATGCTTCCTTCTTCAATCTCAAAGTCTGTTTCCAAAAAAGACATTAATACTTGCCCATTTTATTCTGTTGATAAAGCAATTAAAAGTTCACATAATCAAACCTTTCAAATACTTCTATGTACATGTTAATAAAAATAAGTAAAGTACTGCTTTTACCAGTGCCTTATGGATTTGGATTATATTTTATTTTCTCTTTGATAAGCCAGCTAAAAATTTGATTTACAAAAGTTACAAAAGTAATGATTTCTCCAGCTAAAAATTTGATTTACAAAAGTAATGATTTCCCTGAGTCTCATTTAAACTTCCAGAGTTAAACTGCTAAGGATTGCTGGCTTTGGTTCCCTGTGAACCACACAAACTGTTCTTACCTTTACACCTTGAATGAGACCATTCATGAGGAATGTGTGCTGAGGAAATGTTTCATGTAGAACCTACAAAAAGCAAATAAACATCAAGACAAATTTACAACCAAAGTAAAGGGAAAGATTTCTGCCTCTGTTAATGGCAGGCTAGGTAAATAAAATGAACCAAGGAATGAAAAATTTTAAATATCAGTGAAATATGGAAAATATCCTAAAAATATGAAGAGATAACAAGATACTGAGACAGAAATCTAAATAAAGCAAGAACCTACGTACACCCGGCATTCAGTTGCTTTTGCTACAAAAGTGTTTGTAGCAAACATAAATTGTTAAATTGGCTACCTTCTCAACCACCAACAATATAATCACACACTACAGAGTTACACAAACTCAGGTATGGACCTGCAGCTCAGCTTCGTGCCCTAGGTAGTCTAGAAAACCTCAGCCTTAAATTTGGATTGTACTGATCCAGAAGGGTAGCACCTTCAGATGTCAAGAAGAAAAAATCTAAAATCATTTCTGAAAAGGCCATCATCTAGCCTTCAAATCAACTATACATGTATTTTTTTCAAACAAAATGATAAACACAAAGGTAATCAGATACAAAAGTAAATAAGAAATCATGAACAAGAAAATAACAAAAAACAAAAATATAAAACAAACAGTCAAAGACATATTTTGGAATTACTCAACGTAGACTTGAAAACTAGTGTGCTTATTATTTTGTTGAAAAATATATAAAATAAGCTTTGTAGCAGATTAAAAGAACAAGAAGAAATTTTAGAACAGAAAAAAATTATTAAGTTAGAAACTCAATGAATTCGTTTAACAAGATTAACATAGCTTAAGAGAGAATTATTGAACCCAAAAGTAGGTCAAAAGAAGTGATCCAGAATGCAGCACAGAGAGACAAAAAGAATACAGAAGAGAAGCTGCAGGAGTTCTCACTGTGGCACAATGGGATCAGCAGCATCTCTGCAGCGCCAGGATGCAGGTTCAGTCCACAGCCTGGCACAGTGGATCTGGCATTGCTGTAGTTGTGGCATAGGTAGCAACTGTGGCTCTTATCTGATCCCTGGCCCAGGAACTCCATATTCCCTCGGGCAGCCAAAAGAGGGAAAAAAAATGGGGGCGGGGGGGATTTCCCTTCCTGGTGAAGCAGAAACAACCCAACTAATATCCATAAGGTTCGATCCCTGGCCTTGCTCAGTGGGTTGGTGAGCCAGAATTGCTGTGAGCTGTGGTGTAGGTCACAGATGTGGCTTGGATGCCGTGTGGCTGTGACTGTGGCTGTAGCACAGGCCAGCAGCTGTAGCTCCAATTCGACCTCTAGCCTGGGAACTTCCATATGCCATGGGTTTGGCCCCAAGAAGCAAAAAAAAAAAAAGAAAGAAAGAAAGAAAGAAAGAAAGAAAGAAAGAAAGAAGGGGGAGAAGATATAGGAGTTTCCACTGTAGCTCAGCAAGTTAAGAATCTGATATAGTTTCTATGAGGATGCGGGTTTGATTTCCTGGCCTTGCTCAATGGGTTTAGGATCCAGCACTGCTGTAAGCTGTGATGTAGGTCACAGATACACATCAGATTCAGTGTGGCTGTGGCTGGCATAGGTGGCCGCTGCATCTCCAATTTGACCCTTGGCCCAGGAACTTCTATATGCCACATGTGCAACCATAAAAAGAAAAAAAAAGGAATGAAAAGAAAAAGAGCCTTTAGTTTCATCCTCTAAATTTAGTTTTCCTAGCAATCAGAAGGGTCAGGCTTATTTCTGAAGCCCAAGAGTCAGAGTTGTTTCTTAAGCCCAGGTATCAAAAAAAGAAAAGGAAGCAAGAGTCTGCTGTTGCTGGTCACCAGCTTTCAGCTGGTCCGTCAATCAAAGTGAACCTTGTCCTCTCCTCAGTCAGCAAGCAACACTCCTATCCGTACTGGGCTTGGTAAAACTATCTGAAATTGCACTGACTGCTCTCTCGCCTGCTTTACCCATTCTCTATTTGTTTTTATGGGTTTCATTTTTCACTCATTCCTAAACCTTTTCTAGATAACTTATTTATTCTCCTGTGTAGCTTTTATTCCTTTTATAAAGTAGACCAAAGGCAGAAAACAACAGGAAGAAATAAATAAAAGCATGGAGTGAAAAAAGAGAAGAGACACAGAGGATCCAAAACGAAAATCTGACAATTAAACTTGTCCAGTAATGACAATGAGGCAGAGCAATATTTCAGGAGCCAATGGCTGAGAATGTACCTGAGCCAATGACAGACATCGATGCAAGATTAAAACGGCCTAACAAATTTTAAACAGTATAAGAAGAAATGTACACACACAAATTAAAACTATAGGAGTTCCCACTGTGGCTCAACAGGATTGATGGCATCTCTGCAGTGCCACGACGCAGGTTCAACCCCAAGCCCAACACAGCGTGATAAAGGATCCAGCATTGATTCCTGGCCAAAGAACTCCACATGCTGAGGGGTGGTTGAAAAAAAGAGAGAAAAAAAATCTATAGAGAACCAAATAAAAATTCCTAAAAACAGTCAGAGAAATACAGATAGCCTTCAAAGGAACAGCTGGACTTTTTTGTAAAAGTAACAACTGAACTGAGACAAAGAGCATGCTATTCTATCAGTGATACAATGAGAAAAACAAAACAAATGCCAACCTAAAATTCTATACCCACTTAAAATGTCCTTTGAGAACAAAAACAAATATATGTATTTTTTTGACCTGGCAAAAACTAGTTCATTACTTACAATAATGAGTTTACTAGCTTATAGATTCCAGCAAATAAAATATAAAAAATACATTCCCAGCAGAAAACTAAGCTAGATATAAGCTTCAAGATCCAAAATACAGAGCAAAGAAAATGGTAAATATAAATGAACAGTGATGCTACAACACAAACACAAATAAGGCTTATAGGTTTTATTTTTAATTACACAGAATTAAAATACTTAATAGTATTAGCATAAATGAGGTAAGTGACTATAAAATGTTAAATTCACTTACCTCACTTTTGCTAATATTATTATCCTGGTTGCTAATATTATTACCCTGGTTGAGGGTAAAGATATTGATTAATATTAGACTTTCATGAGTTTGCATGTAATGCCATGGCAACCACAAAATGACAGGAATAGAGTAGAATGCTTCTAATATAATAGGAGAAAATTTTGCTAACTAGTCAATGCTAAAAAACGAAAAACAACATCAACTTAGAACTGTGGTACACAGAACAGAATAATGAGATAATTGAATTCACAGAGACTTAATACACCAGTTTAAAGTCAAAAAAGTACACCAAATTTTATATAGAATCTGAACCGCAGCATTTGGAACCACAGACTCTCTTATTCATTGATGGCAGAAATCTAAATTAGTATAATCACTTTGAAAAACAATTTAGCAAAATCTGGCCAAATCAACGTTTACACACCTATGACCCACCAATGTTTAACCACAGAGAAAGTGAAGCACATGGGCACCAAGATGTGTACCAGAATGTTTACAGCAACACTGTATAAACAATGGAGGAACTGAAGCAAATGTTTACCACCAGAAGACAGAAAAATAATTTATGTTAAAAGTACACAACAGGAGTTCCCATTGTGGCTCAATGGGTTAAGAATCTAATATCCATGAGCATGCAGGTTCAATCCCTGTCCTCATTCAGTAGGTTCAGGAGTTTGCATTGCTCTGAGCTGTGGTGTAGGTTGCAGATGCGGCTTGGATACTACATTGCTGTGGCTGCGGTGTAGACCGGCAGCTACTGCTCTGATTCAGTCCCTAGATTCAAGTGCAGTCCTAAAAAGAAAAAAGAAAAAAAGAACAAGAAAAAGAAAAAAAAGCGCACAACAGAAAAAAAGGAAGCCCCAGAATAGAACATGAGCATTATCCATGTGATATCCCTTTTATAAGTTCAAAAATAACCAAAATTAAGTGATAAATAAAAGACATGGCTGTGTGTTAATATATAAAATAATGTGAGCTAAAACTAGAAAATAATCAAATAAATGATAAATAAAAAATTCAGAATTGTGGGAGTGTCCATGGTGGCTCAGTGGAAATAATCCGACTAGTATCCATGAGGATGCAGGTTCAAACCCTGGCCTTGCTCAGTGGGTTGAGAATCTGGCGTTGCCGTGAGCTGCACTGTAGGTCACAGCCGCGGCTCGGATCTAGTGTTGCATAGCTGTGGTGTAGGCTGGCAGCTGTAGCTCTGATTCAACCCCCAGCCTGGAACTTCCATATGCTGAGAGTTCGGCCCTAAAAAGCCAAAAAAAAAAAAAAAAAAAGAGAGAGAGAAAGAAAGGAAGAAATTCAGAACCGTGGTTGCCTTTCAGGGGGAGGTAGAAATGAGACAGGCAAAGAGGACACAAGTAGAAATAAACTATTGCTGGATTACGCATGAGTTTACAGGTATTTGACACACCCTTAAAAAGTACATAACAGAAATAAATTTTAAAAATAAGGAGGGTAAAACATAAAATAAGGGAGAATGAATATTTCAATCTACGTAACATGAACAAGAGTTATGATTAATAATCTAATTCTATACACTTAAAGTCCTATGAATTATAAAAAATGGGGGGCAGGTTAGAGCAACTGTCTCCTATGTTTAGATAATTCATTTCCACAGGTTTTTCAAAAAATGAAATTAAAATGTACTAACAGAAATGACTTCTAATCTATTCCCTAAAAACATAATTTTTAAGGTTCAAAAAACGTCGGTCATCTCAGGTAGTGGCATCTGAACTCCCTAACTGCTGTACTGAGAAAAACGGAAATGCAAATAAATACGGATACCAAACACCTCAAGTGGAAAACCGTCCAGAAAAATATTCCCTTAATAACAAATTTCATAGTATACAGAGATATAGAAATTTTCTTTAAAGAGAAAAGAATACAAATGAATGTTAAAACTGTCTAATAATTTGTCACACGTATCACAAAAATACGGTAGGACAGCAAAATCCAAGAGTCAGTATACTTTACAAAACATTTCTCTCATCCTAAATGTGTCAGTTATTTATCCACTGTCTTTCAGCCCCATGTCTTTCCCTATTATACTGTGTCAGACCAAGGATGAGAGCTTACAGAAATTTTTCAAACGCCTCTTGTCCGTGCGTTGCCTCAGTTTTTGCCAGTGGGAAACACTGTTGGGCAAGTGTTGGTGAACGCTACACCAGTAACTCCAGGGCTGCCTTCATGCTGCCAAAGGGACAGCAATGCCGATCCTCTGCTGCATCCTCATGCTCTGGACTTCTGACCTCCCCTAAAACAATTCTGCACTCAAAACGATCCAAATGTGAATTCGCTTATCTGGTGATACAATCTAAGAATAAGATTTTTATCTTTAAATCTGGCAAAATCATATCCATGTATGAGAGAACATGAATTTACTGACCTGCACATTAAAATAAATAGATCTAACAGAATTACTGTCATCAGGAAAGACTGTTTCTGGGTAACAGAGCCATGACACAGACAGAGTCTCTGAAAATTTTCAGTCTGTGCTTTTTAAAACTTTTCTACTATTTATTAAAAAAAAAAAGGACAAACAGGAGTTCCCGTCGTGGCTCAGTGGTTAACGCATCCGATTAGGAACCATGAGGTTGTGGGTTCAATCCCTGGCCTTGCTCAGCGGGTTAAGGATCCGGTGTTGCCGCAAGCTGTGGTGTAGGTTGCAGACACAGCTAGGATCTTATGTTGCTGTGGCTGTGGCGAAGGCCGGCAGCTACAGCTTTGATTTGACCCCTAGCCTGGAAACCGCCACATGCCGCAGGTGCAGCCCTAGATAAGGCAAAATGACCAAAAAAAAAAAAAAGGACAAACCAGTAAAATTTTATTAAAGAAATAAGTAAAACAAAGTCAATAACTTTTTTTCACAGAGGAAGCACTAAACCTTCATAAAATAAAGTGCTGTAAAGAAAATAACAATATTCCAGACTTTTTATGATACATTCAAAATTTTTAAAAAATAAAGTAGAAGGAGTTCCCATCATGGCTCAGTGGTCTAATAACCACGAGGTTGCAGGTTCGATCCCTGGCCTTGCTCAGTGGATTAAGGATCCAGTGTTGTCGTGAGCTGTAGTGAAGGTTGCAGACACGGCTTGGATCCTGCGTTGCTGTGACTGTGGCATAGGCCAGCAGCTGTAGCTCCAATTTGACCCCTAGCCTGGGAACCTCCATATGCCACGGGTGCAGCCCTAGAAAGACAAAAGACAGGAATAAATAAAAAAAATAAAATAAAGTACATAAAAATTTAGCTACTAAAGATAATACCTGTTAGCATAATAAAGTAAACTTTAGTTATTAAAAGTATACTAAGGAGTTCCGGTCGTGGCTCAGTGGTTAACGAATCTGACTAGGAACCATGAGGTTGCAGGTTCGAACCCTGGCCTCACTCAGTGGGTTAAGGATCTGGCATTGCCGTGAGCTATGGTGTAGGTCGCAGATGCAGCTCAGATCCTGCATTGCTGTGGCTGTGGTGTAGGCCGGCAGCTACAGCTCCGATTAGACCCCTAGCCTGGGAACCCCCACATGCCATGGGTATGGTCCTAGAAAAGACAAAAAAAGAAAGCATATTAAATATCTCAGATAAGAACAAGCTTTCATTTTAAATATCTCTCTATACTAAAAAACTCAAGAACGATATTGCCTTTACTCTTGGGAAAGACTACAGTAAACATAAAATACAAAGGCATTTGCTTATCACTTAAAAAAAAAACCTTTAGAAAGTTTAGAGCACTGACTTCCAGTACAATGAAGCTAATAAATATCTGTATGTGTATATAAATATACAAATACACACATATATGTGCATATATACACACATTACATTCAAATATACACACACAGCTGTTTTTCTCTTCTACCTTGTACCACTAATATGAAGAAAATATGAAACTAATTTACAGCATTCACTATTTACTTGGAACAGTGAAGCAATTCTGGATGCTATAGAGCAGATGGGAAAAGGCTGACAAAGAAAGAGTCGCATGTGAAGGTAAAAAAAGATCTCAGAAGTTAACTTTTCAGAAGGCGGGGGCAGAACTGGAGGAAGAACATCCATAACTGACCAAATTATTAAAAGGTTAATAAAAGGTATCTTTCTCTCAAAGCTGCTGACCTTTATATATGTCCCCAGGATAAGAACCACAAGCACAGCTCTCTGAAGTGGGACTTCTAAGTGGTATTGGATACTTGCAAAATTGAATGGGCTGGAATTCAAAACTGATCGTCTCCCAGGTGGCTTATGGCTGCCAAAAGTGACATAAAGCCCTACTATAAATCAGTACTACAGAGGAAATCTCAGAGCACCTACACTTTCAGAGCTCCTATAAATAGTGCTTGCATTCAATATTACAGAACAGGCATTTCCACCTGGCCTGGAAAAAGTCACTCTAGCTACCAGAGATGTCTAGACAGACAATGACTGGCAAACTGGTACTTTTTGTCTCATAACCTATTTTCCAAAGTGAGTTGGTTGCCAATGTGTACATTTCAGGAAATTCCACCAAACTGCATATGATTTTCTAGCATCTCACAGAAAGTCAGATTTCAAAACATGGGGCCTGAACGGCCATGTTACCAAATGGCTAAGTAGATAGTGGCTGCTGGAGTAGGAGCATGTATTCCAAGGGCAACACCAACCCAATTCGGACCCCACTTCTCACGTTTACCACACCTGTATAGCCTCTGAAAACATTTGGTTTCACAAGCCCTCATCTACCCCTCATTTGTAAATATAAATATATTAAAAAATTCCACAAAAGAATTTGAGGAAAACCACTAAAAGGCACAAAAAAAGAACACAAAAAGGAGTTACGGAGTTCTCTTTGTGGCTAACGAATCCGACTAAGAACCATGAGGTTGCGGGTTCGATCCCTGGCCTTGCTCAGTGAGTTAAGGATCCGGCGTTGCCGTGAGCTGTGGTGTCGGTTGCAGGCGCGGCTCGGATCCTGCGTTGCTGTGGCTGTAGCGAAGGCCAGCAGCTACAGCTCCTGTTAGACCCCTAGCCTGGGAACCTCCATATGCCACAGGCGCGGCTCCACATAAAGGCAAAAAAGACGGAAAAAAAAAAAAAAAAAGGAGTTCCCACTGTGATGTGACAGGATCAGTGACATCTCTGGAGCATTAGGACACAGGTTCCATCCCCAGCCTGGCACAGTGGGTTGCCACAGCTGCAGTGTAGGTCACAACCATGGCTCAGATCTGATCCCTGGCCTGGGGACTCCGTATGCCACAGGGCAGCCAAAAACTACATAAAGATTATGAACTTCTGTTCATCAAAAGACACAACTGGAGTTCCCACTCTAGTGCAATGGGATCAGAGGCATCTCTGTAATGCCAGGATGCAGGTTTGATCCCCAGCCCACTGCAGTGGGTTAAAGGATCTGGTGTGCTGCAGCTGTGACACAGAATGAGCTGCAGCATGGGTCTCAACTGCAGCTCAGATCTGATCCCTAGCCTGAGGACTGCATATACTGTGGGGTGGCCAAAAAAGAAAAAAAAGGACACTATTAAGACAGAGTTCCCTGGAGGCCTAATGGTTAGGGATGCAGCAGTCACTGCTATAGCTCAGGTTCAATCCCTGGCCCAGGAACTTCCGCATGCCGTGGGCATAGCCAGAAAAAAAAAAAAAAAAAGACAGTGTTAACAAAATGAAAGGGAATTTCCTGGTGGCTTAGTGGGTTAAGGATCCAGTGTTGCCACTGCTGTGGTTCAGGTTGCAGCTATGACACAGGTTCAATCCCTGGTCCAGGAAGTTCTGCATGCTGTGCTCACAGCCCCCAAAAAAAGAGAGAATTTGTTCTTTTTTTTTTAAAGACAGAGAAAGAAAAGGTAATCCAAGGAGGAGAAAAAGACATTATTAATAAATATGTGTGTTTAAAAATATATACACAGGGAGTTCCCATTATGGCTCAGTGGTTAACAAACCCGACTGGTATCAAAGGGGTTCTACCCCTGGCCTCACTCGGTGGGTTAAGGATCCAGCATTGCCATGAGCTGGATCCCGTGTTGCTGTGGCTGTGGTGTGGGCCAGCAGCTGCAGCTCTGATTCAACCCCTAGCCTGGGACCCTCCATATGCCATGGGTACAGTCCTAAAAAGACAAAAGACAAAAAAAAAAAAAAATACACACACATACATACAAGTAAAAGAAAGAACCTGTGTCTAATATATATACAGAAGTCCTACAAATAATAAGAAAAGGACATATACTTCAATTATTTAAAATGGATGAAACACTTGAGCTGACACTTCACAGATATTTACATGGCAAATAAATATACATAAATGGAGTTATCTCTGATCATTAGGAAGACACAAATTAAGGCCACACTCTCCCCATCAGAATGACTAAAATGAAATACCAATTGTGGGTGAAGATATAGAGCCCAGCTCATTGAGAAGTAAACTGATTCAACCACTCTGGAAAACTCTTGACAGTATATGTCCAAACTGAACAAAATTCTGCAATTTTACTCTTGGGTACACATTACAAAAACACAAGAAAAATGTCGGAGTTCCCATCATGGCTCAGTGGTTAACGAATCCAACTAGGAACCATGAGGTTGTGGGTTCGATCCCTGGCCTTGCTCAATGGGTTAAGGATTCGGCGTTGCCGTGAGCTGTGGTGATGCAGCTCGGATCCCGCGTTGCTGTGGCTGTGGCGAAGGCCGGCAGCTACAGCTTCTGTTAGACCCCTAGCCTGGGAACATCCATATGCCGCGGGTGTGGCCCTAGATAAGGCAAAAAGACAAAAAAAACCAAGAACAAAAACAAAAAAAACACAAGAAAAATGTATACACATTCACCAAAAGACATATATAAGAAATATCACAAAAGCAATAGCTGTAATAGGCAAACACAGGAAATCCAAATGTCCATCAACAAATAGTATGGATTTCAAATGTTCTGTTAGAAAGGATTCACAGGACTTAGAAACTGTTACACTCACAGTTATAATTATAGCGAAAGGATAAAGCTCAGAACTCAAACTCTCTGTCCTTGCCTGAAGCTCAGGAGCTTGATAAAAAAGTGTTTCTCAGTTTGTTGTGTGCCTTTCATTGAATTCCAGAGCACTGAAATGGTTGGTTTTGACTGGTCTGCTCAGCTTTATTAGAACAGAATTTGCTGATGTCTTGTCATGTCAAAAGCCAAAAGTCTGACAGTTAATTTTTAGAAGAAAAAATGAACTTCACCTCTGAAACATGTGAAACATTATCAAGTGTAATGACAGTCCCAAAAGGAAAGGAGAGAAAGAGATTTGAAAAAATGGCCAAAAACTTCCCAATTTTTTTGTCTTTTTTTTTTAAGGGCCGTACCTGCAGCATATGGAGGTTCCCAGGCTAGGGGTCCAATGGGAGCTGTAGCCCCCGGCCTACACCACAGTCACAGCAACGCCAGAACCGAGCCATGTCTGTGACCTACACCACAGCTCACGGCAACGCCGGATCTTAACCCACTGAGCGAGGCTAGGGATCAAACCTGTGTCCTCATGGATGCTAGTCAGATTTGTTTTCTGCTGAGTCACAACAGGAACTCCCCAAATTTGATTAAAAAAAAAATTAATCTACAGACCCCAGCAGCTAAACAAATCCCAAGTAAAAGTAACACAAAAAAATCCACACCTAGACATATTATAAGATAGTCAAATTGTTGAAACACAAAGAGAAAAATCTCCAAAGCAGCAAGAAAGAGGAAATTAATTATCCCCTACAGCAGGAACTGACAAACTTATTCTGTAAAGGAACATACAGTACACAGTAAATATTTTAGGGAAGATGGCCTGTGCTGCAACCATTCAACTCTGCAATTGTAGAGCAAAAGTTGCCACATTCAATCAGCATCATTGTGGTCCAACAAAATTTTACTTACAGATACTTACATTTGAATTTCATATGATTTTTATGTGTCACCAAATACCTCCTTTTAACATTTTTCCAATCATTAAAAAATGTAAGAAAACATTCTTAGTACTCAGACCACATTAAAAACAGACAGTGGGGCAAGTCAGGCCTGTAGGCCATAGTTTGCAGGCCTCCTAACATAAAGAAAACAATACTTATTACTAGCTGACTTCCCATAAGATATTATGGATGCCAGAAAGCAATACAAAGATATATAAAAAGTGCTGAAAAATATTAAAAAAAAAAAAACAGAAGGCACACCAAATATTTTATATACCAAATTTTAAGACAAAGAGACCCATCAATGGTTACCTTGTATCTCCAGATCAATTCTTCCTTTAATTATATTAATTAAATCAGGTGGAAATCAGAATTTTTTTAAGCATTCACAATTTATAGATACAAAAGTATGCTACAGACTACAACATACAACACGCAATAATAGGACAGAAATGAATATCAAAGTTCACTGCAATTGATTAGCTAATGCTCATTATATCGTAACAGTCGGCTGAGCAGAAGAAGGCAAAGATTTAATACACTGTCATTATATAATATACTTTCAGTGAATGCTACTCATTTAATAACTATAAAGCACACAAGAAAGTAGGTTCTGGAAATTTTGGTCAAAACACCAACATGAAACTGTCAAAAACGTAAGATAAGCCTGGAACATCTTGTGAATCCAGAAAGCAAGATAGTCTCCCTGTGACTACAGCTAGAAATTTACTTTCTTTTCATGTGCAGAGCAAATCATGCCTCAAAGTGCCTGTGTATTATGCCAAAAATGCCTCGCAAACAGCCCTATCCATCCCATCCACCTCAGCTCCCAAGAGGAAACACTGATAAAGCAAAGGTAGCAGTAGAGCTGGACCGTGGAACAAATAAGGGGCTCATGAGATAGAATATATGTTTGTTGAATGAACACATGTTTTGAGAGTTAGTAAGAAGGGACAGGAAAACTGAACGTGGCAGGAAAAGTATTTTAAGAGCCATATAGAGAGAAAATGCAGTAGTATGGAATACTGAGTCCTTGAATCTCTAGCAGGACTCCAGGAAGGTCAGCTTGCAAAAGAAAGTCTGCAAACCACAAAAAATAATAAAATTCTTCACTCACGGGAATTAATGATAAGTATATCTTTATTGAAATAAGTGTCCTATTTAAATATAGCTGAAGACCTTTCAATAAGTTTAATCAGATTACTTTACTTACATTAAAATGAGATCAGGCCCTCTAAGAGGATGCACATTTTGACTAGGGGGTAGAATATCAGGCAGGGATATAAGACGAGAGAGAGGTCATTTTTATATATGAACTACCACTAGCAGGTTAAGGTCACTACGTGAGGACAACTTTGCAGCTGTGCTTCAGTGTATTAGAGGTAGAGACCCTTCTGATGGTGGCTTAATTAACAAGCTAGAGTTGTAATCTAGGACATGGCCACATGAGACAGGCAACAAATCTCACAGAGAAAATGACTAAGAAGCAAACTGTTCTATTCTACTTCAAACAGAGCATCCTAATTAACACTAGGACACAGAGACAGACCGCATAAAATATGAAGATGTAAATAATGTTCAATATCTCCAAATCCTGATCTCAAGACTGTTTCTCTTGCCCTCATGGAAACAGGATAGAGTGCAGTCCACTAGCTTCAGCAAGGGGGGTAAAAAGAAAAGAGAGAACACACATGAACTGTCATCCTTGTAGTTACATCAAGGTGGGTAAGAGAATCAAGATTCCAAGAACCAGCTATTGGATAATAGTAAACCCCGGCATAAAGGAAGAGAATAACAAACTACAACCGTAATAAAACATGCCCGACTTTTGTCCCTTCCTCATCAAACAATATTACCACTTTTCTGTTCAGCCAGAAAAGGCAGAAAGTAGAGGGTATATGCTAGGGAAAAATCTTTCTTTTCAAAAGGAGTGAACCAGTCCCTGCACATCAAAAAGAAAGAGCAAACGGTGGGGTAAAATCTGGGAGAGAGGGGAAAGTAAAGGGCATACACAGCTTAATTTAACAACACCAAGAGCTTAGAAAAAGAGAATAGCACATCTACTAAGAAATACTTCTTGTATGACACTCTAGAGTGATGCTAACAACTCCTCGTGTAAATGTTCATTTTAACCAAATCTTTACAAGGAGCAAAACTTCTCAGAAACTTCAAAGAGGCAGAAGAGCAGCATTTTAGCTAGCTTCTAGGACTGCATTCCAGGATCTAAGAGAAACACAGAAACCCTAGGAAAACTATCTACTTTGGGCAGTAAGAAGGAAGAAGGTGCACTGGTCTCCGGGACATATTAAATAACTAATTAAAATTTTTTAAAAGTTTATAGCAGAGTCATATGTAAGGCTAATAGCCACCCTCTAAAATTCTCTATTTTCTAAACTTAATTTGGGAACAAAGTGTATCTGTATCCAAAGGGATTCTCTGGTAAGGCAAAACGGTGACTGGGGAAGAGTTAACAACAACGGATTTTTTTTTGGTCTTTTCTTTTTTTTTAGGGCCGCACCAACGGCACATGGAGGTTCCCAGGCTAGGGGTCTAATCGGAGCTACAGCCGCCAGCCTACACCAGAGCCACACCAACGCCAGATCGAAGCTGCATCTGCAACCTACACCACAGCTCACAGCAATGCCGGATCGCTAACCCACTGAGCAATGCCAGGGATCGAACCTGCAACCTCATGGTTCCTAGTCGGATTCGTTTCCGGTGTGCCACGATGGGAACTCCGACAACAATGATTTTTAAAGAACAATTAAAGACATCTGAAATGTAAGGCCAACTTAAAAAAAATATTTATTTAAACTAAGTGTTGAAGTTCCCATTACGACTCAGTGGTAATGAACCTAACTAGCATCCATAAGGACGCAGGTTTGATCCCTGGCCTTGATCAGTGGGTTAAGGATCTGATGAGCTGTGGTGTAGGTCACAGACGCAGCTCGGATCTGACGCTGCTGTGGCTGTGGCGCAGGCCGGCAATTACAGCTCCAATTCAGCCCCTAGTCTGGGAACCTCCATATGCCGCAAAGACCAAAAAAAAAATGAGTGTTAAGTAGTTCTAGGTATCTAAAATCTGCACCCCAATCCTTTCTTCAGCATTGCCCTTCCCTCTAACCACACCATTCATCAAACATCCAAGTTCTTGCTAAGAAATTCAACAGTCTCTGAGAGGAAACGGCTGTAGGTTAGCTACCAAGAAAGGAAATTGGGACATTCTAACATTCATCACTGTCACTGTAACAAGGTACTTAGAAATCTCCTATTACTATGTTCTGAAGTCAAAGGCTAGTATACCCACACAAAGTAAGCTACAAACTTCAACAAAGCTTTGTGATAATTTCCTGTAGGGCATCTTAACGATTTTCTCCCTTTTTTCTTTTTAGCCACCCACAGCATTTAGAGTTATCGGGCCAGGGATCAGATCCAAGCTCCGATTTCGACCTATGCTGCAGCTGCGGCAACGCCAGATCCTTAAGCCACTGTGCCAGGCTGGGGATCGAACCTGCATCCCAGCACTGCCAAGACACTGCCGATCCCGCTGCGCCACAGAGGCAACTCCACAATTTTCTAAAGTATAGAATTACAGTTTATCCACAGCACTCCCAAGATTTTGGTTCAATGGGAGTGGTCCTGCTACCCAGGAATATTTAATAAGCAGCCCAGAGTTCTGCTGCAGGTGGTTCACAGTCTACACAGTGGAAAAAACCCAATGGTAAAAATCAATGTCTTAAATCAATGTCAAGACTTAATACACACCTAGACATATAGCCCTGGAGACATATGCTTGAGACTGTCCCTGCTCTCATAAACAAGGACCTAGTTCAGTAATACTTACAGTTAACATTGGCGTTGTCAATAAACCCCACGCAAAGAATTCAAGGAAGATGACAATAGCAGCATGGTATACACTTGGTCGGCCAAAGCCTTGCAGCTAAAAAAGGAAGAAAGTTACCATGAAAAATAGTAAACAGCTTTAAGAAACCCATTATCCTAAAATGGTATCTGACACACACACACACACAAACTGTATAAAATAAACTTAGGACCACTTATACTACTGAAAAAAAAAAATTTAATTCTGTGGTATCCCTGATTTCTTCATCTTCTCTCACCATAGAAGGTGCCACGATTATATACTTTCTACTTGTCCCATCAATGCAAATCACTGGAACTTTGGTAGAAAATCAACTGGGTCTTTTAGAGAACAGGGTTCCAGGACCTGAATATTCTGTCTGAACACCCTAACTATGTGCTCCTTAGCAAACTGGCCTGAACCTGAAGTTTCTTTACCTACAGGAGAGCAGGCATGAGGTCATGTGCTCCAAAGTTTCAGCAGCAGCATATGATTTAAAATGATAGGGGGTGAGGGAAGAACAATAAGGACCAGGTCAAATCTGAAAACACATTTCTCAGGAGTCAAAATCCAGCTTCCCGTTACTGTTCTAAGACTGTGCCTATTCTGCTAGTTTTCTGCAGTTTGTGACTTCTGGAGATAAAACCTAAAAGTCTGTTCAACTGACTCTGTAACAATAGTTATTACAAGATCAAGTGCTTTACTAGCATTTTGTAATAAATGGAAGGGATAGTTATAAAAGATTTTGTGAAATCCCCATTGCTCCTATGCTTATATTTTCAAGTCTTCACAAGGTAAAAACACATCCCTATGGTTTAATTTGAATTTATGAGGCATATTCAGATTAGGGGACATTCTACAAGACAAATGACCTGGTCTCCTTAAAAACATCAACGTCGTAAAAGACAAAAGTAAAGGTAGGAGAGTCGTACAGATTAAAGGAGACAAGAGTCATGACAATCAAACAGAGGATCTGGACTGGATCCTAGATAAAAAGGAAACGAGGGGAAAAATAACTGTATATGTATTATCTATTAGATAATAATATGGCATTCATGTTACTGCAACTTACTGTCAAATGATTCAGGGAAAAAATGGTAGCTACATATTTTCTAAAGCAAATGTCACAAAATTAAATTTTGTTAATTGCTGAATTTAGATGAAAGGGATGAATTCATTTTACCATTCTTTTAATATTTTTAGTTTTAAAATTTTTCAAAAAAGGCGAAGAAAAAATTGATATTAAAAACCTAGGAAGGGTTAAGGATCTGGTGTTGCCATGAGCTGGGGTGTAGGTCAAAGACGTGGCTTGGATCCCGTGGTGCTGTGGCTGTGGTGCAGGCCGATAGCTGTAGAACCAATCTGACCCCTAGCCTGGGAACCTCCATATGCCACCGCCGGTGTGGCCCTTTAAAAAAGAAAAAAAAAGAGTACTTTATAAGTGGTGTTATTTGTTGTATCACATCGTACAGGAAGTGATCTTAGACTCTCTTGGTCATGTTATGAATGATCATGATCAGGTTTCAGTGGTCTGACTATTCCCTCATGAAGCACCTCATTAGCTTTTATCTAAAGGCTTTAATGGCCATTAATGGTTATTGCCTAGATTTACTATTTCGGTGAGCTTACCAAGTGCGAGGATTATAAATTAGTCATTCCATCGTTTGTTATTGAAAAAAAAATTTTTTTAGGGCCACAGGTATAGCATATGGAAGTTCCTGGGCTAAGGGTTGAATTAGAGCTGCAGCTTGTTGGCCTACACCACAGCTGCAGCAATGCTGAATCCTTAACTCATGAGTGGGGCCAGGGATTGAACCCACATCCTCATGGATACTAGTTGGGTTAATTTTCCACTGAGCCACGATGCAAACTCCCTTATAAAGTGCTCTTGCCAAAATAAAACATAACAAACAAAAGCTAAGATTCAATTCAGCTGATAATACTTAAGAAAGTTTACAGAAGATGCAGGTGAGAAAAGACTGTTCAACAGTTGAAGTAGAATGATAAATACATATCTCCTTTTATTTTCTATTTCCCTGATTATAAGTGAAGTTGAGCTTCTTTCAAACTCTAATATTCCTCAATATCAGAAATTTATATTTTTCTATGAATTTTGTTCATATTTTGCATATTTTTTCATTGAAGAGTGTAATCTTGCGTATTTATTTCTAAGAACTCTGTACAATAGATATCAAAGATATTCATGTTAAGCAATATTAAATCACTTTCCCTCACCCACTGGCACCCATACCCTTTAAAAATAAAAAGCACAAACACACAATTCAACAGTAACAGTTGAAGACTTCAATACCCACTTCCAATAACGGATAAAACAAACAAAAGATCAACAAGGAAACACAAGAGTTCAAAAACACTACACTAACTAGATATAAACAGATATTTATTGAGTGCTCCACCCAACTACAGCATAAGACACATTCTTCTCATGTGTACATGGAAAGACCATAAGTCTAAATAATAATAAATAAAATAATAAAACCTTTTTGTCTTTTTAGGGCCACACCCATGGCATATAGAAGTTTCCAGGCTAGGGGTCAAATTGGAGCTGTAGCTGCCAGCCCACAGCCACAACCACAGCCACAGCAATGTGGGATCCAAGACGCGTCTGTGATTTACACCACAGCTCACAGAAACACCAGATCCCTAACCCACTGAGCAGGCAAGGGATTGAATCTCATGGATACTAGTCAGGTTCGTTACTGCTGCACTGCGACAGGAACTCCTAATAAATTTAATAGAATTAAAAATACTGAACCATGTTCTTGACCACAATGCAATGAAACTAGAAATCCGTAACATATGGAAATTTGGAAAATTCACAAACATGTGAATGTCAACATATTCCTAAATAGTCATGGGTCAAAGAAGAAATCTCAAGGAAAGATACAAAACTTTCAGATGAATGAAAATGAAAACACAATATATCAAAGCTTGTTGAATGCAGTCAAAGCAGTGCTTAGAGGAAAACTTATAAGTTATAAATGCCTGATTATAAAAGAAGATCTGAAATCAACAATATAACTTTTCATTATAAGAAACAGAAGAGCAAACTGAACAAAAAGCAAAAGGAGTTCCCTTGTGACATAGTGGGTTAAGGATCTGGTGGTGTCGCTGTTACAGTGTAGGTTCCATCCCTGGCCCAGGGAACTTATGCATACCAAGGGCATGGCCAAAATCAAAAACAAAAAAGCAACAAAAGGAAACAAATAACAGATTATAACAGAAATAAAAGCAATACAGGAAAGATAGAATATCAATAAAACCAAGAATTAACATTTACGAAAATATCAAAAAATTGATAAATCTTTGAGCTCCCATCGTGGCTCAGCAGTAATGAACCCAACTAGGATCCACAGGGATGAAGGTTCAATCCTTGGCCTCATTCAGTGGGTTGAGGACCGAGTGTTGCCATGAGCTGTGGTGTAGGTCGCAAAAGTGGCTAGGATCTGGTGTTGCTGTGACTGTGGCTGCAGCTCTGATTTGACCCCTAGCCTGGGAACTTACATATGCCATGAGTGCGGCCCTGAAAAAAAAAAAAATACAAATCTTTAGCAAAACTAACCAAGAAAAACAGTGAAGATTTAAATGGCTAAAAATTAGAAATGAAAGAATGGTTGTTAAGAGAGGACTATGGGCATGTATAAGTCAACTGGATAAACTAGATAAAAGTAACAAATTCCTAGAAACACACAAACTATTAAGACTAAATCAGGGGTTCCTATCATGGCTTAGCAGTAACCAACCCGACTAGTATCCATGAAGACGTGGGTTTAATCCCTGGCCTCATTCAGTGGGTTATGGATCTGGAGTTGCCATGAGCTATGGTATAGGTTACAGACATGGCTCGGATCCCACGTTACTGTGGCGAAGGCCAGGAGCTAGAGCTCCAAATCCACCTCTAGCCTGGGAACTTCCACATGCTGTAGGGGTGGCTCTAAAAAAAAGAAAAAAAAAAAAAGAGAGCCATAGAGAGAGATTAAGCCAGAGAGAGAAAGAACATACAACTAGACATAGGACTAGTAAAGAAATTGAATCAGTGATCAAAAACCTCCACAAAGAAAAGCCCTGAACCTCATGGCTTCACCGGTAAATGATATCAAAAATTTAGAGAACACAAATTCTTTTAAACACTCACTACTGAACACATTTTATGAACACATTCTATGGAGACAGCATTACCTATATAAAGCCAAACAAAGACTACAAGAAACTAGAGACTAATTTCCGTTATGCTGCTGATGCAAAAATCCTTAATAAATCAGCAAACCACATTCAGCAGCACACTAAAAGGGTTATACACCATGACCAAGTGAGATTTATTCCTGGAATGTAAGAACAGTTCACATATAAAAATCAACCAGTGGAATACACCACACCAAAATTAAGGGGGGAAAAAAACCTACATGCTACATCTCAACTGATGCAGAAAAAGCATTTAACAAAAATTAAAAGCCTTTTATGGCTTAAAAAAAAATCCAAAAGGAGTTCCCACTGTGTATCAGCAGGTTAAGAACCATACTAGAACCATGAGGATATGTGTTTGATCCCTGGCCTCCGTCATTGGGTTAAGGACCTGGTATTGCCACAAGCTGTGGCGTAGGTCACAGATGAGTCTTGGATCTGGCACTGCTGTAGCTGTGGCCAGCAGCTGCAACTCTGATTCAACCCCTACCCTGGGAAATTCCTTATCCCACAGGTTTGGTTCTAAAAAGAGAAAATTTTTTGTAAAAAAAATAACATAGAAGGAAACTATCTCAGTATAATAAAGGTCACATATGAAAAAACCAAACCTAACATTACACAATAGTTAAAGGCTAAAAAGCTTTTCCCCTAAGATCGGGAAGAAGAAAAGGATGCTTACTTTCACACTTTTCTATTCAAGACGGTAGTGGAAGTTCTATCCAGAGTAATCCGGGAAGAAAAATAAGTAAAAGACACCCAAACTGGAAAGGCAGGAGTAAAATTATTTGTTTGAGGATGCTGTCATCTTACGTGGGATCTCAGTGAACCGTGAATAGCCAAAACAATCTTGAAAAAGAAGAACAAAACTACAGTTCTCACACTTCCTGATTTCAAAACATATTACAAAGTCAATCAAAACAGTGTGGTATGGGCATGAAGACAGACATGTAGACCAAAGGAGTATAATATAATCCAGAAATAAACACATAATGGTCAAAGGTTTGCAATGAGGGTGCTAAGACCATTCAATAAAGAAAGGGCAGTCTCTTAAACAAATGGTGTTGGTAAAGTTGGATATTCACATGCAAAAGAATGAAGTAGACCTTTTTACCTTATATCATGTGCAAAAATTAACTCAAAATGGATGAAAACCCTGTAAATAAGAGCTACAACTATAAAACTCTTAGAAGACAACATAGCAGGAAAGCTTCATGACACTAGACTTCGCAATGATTTCTTGGATATAACACCAAAAGAAAAAAAGGACTTGATCAAAATGAAAAACTCTGGTGCATCAAAAAACATTATGAACAGAGTAAAAATACAATCAGTAGGAGAAAATATTTGCAAGTCACATATCTGATAAGAGATAATACCTGAAATATATTTTAGAGCTCCTACCATTCAAGGACAAAATAAATAAATAAATAAAAAATGGGCAGGAGTTTCCATTGTGGCTCAGCAGTAACGAACCCTACTAATATCCATGAGGACCCAAGTTCGATCCCTAGCCTTGCTCAGTGGGTTAAGGATCCTGCATTGCCATGAGCTGTGGTTTAGGTTGCACACGCAGGGTGGATCCCCAGTTGCTGTGGCTGTGGCATAGGCTGTGGCTGTGGCATTGCAGTTCCCATTTGACCACTAGCTGGGAACTTACAGATGCCTACACCAGGCCTAAGAACAATACAACAGCAGCAACAATAAGTCTGTGCATTAGGATAAAGGCTACGCTTAATGATAGAAAACTGACTAGAGATCTGCATAATTCTAAATATGAAATATAAATGTTTCTGCTATGAAAGTACAATGCATTTACTTTTATAAACTGCAACAAATCAGCTACTTACAAATGTTTGTTATTTTTCCTGTTCTCCTGCTATAATTTACTTAACAGTGTTTGCCTGTGTCAATGTCCCAGTACTACATTACTGAAATGATCATACTGATTCCTAACAGTGTTAAGAATTGACAGCTGATTTAAAAAAAAAATTTTCCCTAAAATGTCCCTAGGTCCTCTTTCACTTTTGTTAACATACAAAACATACTTAGTCATTTTAGCCTTTTTTTTAATTTGCAGAAGCTGTTCTTCAGTATTATTTCCATTTTGCCTGTATATTTATTCTTAAATATCAAAATTAGCCTTTACAGGGGCCCCTCTGAAACAGTCTGAGGAAAATCAACTAGACATCAAATGTCACCAGAATGGCATAGATCCTAAGGGGCCCTACATCAGGAATCTTAACTGGTATCTAAGTACTGGACTTTTGGAGTCCACGAACATTCTGAGATACACAGTGTGCTAAACTTAGCTGTGCTTTCTTTGCAGAAAATCCTTATTTCTTGTCAGATTCTTAAAAGTAAATGACCCCAAAACTACTTTACCTGGTTATGGGAAATATACATTCAATGATAATGCAAATAACTGTGACACAACATTTCAAGGTGTATGTACACACACAAGGAGAGATAGAGGAAACAGAAGACAATAAAACAAGAACTTATTTGCTACACACATCTTCCTTTTCTAGAATACAATGACCTCTTCAAATAAATACTTGATTCCCTTCTATTACGGAGGTCAATATGTCTCTTCGCCAAACAAGGCAGAAAAATGTTCCTAGCTGATTCCCTGTACGTGGGCAGTCTTCCCCATGATTATTAGCAGCATCTAAGAACATAAAACCATGAAAACACTAGAATCAAGCTATAAGGAAATTCCAACATGCTAAAATAAAGTCAAGTCACGGGAGCCAGAAGAAGGTAGCACCTGGAAGCAATGGTAGAAAGAAACTGCAAATGGGAAAGATGCATCATTTGGGCATACCTGGCATGTGACATGAACATACACGATAAAAGGCATTCACTGATTTCCCAGCCAATACACATTTCAAAAAGCGCCAGTGGCTGAAACCTGCTACCTGTCCATGCTAGTCACCTAAGTAAAGCAGCACCAAGAAAACTCATTGTCATTTTATAAACACATAAATATAAGAAAACAGAGGGAAAGAAAGTCTCAAAGAAAAAATCGTTTTAAAAATGCCCAGAACAGTTATCTGCGGGTAGATGCTTTTTCAAACCCTGTGGTTCTAGTGGGTGTTTCCAACATGTGCCAAGAGGAGGGCACCTGACCCAAGATGGGGGAATCATAGAGTCTCAGTCCTGTTATGGGGAGTGGTCCAGGAGACACGTGATCTGAGGCAAGCCAATCAGAATTCTACACTGGGGGTTTTTTCAAATGAGCTGAGGTAAGAGATTTTCCTCTGGGGTCTTGGAATTGAAAATATGCAGATCAGGTGCCCTCCTCTTGGAGGACAGGATGTGGAAAGATCAGAACTCTTGTGCACTGTTAGTGGGAATGTAAAATGGAATAGCATCTATGGAAAACAGTATGGCAGTTCCTCAATAAATTAAAAATGGAAAGAAAAAAAAACTCATTGTGAGTATTCACTGAAATTTATCACTACTGACTAGATACCAGATATCACCTTCATAGACAAAGAAAAATTGGATAAACCTCTATTTGTGCCCAAATTAGGATCTGGAAAGGAATCAGGGAATAAACTGTCTCAGGCTGAGTAAACATCCATCAAAAATTTCTGCTCTACACACGTAAAATCGGTGACTTTAATTTTTAGCTTGGGGTCTAATTCCTGTATTGATTAGTAAATGCATGCCTTTATCAGACAGGAATCACCTATACATTTTGACCAATCATTCATGCCAAAGTTATTGTAAAATAATAACAGCTAATATGTAGAGCACTTACTAGGTGCCAGGTTGTAGTTACCCTCAAAAAATCCCTAGGTAAACATGATTACTAATTTGAAGAGGTTATGTAACTTGCCCAAAGTTATATAGGTAATAAAAGGTGGGAACTGGGATACCAATCATGCTCACCTAATTATTATGCTATAAAGCTTCAACCTGCCAGGTTTCCTTTTTATACCATAAGTCAAGGAGAGCCAATGAAAATATTTAAGGACAGTAGTAATGATCATATTTACATGTTAGATCACACTAATCAGTACTGTGGAGAGGAGGATCTGTCAGTTTGGTTTTGTTTAGGGAGCAAGAAGATGATTAGGTAATCTTTCATCTAATCAAAACGAGGAATTTCTGCTGTGGAACATTGTGTTACAACAATCCCACTGCAGAGGCACCGGTACCTAGGGAGGCGAGGGTTCTGATCCCCACCCACACAGCGCTTAGGTTAAGAATCAGCATTGCTGTAGCTGTGGCACAGGTGGCAGCTGCAGCTGGAATTCAATCCCTGGCCCAGGAACTTCCATGTGCCCCTGGGTGGCCATAAAAAAACAACAAAAACTGAGAAAAACCAATTCTATAGAATTTCCCTCCACGTACTAAAAGAACCTCTCCACTTTCCAGAAATCTTATCTTTGAAATGAGGAACCCCTAATATTTTTTGTTCCCCCCAAAACAAGAAATCACTTGGGAGTTCCCTGGTGGCCTAGGGTTAAGGATCTAGCGTTGTCACGGCTGTGGATTCAATTCTTGGCCTGGGCACTTCCACATGCCACCAGCAAGACTAGAAAAAAAAAAGAAAAAAAGAAGTGTCTTGGGCAGGAGGGGATCAACATCATTTAACCTTCTTCAAAAGCAAATTAAAATACTTAAGCTAAATAATACATAAAATCTGAAGCCGACTGCACATAATTTTCCTAAAATTTCTATTTTTCCATAGAAAAAGTCTCCTTGGCGCTGTATTCACTATAATGTTTTTATATTTCCTGTCCTGTCCAGACCAAAAAAAAAAAAAAAACTTAAAGACATGACAGACTCTATATGCATACACGAAAGCGCCACTGACAAAGCCGTTTAAGTCGAATCCAGGCCAATTAAACCAGTGCTTCGGAAGCCATCTGAATCTCACGTGAAACTAGAGAAAGAGAGATTGGCCTCCCTCATCACTGTCCGCAGCTGGGCCCTGGAATCGGCAGCTTCCTCTGAAATCCTGCTCATCAACCGCTTCTGCGACCGCCTAGGGAAACCGTGAAGGAACAGGAAGGCGCTGCCCAACTTCCCCGTCCAGGGCCCAAGGCCGGTTCTAAAGGCTCCCTACACATCTTCTAGGTAGGCTCAAGCCGGAAGTGCACCATGAAAATATTATCCACCGTCCCACCTATAGAGGATTCTGAAAGAATCCGATTACTTATACTCACGATTCCACGTCGGGTGTCTTTTGAAACAATAACCAAGTCGCCTAAATTTCTGTCTAGCGATGAGCAGCGCTAAAGCCTCGCAGTGATGAATTCGGCTAGCTGACTCGGAAAAGGACAGGCTTTACCGAGAACCAGAGCCCCTGCCCAGAGCCGAGGCAGACGGTCGGCGTCTCCTCACCCCCAGGGTACCCCCAAGCCCCAGCTCCGCCCGAGGCGTCCCGAGACTCCGGCTGCGACCCCGCCCCGCCTCCCCTGACTCTGGGCTCCGGGCTAATCAAGGCGCTGGGACTCCGCGCCCGCGCTCACCGTGCTGCCGCCCGTGGACCGCGCGCCCGCGCGCTTCTCCGGCATGGCTCCCACCTCGGGCTCCGACGCCGCCGTCTTCCCTGGCTCGGGACGCGGCTCCGCGTTCATGCCGCGTCCATGCCCGCGCCGGCTCGGGGCGCTCCGGGACTACGGAGACGCCGCAAATGCGGCGGCGGGGCCCGCGCTCTCATGGGCACCGCGGCCCGCGGGTCTGACGGCGGCGCCAGTGGAGACACCAAGGGCTGTGAGGGCTGCCGAGGCCGGAGCCTCGGAGGAGGAGAGGCAAGGAGGGCAGCTGCAGGGGCCCGGCGCCACAGCAGCCGCACCGAATGGGACGCAGGTAGCTGCCCGGCGCCTCCGCGACGGCCCTGGGGAAGTCAGGAGGCCCCGCGCTGGCCCCGCCCCGCCCCCGCTTCCCTACTGGCTCGCGCGGGGGAAGCGGCCCCGCCCGAGATCTCTGCTCCCGCCACAGGCTCAGCGCCAGCGCCCACAGGCTCCAGGAGACCCCGCCCACCTCAGGGCCCGCCTCCACGTCTCCCGGGCCTCCTAGGAGTCGGGACACCGCAGCGCACCGGAAGTGCGCTATTGCCCAGGGCCCGCAATCCTATTTTCTTTTTCCTGGGACAGAACCGGGACTGGAGAATTGGGAGTTTTGAAAGCAGGGGTTTCTTGTAGGGATTGCATTTCTAGTCTTGGTTTGGCCTATAGATGGCACGTTCTGGCAGAAAACAGAGCCCTCAGGGCTGGAATCCCGAATTAGGGACATGCCTTATGGACTGTATCTGCAGTATGCTGTTCCTTTTCAAAATCTAAAGAGAAGCTGACGGAAAGCTTAGCTGGACTGTGGGACTCGTGGGAGGGACAGTCTTAGGAAACATACAAGCCCCTGTTCCAGTCCAGAGCTACTTGATGGTACGAACGCGGTGAATATGAACTCAAAAGTCTCACATCCTCTTTGGGTACGGTGCTGATGTAGAGAAATCAACTAACACTAATCATGGCTCCATAAATATTATGATTACCGACCGAAAAGGACTTTGTGGATACCGCACCCTATTCTGCAAATGCTTCAAAGGTAAAGCAGCTTGGCTAAAGAGCCAGTGTAACAGACAGGACCTATTCCACAAATGTAGGGTACAAATATGGTCACAACGTTTTTTCCGATTAGATGTTTAAGCATTCAGTGCCTCCTTGAAAGAAGAAAAATACTTTTAAACTCAAGAACTTAGGTCGTCCTCATTCTTAAGGAGACCTAGGTGGACTTAATTGGAGAAGGGAATGAGTCCAGTCATTTCACTATTGACTTGCATCTTACACTGTTATTGTTGCAAACCGGTCTTTACAAGCCTAAGGATTTATTTGCTTTGCTATAGAGTATCTATTGGTTTAGGTACCTTCCATGCCTTGGGCTGGTGTCAGGTAGCTCAGAGTGCCATGATGAAATGCCATCGACTGGGTGGCTTAAACAACAGAAATTTATTTCTTACAGTTCTGGAGACTGGAAGTCTGAGCTCAGTGTCAGCAGGCTGGATTCTGATGAGATCTTCCTGGCTTTCGGATGGCTGCCTCACTGTGTCCTCACATTAGCAAAAGAGCTATTTACCTCCTAAATGTCCCAGCCCCAACCAAATTCCATTACATTGAGGGTTAGGGCTTCAACGTACAAATTTTAGAAAAACAGTTAAGTGCATAATACTTGATGCACTAAGTCATAGATTCATTGACACTCACTGATTACACATTGCTTCCCAAAGCATGTTTATGTATAAAATCAACTTTTCCTGAAAACAGAGAAGTTCTTTTCCTGAGCTCAGGTAATCTACCTAGACTGCCCCTTCAGTCAGGGACTTTACTGCTAGTTGTTCCTGACTGAAGACGTTTTAGTTAGCACTAAGAAACTGATGGGATTTTAGAAGCCACCAGCCTTGAATTGAGAGTGTAAAATTCCCCCAACAATACCTCGGGCCAGTTGTCCCCTACCTTGTTCTTAAATATAGACAGAGAAGAGGATATGTTAAATTGAGCCAATCTATTTATGGATAGCTGCCATATTCTGGAATTATGTCCATTTATTTACTTATTTTGCTTTTTGGGCCACACCTGTGGCACATGGAAATTCCCATGTTAGGGATCGAATTGGAGCTGTAGCTGCCAGCCTACACCACGACCATAGCACAAGGGATCTGAGAGGCATCTGCAACGTACAACAGCTCAGCAATGCCAGATCCTTAACCCACTAAGTGAGGCCAGGGATGGAGCCCGAATCCTCCTGGATACTAGGATTTGTAAGCCCCTGAGCCACACTGAGACCTCCGGAATTATATCCTTTTATTAAGCCAAAAACTGCCTATTGCAGCCATGCTTTGATTCTGCCTTCTGTATCTGTATAAAAATGTCTTAATTCTGCTTTTTGAAGCGCCAAGATGAACCTGTCATCTTTCTGGATTATCCTCCAAATACATACCAATTTGTAAAAATCCCAATTAAAATGCATTGCCAAAAATATAACACTGTTAAGTAGTATTTGGTGATGGCACTGTGAGGTCTGGTCCCTTGATTTACAGAGCCATAAAATTAATGTTTAGAAGATGAATTGTCTATTGCATGTGTTGACAGTTATACCATATAAAATAAATAGACCATTATTCTTACCTTCTAATTAATTCTGCACTAATCAAGGTCAAAGACCTGGGATTCCACATAATTTAATTCAACATCCTAGGCTCTAAAAAAATAATTGCTGAAAGACGCATGTGTTATGGTATTTGGAAAACTGGATATCCATATGCAAACCATGAAACTGGACCCTTGTCTTATACAATACATAAAAATTAACGCGAGGAGTTTCCGTCATGGCTCAGTGGTTAGCAAACCTGACTAGCATCCATGAGGACGTGGGTTTGGTCCCTGGCCTTGCTCAGTGGATTAACGATCTGCCGTTGCCGTGAGCTGTGGTGTAGGTCGCAGACAAGTCTCGGGTCCCACGTTGCTGTAGCTCTGGCATAGGCTGGTGGCTACAGCTCTCATTGGACCCCTAGCCTGGGAATCTCCATATGCCACAGGTGTGGCCCTAAAAAGACAAAAAGACCAAAAGAAAAAAAAATGCTGCAAAATGGATGAAAGTCTCAAACAGAAGAGATGAAACTGGGAGTGTCATTGTGCTGCAGCATAAACAAACCCAAATAGTACCCGGGAGGTTTCAGGATGCCTGGCCATGCTCAGTGGGTTAAGGATCCAGCATTGCCATGGGCTAGGTGTAGGTCTTAGATGTGGCTGGGATCTGGCTTGGCTGTAGCTTTGGCTGTGGCCGGCAGCTGCAGCTCCAACTGGACCCCTGGCCTGGGAAATTCTATATGCCACAGCCTTAAAAAAAAAAAAAAAAAAAACTATAAAACTGAAAAAAACACCATAGAGGAAGAATCTAGCCGGGCAAATTTTTTATCAATATGACACCAAAACTACAGGCCACAAAGCAAAATTAGACAAGTGGGATTGCACATAAAGCTTTTGTACAGCAAAGGAAATAATCGACAAAATGAAAAAGGAACCTTCTGAATGCGAAAAATATCTAAATTATATATCCAAAGAGCAGTTAACATCTAAAATATATGTGGAACTTATGCAATTTAATAGCAAAAAAAAAACCTGATTAAAACATGGGAAATCTGGAATCTAATATATGGCACAAATGAAGCTTTCCACAGAAAAACTCATGGACTGAGAGAACAGATTTGTGGTTGCAAAGGGGGAAGGGGAGAGATGGGACGGACTGGGAGTCTGAGGTTAATAGATGCAAACTGTATTTCGAGTGGATGAGTAATGAGATCCTGCTGAATAGCACAGGGAACTATATCTAGCCACTTATGGAAGATAATGGACGATAGTGTGAGAAAAAGAATGTATATGTGTGAATCAGTCACTTTGCTGTACAGTAGAAATTTTTTTTGTTTGTTTTTTTGCCTTTTATCTAGAGCCGAACCTGCGGCATATGGAGGTTCCCAGGCTAGGGGTCTGACAGGAGCTGTAGCTGCCGGCCTTCGCCACAGCCACAGCAACGCGGGATCCGAGCCGCGTCTGCAACCTACACCACAGCTCACAGCAACGCCGGATCCTTAACCCACTGAGCAAGGCCAGGGATCGAACCCGCAACCTCATGGTTCTTAGTTGGATTCGTTAACCACTGAGCCACAAAGGGAACTCCTACAGTAGAAATTGACAGAACACTGTAAACCAACTATAATGGAAAAAATCATTAAAAGAAAAAACATGGTCAAAAAACTTAAATATACATTCTCAGAAGAAGACATTCAAATGACCAACAGGTATATGAAAAGATGCTCAACTTCACTAATCATCAAGGAAATGCAAAGCAAAACCGCAATGAAGTATCACTTCAATACTGTTAGAATAGCTGTTATAAAAAAAAGACCCAAAGAAGGAGTTCCCCAGTGGTTCAGCAGGTTAAGGATCCAGCATTGTCACTAGCTCAGGTCACTGCTGTGTTGTGGGTTCGATCCCTGGTTAGCTAACTTGTGCATGCTGAGGGCATGGCCAGAAAAAAAAAAAAAGACAAAAGTGTTACAAAAATATGGATAAAACTTGTACACTGCTGGTGGGAATGTAAACTGGTACAGACAATGTAGAAAACAGCACAGAATTTCTCCTAAAAAATAAAAAACAGAACTACCATATAATCCAGCAACCCTACTCCTGGGTATATATCTAAAAGAATCTATATACCTAAAATCAGAATCTTAGAGAGATATCTGCACTCCCAAGTTTATTCCAGCATTATTCACGATAGGCAATATATGGAAACAACCTGAATATTCATCTTCAGATGACTGTTTTAAAAAATGTTTAAAGAAGAAAATATATATGCAATAGTATATTATTCATCATTTTAAAAGAAGTAAGTGTAATCGTTTATGACAAGATGGATGAGCTTGGAAGACATTATGCTAAGTGAAATAAACCAAACACAGAAAAACAAGTACTGCACTTGTATGTCCACTTATATGTGGAATCTAAAATCACCAAACTCCTAGAAGCCGTGACTAGAATGGTGGTTTCCAGAGGCTAGGGGGAGGGGGATATTGGACATATTTGTCAGGAAGCTGAAGACCTGATGTACAGCAGTGTGACCGTAGTTATCAATACTGTATTGTATTCTAGAAATTTGCTAAGAAGGTTGCTCTTAAGTGTTTTCATCACAAAAAGGAAAAGTGGTAAATGTATAAGGAGATGAATATGTTAAATAGCTTGGTTGGGATGAACACTTCACAATCTATATGACTATCAAAACATGAATTGAGGAAGTTCCCTTGTGGCTCATCAGGTTAAGGCTCTAGTGTTACTGCAGCTATGGCTGAGGCTGAAACCCTAGCATGGTTTTAATCACTGGCCTAGGAGCTTCCAGGTGCCATGAGAGCAGAAAAAAAAAAAAAAATCAGTTGAACACCATTAATTTTTATAATTTTTATACATCAATTATACCTCAGTTGGAGTTTCTGCTGTGGTGCAACAAGATGAGCAGTGTCTTGGGAACCCTGGGATGCAGGTTTGATTCCCAGCCTGGCACAGGGTTAAGGATCTGGTGTTGCCACAGCTATGGCTTAAGTCGCAACTGCAGCTTGGATCTGATCCCTGGCTTAGGAACTCCATGTGTCTCAGGGTGTCCAAAAAAAAGAGAGAGAGAGAGAAGAAGAAAGAAAGAACTATACCTCAACAAAGCTGGAGAAAAAGTGAATAAAAAATAATAAAGTTTAATTTAAAAAAAAGAAAGACTGAGAGCTCTCTTGCGGCACAGCAGGTTAAGGATCCAGCATTGTCGCTACTGCATCTTGAGTCACTGCTATGGCACAGTTTAGTCCCTGGCCCAGGAAAACATGCCGCGGATGCAGCCAAAAAAAAAACAAATAAAACAAAAAACATTCATTAATTAATTAAAATAAATAAATTAAAAAAATTTTAAGACTCTTAAACACACTGTATGGTTTATTGCAGTGAAAGTGTATAGAGTGAAATCAGCAAAGGTAAAAGGCACATAGGGCAGAGTACAGGAAAGACCATGCACAACTTCCCTGTTGTCTTCTCTGAGTGGGTCCCACCGACACTGCTCAATTAGCCCAGCAACAACATGTAACGATACACATGAAGCTTACCTAAGCCTTGGTATCCAAGGTTTTTATTGGGTTCGGTCACATAGCATGAAGTACCAAATGACTGACCTTAGATACACAGTCCTCAGCCCCTCCAGAGATGAAATTGGTACCAAATGACCCAAAGCCCCCATTATAAATCACATGGTTAGCATCAACTTCCTAGCACAGCCCAAGGCCCCAGGAACACAAAGCCATTCCTATCAGGCTTATGGGATATTCTGGGGTTATCTCCCAGAAGCCCAATCAAGGGCCAAATCTTTGTTTGGAATAGGTAGGCTTTGGGCAACCAAGGCTTACTGAATTAATCCTTTACTGCACAAAATCTAATAAAATAAACTACTTAAATGTGATTGCGTCTTACCTAAATGGATTTTTTTTCCTTTTTTTTTTTTGGGGCCTTATCTAGGGCCGCACCCGCAGCATATGGAGGTTCCCAGGCTAGGGGTCTAACAGGAGCTGTAGCTGCCGGCCTACACCACTGCCACAGCAAGACGGGATCCGAGCCGCGTCTGCAACCTACACCACAGCTCATGGTAACGGTGGATCCTTAACCCACTGAGCAAGGCCAGGAATCGAACCTGAGTCCTCATGGATGCTAGTCAGGTTTGTTAACCACTGAGCCACGATTGGGAATTCCAACAGTCTGCATTTTATTTTATTTTATTTTATTTTATTTTATTTTTTGTCTTTTTGCCTTATCCAGGGCCGCACCTGTGGTATATGGAGGTTCCCAGGCTAGGGGTCTAACAGGAGCTGTAGCTGCGGGCCTTCACCACAGCCACAGCAACGCGGGATCTGAGCCACGTCTGCAACCTACACCACAGCTCACGGCAACGCCGGATCCTTAACCCACTGAGCAAGGCCAGGGATCGAACCCGCATCCTTATGGTTCCTATTCAGATTCGTTAACCACTGAGCCACGCCGGGGAACTCCAAACAGTCTGTATTTTAAATGCAGAGAAATGGAGGTAAAGAGATTAGTTACAGCACCTGAGGCCACACAGCCAACGAATAGTGATGCCAGGATTCAGCCTGAGGCAGAATGACCTCAGAATTCTTGACCACAAATTGAAATTATCTTACAGTTGGGACTTGAAAAATGGGATGAGTAATAAACAAAATGGTCCTGGTGTTACTGACAAGGTTTCAACAGGCTTTGAGAGGATCAGGGCCCAGATGACCCACCTTGACCTGGAGCAAGAGAGGAACTTTCTTCCCACCTGGGGGCTGTGGGGCTGCAGGGGAGCCGAACCTCCACAACCGGGCTCGAAGGGCATGAGAGCACGGCGCTGAACGGCAGCACCATCAGAAAGAGTAGAAGAAAGCTTGCAACTGAGTCCACAGATGTGCCCATGGGGACTTATTTACAAGAGCAGGGGGACATCTTGGTAGGGACTGAGTGCCAGTATGATCAGATGCTGGTGTGGTGGTGGGGCAACAGCGCACTCAGAGCTGTGAGATTGTCGCATTTGTGGTAGCACTGTTACTAACAGGCTGGGAAAGCTTGGGATAACCTGGTTTCACTCTTAATTCTTTAAGAAATTATGAAAGTATTCCATAGTTCTCTTGGTGCATCAACCTTATTTACTCTCTCTCTTTTTTTTTTTTGTCTTTTTAGGACCACACCCACGGTATATGGAAGTTCCAAGGCTAGGGGTCAAATTACAGCTACAGCCGCTGGCCTACACCCCAGCCACAGCAATGCCAGATCCAAGCTGCATCTGCAACCTACACCACAGCTCACACAGTGCCTGCTCCCCAACTCATTGAGCAAGGTCAGGGATTGAACCCACATCCTCATGGATACTAGTTGGGTTCGTTAACCACTAAGCGACGACAGGAACTACAACCTTATTTACTCTTTTTTGTTTATTTGCTTGTTTGCTTTTCTTTTTTTGGCTGGCACATGGAGTTCCCGGGCCAAGGATCAGATCTGTGCCACAGTTGTGGCAACGCCAGATCCTTAACCCACTGTGCCGGGCCAGGGATCAAACCTGTGCCCTGGTGCTCCCAAGGTGCCTCCAGTCCCCTTGGGCCACAGCGGGAACTCCAGCCTTAATTACTCTTATTTTAGATCTGCAAATAAGTGATAAAGTGCTGAATAAAGTTGTCTCACATTTCCCCTGAGAGCATTTTTGCTGTTGAGTTTCTCTGCCCTCAAACATTGACTTAGCAGTCTGAAATCAAATTTACAACACCATTGTAAAGCTCAACAATGCTCCTATTATATTCTGTTCCTACAAAATTTAGCCGCTAAAACCAGTATCACTCTGACCAAATGACTCCATCGCCAGAGGACACAGTGTCCTTATCCCTTAAGCATGAATTGTTTACTACTGTCCTTTCATCATCTCAAAGACAGTGACAGAGGGTGTGACACTTTGCAGAAAGTGGGTTACGGAAGTATTTTTGCCTTTAAGATATTATTTATCAGGTTATGATTTACTTGCTGTTAGTGAGTTTTTGGTCAGAGCGTAATTCCAACTTTAGCTGCCATAGAAACGCAATTGCCATGGCTTGAATTACGATCAATAGGCAACTGTATCCTGTGTAGGAAGTTGGCACTTCTTATAATCCAACTTGAGAATTTGGCCCTATTGAAACCCATAAAACAGAGAAGATAAACTCAGAGGAAAATACACCAAATCACCAAAGCAGACAGATGTGCAATATATTAATGAATACACTTCAACCAAATAGATGTGCCGGAATATTAAATAAAATATTGAATGATCAGGGAAATTTTAAGTGATTTCATTGATTTTTCAAAGTGTAATACAGTTTCACTGACACTGCAGTATAAGAAATATAACAGCCTAAATATATGGCTTCCTGCTTTCCCTAACCCGAAAAGTCTCAGTAACGGTATTTCAGAGCAGGTTTTTATTCTATGTTATTATTTATTTATTTATTTTGGCTGTGGTGTGATGCAGCTTGATATGGGATCTCAGTTCCTGGACCAGAGACTGAACCCAGGCTGCAGAAGTGTAAGTGCCAAATCCTAACCACTCGACCACCAGGGAACTCCAAGTTTTTAAAATATTATTATGTGGAGGATAAAATTCTTTGTGCAAAACAACCCCATTAAAAAATGGGCGGAGGATCTAGGCAGACAATTCTCCAAAGAAGACATGCAGATGGCCAGAATGACCATCATCAAAAAGTCTACAAACAATAAGTGCTGGAGAGGGTATGGAAAAAAAGGATCCCTATTACACTGCTGGTGGGAATGCAAATTGGTGCAACCACTGTGGAAAACAGTATGGAGATTCTCAGAAAACTAAAAATGGAATTACCATTTGATCCAGCAATCCCACTCCTGGGCATCTATCCAGCGGAAACCATGACTTGAAAAGACACGTGTACTCCAGTGTTCATTGCAGCACTCTATGCAATAGCCAGGTCATGAAAACAACCTAAATGCCCATCGACAAAGGAGTGGATAGGGAAGATATGGTACATACACACAATGGAATATTACTCGGCCATTAAAAGGAACAGAATAACAACATTTATAGCAACATGGATGGACCTAGAAATTATCATGCAAAGTGAAACCAGTCAGACAATTAGACAGAAACATCCAATGCTACCGCTTACATGTGCAAACTAAAAAGACACAGTGAACTTCTTTGTAGAACAGACAATGACTCACAGACTTTGGAAAACCTTTGGTTTCCAAATAAGACAATCTGGGGGGTGGGGGGATGCAATGAGGGTTTGGGACGCAAATGCTATCAAATTGAGTTGTGATGATTTTTGTAAACCAATAATTGTAATAAAATTCATTAAGCAATGGAAAAAAATTCTTTGTGCAAATGTTTCCAAGAGAGTGTATTAAAAATATTTAAACACTCCATGAGCTAGTAGTAGAGACAAAAATACAAAACTTTGTGATATTTGGTGATATCGTATAATGGAAATAAAGTAATTGTACAAACTGTATATCGTCCCATTTAATTACTAAATCTGAGCAACCTATTAATTTAATGTCCCTTTCTCATAGAAATCAAGTATTTTTTTTCTTTTTCCCTTTTTTTTGTTGTTGTTGTCTTGTCTTTTGTCATTTTAGAGCCGCACCCACGGCACATGGAGCTTCTCAGGCTAGGGGTCTAATCGGTGTTATAGCTGCCGGCCTACACCACAGCCACCGCAACACGGGATCTGAGCAGCATCTGCGACCTGCACCACAGCTCACGGCAACGCCGGATCCTTAACCTACTAAGCGAGGACAGGCATGGAACCCACAACCTCATGGTTCCTAGTCGGATTCGTTTCCAGTGCGCCACGACGGGAATTCCTCAAGTCAAGTATATTAAATAGCATCTTATGATTAGAGTGAACGGGAGGGAAGGTGATGCTAAAACTCACCTCATGCCTCACAACCTTTAATTATGTGACCGACTGGCCTGGTTTGCCCAGGATTGAAGGTTTCCCAAGATGTAGGACACTCAGTGTTGAAACCAGGGCTGCCCTGAGCATCCTAAGATGGTTGGACTTTTATCCACCTCTTAGTTTTTTTGAAATGTTTGGAAGATTTATACATCTTTAAACTAGGACTTTCCTGCTTGCATAGAAAGCTCTCCCACGCAGTCCCAGGGCTGCATGGCGAAGAGTCATGCCTCTGGGACATCCTGCTCTCGCACTGGAGCTGTCCTGGATCTTGCTTCATGAGGCCTGGAGGAGGCTGCTGCTGGGCAGCTGGAGCAGGGACATCCCGGGTGACTTCTGTCTTTGGTACTCTCTCTTCCCTGGTGATAACCTCAGCTCTTATCATGTCTGTCCCTTGTGACTCACGCCCATGGACAGCCCTCTACAGTGACTTGCTTGCTCTTAGCAAGCTGCTGACTAGTTGACAAAAATGCCAACTATTGAAACTCTAGGTATGAAGTCTTCCGGGGTGTTGAAATTTGTGATCAGGCTGGCCTTCCCTCAACAGAAATCCTGGTAGGTCAGGTTAGCCAGAATCCCCTCTTATTGAGGTTTCCTTTCAGTGATTTTCTAACCACTAAGCTGCTTCTTGGCTATAAATTCTTACTTTTCCTTGTCATATTCTGTGTTGAACCCTATCTCTCTCCTCTACTACAAGACCTCATTGTAACAGCCCCCTTGACTAAAGTCTTCCTTGCTATCTTTTTTGGGGGGGCATGGCCCCCCCTTGGCATATCGGCATATGGAGCTCCCAGGCCAGGGATCAGATCCAAGCCACAGTCTCAACCTAAGCCATAGCTGCAACAACACTGGATCCTTAACCCACTGTGCCAGGCCGGGATTGAACTTGCGTCCCAGCGCTCCCAAGATGCTGCCAATACCATTGTACCACAGAGGGAACTCCTTCCTTACTATCTTTAACAAGTGTTATAATTTTTTCTTTAATAACCACACACACACAAACACACATGCTCAATTTTATGGATGTGCAAAGCCTTTATCACTATATATGCATTCTTATCATGAATATTTTTCTTTTTATTTTACAGTCTCCCCCCACGCCACACCATCTCTCCTGCCGTCTCTGTGCTCAAGGAAACCAATTTGACCAGTTTGGTGTTATATTTTTTCTTCCTCTGTGCATTGACTCCCTATTGTGAGCTGGGCATTGTTCTAATCATAAGCTGCACTGTGCCAAAAAGATAGGGAAAAACATTTAAACAAACAAAACAAGATCATGTAGGATACCTATAATTACAAAGGAAAAGATAAAAGTAGATAATTTGTGAGGGTGGCTTTACCTAAATGTTTGAGGTGGCCTCTCTGAAAAACAGACACTTTAGTTAAGATCTGAATGATGATGGAGTTCCTGTCATGGTGCAGAGGAAACGAATCCGACTAGGAACCATGAGGTTGTGGGTTCGATCCCTGGCCTTGCTCAGGTTGTGGGTTAAGGATCTGGCATTGCCATGAGCTGTGGCGTAGGCCGGCGGCTGTAGCTCCTATTAGACCCCCACCTTGGGAACCTCCATATGCTGCGGGTGCAGCCCTAGAAAGACAAAAGGAAAAAAAAAAAAAGAGATCTGAATGATGATGAAGCAGTTCCGGGGAGACCTGAGAGGTGAGCAATCAGAACAGAAGGAACAGTCTGTGTAAGGCCCAGAAAGGAAATGAGTTTGAGGTGGCTGAGAGACAGAGGGCAGTGTGACTGGAGCATCATAACTAAGAGCAAGAGAGTGAAAGATGAAGCCAAGAGGCACAGCCTCCATGAGGCAATGTTAATATCCAGATGTGCTGGAGGCCATCAAAGTTTTCAAGAACGACACAATGGATTTTGTTTTGCAATGATTTCTCCAATTCAAGTATAGTGAATAGAGTACGGGGCCAGAGTAGACACAATGAGACCAGTTGGGAGGCTCAGTCTCCCAAGTGGCATTAGGGATGGTGAGTGACTGAAGTCTAAAGCATTGTAGAGGAGAGGTTTGATGGATGGGGTATGAGGCTGAGACAGACCGAGGAAAGTATGTGAACAGAGCACGTGGATATGCACTATTTGAAGACGCTGGGATCCAACAATGGGACAAAGGTGAGTAGACATGAGGGATGGTCTGGAGGTCAGAGCAGGACGGTCTCAGCAAGGACACAAGCACCAAGTCATCTGAAAGCCAGGGGGAGCCATTACACCCCCGAGGGCAAACCCTGGGCAGCCAACCTGGCCACAAGCCATTCTTGGGAGCATCCTCAAATCTCACAGTCCGCATGCATCATGACGGATTTATTTTTCTCCAGTGAGTAGGCATTAACTTGTTTCCAATTTGTTTTTCATTTTTTATTTATCTTTTTTTGTGGGGGAGGGCATAAGCAGTAAGGCTGCACACACTTTTTTTTTTTTTTTTCCCTCATGGCTACACCCACAGCATATGGAAGTTCCAGGGCCAGGGATTGAATCCAAACCTGCAACCCACATAGCTGCAACCTACGCTGCAACTGCAGCAGTACCAGATCCTTTAACCCACTGTGCCAGGAACTCCCTGCCTATACATATTTTAGAGTGTCAGAAGTGGGTGGCTGGTTATAAGATTAGTTATCAATATAATTAACAGTGTCAAGTTACCTTCCAAAAATGCAGTCATGAAATCTTATGGATTTACCAACATATTACGTACAGTGTTTAATAGTAAAAATATAGATCTTTTGGCTGAGAAGGGAGCAGAGGATGTCCTGGAGCAGATGACGACCCAGAATTCCACATCCCTGGTGACGCTAGAAGCTGACACACCTCACTGTCGGGTACAAGAGTTTCACCTTTGATGTCAAGAGGACTTAGCTCCTTCACTACTATTTAAAGGAATTTCTCAACCTCCTTGAAGTTCTCCTTGGGGTGCAAATCAAGGAAAATCCTACAGGGTTGGGGTGAACTCATAGCAGTTGGTACCTATCTAGCACATTCTGTCACATTTTGGTCTTCATGGTGTGGGGTCAGTATGGCACTTAGAAGTCAATTTCCATAGCTGGAACTTATCCAACATTAAAAGGAAATTGTTGCACCTTGTAGAGAATATCAGATACTACGAGAAGGGGATAGACAAAATAAAACTTCTTAAACCATATTTTTTCCCTCTCTCTCTCTCTCCCTTTTCTCTCTCTTCCTTCCCTTCCTTCCTTCTTTCCTTCCTCCTTCTCTCTTCCTTCCTCCCTCCTTCCCTCCTTCCTTTCTCTTTCTTTCTTCCTTCCGTTCTTTTTCTTTCTTTCTCTCTTGCCAAGGCATGTAGCAACTTGATGTGGGAATCTCAGTTTCCAGACCAGGGACTGAACCCAGGCCACAGTGGTAAAAGTGCTGAGTCCTAACCCCTAGACCATCAGGGAACTCCCTAAGCCACATGTTTCTGATTTCTGTATATTTTTGTGCATGAGGGAAATTTTCATAGGCCTAAACGAAAAACAGAATCTGACTTTTGAGAGATTTCTGTCTTCAAATAGAGAGATTAAGCAATCCAAAACACTTTGAGAGGACAGAAGATAGTATGAGAAAAAGAATGTATTTGTATGTATGACTGGGTCACTTTACTATAAAGCAGAATTTGACAGAACATTGTATATCAACTCTAATTAAAAAAAAAAAAAAAAGCTTGAGAGGATGGTAGTGAAAGAACCTCGGTGATGCCCCCCACCCTGGGTTGAGGTGGAATTGAGTTCTGAGGCAGCAGGTTCCTTTCAGTGTTTCCACCCATGAGGTTTTAAAGAGGCCTTTTAGTTTCCAGCTGGGATCAAGTCCTCTTCCCTGCCTCTCGCACTCAGTTTTACATGCATTTTTTTTTTTTTATCACCTACTACATGCCCGATAGTGTTCCTGGCACTAGGAACACTGCTGTGAACAAAGCCAGTGACCTACCCACAGGGAGTCTGTTCCACGTGTCTCCCCAGCTGTGCTTTTGAAATCTTCGTCAAAAGTCCTGGGCATATTGTCAGACCCCGAGTGCATGTGCTCCAAGCAGAGTGAAGACAAACACCAGAGTTCGGAGCAGAGCAAGGCTTGTTGCAAGGGCTAAGCAAGGAAATCAGGAAGTTCATACTCAAAAAGCCTAAACTCCTCTACTTAGTAATTGTTTGAATCTGCCCTTAGGAACTCAGGGAAGGTCTCGAGGCTGATGGCCCTTTTGCTACAAAAAAGAAATGGAGGAAACTTAAAGGTTTTTGTACCTGGGGGGACCCATGGGGGTCTTGATTTGTTTCAGGAACTAGAGAGTTTCATGTCTTGGTGCTAGCGCATTTGCCTCCAACCAGAACAGACGACAATTTCTACCAAGTCCCAACCTTCCCAGGAAACTCTTGTTGTGTTACCTTTTTTTTGGGGGGGAGGGGCCGGGGGCCAGCACCATGCAGAAGTCCTGCCAGGGAATCAAATCCATGTCACAGCAGTGACCCAAGTCACAGCAGTGACAACACAAAATCCTTAACCCACTGAGCCCCCACGGAACTTCCATGGCACTTTTTGTACCATATCCCCTGCAACTTTGGGTACCTGTACCTATAAGTACCATCAATAGGTAAGGATTGTGAGCTGGATTTGGAGAAGCTGGTCTGACCCTTACCAGAATTCCTCTCCCTGGATGTTAGGTGAGAGTTCTTGCCTAGGCAGAAAATTGACACCCTTCTCAGGACTGGCAGGTACTGGGCCTGGGAGCATGCATTATGTTTTGGGTCATGAGTCTTTCCAGAATTCCACTCAACAGTAAAACTTCTGCAGCATATGTGTTTTTCACTATAAAGCAGATGACCTTAACTTCTCTGCTCTTTAACTTCTGCATAACAAAAGTGCATGCTGGAAGTCTAGCCTTTTAACAGGCCTCTGAAAGTGTGCCTGGCCCCGACGGGTCTTTCCTGGAGGTTGCCTAAACTCTCTTTTGCTCTGCACTCTTGCTCTTAACTCTTGCATATCACTTCTTGCTACCTATTCTCCAAGATGCTATTTGCAACACACAGTTCCTTGCTGTGGTTTTCTAGGCACCTCGGTTCTGAAGGTAAGATATTAGTTGCAATATTTAATAAAACATTAATAAGGGCTTGAGGATAACACTAGGTACTTATAGGAGTTCTTGGTATGGCTCAGTGGTTTAAGGAGCCAGCGCTATCTCTATGGCAGCATGGGTTCAACCCCCCACCCAGGGCAGTGGGTTAAAGATCCAGCATAGCCGAAGCTGTGGCATAGCTTACATCAGTGGCTTGGATTCAATACCCGGCCCGGGAACTTCCATATGCCTTGGGTGCAGCCAAAACAAAAACCAAAACCACTAGGTACTTATGACAAGGAAATTACAAAATAAAATGTGGGTTTCAGATAAGGCTGACATGGTCAAAGCCTGTGATATTAAGGGAGGCTGGCTGGCCACGCCACCTCTTCTCAGCTCCTAGACAGTACACCTGCATCATCTGCATTGCATTTAAAGTCTCTCTCTCTGTTTCTTTTTCTTGATCTGCGCTCTGGTCTCCAGGCCTTTGCTAACCCTGAAGGAGCCGCACCTGCATTATTTAAAAATCGAGGTGAGGGGAGTTCCCTGGTGGTCTAGTGGTCGGGATCTGGCACTTCTGCTGAGATTCCGCATCAGCCACTGCACGCTGTGGCCACATTAAAAAAACAGTCAAGGTGAAGTTCACGTAACATACAAGTAACCATTTTAAAGCACGCAGCTCAGTGTTATTTAGTGCATTCACAGGTTGTGCAACCATCACCTCTAATTCCAAAACATTATTATCACCACGAAGGAGACCTCGTATCCGTCAAGCAGTCACTCCCCACTCTCTCCACCCCAGCTTCTGACAACCACCAGTCTGCTTTCTGTACTTATGATTTACCTATCTTGATATCTCATATAAATATACCATGTAACATATGACCTTTTGTGACTGGCTTCCTTCACTTACCATAACATTTTTGAGATTCATCCACATCGTAACATGTATCATACTTCTTTATTAAAAAATTGTGGTTGGGGGAGTTCCCATTATGGCTCAGTGGTAATGAACTTGACTAGTATCCATGAGGACGCAGGTTCGATCCCTGGCCTCACTCAGTGGATTAATGATCTGGCATTGCTATGGCTGTGGAATAGGCCACCAGCTATAGCTTCAATTCGACCCCTAGCCTAGGAACCTCCTGCAGGTATGGCCTTAAAAAGAAAAAAAATGTGGTAAATACATAATAAAATGTATTTTAACTCTATTTAGGTGTACAATTTGGCATCACTCAGTACTCTAACGTTTCTGTGCAACCATCACCACCATCCATCTCCATAACTTTTTCAACTTCCGAATCTAAAACCCTGAATCCATTAAACAATAACTCTCTGCTACTCTCTCACCCCAGCCCCTGACAACCACTATTCTACTTCCTGTCTCTCTGAGTCTGACTGCTCTAGAAACCTCATATAAGTGGAATCATACAGTGTTTGTTTTCTTTTTTTCTTTTTAAGGTTGCACCTGTGGTATATGGAAGTTCCCAGGCCAGGGGCCAATTCGGAGCTACAGCTGCCAGCCTATACCACAGCCATAGCAATGTGGGATCCAAGCCACAATGCTGGATCCTCGACCCACTGAGCAAGGCCAGGGATCAAACCTGCGTCCTCGTGGGGTTCACTACCGATGAGCTACAACGGGAACTCCCCAGTATTTGTCCTCTTGTGACTGGCTTATTTCACTCAGCATAATATCCTCAAGGTTCATCCATGATGTTGCATATTGCAGAACTTCCTTCCTTTTTTCACTGAATTAACACCCATTGTATACACACACTGCATTTGTTTATCTGTTCCTCATTTGATGGGCCTTGTTTCCACCTTTTGATTGTTCTGGATGCTGCTGCTACGAATATTTATCTACAAATCATTTGAACACTTTTCAGTTCTTTCGGTTTTATGCCTAAGAGTTCAATTACCAGGTCATAATTCTATATTTAATTTTTTGAGAAACTCTCAAACTGTTTCCCCAGTGGTGACACCATTTTACATTATCACCAGCCACGTAGGAAGGTTTCCATTCTCTACTTCATAACACTTACTTTCTGTTTTTGTTTTGCTTTGTCATAGTTATCATCATGGGTGAGATGTGGTAACTCATTGTAGGTTTGACTTACATTTCCGTAACAATTGGTGATGTTGAGCATCTTTTGTGTTTACTGACTATACTCTTTAGAGAGATATCTATTCAAGTCCTTTGCCCATATTTGGGTTGAGTTGCTTGTCCTTTTTGTGTTGAGCTGTTTAAGAGTTGAGTTATTAAAAAGTGATTTTCCCAGCTTACTGACATATAACTGACATATCATTTAAATTTAAGGTTATGATTTGATGCATGTATATACTGCAAAACAATCACCATTTTGTAGGTTTAGTTAACAACTCCATCACCTTACATAATTACCTTTTGGCGGAGGGCGGGGTGGGTAAGAACATTTAAAATCTACGAGCAACTTCATGTATATGAAAAACAGCGTTATTTAATGGTGTCATCATGCTTTAGATTACATCCCCAGAATTTATTTGTCTTATAACTGGACGTTTATACCCTTTGACAAACTCTCCCTATTTCCCACAGCACCTTGACTCTGGCAGCCACTGTTCTACCCCGTAAGTGTTCTTTACATATTCTGCATACTAAACCCACTATCTCCCTATAAGGGAGATCTTGGAGCCTATGGTCTTCATCAGGAGTCCAGACTTTCCAAGTGTCTCCACAAGGTCTGATAAATGGAGAAATTTTTTTTTTTTTTTTTTTTTTTTTGTCTTCTTAGGGTCACGCCAGCGGCATATGGAGGTTCCCAGGCTAAGGGTCGAATCGGAGTTGTAGCCACTGGCTTACACCACAGCCACAGCAAAGCCAGATCCAAGCTGCATCTGCAACCTACACCAGAGCTCACGGCAACACCAAATCCTTAACCCACTGAGCGAGACCAGGGATTGAACCCGCAACCTCATGGTTCCTAGTTGGATTTGTTAACCACTGAGCCACAACGGGAACTACAAAAGGAGAAAATTTTCCTTTCATTCACAAAATCTTGCACAAAAGAGAGTCTTGATAATGCCCCCTCCCCTTACTGCTAAAGCCTTGGTTGCCTTCACTTCTGAGCGTGGCTGGGAAATGCAATCTAAACATCCATAAACATTACCTAGGTGGTAAGCCTCCAACCCTGGATAATGAACTTGATTAGGGAAACAAAGCCAACTCCATGTACATTGTAGACTCTATCAATGTTACAGCCTTTGTTATCTGAGATGCTGGTGAAGCTTACAGACCTGGGACCCAGGCAACCTGCTGGGTCAGGACATCAGCACCTACCCCACCTTCTGCAGTGCCAACTCTCAGAATCAAGGAAACGCCTTCCTGAGAGCACAGTCAGTCCCAGGCACAATTTCAGATATTCATGGGCAGCTTACTAAATGTCATTCTCAGAATCTGCTTATGGATTTTGTGAAGTTTCCGTTTTTTCTTTTTTTTTTCTTTTTAGGGCCACATCTATGGCACATGGAAGTTCCCAGGCTAAGGGTAGAATTGGAGCTGCAGTTGCCGGCCACAGCAACGCCACAGCAATGCCAGATCTGAGCCTCATCTGAGACCTACACCATAGCGCACGGCAATACCAAATCCTTAACCCACTGAGCGAGGCCAGGGATGGAGCCCAGGTCCTCATGGATACTAGTCAGGCTTGTAACCTCTGGGCTACAACGGGAACTTCCCCTGTGAAGTTTCTGAGGAAGTAAAACTTCCCTGATTGCAGACTGTAAATTGCTTCTAGGCAGAACAGTTCTTCCCACATAACATTGCAGTTCTGATGAGAAATGGGGTACGGAAACAGCTTTTCAACAAAAATGGGTCACTTGTGGGGGGTCCCTATTGTAGCTCAGTGGTAAGGAACTCTAGTATCCATGAGGACACAGGTTTGATCTCTGGCCTCCCTCAGTGGGTTAAGTATCTGGCATTGCTATGAGCCCTGGTGTAGGTTGTAGAAGCAGCTCAAATCCGGTTTTGGTGTGGCTGTGGTGTAGACTGGGGGCTGCAGCTGTGATTCTACTCCTAGCCCAGGAACTTCCATAGGCTGCAGGTGCAGCACTAAAAAAAAAGAAAGCAAAAAAAAAAAGAGTGGTCACTTGTTACAGGGAATTCTATTATTCACTGAAAAAAGAAGTGACAATATAAAGTTTTGACAGTAAATCATTAATATTCTTACTCCCATCTAATGAAAATAACATCTTTGACATGTTCCTAGGACATAAAATCATAAATCAAAGAGGTCATTTAACTACCATAAACATCCAAGCTTGACTTTAAAAATTATGACTGCATGTCATAATTCAACCAATAAATATGGTAAAATATTTTATTTTTGTGGAGGATAAAGAAATATTTTTTCCTAAAATTAATCATACAGGAGTTCCCACTATGGTGCGTAGGTTACGAATCCAAATGCAGGGAGTTCCTGCTGTAGTTCAGTGGGTTACGACCCCAACTAGTATCCATGAAGATGTGGATTCAATCCCTGGCCTTGCTCAGTGGGTTAAGGATCCAGCATTGTTGTGAACTGTGGTGTAGGTCGCAGACTCAGCTCGGATCCCATGTTGCCATGGTTGCAATGCAGGCCGGTGGCTGCTGTTCCAACTTGATGCCTAGCTTGGTAACTTCCTTCCTTCCAACTGCACCTGCTCGGGCATGAGTTTGATCCCCAGTCAGAGAACTTCCACATGTCATGGGTGTGGCCACTACAAACCTCTTCCTTTGGTGCAAAGTTATAACATAGGCCAGTGGTTCTAAAATCTGATCTAGGAAATCTTAAGGGTTCCCAAAACTTTTCTGGGGGAGTCCATGAGGTCCAAACTGTTCTCAAAATTTAATACTAAGAGTATACTCCTAATTCACTCTCATTATCTCATGAGTATAAAGGAGAATCTTCCCCAGGCCGCATGGCATGTAAAATCGAAACAGTTCACTGTAGAAGCAGATATGAGAATCCAATGTCCTCTATTAAGGCAGACATCAAAGAGATTTGAAAAATTGTAAGACAATGCCATTGTTCTCACTACCCTTTTTTCCCTTGAAAATATAGCTACTTCTCAAAAGCTATACTATGTATATTAATATGTGATGATTTACTATTATCATTTTGTTATATATTTTAATTTTTAACTCAAGTAAAATGATTTTTCCTTTTGGAATACAGTTCTATAAGTTTTACAAATACAGGTTCAGGAGTTCCCTGGTGGCTTAGTGGGTTAAGGATCCAACATTACTGATGCTGTGGTGCGTGTTTGATCCCTGGCTTGGTAATCTCTGCCATGGCCAAAAAAACAACAGCCAAAAAACAAGACAATGGGGATATTACAGGAACTTTTTTTTTTTGTCTTTTTAGGACTGCACCTGTGGCATATGGGAGTTCCCAGGCTAGGGGTCAAATTGGTACAACATTGTAGGTCAACTACACTTATAATTAAAAATAAATAAATACACCATACGCAAACTCAAATGGATTGAAGACCTAAATATAAGGCCATATGCTATAAAACTCCTAAAGGAAAACGCTTTGACATAAATCACAGCAACATCTTGTTTGATCCACCTCCTAGAATAACGACAATAAAGACAAACCAATGGGACCCAATTAAACTCAAAAACTTTTGCACAGCAAAGGAAACCATTTTTAAAAAATTCAATAAATAATCATCCTGAAGAAAAAACACATTAAATCACAGTAATATGGTTTAAATTAGAACAACGGGGTAAAATTAAACAAGAACAACACTATCATTGAAATTATTTATTTTTTGTCTTTTTAGGGCCACACCGTGTCATATGGAAGTTCCCAGGGTAGGGGCTGAATCATAGCTATAGCTGCTGGCCTATGTCACAGCCGCCGCAATGCCAGATCCCAGCCAGATCTGCTCACAGCAACACCGGATCCTTGACCCCCTGAGCGAGGCCAGGTATAGAACCTGTGTCCTCACGGATACCAGTCAGATTCATTTCCACTGAGCCATGGTGGGAACTCCCGAAAATTTTTATTTAAAAGATAATTTTGAAAAATCCTTCAGGATGATTGATTATGATACAAAAATGACTTTTCAGGAAATGAATGATTTTCCCAAAGATTGTGTAGGGCCGGTCCTTTTTTGGTTTGGAGAATATCAGTTAGGACTGTTCTAGTAAAGGATTTCTGCCCCTTTCTGCAGCCTGCAAGCCCTGATACACCAGGCTGGTAAGTCCAGTTCTCCTCTGCAACCGGGACAAGCAAATGGAATCAAGAGAACGAGAAATGGAGTGCATATCGAGGCTCAGCAGGTTAACTAGTATCCACGAGGATGTGGGTTTGATCCCTGGCCTCGCTCAGTGGGTTAGGGATCCAGCACTGTCACAAGCTACAGCATAACTTCTAGATGTGGCTCAGATCCCATGTTGCTGTGGCGTAGCCCACAGCTACAGCTCCAATCCAACTCCTAGCCCTTAGTCTCCTGGCAACTTCCATATGCTGCAGGCCTGAACCCTAGACAATACCTGCGTGATTTAGAGCAAAGACACTCAAACTTGATAGGTTTGTTGCTTTGACTGAAAAATTAGGAGTAAAACCACTTACCCTGCTCTGCATCCGCCGTGCATGGCCAGGGGGCGGCTCCCAAGTGCCCACGCCAACCTGCGGCTGCAGCGGCTCTGGGCTGCTGCTCGGTGGCTCCTGCGCTTGCTTGACCGGCGTGCGACGCGGACCCGGCGAGCGGTGGGCGGCACCGCGCCGCTGCTTAGACTCGGGCGGCCAGCAGTTCCCTGGGCGGTGCAATAGGCCAGCGCCCGCAGCGCCCCTGCCGCCCCCACTGCAAGCCCGGCCCAGGCCCAGGCCCGGCCGCGCTGTGCATTGTTCAGCCCCGGGGGTGGGGAGTTGGGGGGCGCCGGCCCGGGGGTGCATTGCGGCAGGATCGCTGAGACGCTGGGGGCCCACTCCCCTGCGGCCTCACCACCGGGCCTCCTTGCGGGTCTAGCCGACCGAGCCTGGCCGGGAAAGGCGGACTGCGGGGCCCTGTGGGGCTCCACTTGTTGGTTGCTGGGGGTGGCCAAAGCCCCCCACCCCATCCAGGCAACCTTCATCCCTGGAGAGTAACCCCCTGTCCTCCAGTCCCGGAAAGGGAGAGAGATGGGCGGGGAGCTGCCACAGAGGGGCTCGGGGCTCCCGGCTCAGCCGGCTGCTGAGGGGGAGCGGAGGGCGGTTACCCATTTCGAGCAAAATGCCAGAGGCTAAAGTGCCTTAACCCGGACAAAACTTGCTTGACTTTTGGATTTGAGCTGGGGACCGCGGAAGCGAGCTCCAGTCTGGCGTGTGCGAGCCGCTCCACAGCGCTCAGTTGGAGGATGCTTTAAATACTGGCAAGGGAGTTCTTGGCTTGGCTCAGCTGAAACAAATCCGACCGGTGCTCAGGAGGCTACGGGTTCCAACACTGGCCTCGCTTAGTGGCTAGGGGATCCCGCGTTGCTGTGAGCTCTGGTGTAGGTCTCAGGCTCCGTCTGAACCTGCTTTGCTGTAGCTGTGGTGTAGGCCTTCAGCTGTAGTTTAGATTCTAATAAGATGATAATTTAGTAAGTAAATTGTTTTCCCAAGTTCTGTGAGCTCCTGTTGCAAATTAAATTGAGGAGGGGATTGTGGGAACCTCTGATTTCTAAGTTGGCCAGAAGCACAGATAACACAACCTGGACTTGAGATTGGCATACAAAAAAATGCGGGTGTGGCAGTCTTGTAGGTCTGTGCCCTTAGCCTGTGAGCTGTGTCTCTAATTTCAGGTAGATAGTTTCAGAACTGAACTGAATTGTAGGACACCCCGCTGGAGAGTCAAGGAACTAGGTGCTGTGGGAAAACCTCTACATTCTGGGTCACAGAAGTGTTCAGTGTTGCAGACTAGAGGAGGAAACATAGCAGTGCTTTTCTCCTATCCATATTGCTTCTGTTACGAACTCTTTTTTTTGTCCACATGAGGAGGTTGAAAAGATAGGTTAGTCCAGTTTAGTGAGAAGTTGGCAGAAACCAAATTTATCAAAAAAGGTCACTACTGCTGCCACGAATAAAGGGAAATTAACAGCCACTTGCAAAACAGAAGAAGCAGGTTTTGAGCATCTGAGAGCTCTGAAGCACGGGTCTACACGTGAGATTCACTAGAGGAACCAAGGGAAGATGGATCTGAGGGATCTGCATCCAGAAGAAGTGCCTTTTCGGGCTGCCTGTCTCTTGACCTTGATGGTTCCTGAGGGTGTTATCTGTAGCTTTCAGGTCTAATATTTCAGAAGAGTAACTTGGAGACAGTTAGTGACATGTAAATTATACATATGGCAGAGACAGCCCCTAGATTGCCGAGAAATACAAGCAAAAATCAGAAAAAAAGACTGGGGGAGGGGAGGAGAACACAGAGGTTCTGGAGACATTGAGTTCTTTTCCTGGGTGGACTGATTGGCCGGTAGCTGGCAGAAAGGCCAGCCTGCCCTTGAGCGTGTTGTCTGAGGTGTTAAAGAACAGCAGGTTCTTTCTGTTTTCTCTGAAGAACCCTGAGAATTTCTCTGTAAAGTGGGGATGACAGTGATCTCTAAGTAACGTCTAGCAATGCCCTTCGTTTAGTACCTGCACCAAGTCACAACCGGTTCCCTCAGCCACATCTTCTCAGGTTTGGGGTGTTTGTAAGCCATATAAGTAAAATGTAAATAATTTCATATCTTTATATAGATGATGTGGCATATTACTTTATCTAGACCTGGCAAATACAAGATTATTTAATATACCAAATTTTTGTTTGTTACACTGCAAAGATACTGTACACTTAGGTTTTCCTTGGACTGTATTATTGGCACTGTCCTTTAACTCATGGTTGCCTGTTATTCTAGGCGTGACTTTATCAACTCCTTTATCGCATTAGCCCAAAGCAGCAAACTATTTTTTTTTTCAGGTCTTTGGCATACAGAAAGACCTATCACACTGCACATTTTGAAATGCGTTTTTATTACCTAATTTGTGTGTGTAATGGGTCACCAGAAGTCATCCGAGAATTACTAATATATTTCCATACTGGTAACAGGTGTTCTAGGAAGCATTTAGTATACGAGGGTACTGTTTGTCTTGGTTGTGGCTATTCTGAATTAATTGTGACAAGTTAGTAAGATCTTTTGAAAGTTTCGTTCCAAGCTTCTTGAGCTAATGTTTTCCTTCTGGCCAGTGGGATAGACTGCACATTAATTCTGATACTCTTTTAAGACATGCAGTCGGTTATTGTTTAGTTAAGCCAGATGGTATGTGTCAACTCCTTTTCCTGGAAAGGAAGAGGTGGCGGGCACTATATTAGAACCTTATGTGACTTCTCATGGAGCTTGTCTTCTCTTTACATAAACTGGTACATGCAGATTTTCCCTGTGCTTTGAGCATTCCTCTTTCACTTGTGAAGATTCTTAGAGGATTGGGCACAGATATTTTTGTGTGTAAATTGTTTTTGCAGTTGTACACTTGCAAGTGTTTATTAATTATATAAAATGAACGCTATTTTTTAAGTATAAAAACAAGAAAAAACAAAGACAAGGCGTGAGTGACCCTTTTATAATTTTATCAGTCCTCCAAGCTGCCCTCAGTCAAAATCTGATTTCAGGTGTTGGCCGGCTGTGGACAATGCTCTTAGAGAAGGTCTCTGATGGCCTAGCAGTTAAAGGATCTGACGATGTCACTGCAGTGGCTTGGGTCGCTGCTGTGGCACATGTTTGTTCCCTGGCCCAGGAACTTCCGCATGCCATAGGCACCACCAAAAAAAGAGAAAAAAAGCTTAGGGAGTCCCTGGAAAATGGCCCCAATCCACAGTCGTCCAGAGGTCATCTCTGTATTAGCGCAGGGAATTCTAGCTCTTGAGTTTAATGTGCAGAGTCAATCACACCCTTACACTGAATTTCATTTTTTTCAAAACAATTTTTATTTTTTCAAAAAGTCCAGTTAGGTGAATTTTTGAATTCTACAAGCATTCGGTTTTCATTTTTCTTAATTAAATCCTGAACTGCTGAACTTGCGTGCACTTTTTCTTTTGTCTTCATACCCATAACTCTAAAAATCTGGGTGTAAATTTGGGCATTTGATAAAGTGGGGTTTTCTTTTTGTTTGTTTGTTTCCTGGTAATTGACTTTAACAGTATGTTTTACTGTAATTCTTAACAAAATTTTCCTTTTTTCAAGGTGTTGACTTTAAGGTGAAAACAATTTCTGTGGATGGAAATAAGGCTAAACTTGCAATATGGGTAAAAATTTTTTAAATGCATTTTCTATAAATATTAAACTTGTATTTTTTGCTTTTTGCTTTTCTTAGGGTCGCACCCATGGCATATGGAAGTTCCCTAGTGAGGGGTCCAATCGGAGCTACAGCTGCCATCTTACACCACAGCCACAGCAACACGGGATCCAAGCCACATCTGCGACCTACACCACAGCTCACAACAACGTCAGATCCTTAACCCACTGAGCCCTGCCAGGGATCGAACCCGCATCCTCATGGATCCTAGTCAGGTTTGTTAACCACTGAGCCACAAAGGGAACTCCCTAAACTGGTACTTTCTGAAGCAGTAGAAATGAGTATGTGTAGCGCTTTAGAGGTGAATGAGCAATTTGTATTAAATAACTTGGGAGATTTGATGTTGATTCAAGGATAAACAATTAGTAGTTATATCTTATAATTCCATAATCAGGTAGATATTTGTTTTACTTAGTGACATTTTTAAAATATACAATCTCTTCAGAATATTTGAAAACAGAGTACTAAAAAAACTTCTTGTCTGCCAGAGAGAATCATTGTTATGGAATATGTTTCTTTAGAGTTTTATAAAGACAACTTTGTGGTTGCCGAGGGGGAGGGAGTGGGATGGACTGCGAGTTTGGGATTAATAGAGGCAAACTATGGTATTTGGAGTGGATAAGCAATGAGATCCTACTCTATACCACAGAGAACTATATCTAGTCACTTGTGTTGGAACATGATGGAGGATAATGTAAGAAAAAGAATATATATGTGTGTGCTGTACAGTAGAAATTGACAGAACACTGTAAATCAACTATAGTGGAAAAAATAAAAATCTTTAAAAAATAAAATAGGAGTTCCCGTTGTGGCGCAGTGGTTAACGAATCCGACTAGGAACCATGAGGTTGCGGGTTCGATCCCTGCCCTTGTTCAGTGGGTTAACGATCCGGCGTTGCCGTGAGCTGTGGTGTAGGTTGCAGACGCGGCTCGGATCCTGCGTTGCTGTGGCTGCGGCGCAGGCCAGTGGCCACAGCTCCGATTAGACCCCTAGCCTGGGAACCTCCACATGCCGCAGGTGCGGCCATAAACCCGCCGCCATAAAATGACAAAAGGCAAAAAAAAAAAAAATGAATAAAAAAATAAAATAAAATTAGGTTGTGACAATGGTTGTACAACCCTAAATATAATAAAATTCATTGAATTAAAATAATAAAACAATTCAACTTAAGAAAAAAGACACCCTGGACTGAACGCACACTAAAGGCAGTTTTTGGTTAGAAGGGGAATGAAGCAGTACTTAGAAAAAAAATTTCTCTTTGTTAGTATAAATAT
>PVHT021183661.1:11856808-11900412 GCA_004024745.2 Catagonus wagneri
AAAAAAATAAAATAAAATTAGGTTGTGACAATGGTTGTACAACCCTAAATATAATAAAATTCATTGAATTAAAATAATAAAACAATTCAACTTAAGAAAAAAGACACCCTGGACTGAACGCACACTAAAGGCAGTTTTTGGTTAGAAGGGGAATGAAGCAGTACTTAGAAAAAAAATTTCTCTTTGTTAGTATAAATATTTATAAAATTTGAATTTTTTTAAATACTGATACCCCAACTTTTTTTTTTAAATACTGATACCCAGCATTTATGTACTGGTTTCTTTTCATAGCCTGTGAACCTAGCTGTCCTGATCCACATTCTCTGCTAACTAGACCTCTTCTTGGTAGTGTGGAGTAAGGTAGCATTAGCTGTCAAAAACACCCAAGAGTCTCACTGTCTATGTCTGTCTGCCTGTCTCCCCACCCCCCGCCTCCTCCTTCCTTCCTTTCTATCTCTGTCTATCTAAATAGGATAATATATTATGTATAGGACTTCCCTTCGTGGCTCAGTGGTTAACGAATCCGACTAAGAACCATGAGGTTGCGGGTTCGATCCCTGGCCTTGCTCAGTGAGTTAAGGATCCGGCGTTGCCGTGAGCTGTGGTGCAGGTTGCAGACACGGCTCGGATCCCGCGTTGCTGTGGCTGTGGTGCAGGCCGGCGGCTACAGCTCCTGTTAGATCCCTAGCCTGGGAACCTCCATATGCCGCGGGTGCGGCTCTAGATAAGGGAAAAAGACAAAATATAAAAATATATATATAATGTATAAACTTTATAAAAATATACTCATACATCTGACTCCCACATATGCTATCATAAATATCTAAGTATATTTTCATAACGTGGTAAAATAGTAGTAGAACTGATCAGCAGTCACCAGCCGGAGATGTACTTCATCACGGTGGGTGAAGGGCAAGTGCTGTCTGGGCGTCAGTCACAGGTGGAAACAGCAGTGCTCACGCGCTGTATGAGCGCATTCCTGTTAAGGGCTTTCTCTGAGTGGCACGCAATTTCTAACACATTTTCTTCCATATGACATGCAACTGTGTGTGTCATGTTTTTTCTGTTATTTTTTTTTTTTTTGCAAACCTACACTACTTGACATGATTGATGGCCTGTTTGCCCCATCCCTGAAATATATTTAATATCAATCAGAACACTAATGTACAAGAGAAAACAATTTGGAAGATGTTGGACTAGACCAGCGTAAAATATATTGCAGTTTAAGAATGTTGGCTTCTTTCTGTACCAAAGTGGGGGCCTCATTTTCCATATGCTTTTCTTGCTTGATTTATTACGATTTTCACCCTTGCTTCAGCTTTGTGAAATACACAATTTGGAGTAGAATCTGAGGTTTGATGTTTGCCCTGCAATCTTACTTACAGGCAGGAGGGTTTTTGTTTAATTTATTTTCTAGTTCCTGCTCAATAAAAGGGCTGGCAGGTATTATTGAAGTGACAACTTTATCATAGGCTTATAAATATTTTTTAAAATAAGATAGGCTTCTCCTGACTATAAAGATAACACAGGCTCATTCTAAAGAGATTTGGGAGTTCCCGTAGTGGCTCAGTGGTTAACGAATCCAACTAGGAACCGTGAGGTTGCGGGTTCAATCCCTCGCTTTGCTCAGTGGGTTAAGGATCCGGCGTTGCCATGAGCTGTGGTGTAGGTTGCAGACGCGGCTTGGATCCCGCATTGCTGTGGCTGTGGCGAAGGCCGGCAGCTACAGCTCCTGTTAGACCCCTAGCCTGGGAACCTCCATATGCCACAGGTGCGGCCCTAGATAAGGCAGAAAGACCAAAAAAAAAAAGAAGAAGAATTTAATATCTAAAATACATAAAGTACCTATCAAAAACAGGACTCAACAGCAAAAGGACAAACAGCTTCATTAAAAATAGACAAAGGGAGTTCCTGTTGTGGCTCAGCAGGTTAAGAAACTGACTAATATCCGTGAGGGTGTGGGTTCAATCCTTGGCCTCACTCAGTGGGTTAAGGACCTGGCATTGCTGGAAGCTGCAGTGTAAGTTACAGATGCACCTTGGATCTGGTGTTGTTGTGGCTGTGGCACAGGCAAGCAGCTGCAGCTCCAATTCGACCCCTAGCCTGGGAACTTCATATGCCATAGGTGTGGCCCTGAAAAGAAAAAAAAAATAGGCAAAGGACTTGAATACACATTTCTCCAAAGAAGATATACAAATGACCAAAAAGCATGTAAAAAGATATTTAATGTTATTAGTAATTAGGGAAATGCAAATCAAAGCAACAATGAAATGTCACTTTGCACCTACTAGGATGGATAGAATCACTAAAACAGAAAACAATAAGTGTTTGTGAGGATGTTGAGAAAATGGAAAGCTTATACATTGCTGGTGGTTATAAAATGGTGTAGGTGTAGCCTCTCTGGAAAATAATCTGATGTTTCTTCAAAGAGCTAACCAGAGGAGTTCCCGCTGTGGTGCAGCATGGTTAAGGATCTGGTGTTGTCCCTGTGTTGGCACGGGTTCAATCCCCAGCCTAGTGTAGTGGGCTAAGGTTTTGGAATTGCAGCACCTGTGGCATAGATCACAGCTGCAACTTGGATTAAGTCCCGGGCCAAGGAACTTCCATATGCTGTGGGTGCAGCCAAAAAACAAGCTAACCAGAGAATTATCATACATCCTACTAGTCCATGTCCAGGTAGATACTTGAAAAGAATTGAAAACAGGGGCTCAAACAGATATGCACATCAATGTTTCTTGCAGCATTATTCACAATGTCAAAAGGTGAAGACATCCCAAGTTCCAGTCAACAGATAAGTGAATAAACAAAATGTTGTGTATACATAAAATTGAATATTATTCAGCCATGAAAAGGAACTCATGCTACAACATGCATAAACCTTGAAACCATTATGCTAAGTGAAATAAGCCAGTCACAAAAGGACAAACACTGTTTGAGTCCACTTAATATGAAATCTGTAGAATATGCAAATTCATGGAGACAGAAAGTAGATTAAAAATTAACCAGGACTTGGGGGAGACAGTGGGGATTTACTGCTTAATGGTTACAGAGTTTCTATTTGGGGTGATGGAAGATATTTGTAAGGAGATAGTTTTGGTGGTTGCACAACAGTGTGAATATAGTTAATGCCACTGAATTGTATCCTTAAAACTGGTTTTTAAGGAGTTCCCATTATGGCTCAGTGGTAATGAATGCAAGTTGCATCCATGAGGATACAGGTTCGATCCCTGGATGCTCAGTGGGTTAAGGATCCTGCATTGCCAGGAGCTGTGGTGTAAGTCACAGACTCTGCTCGGATCCCACATTGCTGTGGCTGTGGCACAGGCCAGCAGCTGCAGCTTCAATTCAACCCCTAGCCTGGGAACTTCCATATGCCACAGGTGCAGCCCTAAAAATGCAATAAATAAATAAATCTTAAAAAGTTATTTTTAAAATGGCATATCATAAATATCACATATACATTATATACATAATCACAATTAAATACTTTTTTAAGAGTTTAAAAAGCTAATAAAAGTGTCTTACTTGTAGTATGATATGATTGCAGATATTATGATTAGAAGGTATGCCAAGTGAAACAACAGGATCACCATCATAGAAGTTGCCTCAAATTCCAGTTGTCTAAAAAGTGATGTAAAGTAGACCACCTGCAACAAAAATATATTCAGATAAATTACTTTAAATTCCAATAGTTGTGTGAGTTACAAATTATATTGAAACACTACAGCTTACTGACCGAACAATTAAAATTCAGCAAAAAAAATCCAAATACGTGGATAAGGATTTTAGAATAAGGTAATAAAGATGTGTTCCTTCCCACAAAACCTCTGACATGCTTTCCATAGTTTCTTTCAAAAAAGCTTAAACCTCCTGAATATTATGAGATCAGAATCTGATGTAAAACTGTGAAATCATGAATAACTATAGACATTCTGGCTTTTCCAGATTTTTGTTAGGTTGTTTTCTTGTACTATTTTAATTGCACAAACATCATTTCAGAAAGGCCTGACTAGTCAAAGGCTTTTTCCAGTAGGTGTCTCACTTTCACCAGTCTTAGGGTATCAGTAGGTTTGTCATCCCAACAAGTAAGAAACAGCTAACATGTGCCTGGCTCTGTGCTCTAATTTACTTTAAAAATGCTCAGCTAGTTATTTTTCTCAAGAACACCATGGAACTTTTGCTTAAAGATTTGTTCCTCTTTTTTTACTCCAGTGAACTCCAAACAAATTTTAGGGGGCTCCTGGAAACAGTAAAGACTTTGACTCAATGTAAGAATTTTAATGTAATTTGACCTCAAAACCAAAATCAATCTGAAGATCCATGTCTGTACTGAACAGACCTACTGAGGATGTAGGATTTGTGGTTTTTCACCAGAATGGTACCAAGGATTTAAGATGTGGGGCTGCCTTCAGTGTGTTACTTTAGCAAAGTTGAATTAGGGACCAAATGCATTAGAGGACTTCAAGAGTTTCACGTCAAGACTCCATCCGATAATCAAGGAGTGCTATTTGCTGTGGTGCTAGGAACAAGTCTTACCGTCCCTCCCACCTTTCCTGGCCTCCCTTGAAACCCCAGCCGCCAGGTACCTGGATAGTCTCCAAAGCCAGACTCTTTTCCACGTTCTTAACTTGGTTCAGGAAATAGATCAGCCACGTCTTACTCCGCTGGTTGTCCTCGCCTCCCATCTTCAGATAGGACCCCATCCGCGTGGCTTTAGCCTCCAGGAGTTACTGGCTCAGGCCCAAACTCTCACCTAAGACGGTTCCTCCCAGGACGGTGGCCAGGTAGACCATACGACTGGCTAGGCTGTAGATAGGGAAAGTCATGTTTTGCAGGTTGAGGTCCCTGTTTGTTTTCCAGGCCAACAAGAGTGGGTTGGAGCGGACACCGTAGCCCTGGTTGACGAAGCAGACCTCATTGTACTGGATCTGCCCACCCCCCCAAATGACAAACCCTGCACCGCCTCGTCCAATTTATTAATTTCGGGCAAGGTTTCTTGTTCCAGCAGTGAAGCGGTGTTGGAGACGCTAGAACCGAAGCTTAATTGACCTCGGTTATCTTCCTGGAGAAGAAGAAATGAGTCCCTTGCGGTGAAACGGCCTGCCCTGCACAAAGCCTCGCTCGGCCTTGGGCGGGCTCCCTATGGGGGTGTAATGTAACGCTCCTCGATGTCTTCTGCATCCTTGGGCAGATAATCAAGCCAGAGCCGAGGAGGGCCGTCAAAACCATGGGCAGCAGCGGGAAGACCAAGGGGTGCGAGCCCACCTCACGTGCCAGCGGCCGGAAGGCTCGGAAAGGGGCGCCTCCAGGTAGTTGGTGTGGCAGCCGGGCTTCTCGGACACCGGGACCGGCAGAGACCGCGCCGGCTGCTGCCACTCGGGCGCTGGCTTTCCACGCTGTCCTGACGTCCAGTGGAGTTCGCGTTCATGCCTCTGACTGGACGCCCAAAGCTGCAGCGGCGGAGACCCGGCCCCCGCAGGAAGTTGCCAGCTGCTCTCCGAGGCCGCTTCTGGCCCCGCCCCCGGCTCCCGCCTCCGGCCCCGCCCACGACTCCCGCCCCTCGGAGCACTGCCCCTTCTCCGGCACCGGCTGGGGCTCCTCCTCCTCCAGCGCAACCTTAGTGGAGCTAAGGTTCATTTCTGGGCGGGAAAGACCACGATCTCAAACGTCTCAGGCTGGACCGCAGGACAGGCTGGAGCGCCCTTCTCCACCCCACCTAACGGTTTCTTGGAGAAAGTCTGCGGGAATCCGTTTGAGCTCCGGCTGCTCGCGACCGGATGTTGGGGCTTCGTTGCGGGGGGCGTGGACGCCACCCTACGGTTTCCTGGAGAAAGTCCACGGGAGTCCGTTTGAGCCCGCGCTGCTCGCTCCCGGATGCTGGGCTTCGCTGGAGGCGCGTGGTAGCCTAACTAGCCCCAAATGTGTCCCTGGCGCCCATCCTCTCAGGAGTCAGTTAATACAAAAAAACCCTTTTTAAAGGCGAGTGAAATGCGTGCCTGTCCTACACGACTCACAACTTATGGGGAGAATTTGGCTTGTTCACAGGCGCGCGCACAAAGACACAGACACACATCACAGATATTACACGTGTTCTTAGTGGCAGCTTTTACCTTGCGGGGGAAGGGGGTGCGGATCATCCAGAAGCATGGTTCTCAGGGTAAGGCTTTGGTGAATCTGGTACACCTAATTTAGTTGTTTTTTTTAGCTACAGACATAACGTTCTCCTTGTAAAAAGTTAGAAGTAAATGCATAGAATGAAAAGTGGAAAAAAAAACAAACCCATACCCAACCCTAAAACGTTCTTCTCTCCCATGCCTCTTAATGCAAGGCCTTTAAAGCGGGTGTTTATGCTTACAAAACTGTTTTCTTTGCATTTGCAGCATATCAAAATCTATGTAAGCATATATTTTTCAAAAATATTATTGCACTATGTATACAAATCACCAAATATGTCAAAGGATCTTAGCCTGGGAGTGTGTGTAGTTTTATATTACACTTTTCAACTGCTCCATACTTTTCCAGTTTATAAGTGAAACATGAATTAGTCATAACCTAATTTCATAACAACCTGTGGATTGTTTAGAGTGTTTTGCTGATATCAACAGTGCTAAGTGAATGAATGTCTATTATTCAGAGTACGAGAACTATATTTGTGAGATTTTTTTTTGTCTTTTTGCCTTTATCTGGAGCCGCACCCGCGGCATATGGAGGTTCCCAGGCTAGGGGTCTAACAGGAGCTATAGCCGCCGGCCTTCGCCACAGCCACAGCAACGTGGGATCCGAGCCGCGTCTGCAACCTACACCACAGCTCACGGCAACGCCGGATCCTTAACCCACTGAGCAAGGCCAGGGATCCAACCCGCAACCTCATGGTTCTTAGTTGGATTCGTTAACCACTGAGCCACGAGGGGAACTCCAGATTTTTTTTTTTTAAAGGGGGGTTTACTGGGCCAAACCATACCCCATTTTAAATGTCACAGTTCTTGATAAAGTCCATAGAAGTTCTATCAATTTACTTCCTCATAAGCAGTGTTTGAAGTTTTGTTTTTTCACAGCCTATCCCAGAATATCATTAAAGTGTTTGATTTGTACCATTGGTATCTTATTTTGGTTTTATTTTTAATTGACTCCTTAGAGCCATCGTATTTCCTTTTTGGGTGAACTCTCCTATCTGTTCCCAGTTTTCTTTTTGGACTGTTTGGGATTTTCTTCTTGATTATAGAAGCCATTCACACATTAAAGAAATGATTGCTTTTTCCTGTGTTTTGAGTCACGAGTCTCTCCACCCCCCTGCCTTCCCACCCCATTTTGTTGGTTGCCAGACCTTATGTTTGTAGTTGAATTCATTTTCTTTTTTAATTACTACTGATGGGGGGGGGTTGTCTTTTTAGGGCCTCACCCATGGCATATGGAAGTTCCCAGGCTAGGGGGCAAATCAGAGCTACACTGCCAGCCTGCACCACAGCCACAGCAATGCAGGATCCGAGCTGCATCTGTGACCTACATCACAACACATGGCAATGCTGGATCCTTAACCCACTGAGCAAGGCCAGGGATGGAACCCACATCCTCATGCATACTAGTCGGATTCGTTTCCCCTTCGCCACTATGGGAACTCCCGCCAACAGTATTTTCTTTTAGTTGCTCAGTAGAAATACTTGTCAGTGAGGTCTATAACTTATTAAACTCTCAGTGACCATCAGAGAAAATCCTTATCCTGATAGCTGTCTCCCTAGACCTCTGCTGGTTAATTGACCTAAGGAAATTAGATCTCTCTTAGGTAAAAAAACGTTTTAAAGTGCTTTAAAAAAAGTAATTTATTAAGTGTATACTATGGACTCTAAGGTCTTGGATACAGCTGGGTCTCAGGAACACCTGAAACCAAGCCTTGAATGTCGTAAAGCCTACCCGTGGCTGGTCATTTTTCTGCCTGTCTTGGATCTCTTCTCTTTCAGTGCAAATGAATTTTTCTCCCAAAGTCTACCAGTGGATCGGAGTTTGAATCTTCATAGTTTCCCAATTCTGGTTCTAAAATTCTAGGAAAGGGACACTGATTGGCTTAGCCTGAGTCACGTGCCTGCTTATGGACCAATCAACTGAGGCCAGGAAATGAATGACCAGAGTACCAACATCCCCTGTCAGGTTATCCCTCTTGGTCCAATCAGCTGTATCATTGTGTCTCCCACCGTAGCCGTGAATGCTGGGAAAAATTAGCTCCTACAGAAGGGATGCAGATGCCTTCAGAAGGCTTGGAGGCCAGTATTGGACCAAACTTGAAATTTGCTCTCTGTGGATTGCTAAATCATTATTGCAGCCTCCCTTTTCCCCAGCCACGTAGGAATAGGTCAGAAAATCTAAAGCAATCTAAAGAACTTTTCTTTATTCTTACCCACATATGTTTACACTAGTACTGGGATTTTTTTTTAAGTTTTTATTGTGTAATAGATGATAAATATGAAAGTTCATATGTGACACTGATGTAAATTAAGAAGCACAAAAATAGGAGTTCCCGTCATGGCTCAGCATTTAGTGAACCTGACTAGGAACCATGAGGACTCGGGTTCTATCCCCGGCCTTGCTCAGCAGGTTAAGGATCCAACGATGCTGTGAGCTGTGGCATAGGTCGCAGACGCATCTCCGATCCCGCGTTGCTGTGGCTGTGGCCTAAGCCGGCAGCTTCAGCTCCAATTAGACCCCTAACCTGGGAACCTCCATATGCTATGGGTGTGGACCTTAAAAAAAAGAAAGAAAGAAAGAAATACAAAAGTAAACCCCTGTGAATCCATGACCTAAGCTGAGGAAATAACTTACTACAAACATTATTGAAGCCCCTGGTGTGTACACTCTGCAGCAGGCCTCCAACACCTTATTTAATATAGTAAATAAATGTTAATATAGCTCCTCGTGTTGTCAGGAAGACAACAGAAGGTAGTAATGGACATAGGCCCTGGATTAGAATTCTACCCTTTCCACCTGCTATATGCATAAGATTAGGGAAATGACTTCATTTCCCTATGCCTTTCCCAATCTTCTCTCTAAAATGGGATTAAATTGTATTTATCTCATAGAGTTTGACGATTATATGGGAAATGCAACACTTTTTGTAACAAGGGAAAACTGGAGCTTGAAAACTTTGTTTTTCCTGGAACATCTTGGTTGCAGCCTGTTCCGGTATCACCATACCAAGAGTTGGCAAGGCCATGTAACTATAAGAACTCACATGTAGGAGTTCCCGTCGTGGCTCAGTAGTAAGGAAGCTGACTAGGATCCATGAGGTTGCAGGTTTGATCGCTGGCTTCACTCAGTGGGTTAAGGAGCCGGCATTGCTGTGAGCTGTGGTGTGGGTCACAGACTCAGCTTGGATCCCGCGTTGCTGTGGCTGTGGCTTAAGCTGGAGGCTCCGATTCGACCGCTAGCCCGGGAACTTCCATATGCTGTGGGTGTGGCCCTAAAAAGAAAAGAAAAGAAAAAAAAAGAACTCATGAGTAGAGTGAACGACAGATGGCTTAACACTACATGGTTTTGTTCAGGATATGCCTACCGAATAAGTGAAATTTCACTCCTAGCTATACCCCGATACATACACAAGAATGTTCACAGCAGTGTGATTGATATAATTATTCTCAACTGGAAACAATCCAAATGGTCATCATTGGCAGACAGGATAAAGAAATTATGGGATTTTATAAAGTAGAATCTTTGCAGCAATGACGATGGCCACAATAAAAGATCCTTTCATTAGCTGCACACAATCTAGATGCATCTTATAAAAGATTAAGAAAAAAGCAAGACAAAACGTATCATCTCACTTAAATTTAAAAACAAGCAAAAGTACACATATTACTTGTGTGATATGATAACATACGTATATGTGTGATAATATATGCATGCATGATAACAGTACAATGGAAAACTGGAAATGATTCTCATAAAAGTCAGGATAAGGGACGGCTGTCATGGAGAGCAGAGGGACTGGGGTAAGAAAAACTGCATAGAGGGGCTGCTGCTGTGTTGGAAAATTTCTATATTGTGACATGTATGATGGTTGCGCTGACATCCAGTTCTCAACTATTTGTTAAACTATACTTGTACATTTTATATGGTAGGTTATATTTCACACACACAAAAAAAGTCTGTGTGTGTGTGTGTGTGTGTGAGAGAGAGAGAGAGAGAGAGAGAGAGAGAGAGAGAGAGAGAGATTCTTGATTTGCTTTCTGTGATCCCAGTAAACTTACCACTCTCTGACGCAGGAATTTTCAACAACAATAAATTCTTGCTATCCTAAAAAATGGATTGAAGATGAGAAAGAAAACATGTGGTTACAAGAAAAGCAGTCATTAGCGTGTGGTTTAAAGATAGACAAGGGGTTAAGGATCCGGTGCTGCGGTGGGCTGCTGTATAGATCTCAGAGGCAGCTCAGTACTGGCGTTGCTGTGGCTGTGGTGTACGCCGGCAGCTGCAGCTCCACTTGGACCCTTAGCCTGGGAACTTCCATATGCCTCAGGTTTGGCCCTAAAAAAAATAAAAATAAAAATCAAACAAAATAAGATAAAATGGCATTATTATAGGTGGAATCTTAAAAAAGAAACAAAGATAGACAAGGATTGAAGTGCTAAAGGGCTGATGAGCTTCAGCAAATCAGTTTCATCCAGCAACATTCTTGCCTCTCTTGATCTGTGCTGAATTTTTCTATTTTAGTGACTCCTAAAATAACTGTCTTCTTGTTTTCTCTAGAAGTAGACGGTTTTTTCTTCAGCTGAAGCCTCTCTTTGTGGGAGAAGTGAGTGAATCATATTTATTTACTCAGACTTTTGCTCTGCCCTTGAAGTTATGGTTTTTAAAAGAAACGCAGACAAAAGGAGGAACAGGATAACTCTGAGCCGTGTTTCCAGAAATTAGAAGGTGCATAGTCTTAATCAGTGTCTCTCCACTGCTGCAGGAATAGTACCTTCTTGGTTTTGCCCTTCATAGTTATAAAGACAACCTATAATTTTGTAGCTAAGTATAAAAAAAATCCTAACTTTAAATAGCACTTTAAGAGTTCACTGTGAGACCTCTAACTCCTCTGAAAACAAGCAAATATCAAAGCTAAAACTACCTTCCAACCCAGAAATACACAAAAACCTCTCATCAAAATGACTTCCTATAACTGGAACAAGTGTGACTCCACATTCTCAGAAAGAAAAATAGATCTGTATGTTCTGTATGGAAACAGTCATGCTGAGCTTTCAAAGTAAGAGGAAATTACGCGAAAAGATTCTTTCAAGGGAGAATGAATAGCTAAGAGAGTTAATGAAGGAATAATTCCATTCAGGCCATGGCCTTGCTAATTTAGAACAAGCTGTCTTCAAGTGTTAAAGTAATCATCCTGGGAGTTCCCATAATGTTCACTCCGTAACAAATCTGACTAGGACCCATAAGGACGTGGGTTTGATCCCTGGCCTTGCTCAGTGGGTTAAGGATCTGGCATTACCATAAGCTGTAGTGTAGGTTGCAGACAAGGCTTAGGGCCTGCCTTGCTGTGGCTGTGATGTAGGCTGGCAGCTACAGAACCAATTCAACCCCTGGCCCGGAAACTTCCATATGCCCTGGGTGTGGCCCTAAAATTGAGACCAAAAAAATTTTTTTTTCAATAAAGAAATAATCATCCAGAAGAAAAAAAACATTAAATCACAGTAATAGGGTTTAAAATAGAGAATGGGTAAAATTAGGCAAGAACAAAATATTTTATTTAAAAACTAATTATGAAAAATCCTTCCACTATGATTGATTATGATACAAAAAAATGACTTTTCAGGAAATGAATGATTTTCCCAAAGACTGTGTAGGGCCGGTCCTTTTTTGGTTTGGAGAATATCAGTTAGGACTGTTCTGGTGAAGGATTTCTGCCCCTTTCTGCAGCCTGCAAGCCCTGATACACCAGGCTGGTAAGTCCAGTTCTCCTCTGCAACCGGGACAAGCAAATGGAATCAAGAGAACGGGAAGGGGAGTGCCCATCGAGGCTCAGCAGGTCAACTAGTATCCACGAGGATGTGGGTTTGATCCCTGGCCTCGCTCAGTGGGTTAGGGATCCAGCACTGTCACAAGCTACAGCATAACTTCTAGATGTGGCTCAGATCCCATGTTGCTGTGGCGTAGCCCACAGCTACAGCTCCAATCCAACTCCTAGCCCTTAGTCTCCTGGCAACTTCCATATGCTGCAGGCCTGAACCCTAGACACTTAATAGCTGCATGATTTAGAGCAAAGACACTCAAACTTGATAGATCTGTTGCTTTGACTGGAAAGCTAGGGATAAGATCACTTATGCTGCCTGCATCATTGGGTTGTTAAAAGGATCCAATAAATAATGTGCTGTGCATGTACAAAGTCAGGGAGCGTCATTGTTACTCTAGAACAACTCCACACTCCACCTTCCCAGCCTTTTGCCCTGACCCAGCTCTGGTCTTGCTGTTGGACCCCCAAGCCCTGTTGTGGACCAGTGACGGGACAGCAGAAGCTGGGGTACAAAGGTGCTACACAGAGCAGCCCTAATGGTCAGCCTCTCTTAGATTCATAGCTGGAGAGAACGTTTTCTTTGCTTTGCTTTGCTTTGCTTTTTGGGGCCGCATGTACAGCATATGGAAATTCCCAGGCTAGGGGTCAAATTGCAGCTGCAGCTGCCAGCCTAAGCCACAGCCACAGCAACAGGGGATCCGAGCCACATCTGCAACCTACACCATAGCTCAGTTTGACGCCAGATCCTTAACTCACTGAGCGAGGCCAAGGATTGAACCTGAGTCGTCATGGATACTAGTCGGGCTCATTACCACTGAGCCACAGCAGGAAGTCCCGAGGTAAGAACAGTTCTGAGAATTACTCTCCAACATTCTAGAAATGTTTCTGAGCAATTTGTTTTCCAGCTCAGAGTCCTCTCATTCTGATCTCTAAAATGAAGATCTGGGATCTGTCTGAAAGAAGGCTCTGTCACTGAAGCTCTCACCTTCTCCACAAGCTGCATTCTCATTGTTGAATCAGGATATGAGGAGGGGATGGTGGAGTCTGGTTTTCTAAGTTTTGTTTGAGACCGGTGGGACTGTACAGATCAACAAAATGGTGACACTTCATAAGGCAAAATCCATCTTTTAGTGGGGTGGGGAGAACAATGGTGACATGGTTTTCTAGACTTTTCAGGAGCAGGACATAAGCTTTGCATTCATATTGAAGGTACAAAATTTATTTGCCTGAACGTATAATCACAGGTGTCAATTTAGAAAGGAACTTCCCATTTTTCATGACAGTTCACAGGCTAAGGAAGGTTAGGCAATTAAACCTAAGGTGGAGGAATGTTAATAATGTTACTATGTACGCGGGCATCAACAAAGTTGAAATCAAGCCTAACCAGACTAACTTGCCGTACCACCAAAACAGGGTTTCTCAACAAAGATGCTCTCCACATAGTGAGCTGAATAATTCTTTGTTGTAGGGCAGTGTCCTGTGTGTGGAAGGATTTTAGCAGCACCCCTGGCCTTGACTCACTAGATGCTGGTAGCACTCTCTCACTTGTGACAACCAAAAAATGCCTCCAGACATTGCTAAAGTTCTCCTGCGGAGCAAAGCCAAACCTGGCTGAAAATCACTGCATGGAAATCACTCATTTCATTTATTGCATAAAAATACTGTTTCCCAATGGGATCCTGTTGCATAGCACACAGACCTATATCCAGTCATTTGTGATGGATCAGGAAGGAGATAATGTGAGACAAGGAATATATATGTATCACTGGCTCAGTTTGCTGTAGAACAGAAATTGGCAGAACCTTGCAAATCAATTATAATTAAAAAAAGACATAAAAATACTGTTTCCACTTCCGGAAATTTGCTCTTATGAATGACGTAATACGCTTTTCAAATAATCAACACACTTTCATTCTCACTAACCTTACCACCAATTTTTTTAGTGGCTTTACTGCTACATACAACATTATGGATGTGAAAGAAGGAAAGAAGTAATATTTATTGAGTATTCACTACATGCCATTTGCTAAAAGATTCACTTCAAATGCATTCTTCTGTTTAGATCTTGAAGAATCTCTACAGGTGAGTTATTTCCCTCTATTTATAGATGAGGAAACAAGCATATAGATATTAGGCAGCTTTCCCAAGAAATATTGTTTACCATCTTGACTTCAAGTTTTACTGCTCTTTGTCCCACACCAGAGCTGCCAGTGAGACACTGATCTTCTGCACCTGGAGATGCAAACAGCAATTACATTCTATGAGTCAGGATTAGCTATCTCCTTGGAGGCCCAGGTCATTTTTTTTGGCCACACCCACGGCATGTAGAAGTTCCCCGGCCAGGGATGGAACCCAAGCATAGTAGTGACAACCGCTGCCCACCAGGGAACTCCCCCAGATCATTTTTTATGGGGGTGTCACACTTTGCCATTTTACAATTTAAGAGACTATCCCCAAATCACCAAGTTGCAGACACGTCGCATCGTTCAAAGAAAGTCATTTCACTGTTCTGCCACAGGCCAGTTCAAATAACCAGATCAACAGACACTCTCTCTGGGTCAGTAACTTACATTTTCTTTCTGGCTGGTTTGTAATATTAGAGGGAAGGTGGGTAATGGGGGAGCTGGAGTAGCAGATGTTAGTGCCGATTTGTAACAATGGAGAGGCTTTTGGACATTAAATATTAGACACTTTTCCCTTTCTTTCTTTCTTTCTCTCGGGGGGCCACAGGTGCAGCATATGGAAGTTCCCAGGTTGGGGGTAGTATGGAAGCTGCAGCTGCCAACCAACGCCACAGCCACAACAACTCGGGATCCAAGCCTCATCTGTGACCTACACCATAGCTGATGGCACGCCGGATCCTTAACCCACTGAGCGAGGCCAGGGATCACACCTGCATCCTCATGGATACTAGTTGGCTTGTTTCTGCTGAGCCACAACGGGAACTCTCATTTACCTCTTTTCTTTGAAGTTCTTTGACTACTGCATCTTAGCATGCATCCTATTCTTTCTGGCCATCTTTTCCCCAGGCTTCACTCTCTCATTGGCTTACTCAGTCCTGTCCTTCAGGCATCACCTCTTATTCCCTGATTCTCTAGACTCCTTCTCCCTTAGTGCTCCCCTAAACTAGAGTCCCTTCATTTACAGGGCAAAACAATTAGCTCTCCACTCTTTCCTCAGGTTGGGGTGCACCTCTGCGAATTCAGAGAGGCATCTGTCACTCTTCTGAATGAAAATCTATCTCCATGGGAGGTCAGAAGAACTCGTAGACATTGCAGTTTCTGTCTTTCCTGTGTCCCTATCCACCCCCATTTTCTTCCTCCCCAGCTGTGTAAGAGAAGAGTTCAACATAGACATTTGTTTTCCATTGATAAGAATTATCTAGCCACCTCCACATGTGTCTTGAAAGGAAACAGTGGTTAGTCAGTTTGGAATTTTTTTTTTTAGATACTTTGTATCGGAGTTCCCATTGTGGCTCAGTGATAACCAATCCAACTAGTATCCACAAGGTTGGAGTTTCAATCCCTGGCCTTGCTCAGTTGGTTATGGATCCGGTGTTGCCATGAGCTGTGCTATAGGTTGCCAACACAGCTTGTATCTGGCATTGCTGTAGCTCAGGTGTAAGCTGGCAGCTGCAGCTCTGATTCGACCCCTAGCCTGGGAACTTCCATATGCTGCAGGCATGGCCCTAAAAAACAAAACAAAACAAAACAAAACAAAAACCTTTACATCACAGCATAAATTACAGCCTGAAAAGGTGCACAATTCATAGGTGTACATCTCTACTCATTTTTATAAACTGATCACACCTGTGTCACCAGCGTCCAGAACAAGAAGCATAACATTACAAGCTTTCTAGAAGCCTCTTTGTTCTATCAATCAGGGTAATTTTTTTTTTCTAATGACAGCATTTGTAGATGCCAGCATATGCTCTTTGAACCCAGGGCCTTGCAGTGAGTAACTTGGTTTTATTACTGCGTTGCGTTCAATGGGAAGTTCACACATGAAGCAGAACGGCTCCTATGATTTGGACGCAAGTCATTGAACATGGAGGGACTGTGTTCATGTTGTGGTTTAGGGGTCCAAGAGGGGAGGCAGACCCCCCAGGTCCTCTTCCTGGGATTTCCCAGAGCCTGGCAGTTTTCCTGGGTGGGGTTCTCTCCTAGTCACCCAAGAACTCCCAAATTTCTTTGAGTGCCGTGGGTATTATCTAATTTGAGAAAGGATGACACTGTTCCAGCAGCGCTCACACACGCTGCATGCGAAACGACTGCTTCTGGAATCACAAACACCACCACTTTACACCATCTCAACCCACGTGAGACCCTGAACTCGCAGAATTCTCTGCCCAGGTGGAGGTCATCTCTGGCAAACTGTGAGAAGGTCTGAAGGACTACACCCCTCATCACACCACAACAAACACAAAAACTCATGCCTACCCTAAACCAATAGCCTCAGAACCTCTTGAGGGGTAGGGTCCACCTTTTCTTTCTGTCCCCTTCTCTGCCTGCTCCTCCCCCATTTCAGTTGCTCTTTATGTTCCTTTTTTTTTTGTCTTTTTTGTCATTTTAGGGCCGCACCCACGTCATGCGGAAGTTCCCAAGCTAGGGGTCCAATCGGAGCTACAGCTGCCGGCCTACATCACAGCCACAGCAACGTGGGATCCAAGCCGCATCTGTGACCTACACCACAGCTCACGGCAACGCTGCATCCTTAACCCACTGAGCAAGGCCAGGGATCAAACCCGCAACCTCATGGCTCCTAGTCGGATTCTTTCTGCTGAGCCACGACAGGAACTCCTTTATGTTCCCTTTTTACCCTAATATTTTCCTGGGTTGTAGGCTAGGAGAATGGATGTCACACTGAGTGATTTGCTCCAAACTGCTAGGCTTTCAAGAGATATCTTTGCTAGAAGTAAAAGTAAAGTTCCTGATAAACTTACCTTCACGCCCCAGCTTTGAACCTGGGCCCAAGGCAAACAATTCTCAAGCAATCCTTCCATGGTGAAACCCCATGGGATCACGGACACTGACATCGGTCTGGATGGAAGCTGTTGAAAAAATAATAATATCACTATTGATGACCTGCTATTCACCAGACACTGTATATTCATCATGCCATATAATTTAATCGCCCCTTAAAGTAGGTATAATTCATCTCATTTTACCAATGAAGAAATCAGAGCTCACAAATCAATGGCTTGCCTCCAGCCACACAGACCATAAGTGCCTGAATGAAGCTCTGAAACCAGATCTGTCTGGTTAGATCCTCCTGCCTCCCCCCACTTTTAGGACTGAACCTGTACCATATGGAAGTTTCCAGGCTAGGCATCAAATCAGAGCCACAGCTGCTGGTCACAGCCACAGCCATGCCAGAGCCTTAACCCACTGAGCAAGGCCAGGAATTGAACCTGCATCCTCATGGATACAAGTCAGGTTCATTACTGCTGAGCCGCAATGGGAACTCCCATAGACCCTACTGTCTTTCATAAACAAAGTTGTCTCCTCCTCTAAGGCAAAGCTGCTAACCCATCTCAGGTGCCTGGTGCTCCTTCGGTCAAACCTGTATCCCCAGAGTCTCCCCCGGGTCAGTCTTTCTCCTTCAGAGTCTCCTGTGAAGTGGGCTGCTTACTGCCCTCCACCCAGGGTCCTGTCTTCTTTCAGGAGACAGCCAACCAAAGTAGCAACAGTTCTAGGCTCAATGCAAAACATGATAAGTTCGTCTCTGGCTCTTCCTGGATAGACCTTTATTTTATAAGAGCCTTCCTAAAACAATGCTTTAACCAAGATTGATGCTGATTGTGATTTTAGGCAACTTGAAGAGAGAAAAATATAGGGCACTTTAAGATGCCTTCTGAATGGATCAGTCAGGACTCTTTGGCTGACAAGTAAGGGAAACCCAAACTCAATCTGGTTTCAGGGAAAAGAAGATGAACCAGCAAAATACCAGAAACGCCAGAGCAAGAATGAGGAACACATAGCTTTATGGAATTTGAGACACGGCACTTTAAGTGAACTAAAGCTCTGCAGCTAAATCTCCAAAACATGAATTTGAATTAAAAAGTCAATTTGAAGACATATCTGTATAATTGGATAAAATTATAAAGGTAAAAAAATGGTAAAAAAATAAAGATTTAAGGATATAAATGGGGAAGAAAAATATAATGTCATGCATTGGCATGAAAAACCCTGAATTTATGAGAGGAATTATCTCTGAAGTGAGAGGGAAGGGCTGCAAAAAGCTCACAGAGTGTCTCAAGTTTTTAATGCTTTATTTTAAAAGCATCTAGGAGTTTCCGTTGTGGTTCAGTGGTAAAAAACCCAACTAGTATCCATGAGGACGTGGGTTCAATCCCTCGCCTCGCTCAGTGGGTTAAGGATCCAGCATTACTATGAGCTGCGGGGTAGGCTGCAGACACAGCTCAAATCTGGCATCTGCTGTGGCTGTGGTGTAGGCTGGCAGCAGCAGCACCAATTCAACCCCTAGCCTGGGAACTTCCATATGCCACAGGTGTGGCCCTAAAAAGATTTAAAAAAAAAAATCTAAACTGTGGATGCTTAACAGATTTGATAAAACTGAATTTCACCACATTCTCTACTATGATCTGTATGCTTGGTTATGTGCCACCTCCTAGACCTGGTGATACGGAGATCAACTTTTCCCAAGTGACATTAAAGGAGGCATTTCCCAAGGCAATTAGTAGAGTGCTAGCAAAAAGAAGGGGCAGTAGTTTGGGGGTGATAAGAAATAACAGATATGTATGAAAGCAAGCCCTTCCACAAAGAATTCCCTGTATACTATATCTATAACGGTCTTCGAACAATGATGGCTGTGTTCTTTCATCGCTAAGTGACAGTGACACAGGAAAATATAAATCAGTCTCACTTAGGAATATATATATGCACACATAAGTGAAATGCCAGAAAAAAATAATTGAAGGGTTTTTAAAGGAATAATTTACCAAAATCAATCAAGAATTATCTTAGCATAGAATAATATAAGAAAATCCATTATTATGATATATTACATTGATAAGTTATGAGAAATAACAAAACAATAGGTGAAACTCTATAGATATGCCTATAAAATTAGGAACTAGAAAAAAAGCAATGCTCAGTATTATTATTATTCAATATTCTCTTCTGAAACGCTACTCAGGGTATCAAAGGACAAAGCAGATACAAAAAGTATCATAAACAGAAGGTGGGAGAATTGTTCTCGTGATAAAAGAGCAAGACCAACCAAAGTAGGCAGAGTCTGTCCAGTTTATCAACAAGGAAAACCTGATCTAAAGGACAAGGACACAAGCTTGCTTTGGATGAGGACAATGGGAGTATAGACCCAGAGCCAGGCTGTTCTCAGAATTATCTCAGAACTAGAGAAAAAGAAGAACAAGACCCAGCCTCCAGGAAGCAGGGTTGAAGCTGGATGCAGGCTGGGGCCAGCTGGCTGGATACTCAGAAGACACAGACCTGAGAGCAGGGAGGACCTGAGTTCTGCAGGGGCTCCAGGCAGAAGAGAGTCAGCAGGGGCCCAGATTTGCCATGTTCTGTATTTGTAAATGTCTCTTAATAAACTGGAGCTGTAGGCTTACTTAATGTAAGTACAGCTAGGTTAGAGCCAAGGGCAAGAGATTATGATCTGGTGCTGGGCTGGCAGCCTATTCCTAACTGGACATTCCACTGACAACTTAATTGGATCGAGAACAGCATGGGACTAGTCCTGACAATGTCCTCCGTGTGTATCAAGGATTGTGAATGGCATATCATAAAATCAATCCATATGTCTTAAATGTATTAACCAAAGACGTACTGCTGAAGTTTGAGCTTTTGACATGGTTGGTTATCTTTTGTTACTCGGCAGTTCTAGCCCTGTGAGTAAATGAGAGAGCCAGGAATTCCAAAACCCAGAGACCACCGGTCAAAGATTCCAGTTTCAGTTAAGGGGGAGAAAGCATGTTCTGCCTTTCTCTCCCACTGAATGAAGTTATACAACCTGGAAAGAATGCACAGAGTGGTTATTTGCGGGCTCTGCAAAGTAAGTGGTAGCATGTGGCTTGCAAAAGAAGACCAGAATTTGAAATAACGCTAAACCAGCAGTGAGTTTACCATTTTTTTCCACTCTGACATCTCCTTGTCTTAGCTCATTGCCCTGGAAGCGGGCAATCGAGCACAAAAAGAGAGAGTTTCAGGAGAAGTCCTCTGGTGGTGACTTGAGGAGTGGAAAATATAACCTCAAAGCTCATAGAGAATATGGAAATCTAGCTTCCTTTTTTCTTCTCTTTGTTCTCTCATGTCCCAGCCTCCAAGCAATCAAAAGCAGCCAGAGGCAGCAGAAGCCTGCAGCAGGCAGAACTCTCGGGGAGAAAAACCATTGTTTCCACTCAGTGGAGTTATCAAGGTATCAGGGCCAGAGTTCCCATCGTGGCTCAGTGGTTAACAAATCCGAACCGTGAGGTTGCGGGTTCAATCCCTGGCCTCACTCAGTGGGTTAAGGATCCAGCGTTGCAGTGAGCTGTGGTGTAGGTTGCAGACCCAGATTGGATCCAGCGTGGCTGTGGCTGTGGCGTCTGCTGGCAGCTAGGCTACAGTTTGGATTAGACCCCTAGCCTGGGAACTTCCATATGCTGCAAGTGCGGCCCTAGAAAAGGGAAAAAGACAAAAAAAAAAGACATCAGGGCCAACAGCTTTTTCTCTCCCTCTGTCCTCCCATCATTTGACCATGGACATGGGCTCGGTTATGAAAATGTACGGCACTCCAGGAACTACAGTCCTCACTTTCTGGCTGGAGGACTGAGAAGGGATCTATGGGGTATAGAAAATATTAGTCAAATTACCAAGAGGGAGGAGCTTGGGGAAACACTGTAAGTGAAATGATAAACTCATTGGATAGGATGAGTAGCAGAGTAGAGATGTTATGAGGCAAACCCAATGTACGTGAAGACAGAAAAATTGCAATTAAATTAAAATGGGATACTAAGAAATGTTCAGTAACTCAAAAATGAGTCTGGAAAAGGGAATAGAGGGAGTGAAAAACATTGTAGGCCTAAGTCCTACATATCAGTAATAATATTAAATTCAGTCACTGAAATACACTATTTTAAAAAAGGAGATGGTCAGAATGGATTTAAAATATCTTGAACTAACTGTATACTGTCTATAAGAGGAGTTCCCTTCGTGGCTCAGTGGTTAATGAATCCGACTAAGAACTATGAGTTTGTGGGTTCGATCCCTGGCCTTGCTCAGTGGGTTAAGGATCCTGCGTTGTCGTGAGCTGTGGTGTAGGTTGCAGATGCGGCTCGGATCCCGCGTTGCTGTGGCTGTGGTGTAGGCCGCAGACGCGGCTCGGATCCCGCGTTGCTGTGGCTGTGGTGTAGGCCGGCAGCTACAGCTCCTGTTAGACCCCTAGCCTGGGAACCTCCATATGCCGTGGGTGCGGCTCTACATAAAGGCAAAAAGACAAAAAAAAAAAAAAATACTGTCTATAAGAAACTAACTTTAAATATAACGCTATATTGTGCAAACAGCATTTAAAAGTGAGCTGGAGGAATTCCCATTGTGGCTTAGTGGGTTAAGAACCAGACATATTGTCTGTGAGGATGCGGGTTCGATACCTGGCCTTGCTCAGTGGGTTAAGGATCCAGCATTGCCACAAGCTGTGGCTTAGGTTGCAAAGGTGACTTGGATTTGGCTTTGCTGTGGCTGTGGTACAGGCCTGTACCTGCAGATCTTATTGGACCCCTAACCAGGCAACTTCCATATTCCCCAGGTACAGCCTCAAAAAGAAAAAAAAAAGCAGAACCAAACAAAAAACTTACCTCTAATACTATATTCTCTGTTAAGGTACTTTGCTAGTTTATCTCTTGCTGGTTTTTGGTAATCCAAGCTGTTGGCAATTGACACCGTGATTGTCATCTTATTATTCACTCCAAATGTTAACTATTGACTTAGAATGTCTTCAAGAAAATCTACTGCCTACCTTGAATTGTGGCCCATCTTTTATGCCCATATTCAAATATCAGACAGCTCACAGGGCATTTTGAACTGAAAATATTATCATCAGCGTGAAATGTCTAAGGAGTCCTAGTCGATGTTGAAAATAAGCACAACACAAAGATTTTAATAGCACAGAATTCATATCCACTTAATCAGTGTTCTCTGAAATTAATTTCTCTTCCTTTCTGACTTCTTGGTGGTTAAAAGATGAAACTAGAAAATAATCAGCTGAGCTGGGACTCCGGTTCCTACCACAGGGCACTGGTGTTTGGGGAAATAACCTCTTCCAGCTCTAGGTAAAGTGTGCATTTTCCGGTGATGATGTGGAGGAATGGAGGTCTATTAGAACAGCTGGGTTCAATCCCCATTGCCTGGCCTTAGCGCCCTAGGGCAAATCACTTCAACCCTGCCTGGCTCTGTCTCTTTAATCGTAAAATGGGAATAACATCAGGTGCTGACTTCAATGAAGAGGTGAAGAGAATGGCTGCACCCATCAGGATCCCAGCAGGGAACAATCCAACTCAGGTGTCTCAAGACACTATAATTAAGGGACTAATTAAGCCTTCTCTACTCTAGACTATAAGGGGAAGGGCCCAGTGAGAGCTGAGGCTGGGGTAGCAGCCATGCAGGAGGAATAAGGAATCTAAACTTGGAAAGTCAGATGCTTCCTCTGGAACTCGAATTCTCTTAGGAAAGCAGCATTTGCAGGTTGTAGGTTTAAAGTTTGTATTGCACCCCGCAGGACAGCACCCCAATCTCACGGGATGTTGTCATCTTGTTGGCACCTTCACACCACAGTCCATCAGACCAGCTGCTTCTGGGTGGTGGGATGTGGAGATAAGAGCAGTGAAGTCCAAGGGCAGGCATGAGCGCAACTTTTGCCATAAAATAAATCTCCTGATAGGAAGAGGTACTGCGTGAGTTATAACACAGTTCTGGGGTCAAATGTGGAATTATACTCAGAGCCCTCATCCCAGTCGGAGCTCTCCTGTCCCATGGGCCTTGAGACAGCACTGATGTGACAGCACAAAGCCTAATCTGGCTACTCCAGCTCAAGACCCTGACCTCTCTTGTTTTAGGGGCTGGAATACCATCAAGGGGCTCAAAGGGTGGGTCAGTTACCTCCTCCAGGGACTTTCCCTCTCACCCATCTCTCCCAAGTCCCCGGGGCCTATCAAAAAACTAAACAAGGAAATGCAGTCCTCCTTGAAAGCAAACCGAAGTTCCCATTCATATCAACGGAGGCCAGAGATATCTGGAAGGTGGGGTGTTGTTGGGAACCTCTGCTCCGGGGCAAATGGAACTTAGAGGGAGGGGAGGAAAGGAATGCAGTAGGACTCTCCTCACCAGAAGCGCCTGAACTGTAGCCGCATAGGCCTGTTACACTTGGAGGTAAGCAGACCTGTACATGTACAAGCAATGAGTCGCAGTGCTCGTGTTGGTACCTGTTCAGAGCAGGTGAATTCTGCAAGCAGCATTTCTAGTCGTCTCTTCACTGAGGCTGAGAGGAACAGCAAAAAGGTGCAAAAAAAGGCAATGGCGCAAATTTGATCTTTCTTCTACATCTCTGTCCCTTTCTGGGCTGGCAGCTGGGGGCATGTTGTGAAAAACACAGACCTGGGACGCCTCCCATCACACCTCTAAGTTCTTTTTCCTTCCTTCCTTCCTTCCTTCCTTCCTTCCTTCCTTCCCTCCCTCCCTCTCTCCCTCCCTCCTTTCTCCCTTCCTTCCTTCCTTTCTTTCTTTTTTGGGTCACACCTGTGGCCTACGGAAGCTCCCAGGCTAGGGGTCAATAGGAGCTGCTACGTCTGTTTCGTAACCAGCTGAGCCACAATGGGAACTCCCCTCCAAGTCATTTCTTAACTATAATCCCTTCTGCATACTGGGCTTGCTCATAGGGGATCCCAAACTTCAGGTCTTAAAAATATTTCCTTAGATGTTACCTTTTGAGCTGATCATATCTTTTTTTGACAGAAAGAATTAATATTAGCAGATGGATCCAGGAGTTCCTGTCGTGGCTCAATGGTGTCAAACCCGACCAGAATCCAAGAGGAATGTGGGTTCAATTCCTGGCCTCATTCAGCTGGTTAAAGATCTGGCATTGCCATGAGCTGTGGTCTGGGTCACAGACGGGGCTCGAATCTGGCATTGCTGTGGCTCTGGTGTAAACCGGAAGCTGCAACTCCGATTAGATCCCTAGCCTGGGAACTTCTATATGCCGCAAGAGCAGCCCTAAAAAGACAAAAACAAAACAAAACAAAACAAAAAACCCAAATCAAAACAGGTAGTCAAACATCAAAAGGTTACTGCTTTAGCACTCTTCTATGTGTGGGAAGATGCAAGAGTCTAGGCTTATTGAAATCATTCCTTTGACGTGCACCCTAACTACCTGGGGCCAGTGTCTTGTTCTTTTCCATCGAGTTCCCTCAGGGGACACTGTCTGTAGGAGGCTGCCCTGGCTGAGGGGTTGGTGGCAGCAATAGCCTTTGTTTGCTGATAGGGCAGACAATATTCTATGTCTACAATGCCTTTACTCCTGCCTGCTCCTTAATACTTCCTCTCCATAGACAGATTTATCCACCTAAAAGATTATATTTTACATGTAGTCCTGATGCTTTGTTTATACTAAATTCATTCTGCCTAAAGACTTGCCTCCTTTCTTGTATTTGTCTAAACTGTACCCCTTTCAAGTCCTGCTTTCTTGGTGAAACTTTTTCTGGTGGCCCTAAACTTCAGTGACCCAATTACTCCAGTATGAATTTCTGGAGCATTTATTGTCTATATATTACCTGTTTAGATCAACAAAATACTACCCTGCCTTATCTGTACACCAATGCTTGCTTCCTTTTTAGAAGTATCTAATGGTTGTGCCTTAACAGTTTCTTCCCTCTAATGTTCAAGACAGAGATTCAAGAGACACCCCAGTGTATGGACAAATAAATGCCGTTCCAAATTCCTGAGGTTGACTTGAGTATTTTATATTCACACAAAAAAATTCAGCACCAACTCTGTTTGGCATTGTACTACATGCTGGAGGTGGAACAATGAACAGGACAGTAATCAATTCTGCTTTCAAGAAGCACACATTCTGCGAGTTCCCATTGTGGCTCAGTGGGTTAAGAGCCTGACTAGTATCCATGAAGATGTGGGTTCAATCCCTGGCTTCAATCAATAGGGAAAGGATCCAGCACTGCTGTGAGCTGTGGTGTAGGTCGCAGACATGACTTGGATCTGGTGTTGCTGTGGCTGTGGCATAAGTCAGCAGCTGCAGCTCCAGTTCTACCCTAGCCTGGGAACTTCCACATGCCGTGGGTGCAGCCCTAAAAAGACAAAAAAAGCAGCAGCAGCAGCAGCAGCAGCAGCAGCAGCAGCATACATTCTGGTAGGAGGATGAACAATTAAATATGCAATAATAATAATACTGTGGAGTACATACCGCAGTAGGCCCATAGAACACTATAAGAACACATAAGACAAACATGTAATACTGACCTGGGAGGCCTGGGAAATCGTTCCAGAGAAAGGAACCCCAAAGCTGGAACATGGAGCATGAGCAGTTTGCTGTTCAAGCAAAAGTGTGTATGAGTCTGTGCAGAGATGGGATGGGGATAGGGGACAGAAGACGACTCCTGGAAAAAGGAACAGCAAGGTCCTGGAGACAAGGAAAAACACAGGTTGTTGAAAATATGAAAGGAGTTTAATTTGGCCGGTACACAGAGAGCAAGGCAAGGGATGCAAGAGATTAGACTGGATGGATAATCAGGGCTTATGAGAAGATAATAAACCCTGGGAAGGGCAGTGAGCAGCATGTGGAAGGTGGCATGGCAGGATTAGGTTCTCATTTTAGGAACACCTCTTTGGCTGAGGTGTAGAGAAGAACCTGAGGGGAGGAAGCCCAGATGATATGGTAGGTGACCCAGCAAAAGAATGGTGGTGATGACCTGACATTGGCAGTGGTGGCAGTGGTGAAGGTGGATGCATTTCATGGATGCTTAAGGAGTAGAACTGTGAGGGCTCCATGTTTGGCTGTAAGTGGTGAGGCTGGGAAAGTTGGGTGGTAGTGAATGTCATTCCTTAAAAATGAAATCAGGAGAAAAAGCTAGTATAGAGGGGAAAAGGATGACTTCAGAGTGATTCACGTTTAGCTTGGTTTTCTGCACCTGGGCAGACCCATGTGGAGCTATCTTAGCAGGTGCCATGTGGAGCTATCTTAGCAGGTGGGTACCTTGGCCTCAACCTCAGGAGAGAAATCTCAATCAGAGACGTAACTCTGGGATTCCTCAATGTTAGTGGGATGCGGAAACCATGAAAATCCAAGAAGATAATGTGTGTGCGGTGTGTGTAAAGAGTAAGAGCATAAAACTAGGACAAAATTCAAGAAGCACAGATGTTTAAAAATGAGCAAGAGGATCGCACAAAAACTGAGGCATAGCCAAGAGGTAGGAGGAAATCCGAGAGGATATGGTGTTGCCAAAGTAGGTCAACAGTGTTACAAGCAGCATCAGTAAATCCAGGCTTGCTATTTAATTTTTTTTTTATCTTGGTGTGAATAGAACTGTGCAACAGTTCTCAAACGTTCCGGTTGTACCTATTAATATAAGCCCTTACAAATTACTGAGGACTTGAAAAGAGCTGACTATGTGGCTATGACTATTAATATTTACTCTATTATAAGTGAAAACTGAGAAATTTTAAACACGTATTATTCCGTTTTAAAAACGAACTTATTACTGCTTAACACAAATGTTTCTGGAAATAACTATCTTAAAACAAAAAATATTGAAAAAGGGGCAATATTTTACATTTTTGCAGATCGCTTTAATGTCTGGCTTCATTGAAAATAGCTGAATTCTCAGATCTGGCTCTGCCTTCAGTCTGTTTTACTATCACACTTTACGTAGCCTCCCGAAAATGCCACCGTTGTATCAAAGGACAAGGAAAAAAGTAAACAATATCTTGAATCATTATGAACCTAGTTTAATCTCTGCACCTCCGGGAAGGGGATCCCTGGGGATGTATGGACAACACTTTTAGAATCACTGCCCTAGAGCAGAAGAACTTGACTATATTGTGAGTCTCACTAATAAGCTCTTGATGACACAGCCAAAAGTAGGCTGGACAGACTCGATTGAGGTTCAAGGGCGATTTTAAGAGAGGTTGAGCTTGTCTAGTTGACATCACCTTCCAAAGTTAGAAATGGACTCCAGAACGTTCATTCGATTAATTCATTCAACACAAATTTATTTGGCACATATTAGATGCCAGAAACTACTCTAGACACAGAAGGCGTAACAAACAAAACAAAAAAGGTCCTTGCTTTCATGAAGCTTCACTTTTCTTTGGGGAAGACTAGCCAGTGGAAAAACAAAGTAGTGATATATATAATGTATTGGAGGGCAGCAAGTGATATCTAGAAAAACAAGCAGAGATATAGGGAATGTGGGAAGGAACTGCTAATTTTGAATTTTGTACAGTGAAGGCCTCATTAAGAAGGCAACATTCTGAGTCCCCCCCTTGGCGCAGCGGAAATGAATCTGACTAGGAACCAGGAGGTTGCGGGTTTGATCCCTGTCCTTGATAAAGTGGGTTAAGGGTCTGGCGTTGCCGTGAGCTGCGGTGTAGGTGGCAGACACTGCTCCGATCCTGCATTGCTGTGGCTGTGAGGTAGGCCGGCAGCTATAGCTCCGATTTGACCCCTAGCCTGGAAACCTCCATATGCCTCAGATGCGGCCCTAAAAAACAGTAAATAAATAAAAGGCAACATTCAAGGAAATTAAAGACCTGAAGGAGGCGAGGGAGCCATTGGCTATCTGATGAAAGAGATTTTCCAGGTTTTTTAAAAAAAATAATTCCTTAATTTATTTTAAATTTTATTCATATATAGTCTTTAATACATACCTATTGTATCTGGCACTAGCTGCAAGTATAAGATACAAATAAGTGTTTATTTAATGTCTATCGTGTACCAGGCAGTTTGCTAGTTACTGTACATGTAGTCTGATGCCTTCACTGAGATTTATAACTTAAGACAAAACATGTACACACAGTTCCTGCAGCTGCGGTGTAGTAGTTCTTACGAGCAATAGATGGTTTGAAGTTGCACCACCAGAGGTCTGCATGCAACTGATCTACCTGAAGTTTAGATCTCTCTTTGAGGATGAACTGAGGTGCAAGGGGTACTAGACAATCTAACAGAAGGTAAGCCAGGAAGTTAATACCCGATCACACCTTTCATAAAGCACTTCAGTTTTACAAAGTGCCATCACAATCCTTTAATCTTCACAACAAGCCTAAGAAGCTGGTATTCTAAGTATTATTGCTGCTGACTGGGAAACAGCTCAGAAGTCTACATAATACAAAGCGGTTATACCTAAAATTCATGTAATCTGCCTTCAAGCACAAGCAATGCAGCTGTTGGGACCAGCTGCTGAAATAAAAGAGCACTATGCCCCCTCCCCCCGCCCCCGCGACCTAACTCAGTTCTTTCCTAAGTACCCAGACCACAGGATGAGGGTCAAGCTAGGGCTGGGGAGGAGCAAGAACCTGCGAGGTAAAAAAAATCGCTTCCGGCTCTCTCTTGCGCTTGCGCAAGTGAAGGTTTACCTTCCGGAAAGACGACTGGGACTCTGGGTTTGCGCAGGCGCAGAGCTACGTCCAGGCGGAACTGGGGCGTCCGGGGCTCCTGCAACCCAAACGCTCAGTGTGAAAGGAAGGAGGCCGCGGCGGGGCTGGGCGCTGCGCATGCGCGGGCAGCTCCCCCACGAAGGGTTGAGAGAGTCGGACCGGCGCGGCCAGGCGGGCGCGGAGCGGGGTCAGGATGGACGAGGACGTGCTGACTACCCTGAAGATCCTCATCATCGGCGAGAGTGGCGTGGGCAAGTCCAGGTGAGGCGGGCTTGGCGCCGTGGCGAGGGCTGCGGGGCTGTTTCTGCTTCGGTCGCCGCGGCGGGAATGGTAAACGGCGGCGGCCGGGCGTTGGTCGGGCTGGGCCGCCTGGCCTCGCGCCTGCGGCCCTGCTCCGCGCACCCCCGCGCCCGCTGGGTCCGCGGCCTCCGCCGGGCCCCGGCTCCTGGGTCGCTTCCCCTTCTGTGCACCCAGAGGAGAGCAATCCCGACGGCGCCACTCGGCCGGCAGGTTTGCTCCCGAGGCGTCCAGGGCGTGGCGGGCGGGTGTGGGCCCGAGTCCGGCCGAGGACGAGGCCTCGCTGGGCCCGTCCGGGCTCAGGTCAGGATGCCTGACACTCCGCGAGTGGAGATTTGTCACTAAACCACGGTGGGACTTCTGTTGGGCTTTCTCTGAATACGTAGTGTTCTACACCGGAAGTTTCGTGACGCCGTAGGTGACATTCCACAGCCGCTGGTTTTTTTTTTTTTTTTAATGAGTCAGCCGTGAAAGAACTCATCGGTCTTCTGACTACTTAAATCATTCACTTTAGGCTAAGATGCTAGAGCGTAAGCTGTGAGCCGCTTCTGAAAATCGAGTGTACTGGTTACTTCTCATTCTGCCACATCATACAGAGTTAGAACAACGTATGAGTATGTGTGTTTTCTTTCTCGGCCCTTTCTTGGGGGAAACTAATATTGGCTGTATTAGAGTTGAGTATAAGAAGCCCTTGGAAACGTGGAGCCCGGTGGGTGTTGCAGGAGACGTTGTGATTTCATCCGGGTGTTAGAACAGTTTTCCAGGTGAAGTTAAAATCCTTGTCATCTGATTAGGAGTAAGTTGTATTCTAGGCGGCTTTGATCTTTAAATAATAGCCAAATTCCAGAAGCTGTAAGCAATTTCGTATTTTAGCTATACCTCCCCATAAACTTATCTTTCAGATTACTTCGTAAAGTCTTACTTTTTTAGATATTTGAGGATTTGAAATCGCTTTCTGTAATATGTTCTGAACCTTTATGTACTTTTAGAACATAACAATACATTTTCACGGTTTTCCTCATATAATGTACACAATATTAGAGTGAGGAATTTGTACATAGCAAGGAATAAGTTAATGAAACACCATGGGCTAACAAAATAGTATGATTTGTGTGTGTGTGTGTGTGTGTGTTAAAGGGCTGAATAAAATCATTTTCATAATCTCTGTGTATTGTATTTGAGGTTTAAAAAGTTAGGTAAAGGGTAATTGGAGGTACATAATTCACGTTCTCCCTCAAGAGTGAAATCTGTTAAGTGGATTAATTGGTTTCCATGGTTCCCTCCCCTCAAAAAAACTTACTTGTATCTAATCTCCAAAATTTTTCTCAAAACTTAGTGGGGAATTATTATTATGACAAGATTTTAAACACCATTATCTCTTTCAAGAATGGGTTGCATTTAGGGAGAAAGTTGGCTTATTTTTTTAGCTAGATATATATTCATGATATATGCGATAAGCTATGGAAAAACAACCTTAACCACTTACCTTTTTGGATAAGTTGAGAATAAATGGCTTTAGAAGCCTGTACTTTTTAAGGCGAAATAATACAAAAATGAAAATATTTGTTACGGATATAATCTTACAGGGTTGATCTAACCTATTGTTTCTATTTCTTTTTTTTTTCTCATCTTTTTAGGGTTGTACCCATGTCATATGGAAGTTCCAAGGCCAGGAGTCAAATTGGGACTACAGCTGCCGGCCTGCGCCACAGCCGCAGGAGCCCAGCATCCAAGCTGAGTCTGGTACCTACACCACAGCTCATAGCAACGCCAGGTCCTTAACCCACTGAGTGAGGCGAGGGACGGAACCCGAAACCTCATGGATACTGGTGGGGTTCATTAACCGCTGGGCCACTAAGAGAACTCATGTTTCTTTTTCTGTTTTGAGCTAGACTTAGTGGAAGTGAGATATCACTTGTGTTGTTGAAAAATCGTTGCGCAACAAAGGATGTCCTAACTCATTCAAGTTAGTGGGTTATTTTTCAAGTTTATTTCGTATTTGGAGTGTAATGAGCATGTGTGAGCGCAGCCAGGAGATCAGAATTATGACACTTGGTGCTGCTACTTGTGTGACCTTGTGAGTGACCCTGAATGCTCTAGGGCTTCATTTCTTCATTTGAAAAGTGAGATTGAAGTTGAAATCTCTCAGCCCCTCTGTAGTGTTAAATTTGCAAGATTCTTTCTTTGAATCTAGCTGAATAAAGAAGTAGCGAGGTGTTTCAGAAACTGGAAGGGATTAGAGACCTTCTCTTACCTAAATTGCTGTACCCTTGTGCCTCTTATGTCCCCATCCTTTTGGCCAGTTTCATTTGTAAATTAAGAAATGAGGATTCTTTGTAATGACACTGATGAGTTATAAATTTGGTCTCCTCCAAGTGGAATGGTGGTAGTTACTCTCTCCATCTATTGCTCTGCATGGAGAATGTTTTGCTCTTTTAACTTTGAAAATATGAAAGCTTAAACATACATCCATTAGAGCAGTGGTTCTTAGTTATTTTCAGGTTGTGGATTCCTGTCAAAATCTAGTGGAGGAATAGACTCCCTGCCTAGAAGAATGCAGACGTAGAATTTAGACTAGATTTCTAACTAACAGTGCACCCCTGGCTAAGATCTGCTGCCTTATACCTACAGCCTATATTAAATTTTATTCCTTTCTGCAGACCAATTCCCTTGCCTTTCCTGACAAAATACCATTAGTGACACGCCATGTTGTAAGGATTAACAATTATGTAGGAAAACCGTTGGCTCACTGTCTGGCCTGTTGTTGATGCTCAATGAGTGATGCCAGTACCATTATTATTTACGTTAGTATTATGGTACTATTATTACTACCACAGTTTTGTAGTAATACTTTCTCTGGTGACCAAATACAGATACATGCCTTTTCTGTTCTTCAGTTGTGGGCTACTGAATTTTTTAGTGAAATCTTCACTTTTAGTAATTTAAAGTTTAATGTTTCGAAGAGAAGAAAATCTTTATGACATCAATTCACAGTGGGTTTCACATCAGAATTAAAAAAAAAATAATTTGTTGCACTCCAAGAGACTTGTTTTTGCCCCTTTTGTCCATGTCAGTTAAAGTGTGACCTGTTGCTAATACCATTTTCTCAGGAGGAGGTACCAATACAGTTTTAAAAAACCCACACAATTCTTTTCACACTGGGAAATTGAGCAGGGAGCATGGGAAATGTATTTTCTAATAAACTACTCTGCTCTTGGGATTCTTTAATTGCCTTTCCAAAAATTTAATTCCTCTGTATATACCTGTACTGGGGCGGTATTTCAGGGAGCAGACTACATAAACTGTTTTTATCTGCATCTAGCTTGTGACAAAAATATAACAATCGTGAACATTTACCAAATGATTAGAAAGAAAAGCCCAATTCCTAATCTGTTTTTTTTAACATCTCTTTTAGCTTGCTCTTGAGATTCACAGATGATACTTTTGATCCGGAACTTGCAGCAACAATAGGTAAGCCTGTGTTTAAAAATTCAATAGAACTGCCAAGTGTTTTCTTGCCTTTGGGCTGTTTTATCTAATTCCCCCTACCCATCCTCTCACGACCACATTGCTTCCATGCCTGTTGAAATTTTATTTGTCTTTCAAGTCTTAACATTGGTGTCATTAAATTTCTGGAGCATTTATAGAGCCAACCAAGCAAAAATAGCTTCCTTTTCTGTTGTGTCATAGTATTTTGTGAACTCTGCAGATGTTATAATTATCTGTATACACATTCCTGTCTATGATTGCATTTATTTAACAGCATACAGTTATTTGAATGTTTATTCTTTGACAGGAACTGTACTGAGAAGTGGGTTGTAATGATCAGTGATACAGACTTGGTCTCTATCATAATGGACCAGGAGTGGGTTAACTTTGTGTTTTAAGGATTCGATGAAGGATCTGGCATGTATTCTGAACTCAACATATTTATTGATATTAGTTATTAAAGATTGTTAGAAGCAGTAATACCTAAATGCCTTTTAAAAATGTAGTTTGGATTGCCTGAAAGTGCTTTGACCCACCAGCTTACTAGCATAAATGAGAAGACAAAACTAAATATTTGGATATCACATATTTAGGGAGCAGATGACAACATGCAGATACAGGAGACAGCTTGCAGTAGTGGAAGGAGCTGAGTCAGAGCAGGATGATACTCTTGGCTCTGCCTTGAACATTGTCATCTTGAGCAAGTCTCTAACTCCATTGTCTTCATCTGTAAGTTAGGAATTTGGGTAGAGAATACATTTTTCTTCCAGCTCTAAAATTACATGGTCCGATGAGTAGAATGTTGTACAGCTGATTCTGGTGTTATTATTAGGAAAAATAAAGTGTTTCTATAAATTGGCTTGCTTTTTCCCTTTTTATTGTTAAATAATTTCACACTAAAAGAAAAATTGTAAAAATAATTCAAAGATTCCTGTATATCTTACTCAGATATGCTTTATCATTCCCTCTCTATGTGCATATACACAGTATTGTTGTTTTTTTCATATTGCTTGAGAGAAAATTGCAGACAATATCTTTGATGTCTTTAACCCCTAAGTTCTTTAATGTGTATTTCCTAAATGACCATGATGCAGTTCTCCTGTATACAGACAGATTTCGTCAGTTGTCCCACTAATGTCTTAATGTTTCTGGCCCAGGATCACACATTGAATGTAGTTATCCTTTTTCTTTAGTCTCTTTTAATCTGAACAGTTTTTCATCCTTTCTTTGTCTTTCATGGCCTTGACATGTTTGGTTGTTTATTTAGAAATTTGTTTATTTACTGGCCTTGATGTTTTTGAAGAGCATATCCAGGTCCATTATTGAGCATTTGTCCAGTGTGTCCTCATGGTTAGATTCAGATTGTGCATTTTGGGCAGGGATTCCTCGGAAGTGCTTATCCGAGCATAGTGTGTATTGGTACCAGTACTGGTAGTGGGACTTTGGCTCCTAAGGGACATACACCAAGCTTCTCCACTGTGAAGTGTCATCCTGTCATTCCAGCTGTGGTGGTTGTCAAGAGGTGGTGTTTCAAATTCCATCCTTCCATTTCCATTTTTTTATTTAGAATTCGGTAAGAATGAGCTCCTCTCTGTTACTTTATGTTACTGTGAACTCTTGGTGCCTCTAATTGTTTAATTAACCGTATTAGGTGTTAGCTTTTGTACGACATAGTAACATCTACAGATTTACTCTTATGTGTAAAAGGGGATCATTTAAAACACTCGTAATTCAATAATCTGTTTTAATTTGGTTGTGAATCTATTTTCATTTGCGTCTTTAAAAAATTAATTAAAAAATAAAAAATTAGTAAAACTTGATTTTGCTCAGAGCATACCTGGTATTGGATAAGCAGGGAGTAGAACAGTAACTGGCAGAAAAATAAGCTTGCCTAGCATTAAAATTTTTACTAAGGGAATAGCCTTATATATAATATGTCTTCATTTGAGACCCAAATGTAGTTGAGGACTTGCAGGATGTCAGATCATTTGTTGTCTTTATTCCTGAAAAGGTTTTGCCTTAAGGACAAATAATAAGATTGCAGCATACTGATGAGAATATACGTAATTTGTTCCCCCAATGGGCCCTGGGTCTTAAAAATTATCTTTTACGTTTTGGCATCAGATAATTTTCTGCCCTAGGTTATAACCAATATACACATGAGTTTTTGAAAGAAAAATAATTAGCTCAATTCTTAATGGGCTTATGAAAATTAGTGGTTGGTGGGAAATTGGCATTTACCTCACAGTGTAGTAGTAAGGAAAGGACACCTTTATCTTTCAGTAATATAGTGAGACACTCAAGTTTCTGTCTTATATAAAATATTCTTTATTATATGTCCTTTTAGGGCTACACCTGTGCCGTATGGAAGTTTCCAGGCTAGGGGTTGAATCAGAGCTGTAGCTGCCAGCCTATATCACAGCCACAGCAACTCAGGATCTGAGCCACGTCTGCGACCTACACCACAACTCTCACAGCAGCACTGAATCCTTACCCCACTGAGTGAGGTCAGGGATTGAATCCACAACTTTATGGATACTAGTCGGGTTCATTGCTGCTAACTCACAATGGGAACTCCCTGAAATGTCCTTTTAAGATAATTACTGGATTTTGAGTTTGAAGATGGTACTATGTAAAGTTGGCGTTTTCTTCTGTTGCTTTCTGGCAATTGGCTAATAACAAAGAGAGTGGAAAACTAAATTACAAACCCCATAATCCACTAGCCTAGAAGGCAGCTACACCCCAAGCCGCAGAATAGGAGGAATGGCTTCCAGAAGCAGTGGAGACTGAGCAGGCCTCCTGTGGGAAGAAGTGAAGAGGATGCCACAGCTGCAGAGCTTGGAGCCAGCAGGAGGCGCTTCATGACACCGAGAGCCCCCCTGAGATGCACAACCTGATCCCTTGTTTTTAAAAGCAAAGCAGGTTTCCTAGGCTGATGGCAGGAGTTTCCCTGCATCTGGTTTGATCATAGGAAGTTGAGGAAGTGCCGCTAAACAAGGAGTCACATAGACAAGCATTTTTGCGTTTGTCTGTCTCTGTAGCAGTAGAGGAGATGCCTTTGCCCTGTGAAAAACCTCAAGGCTGCCTATCTCCTTTGTTGAAAAGTAAAAAACAAAATGATTCTTATGTAAAACCCGGAATCAAGACAAAATTTTGCTCGTGTAGAACTGAGCCACTGTGGCCTTCTGCGTGCAAATACCTTGTCCAGTAATAGCTCAGCACTTTGAACTATGACTTAGCAAAAAGAATCCAGCACAAGGCCTCTACCACCATTCAAGATTCGAAAAGGAAGGAAAGAAACAGAAAAAGAACAAGTGAAGAATACTTACCAGAAAAAAAATATTGCTGTAAAGAAGGTGAAAATAGGACCAAACATTTTGCCATAAATTTAAGACCCTTAGTGGAAATATTTAGCACTGAGAGCACAAAACAGTGATACAAGAGGTCAGGGAAGAGGTAGTATGACTGCATGAGAAGACGCAGTGTAAGCTGATAAGAGTGGAAAGAAGAATAAATAAAATAAAACCATCAACTGAGATGAAGGGAAAATTGGAAGGATTGCAAGGGATGGTAAAGACTGGAAAACAGTAAAGAGTTTAGAGCAAGAAAGTGATAGGGAAATCAGAAAAGGAATTACATATGTCTTTTTGCGTCTCAGAAAAGAAACATAGTGAAATACAACCAATATTTAATGATATAATCCAAGGTAACATTTCTGACATAAAAATAAACATATTAACACACACAGAGTTGTAAGAATATTTTGACCAGATTTTTGTTTGTTACGTGGGAATGTTGGGGAGTGGGTGGGGTGGGTGGGGGAGGCCCTAGGTTTCTCTTTTTGCTACAGCCAGGCCATATGATGGTACTCAGGTCTTTACATGAGCTCTTAATAAGCTCCATAGATACAACTGGTTGAAAGTTGTGTGATTATTATTAAATCCTTATAGAAAGTAGTTACACTAACTTTATATAGTCTGATTAAATAGGCTAAATTTACCTCATGCTTGTGTGTGTGTGTGTGTGTGTGTGTCTTTTTGCCTTTTCTAGGGCCGCACTTGGGGCACATGGAGGTTCCCAGGCTAGGGGTTGAATTGGAGCTGTAGCCGCTGGCCTACGCCACAGCCACAGCAACGCAGGGTCCGAGATGCGTCTGCAACGTGCACCACAGCTCACAGCAACGCCAGATCCTTAACCCACTGAGTGAGGCCAGGGATCAAACCCTCAACCTCATGGTTCCTAGTCCGATTCGTTAACCATTGAGCCATGACAGGAACTCCTTGTTTTTCTTTTTTAAATTTACCCTCTTTTAGGTAACCTTTGAATATAAAAAGAACGCTTTAAGTAGACCTTTTTCTTTTTCAGATAAAAAATTAGAAAATTTAAAACCGATTCTCAAATTAAGACAGGCTCACAAGATATTTCTTAATCTGCAAGATTTATAATTGTTAGAAATGTGAAGGTGTTTTTTTTGAGGGTTGATACATTTCAACTAAAGTTAGACAAATTTTGATTGTTTTTGGTTGACTTAGACCATTGAGTCTAATCATACCCTTGTTAAGTTTTTAAAAATACCCATGGCTGTGTTTGGCTTCAGAGGACAGATATCAAATCTGTTCCATCCACAAGTTACCTTATAGTTTGGGCTTCCTTAACAAAAAGATAAATTTAATTAAAGTGGAAGGTAATTCATACATCTTGTTCAATGCGACTGCATAAACTTGCTAAAACATTTGGGAATATGAGATAATTCAAATGAAAGTAGAATTATTTCATATAATTTCATTCTATTAAACATTTAAAATGGAACAAAGCAAAACAATGGCTCTGCATTTCTTTATTACGAATAATGATAAATGGTCTTCATCATATACAGATTGTTTCTTTTTTCCATTTCACTTAGAAGCTTTATTAGGAAAGGCTGTGATTTTTTTCATAAGCCTTTTCATCATATCTTGATAAATGGCTGATAGACCTTTTTATACTGAATGTCCTTGCCTTCCTAGATAAGTCTTCACTCATCTTGTCTGACATATTTCTGGATTCTGTTGACTATTTAATAGAATTTTTATATCTGTTTTTATACATAAGATGGTCTCCCCTTTTTTATATTTTCTAAAAAATCAGAATTTGGTATTGTAGCTATCCTGGTTTATTAAATGAAGGAGCTTTCCATCTTTTCAAATTGTCTTTGCTCACTTAAATACTCTTGGAATTACCAGTTCTGTAAAGGTTACATTTCCTCTGAGTCAGTCTCATCCTGCTCATTTTTTTACCATTTCAGCCTTTCAGGTTTTCTAGTTTCTTGGGACAGTCAAGTAATATTTGAGGAATTGCTTTTTCTTCCCTCTTTCTCCTTCCTACTTTTATTTTATTTATTTATTTATTTGTGTTAGTTTCTTAAGATGAGTATTAAGTTATCTTCTCCTTGGAGTTTCCTTGTGGCACAGTGGATTAAGGATCTGGCATTGTCACTGCAGTAGCGTGGGTTACTACTGTGGCATGGGTTTGGTCCCTGGCTTGGAAACTTTCATATGTTGTGGGCATGGCAAAAATAAATAAATAAATAAAATAGTTTTTTTCTTCCTAATCTTTATTCTTTAATAAAGAGGCCCTTTAAGAACAAGTTTAGTGCATCCTATAGGTTTTGATAGGCTGTTTTTCATTGCTTTCTACATAGTTTGAAGAGCTTACATTCCTACCAGTAGTGCAGGAGGGTCCCCTTTTCTCTGCACCCTCTCCAACATTTATTATTCGTAGACTTTCTGATGATGGCCATTCTGACCAGGTGATACCTTATTGTAGTTTTAATTTGTGTTTTTCTAATAATTTGTGATGTAGAGCATCTTTTCATGTGCCTTTTGTTGACCATGTGTATGTCTTCTTTGGAGAAATAACTATTTAGGTCTTCTGCCCATTTTTTGATTCAGTGTTTTTTTTTTTTGTCTTTTTGCCTTATCTGGGGCCGCACCCGCGGCATATGGAGGTTTCCAGGCTAGGGGTCTAACAGGAGCTGAAGCTGCCGGCCTTCACCACAGCCACAGTAACACTGCAGGATCCGAGCCGCGTTTGCAACCTACACCACAGCTCACAGCAACGCCAGATCCTTAACCCACTGAGCAAGGCCAGGGATCGAACCCGCAACCTCATGGTTCTTAGTCAGATTCGTTAACCACTGAGCCACGATGAGAACTCCAGTGTTTGTTTTTTTGATATTGAGCTATACGAGCTGTTTGTATGTTTTGGAGATTAATCCCTTGTCAGCTGCATTGTTTGCAAATGTTTTCTTACATTCTGTAGATTGTCTTTTTGTTTTGTTTATTGTTTCTTTTGCTGTACAGAAAGCTTTTAAGTTTAGTTAGGTTCCATTTATTTATTTTTATTTCCATTCCTCTAGGAGATGAATCCAAAAAAATATTGCTTTGATTTATGTCAAGAGTGTCCTACCTATGTTTTACTTAAGGAGTTTTATAGTATCCGGTCTAACATTTAGGTCTTTAATTCATTTTGAGTTTAGTTTTGTATTTGGTGTTAGAGAATGTTCTGGGTTTTTTTTTTTTTTAGCTTTTTAGGGCCACACCCGCAGCATATGGAGGTTCCCAGGTTAGGGGTTGTATCGGTGCTACAGCTGCTGGCCTACGCCACAGCCACAGCAATGTGGGATCTGAGCCACATCTGCGAACTGCACCATAGCTCACGGCAATACCGGATCGTTAACCCACTGAGTAAGGCCAGGGATTGAACCCGCAACCTCATGGTTCTTAGTCGGTTTCATTAACCACTGCGCCACGACGGGAACTCCGGGAATGTTCTGATTTTATTCTTTTACATGTAGCTATCCAGTTTTCCCAGCACCACTTATTGAAGTGACTGTCTTTTCTCCATTGTATATTCTTGCCTCCCTTTTTATAAATTAATGCATGGATTTATCTCAGCTTTCTGTCCTATTCCACCAATCTATGTATATTTCTGTTTTTGTGCCAGTACCGTATTATTTGGAATCAACAAATATTTTGAGTGAAGACTAATTTGAAAAGCCCATTGTTAGTTTTACACAATCAGTCTTGGACTTGGCAGCAAAGTAAATCTTAAATTGAAAAGAAGCGGAAATTTTACAGTACTATGTTGTCTGGTAATTTATTTTTTCAGAAAATATTTTGATCTATTGTGTTGCTGGCACGTGAGTCGCTAGCAATATTTTTTACTAGTTATCATATAGTAAAATTGGCTTTTTTAGTATAGAACTTTTTGAACTTTTACATATGTATTATAGCAGATGTCCATGGCCATGTAATCACTACCACAGTCAGTTACCAAACAGTTCCATTATCCTAAAGAGCTCCCCTAATGTCGTCCCTTTTCACTTGCACTTCTTCCATCTCTAATCCCCGGCAATCATTGGTAGTCTTTATCACCATGGTTTTGTCTTTTTGAGAATGTCATATAGATGGAGTAGAGTATTTAACCCTTTTATTAGGCTGAGTTTTTCATTTCTCTAGAGCAATACTCAGTAACAGGATTGCTCGATCGTGTGGTAAATAAATACATGCTTAACTTTGGAAAACAGTTTTTTTTTTTTTTTATAATGTGGTGTGTCATTTTACATTCCCACTAGTAGTATATGAAAATTCCTGCTCTTCCATGGCCTCATTTATTATACTTAGTATGGTCAGACTTTTAAATTGTAGATATCTTAAAAGGTGAATATTGGTGATCTCACTGCGGTTTAATTTGCATTCTCTAATGACTCATGATGTTGAGGATCTTTTAAAGTTTTTATTTTCTGTCTATATGTGTATATTTTGTATGTGTGCGTGAAGTGTCCAAGTCTTGTTTGGTTTTTAATTTTTTTTAGTTGGTCAACTTTGAGTTCTTTATATGTTCTCCATAAGAGTCTCTTACTAGATGAAATGTGCTTGCAAATGTTTTTTTTCTTCTTAGTCTGTGGCTCCTCTTGTCATTCTCTTAATAGTTTATTTCTAAGAGCAGAAGTTATTTATTTTGATGTAATCCACCTTATCAATTTTTTCTTTTATGGATGATGATTTCAGTGTTACATCTTGTACTCAACAGATGGTTGCAATAATTTTCTCCTGTGTTTTCCTATGTAAGTTTTAGTTTTATATTTTACATTAGGTCTGTGATTAATTTTGAATTAATTTTTGAGTACACTGTAAAGTAAATGAATCGAAGTCCTTTTTTTGCATATGGATATTCAGTTTCAAAACCATCCATTGTTTTTTCAAAAAAAAAAAGACTGCTTTTTTTTTTTTTTTTTTTTTTTTTTTGCTTTTTAGGACCACACCCAGGCCAAATGGAAGTTCCCAGGCTAGGGGTCTAATCAGAGCCACAGCTACCAGCCTACATCACAGCCAGAGTGACTCAAGATCTGAGCTGCGTTTGCGACCTACACTACAGCTCATGGCAATGTGTTGGCTCTCTGACCCACTGAGGGAGGCCAGGGATTGACCCCACATCCTCATGGATACTAGTCAGATTCGTCTCTGCTGTACCACAACAGGAACTCTGAACACTGCCTCTTTTGCACTGAGTAACTTTTGCATCTTTATGAAAATATCAGTTGTCCATGTATGCTGAGTCCATTTCTAGACTCTGCTCTACTCCATTTAGCTTTTTATGTCAGTACTTTACTGTCTTGATTTCAGTAGCTTTATGAGTCTGGAAGTCAAACATATAGTTTACCAGTTTTGTACTTTTGAAGGTTGTTTTTTGACTGTTCTAGTTTCTCTGTGTTTCTCAGTGAATTATAGAAAGAGCTTGTTGATTTAAAAATAAAAGGCTGCTAGGGTTTTGATAAGGGTTGCACTGAATCTGTGTAGATCAACTTGGGGAGAAATGACCTCAACAGTATTGAGTTTTACCATCATTGAACAACTTATATCTCTATTCATTTAATTCTTCCAAAATTTCTCAGTGGTTATATACTTTAACATTTTGTCAGATATAGCCCTAAGTATTTCATAGGTTTTTATTTAAGACGATATTAAATTTTTTTAAGTTTCTCTGTTCATTACAGTTATATGGAAATACAAGTGATTTTTTTTAAGATGTTTATTTTTATGTCCTCTAACCTTGCTAGACTTGCTTATTTGTTCTGTGAGTTTTTTTAATTTCACAGATTCCATTGGATTTTTGCACTCTTCCTTTCCAGTCTGAACGCGTTTTATTTCTTGTTTTATTGGCCCTGGCTAAAGACCTCCAGTGCAATGTTGAGTAAAAGTGATGAGAGCTGATATACTTGCTTTGTTCCTGATATTAAGGGGAAGTCAGTCTTTCACTATTAAACACGATTTAGCTCTATGTTTTCATAGATACCCTTTTTCAAGTTGAGAAAGTTTCCTTCTATTTGTAGGCTGCTGCAAGGTTTTATTAGGAATGCATGTTGGATTTTGTTAAATGCATTTTCTACATTTGTTGAATGATTGTATGTTTCTTTTTCAGTTTAATATAATAAAGTCTGCATTGATTTTTTTTTTTTTTTTCAGTGTTAAATTAGCCTTTCATTTCTGAGATGACCTCCTTGGTTGTTCTTTTACGCATAGTTGGATTACTTACGATAACATTTTGTCTAGGGTTTTCATTTGTGTTCATGAATGACATTAGCCTCTAGTTTTCTTGAATTGTAGTGTCTTTGGTTTTGGTATCAGGGTACTGTAGAACTCATAGATTGACTGAGGAAGTATTTGTTTCTCTTCAGTTTCCTGGGAGAGTTTGTTGATTATTTAAATGTTTGGTTGGTAGAATTCATTTTGGGCCTGGAGTTCTTTTCATGGAAAGGTTTTATTTTATTTGTTTTTTTATATAATAATTTTTATTTCTTTCATTATAGCTGGTTTATAGTGTTCTGTCAATTTTCCACTGTACAGCTTGGTGACCCAGTTACACATACATGTATAGATTCTTTTTTCTCGCATTATCATGCTCCATCATAAGTGACTAGACATAGTTCCCAGTGCTGTACAGCAGGATTTCATTGCTTATCCATTCCAAAGGCTATAGTCTGCATCAGTTAGCTCCAAGTTTCCAATTCACCACACTCCCTCTCCCTCCCCTTTGGCACTCACAAGTCTCTTCTCCAAGTCCATGATTTTCTTTCTGTGGAAAGGTTCATTTGTGCCGTGTATTAGATTCCAGATAAAAGTGGTATCATAAGGTATTTGTTTTTCTCTGACTTGCTTCACTCAGTATGAGAGTCTCTAGTTCCATCCATGTTGCTGCAAATGGCATTATTTTGTACTTTATTGTGGCTGAGTAGTATTCCATTGTGTGTGTATATATATATGTGTGTGTATATATATATATATATATACACACACACACCACATCTTCTTAATCCAATCATCTGTCGATGGACATTTGGGTTGTTTCTCATGGAAAAGTTTTAAATCACAGATTCAATTTCTTTCATAGATATAGATTCTCTGGTTTCTTTATTTTTTATTCTGGTAAGATATATATAATATAAAATTAATCATTTTAACCACTTTTAAGTATATGATTCAGTAGCGCTAGGTATGTTCACATTATTTTGAAACCATCACTAGTGTTAATTTCCAGAAATTTTGCATCACTTCAAACAGAAATTCCACCAATTAAACAATAATTCCTGCTCCACATTTCCATTCAATCCCTGGTAACCTTTTCTACCTTCTATTTGTGAATTTGCCTATTCTAGATACTCCATATTACTAGAATCATACAATATTTATCCTTTTGTGATTGGCTTATTTCAGTGAGCATAACGTGTTTATGATTATCCATGTTATAGCATATATCTGAGTTTCATTCCATTTTATAGCTGAATGAATGTATTGGAATTTCATTACATTTTATGGCTAATAATGCTCCATTGTAGGTGTATGTGCCACATTTTGTTTATCCATTCACCTCTCCATGGACAGTTGAGTTGCTTTTGCCTTTTGTGAATAATACTGCTGTGAACATTGTTGTACAAATATCCGTTGGAGTTCCTGTCATCAGTTGTTTTGAGTATATGTTTAAGAGTGGAATTTCAGCATTGTATGGTAATTGTATTTTTATCTTCCTGAGGAAATGTTAAACTGTTGTTCACTGTGACTATACCATTTTATATTCCTGTTAGCCATGCAGTACTATTCTAATTTCTTTGTGTCTTTGTCAACAGTTTTTGTTTTCTTTAATAATAGTTCTTTTTTTTTTTTTTT
>PVHT021183661.1:11901412-11936502 GCA_004024745.2 Catagonus wagneri
GCATTGTATGGTAATTGTATTTTTATCTTCCTGAGGAAATGTTAAACTGTTGTTCACTGTGACTATACCATTTTATATTCCTGTTAGCCATGCAGTACTATTCTAATTTCTTTGTGTCTTTGTCAACAGTTTTTGTTTTCTTTAATAATAGTTCTTTTTTTTTTTTTTTGTCTTTTTGCCTTTATGTAGAGCTGCACCCGCGACATATGGAGGTTCCCAGGCTAGGGGTCTAACAGGAGCTGCAGCTGCCGGCCTTCGCCACAGCCACAGCAGCATGGGATCCGAGCCGCATCTGCAACCTACACCACAGCTCACAGCAACGCCGGATCCTTAACCCACTGAGCAAGGCCAGGGATCGAACCTGCAACCTCATGGTTCTTAGTCGGATTTGTTAACCACTGAGCCACGAAGGGAACTCCAATAATAGTTCTTTTAATGGGTATGAAATAGTATTTCATTGTGGTTGTGATTTGTATTTTCCTAATGGATAATGATGTTGAGTATCTTTTCATGTGCTTATTGGCCATTTATGTGTATTATTTAGGGAAGTATCTATTCCCCATTTTTGAATATGGTTTCTATATTCAACCGTATTCAAGGAGTTCTTTATATATTCTGGATATCAATCCCTTACTAGGTACCTGGTTTGCAAATATTTTCTCACATTTTGCAAGTTTTTTTTTTTCACTCTTGCTTGTGTCCTTTGATGCATGTAAGTTTTTATTTATATATTTATTTATTTTTTTTGCTTTTTATGGCCACACCCATGGCATATGGAGGTTCCCAGGCTAGGAGTCGAATCAGAGCTGCAGCTGCCAGCCTACACCACAGCCACAGCAACACCAGATCCGAGCCACGTCTGCGACCTACACCACAGCTCACAGCAATGCTGGATTGTTAACCCACTGAGCAAGGCCAGGGATCGAACCCACAACCTCATGGTTCCTAGTCAGATTTGTTAACTGCTGTGCCGTGATGGGAACCCCACATGTAAGTTTTTAAATAAAAAAAAATTTTATTAAAATATAGTTGATTTACAGTGTTGTGTCCATTTCTGATGTACAGCAAAGTGACCCAGTCATATATATATATATGTGTGTGTGTGTGTGTGTGTGTGTGTGTATATATATATATGTATATATATATATATACATGTATATATATATACACACACACATTATTTTTCTCATACTATCTTCCATCATGTTGTATCACAAGTGATTGGATACAGTTCCCTGTGTTACTCACTATGACCTTGTTTCTTACCTATTCTAAATGTAAGCGTTTGCATCCACTAACCCCAAATTTCCAGTCCATCCCACTCTTTCCCCCTCCCCCTTGGCAACCATAAGTCTATTATCCGTATCTATGAGTCTGTTTCTGTTCTGCAGATAGGTTCATTTGTGCCATATTTTAGATTCCACATGTAAATGATATCATATGGTATTTGCCTTTCTTTTTCTGACTTAAATTCACTTAGTATGAGAATCTCTAGTTGCATCCTTGCTGCTGCAAGTGGCATTATTTTGTTCTTTTTTATGGTTACTGAGTAGTTTTTCCATTGTGTATATGTACCACATTTTCTTAATCCATTCATCTGTCCATAGACATTTAGGTTGTTTCCATGTCTTGGCTATTGTGAATAGTGCTGCTATGAACATACAGGTGCATGTGTCTTTTTGAATTGTAGTTTTGTCCAGATATATGCCCAGGAGTAGGATTGCTGGATCATATGGTAGTTCTGTATTTAGTTTTCTGAGGAACCTCCATACTGTTTTCCATAGTGCTTGTAGCAATTTCCATTCCCACCAACAGTGTAGGAGGGTTCCCTTTTCTCCACACCTTCTCCAGCATTCATTATTTGTAGACTTATTAATGATAGCCATTCTGACCAGTGTGAGGTGGTACCTCCTTGTAGTTTGATTTGTGTTTCTCTACTGATTAATGATGTTCAGCATCTTTTTGTGTGCCTACTGGCCATCCGTATGTTTTCTTCAGAGAAATGTCTATTTGGATCTTCTGTCCTTCTTTGATAGGGTTTTTTTGTTGTTGTTGTTGTTACTGAGTTGGATGAGTTGTTTGTATATTTTGGAGATTAAACCATTGTTGGTTGCACCATTTGCAACTATTTTCTTCCATTCTCAAGAATGTCTTCTTTTTTTCATGGTTTCCTTTGCTGTGCAGAAGTTTGTGAATTTGATTAGATTTCATTGGTTTATTTTTGTTTTTATTTCTATTGCCCTGGGAAACTGACCTAAGAAAACCCTTGTACAGTTGATGTCAGGGAATGTTTTGCCTGTGTTCTCTTTTAGGAGTTTTATGGATTAAAAAAAAAAAAAAAACTTAAAAATCACATACCCCAAAATTATATACCTAGGAATAAATCTGAAAAGTGAAAGACTTATATGCTGAGAACTATAAGCTAGTAATCAAGGAAATTAAAGAATATTAAAAGAAATGGAAAGATATCTCATGCTCCTGGATTGGAAGAATTAATATCATTAAAATGCCCATACTACTCATAGCAATCTACAGATTTAATGTGATCCCTGTCAAATTACCCATGACATTTTTCACAAAACTAGAGCAAACAATCCAAAAATTTATATGGAGCCATAAAAGACCCAGAATTGCCAAAGCAATCCTGAGGGGAAAAAAGCAAGCAGGAGGCATAACTCTCCCAGACTTCAGACAATGTCACAAAGTTATAGTAATCAAGACAGAGTGGTAGTGGTACAAAAACAGACATAAAGACCAATGGAACAGAATAGAAAGCCCAGAAATACTCAAACACCTACAATTAATCTTTTACAAAGAATATAAAATGGAGGGAGTTTCCGTTGTGGCATAGCCGAAACAAATCCAATTAGTATCCATGAGGATGCGGGTTCAATCCCTCGCCTTGCTCAGTGGGTCAGGAATTTGGTGTTGCTGTGAGCTGTGGTGTAGGTCGCAGACGTGGCTCAGATTCCACTTGGCTGTGGCTGTGGTGTAGGCTAGCAGCTATAGCTCTGATTGACCCCTAGCCCAGGAACTTCCATATGCCACAGGTGAGTCCCTAAAAAGCAAAAAAAAAAAAGAAAAAAGAATAAAGTCTGTATGTTTTCTGTGTTGTCTGTGAACACGGATAATTTTACTTCTTCCTTTCTAATATGGTTGCCTTTTATTTCCTTTTCTTTCCTAATTGCTAAACTTCAATAGTCTGAGAATAGACATAGTGAGAATAGGCATCCTTGTCTTGTTCTGCTCCAAGGGAAAAGGCTTTCAGTTATTCACCAATGAGTATGATGTTAGTTATGGGTTTTTCTTGTGTATTCACTTGTGTTTTCTTCTGCTTTGTCTAATCTGCTGTTAATCCTATCCTGTGTATTTTTTTAATCTCATACATTGTCATTTTCATCTCTAGCTGTTTGATAGCAGTTTGTTAAGTCTCATGTCTACTTAACGTTTTTAACATGTGGTATATGATTATGATCGTTTTTAAGAGCCTCCTTTGCTAGTTCTAGGTCAGTTTCACTTGATTGCTTTTTCTTCTTTTGATAAGGCAGATGATTCCATTAATATGTTCTGGTTTCCCATTCACAGGCACAGTTGATATTATGTATGGTAAATTTTCTTGTCTTTCTTAATTGCTTTTTTCAAAGGCTTTATTGATTATATTATCTATTTTTAACTAACTTAACCTTCATAAAATAGGCAAGTGTGCATAAGAAAATGTTGCTGTAAAGGAATAGAATCAAATATAAAAATGCCAACTGAAATGAACAACTAGGGAAAAGCCAAAACGATAGATCTTCTGTGTACATTGTGATATATAATGAGAAATATGATTGGCACAGAGCTCTTAAATCCCTTGGATTTCTTAAGTGATAGGAGAAATAAAAATCTTTTGTTTCTCATAGTGAGTCTTTTTCAGCCACTCCTGAGTTTGTTAATGGTGAGACTTCTGGAAAGCCTGGAGAACCAACCATGTAATAAAGAGAATTGGAACTTTTAGCCCTACCCTACCTCCCCCACTTTCACGGAGGGGAGAGGGCTGGAGGTTTTGTTTGTTTGTTTCTTTTAATTTTTATTAAAATTTTTTTTTGGTCCTTTTAGGGCTGCATCCACAGCATATAGAGGTTCCCAGGCTAGGGACCAAATCAGAGCTGTAGCCTGTGCCACAGCCACAGCAACGAGGAATCTGAGCCATGTCTGCAGCAATGCAGGAGCCTTAACCCATGGCGTGAGGCCAGGGATCGAACCTGAGTCCTCATGGATACTAGTCAGATTCGTTTCTGCTGAGTTATGACAAGAACTCCTGGAGATTTCGTTAAATCACCAAGGCAGATGATTTAATCAGTCAAGCCTACGTAAGGAAACCTCCACAGAAATCCTAAACCATGGGTTCAGAGAGTAAGGAGTTGAGGAACATGGGGAGGTACTGGGAGGATGGCGTGTCTGAGGAGGACATGTGAGCTCCATGGCCCTATCCAGGCCTTGCCCTGTGCATCTCTTCCATCTGGTTGTTCTTGGGTTGTATCCTTTTCTAATAAGATGATAATCTAGTAAGTAAACTGTTTTCCCGAGTTCTATGAGCTCCTGTTGCAAATTAATCAAATTGGGGGGAGGATTGTGGGGACCTCTGATTTCTGAGTTGGCCGGAAGCGCAGATAACACAACCTGGACTTGAGATTGGTGTACAAAATGGGGGTGTGGCAGTCTTGTAGGTCTGTGCCCTTAGCCTGTGAGCTGTGTCTCTAATTTCAGGTAGATAGTTTCAGAACTGAACTGAATTGTAGGACACCCCGCTGGAGAGTCAAGGAACTGGGTGCTGTGGGAAAACCTCTACATTCTGGGTCACAGAAGTGTTCAGTGTTGCAGACTAGAGGAGGAAACATAGCAGTGCTTTTCTCCTATCCATATTGCTTCTGTTACGAACTCCTTTTTGTCCACACGAGGAGGTTGAAAAGATAGGTTAGTCCAGTTTAGTGAGAAGTTGGCAGAAACCAAATTTATCAAAAAAGGTCACTACTGCTGCCACGAATAAAGGGAAATTAACAGCCACTTGCAAAACAGAAGAAGCAGGTTTTGAGCATCTGAGAGCTCTGAAGCACGGGTCTACACGTGAGATTCACCAGAGGAACCAAGGGAAGATGGATCTGAGGGATCTGCATCCAGAAGAAGTGCCTTTTCAGGCTGCCTGTCTCTTGACCTTGATGGTTCCTGAGGGTGGTATCTGTAGCTTTCAGGTCTAATATTTCAGAAGAGTAACTTGGAGACAGTGACATGTAAATTATACATATGGCAGAGACAGCCCCTAGATTGCCGAGAAATACAAGCAAAAATCAGAAAAAAAGACTGGGGGAGGGGAGGAGAACACAGAGGTTCTGGAGACATTGAGTTCTTTTCCTGGGTGGACTGATTGGCCGGTAGCTGGCAGAAAGGCCAGCCTGCCCTTGAGCGTGTTGTCTGAGGTGTTAAAGAACAGCAGGTTCTTTCTGTTTTCTCTGAAGAACCCTGAGAATTTCTCTGTAAAGTGGGGATGACAGTGATCTCTAAGTAACGTCTAGCAATGCCCTTCGTTTAGTACCTGCACCAAGTCACAACCGGTTCCCTTAGCCACATCTTCTCAAGTTTGGGGTGTTTGTAAGCCATATAAGTAAAATGTAAATAATTTCATATTTTTATATACATGGCGTGACATATGTCTTTATCTAGACTTGGTAAATACAGGATTGTTTAATATACCGAATTTTTGTTTGTTGTAGTGCAGAGATACTGTATACTTAGGTTTTCCTTGGACCGTATTATTGGCACTGTCCTTTAACTCATGGTTGCCTGTTATTCTAGGCGTGACTTTATCAACTCCTTTATCGCATTAGCCCAAAGCAGCAAACTATTTTTTTTTAATCTTTGGCATACAGAAAGACCTGGCATACTGCACATTTTGAAATGCTTTTGGTTTTTTTTTTTGTCTTTTTGTCTTTTTAGGGCTGCACTCGCGGCACATGGAGGTTCCCAGGCTAGGGGTCTAATTGGAGCTATAGCTGCCGGCCTACGCCAGAGCCACAGCAATGCCAGATCTGAGTCGCATCTGCGACCCTACACCAAAGCTCACGGCAATGCTGGATCCTTGACCCACTGAGCGAGGTCAGGGATCGAACCTGCAACCTCATGGTTCCTATCGGATTCATTTCCACTGCGCCACGATGGGAACTCCTGAAATGCATTTTATTACCTAATTTGTGTGTGTAATGGATCACCAGCCATCATCCGAGAATTACTAATATATTTCCATATTGGTAACAGGTGTTCTAGGAAGCATTTAGTATACAAGGGTGCAATTCGTTTTAGCTGTGACTGTTCTGAATTAATTTTGACAAGCTAGTAAGATCTTTTGAAAGTTTCATTCAAAGCTTCTTGAGCTAATATTTTCTATCTGGCCAGTGGGATACACATTAATTTTGATACTTTTTTTCGTTTGTAATGATTTTTATTTTTTCCATTATAGATTGTTTACAGTGTTCTGTCAGGTTTCTACTGTACACCAAGGTGACCCAGTTATACATACATGTATACATTCTTTTTTCTCACATTCATGTTCCATCATAAGTGACTAGACATAGTACTCTTTTAAGACATGCTGGCAGTTACTGTTGAGTTAAGCCAGATGGTATGTGTCAACTCCTTTTCTTGGAAAGGAAGAGGTGGGGAGGGCTGCTATACTAGATCCTTATGTTACATCTCTTGGAGCTTGTCTTCTGTTTACATAAATCGGTACATGCAGATTTTCCCTGTGCTTTGAGCATTCCTCTTTCACTTGTGAAGATTCTTAGAGGATTGGGCACAGATGTTTTTGTGTGTAAATTGTTTTTGCAGTTGTGCACTTGCAAGCGTTTATTGATTAATTATATTAAATGAATGCTATTTTTTAGTATAAAAGCAAAGACAAGGAGTGAGTGACCCGTTTATAATTTTATCAGTCCTTCAAGCTGCCCTCAGTCAGAATCTGATTTCGAGTGTTGGCCGTCTGTGGACAATACTCTTAGAGAAGATCTCTGATGGCCCAGCAGTTAAAGGATCCAACAATGTCACTGCAGTGGCTTGGGTCGCTGCTGTGGCACGTGCTTGGTCCCTGGCCCAGGTACTTCCACATGCCATAGGCACCAGCAAAAAAAGAAAAAAAAAACCCAAAACCTAGAAAGCCCCTGGAAAATGGCCCCAATCCACAGTCGTCCAGAGGTCATCTTCTCTGTATTAGCGCAGGGAATTCTAGCTCTTGGGTTTAATGTGCAGTCACCACCTTACACTGAACTTTTTTTTTCCCCCAATACAGTTTTTCTTTTTTCAAGAAGTCCAGTTAGGTGAATTTTTAAATTCTGCAGGCGTTTGGTTTTCATTTTTCCTGATTAAATCCTGAACTGCTGAACTTGAGTGCACTTTCTTGTCTTCATACCCATTAACTCTTAAGAATCTGGATGTGAATTTGGGCACTTGATAAAGTGGCTTTGTTGTTTGTTTCCTGTTTTTCTTGGTAATTGATTTTAACAGTATGTTTTACTATAATTCTTAACATAATTTTCCTTTTTTCTAGGTGTTGACTTTAAGGTGAAAACAATTTCAGTGGATGGAAATAAGGCTAAACTTGCAATATGGGTAAGAATTTTCAAAATGCATTTTCTATAAACATTAAACATGTACTTTTTTAAGAAAAAGAAATTGGAGTTCCATCATGGTTCAGTGGAAACGAGTCTGACTAGCATCCATGCGTACGCAGGTTCGATTCCTGGCCTTGTCAATGGGTTAAGGATCCAGCGTTGCCGTGAGCTGTGGTGTAGGTCACAGATGCAGCATGGATCTTGCATTGCTGTGGCTGTGGTGTAGGCCAGTGGCTACAGCTCCATTCTGCCCCAGCCCGGGAACCTCCATATGCTGTGGGTACAGCCCTAAAAGACAAAAAAAAAAAAAAGCAGCAGAAATGAGTATGTGTAGTGCTCTAGAGGTGAACAAGCAATTTGTATTAAATAACTTGGGAGATTTGATGTTGATTCAAAGATAAACAATAAGTAGTTATATCTTATAATTCTGTAATCAGGCAGAGACTTGTTTTATTTACTGAAATTTTTAAAATATTCAGTCTCTTCGGAATATATGCACAGTATTAAAAAAAAACATCATTGTTGTGGAATATGCTCCTTTAAAGTTTTATAAAGACAACCTAGACTGAACTCACACTAAAGGCAGTAGTTGGGTAGAAGGGGCATGAAGCAATACTTAGAAAAAAATTATTTTTCTTCTTTGTTAGTATAAATATTTGTAAAATTTGAATATGCCAACTTTTTTTTTTTAACACTGGTACCCAGTGTTTACGTACTGACTTCTTTTCACTTGTCCATGAACCTAGCTGTCCTGATCCACATTCTCTGCTAACTAGACCTCTGTGGTAGTGCGGAGTAAGGTAGCATTAGCTGTCAAAAACACCCAAGAGTCTCACTGTCTATGTCTGTCTGCACATCTCTGCTCCCCCCGCTTCCTCCTTCCTTCCTTTCTATCTAAAAGGATTGATAATATGTATAAACTTTATAAAAATATATTCATATATCTGACGCCCACATATGCTATCATAAATATCTAAGTATATTTTTATAACGTGGTAAAATAGTAGTAGAACTGATCAGCAGTCACCAGCCGGAGATGTACTTCATCACGGTGGGTGAAGGGCAAGTGCTGTCTGGGCGTCAGTCACAGGTGGAAACAGCAGTGCTCACGCGCTGTATGAGCGCATTCCTGTTAAGGGCTTTCTCTGAGTGGCACGCAATTTCTAACACATTTTCTTCCATATGACATGCAACTGTGTGCGTCATGTTTTTTCTGTTAATTTTTTTTCAAATATACAATACTTGATATGATTGATGGCCTATTTGCCCTGTCTCTGAAATATATTTAATATCAATCAGAACACTAATGTGCAACAGAAAACAATTTGGAAGATGCTGGACTAGACCATAGTAAAATATATTGCAGTCTAAGAATGTTGGCTTCTTTCTGTACTGAAGTAGGGCCTAATTTTCCATATGCTTTTCTTGCTTGATTTATTACAGCTTTCTGCCCTTGCTCAAGCTTTGTGAAATATACAATTTAGAGTAGAATCTGAGGCTTGATGTTTGCCCTGAAATCTTACAGATCGGAGGGTTTTTATTTGTTTTAAACTAACTTTCTAGTTCCTGCTCAATAAAAAGGCTGCCAGGTATTACTAAAGTGACATCTTTATCATAGACTTATAAATTTTTTTTTAAATAAGAAAGGCTCCTCCTGACTTATAAAGATAACACAGGCTTATTCTAAAAAGGAGAATTGGAACAGTATGAAATAGAGAAAAAAATTCATCTTTAACCAATGTCTACATTTTCTTGACTAGCGTTTAAAATATGTCAGATGCATGCATATTGTAAAACGTTTATATGCAGTTTTCTAGAAGACAGGATTGTATTGTGTTTTTTTTTTTTTCCCCTCACAGGCTTGAAGCCCCATCCTCCCACCCCCCACACACAATTTACACATTGTTCTGTGTCAGTGAATATAGAGGCATATCAGTGTCAGTGACCACTTGTATTCCATCTGACAGCTATTATTTAGTCAACCCTTAGTTGTTAATGGTTTTTCACAGAGTTGAGCAGTGCTCTAATGAGCATCCTAATTTATACATCTGTGTGTACTTATCCAGCTCACTGTACACCTTGTACTTGCAGGTTGAGTTGTTGGCTCAGAGAATGTGAAGACTTAACATTGGGAATAGGAGAAAGCTCTTCTGTACTATATATTGTTAATCTTTCTCATTTTTGCCTGAGTAATAATTTTTCACTTATATATGCATTTCTTTTGATTTCTAAGATTTTTTCTCTTACATATTTAATGGTTATATATATATATATATATATATATTTTTTTTTGGTCTTTTGTCGTTTTTTAGGGCCGCACCTACAGCATGTGGAGGTTCCCAGGCTAGGGGTCGAATCAGAGCTACAGCTGCCGGCCTACACCACAGCCACAGCAAGGCAGGATCCGCGCCTGCGACCTACACCACAGCTCACAGCAACACCGGATCCTTAACCCACTGAGCAAGGCCAGGGATCGAACCCGCAACCTCATGGCTCCTAGTCAGATTTGTTAACCACCAAGCCACGACAGGAACTCCATGAATAAAGTCTTTATATGTAGAAATAATAGCTCTTTGTCATATGCCACATTTTCCCTCTCTCTGTCATTTGTCTTTAAAATCTTATTTAAGAATGAATATGTGTGGGAGTTTCCGTTGTAGTACAGCTGAAATGAATCCCACTAGTATCTATGAGGATGCGGGTTCGATCCTTGGCCTCGCTCAGTGGGTTAAGGATCCAGTGTTGCTATGAGCTGTGGTGTAGGTTGCAAATGTGGCTCAGATCCCTCACTGTGTGACTGTGGTGTAGGCTGGTACTCTGATTCGACCCATAGCCTGGGACCTTCCATATGTTGCAGATGTGGCCCTAAAAAGCAAAAAAATAAAAATAAGAAAAAGGATATGTGTTAATATTTTTAGTGTGTTATATAATACTAATTCTGTCATATACTGTATGTTTTTTTTTCCTGTTTTGTCATTTACCTCCAAATCTCGTTTAGGGTGAGTGGGGGAGGGGAGGTATGAGCTTTTGGGGGAGAGGTGTTCTTGCCATACCAAGGTTTTAGCATCTTTATGATTTAGATGAGTTGTTTTCTTCATGCATCTGGGAGTCGAGTCATATTTAGGAAGGCCTTTTCCCTCGGTATTAGAAGTGTATAAATCTTCTGTTTCCTCCGATTCTTCTGTGGTTGTGTTCATATACATGGAACGAGTTCCTCTCCCGCTGGGATGCTCCCCCTGGGGTCTTCCGGTTAGAGTGGTCGAGCACAGCCCTGCCCCTCTGCCCCCTTGAGAGTGCTGCACACCGTGACCTCCTTGGCACCCACCTCGAAGGTGGTTGTTGTCTGCAGCCTTCCTTCACTCCCTGTTAGTTAGCTTTTCTAGATCCTTTCCAGCCTTTGTCTGTTTCTGTCTTTAATAATTTCTTCTCTTCTCCCATCAGAAAATAAAACCACACATGATGCTCTCGGTTTTATCTTACAAAGACGTTGTTACACCTACTGCACATTCCTCTTAGGAAGACAGAAAGCGAAAATCTAACTTCTGACTAAATGTATAAATTTTATAGTCATAAATTCTGATCCAGCTGAGCTTCTGCTTGCCGCACAGCTGAACTCGTGTTTACAGCTGTAGGAGTGGCAGTGAAGTTGACATTTGATATGTGTCTTTCCTTTTCTTCAGGTTATTTTACATTAGCAAATGGCAAGCTTTTTCTTAAAAGGCTGGATGATAAATATTTAGTTTAACCCTAAGGTGGGCCATACAGCAATACATAAGTGAATGGGCCTGACTTTATTCCAGTGAAACGTTATTTAATAAAACTTAAATAGTATTTGAAACAGGTAGTGGGCTCGGGCAACAGTTTGCAAACTGCTGCTTTTGCATAGTCTTGGGTAAACTTGAAGCCAGAATCCAAGGATGGTAGAAAAAAGACAGAAGGAATCAGGTCCAGAAATAGAGACTTGTTAATTAATTAATTAATTAATTATTTTACTCCTAAGAAAAGTTGAGCACTTGTCATATAGCAAGAATTGCTCTGGGCTCAGAGGTTTAACTGGTGATTATGCAGATGAGGTCCTTCCTTATGAAATTTACATTTCCCAACCAACATACATCTTACATTCATTACCTCCAGTACGAGTCAGAAACATGTAATAAGGAGTGGTTTGGTTTTATGCATTTTCCTGAAACAAGATACACAGAAGACTTTAAAAGGAGAACCTAAAAATTGTTTACCTAATGTAAAATACTCCTGTAATTCTTTTTAAATCAGTGGTTTTCAACTTTGATTTTATGTTCAAATCACCTGGGAAGACAGAAAAAACTTCCGTCATATCCTAAACCAGTTAAGTCAGAATCTCATCCTTATTTTTCATTTCCCAGGGAATTCTATTGTACAACCAGAGTTGAGAACCATGGCTTTCATTACAATGTGTTTCACGTATGATAAGTCTTAAATCCAAAATGGTAGAAAACCTAGTAACTTTGTTGCATTTTTCTAGAGATGAAGCTATATTTATTAATTTTTATGTAACACTTGTCAGTAAAAACAAATTTTACATAAATTTGGTTTTAAATGAGCTTGTGCTTTGATATTTTAATAATGCTGTTCAGCTTTCTACTCTTTAAATTGGTATGTTGACAGTCTGTTATTTATACTTTGTTTTGTTTAATAATAATTGTCACTTTTAGGATACTGCTGGTCAAGAAAGGTTCAGAACATTAACTCCCAGCTATTATAGAGGTGCACAGGGTGTTATATTAGGTAAGGTTTTATTTAATATACTTTAAAAAATACTGTTGTTTTGTTATTGAAATTCATGATTTTCCTTGTTTGTGAAGGGCATTAAGTTTTCGTTTTATTTTTCTTTAGGGTTACCTTTATGTGACTTGAAGTGATATTAATGTCATGTAATGTTAATGAATATTTAAATTTTCAAAATTTCAGTTCAGCCATTTGCTTAGCAATTAAAAAAATAGAGATCAGACTAATTTATTCGGTTTAAAAGCACATGTCGATGAGGACATAACTGAGGACTGGTCTTCGTGTCCTGGTCTGTCGTAGAGCATTACCAGAGACTGAGCTTTGGGCAATAGCTTTTTAACACCTCCTGCAGTTTATAAAGGAGGAAGAGTGAGAGTTCCCCTTGTGGATCAGCAGGTTAAGAATCCGATAGTATCTTTGAGGATACAGGTTCGATCCCTGACCTTGCTCAGTGGGTTCAGGATCTGGTGCTGCCACAAGCTGCAGTGTAGATCGCACATGTGGCTCAAATCTGGTGTGGCTGTGGTATAGGCCGACAGCTGCAGCTCAAAAAGAAAAAAAGAAACAAGGAGAAGTTGTGGAATCTGCTTTATTAGTCCTGAAAAATGGCGCAAAGCACTTAATACTGTTGATTTATAATCACACAAACCTTAAAAACTAAGTGTGGATTCTCTGTATAATTTATTGAGAAGTGCTTGTTTTTCATATTCCTGGGAAACTGTTTAAAATGAATATTGATCAGTTGTAGAAAGAAATCTTTTTATATCACGACTTGTGAGGCTTTCATTCATTTGGCAGTGACTGGTTTTAGTTCAGCACCTCCTAAGTTTAGAAAACGCTTTAAATTAATAAGCTCATTATTTAGTGTAATGCAGAATGATGTGAGATGAAAGTGAAAACAGAGGAAGACAATTGGGATTCCACCCACTAACTTTATATTTTTTTTTTCAAATTTTCAATTTCTGGTCCTTGTGAGAAACAAATCTTTAAATTCATGTAAATTTTTTTGGTATTTTGCCACAGATTTGAATCTCAGCACCTTTTGTTTTTTAGACAAATCTTTTTTTATTGTTGTGAATGGGAACAGCTATTGTTTTGCTTAAATTAATTTTCAGTTATCACACAGGATGTAATTTCATTTCTCTCACAAGTGTTAAAAAATTGAAGTGTATGTATGTAAATGCATATTTTTATTACACTCATTTCTTCAGTCTGAATCAGTAGACACTGATTTTTATGCATTGAAGGCCTTAAAAAACAGACTTGTCTGTATAGTGACATCAGTCCTCGTTACTACATATCAGAAATATGTCATTGTTCTTTCTTTTAGTATTTATTTAATAAACAACTTTTTAAATTTCAGTTTATGATGTCACAAGAAGAGACACCTTTGTTAAACTGGATAATTGGTTAAATGAATTGGAAACATACTGTACAAGAAATGACATAGTAAACATGCTAGTTGGAAATAAAATTGATAAGGTAAGAAGTCAGACACCTGGCATTTTGGCTCTATGTTTTGGTAGCTTTTCTTAATCTTTGCATTTATCTTTTAGGAAAATCGTGAAGTTGACAGAAACGAAGGCCTGAAATTTGCACGAAAGCATTCCATGTTATTTATAGGTAGGTGTGAGAATACTTATCCTTTCATTACTAATGAAGAGTTTTCTAAATGGAGTTTCTGTAACATTCTTCTCTTTATGAACCATAAAGTGTATATATTTAGTCATAGTTGTCTTGTGCTATAGAACTATTATAGGTTCAGGTCCCTTGTTTTTCCTTCTGTAATAAAAGAATTGGATCACGCAATGTAAAGTCATGGAGCGCACAGTGCAGTTGTCCCTCTTGGGTGTAATGACATTGAGTAAAACCAGGCACCCAGTGCTGAAGCCGTACCTACTGGTCCGTGTGCTCGCAGCAGTGGTATCCCCTGAGAGATTGTTAGAAATGCTTCATTTGGGGCCCTAACTCGGACTTCCTGAATTAGAATCTGCATTTTAACCAGTTGTTCCTGTGATCTGTATGCATGTTGTCATGTGAGAAGCGTGGTTGAGCAGGGGGTTCATCACAAATCACAGCAGGGGCCGGATCTGGCCCCACCATCTGTCTAGGAACATACCACGCCCCATCATCTACGTATTGTGTGTCTGCTTTTGTGCTTCGTGGCAGAGTTCAGACATTACTGAAGACACCAAATGGCATCAAGGCATAGAATATTTACTCTCTAGCCACTTACAGGAAAAGTTTGTTGACCCTCTTGTCTGGCAAAGTGGACTGGCTATGTCACTTGGGAGCTTTTGGAAATACAGCTTTCTGGGTCTTGCTTCTCATAGGTCTGAAACAGGACCTGGAAGGCAGTTTAAGGCAGCACCTGGGGTGCTGGTGGCATCGACTGCAGTGGCAGTAGTAGGTGGTAGCATTGGGGATAAAGCTGACAGGCAGATAGATCAGGTGTGGAGGATAAGGAGAGAGAGCATCAGGGGTAAATTCAAGTCTCTGGCAGAGGCAGCTCGGGGGATGGGTGCTACCATTACTGGGATGTGGAAGACTGAGCTAAGTACGGGTTGGGGCAGAGGAGCAGGGAATCTAGAATTCTGCTTAGACGAAAGAATGAACTGGCTTTCAGACAGCCAGTGGCATTTGGGTGGCATTTAAAGTCATGGGATTGGAGCAGTCACTGCAGGAAAGACTGGATAGAAAAGGGCTGAAGATGGAACCCTGGGCTATTCCAGCAATCAGAAGTCACCAGGAAGAGGAGGTACCAAAGAGTACGTCTGTGAATGGTAGGCCAGTGAGAGAGGAATACCAGGAGCGTTCACTGTCCTGGAGGTCAAGTGCACGACATCTTTAAAGGAAGAAAGTGATCATCTGTATCTAATGCTGCAAGATGTCAGATAAGATGAGGACATAGGCTTTGACAAGATGGAGGGTGTTGATAGTCTTTAAAAAGAATAGTTTCCATGGAATGGTGGAAACATATAAGCCTCGTTAGAACAGTTTGAGAATTTGAGATATAGTGGAAACAGCTTGTATAGATAACTCTTTATGACAGTTTTGTTTTAAAAGAGAGTAGAGAAATTGGGTGGGTACTAGAAAGATTTGTGGGCAGGAAGGCAAGTTGGTTGGTTGGTTGCGTCAGTGGGCGGGTGAGTAATAAGATGGACAATAACTTTGATGGGCCTTTAAGCTGATTGGTATAACGCAATAGAGAGGGCATATGATCCTTCATTGAATAAGAATGGTTGGGGTCCTGGGAACTAGACAAGGGGGAGGTGAGGAGGGCTCAGACAGCAGCCAGGAAGGTTCACCCATCGTAACAGGAGTGAAGGCAGAGCCTAAGGAGACAGATCCAAGGATGATCAGTAGTTCCTGCCAGATTGTTTTGTTTTTCTTAAGGTAGAGGTTGCTTATCAGCTGAGATAGCGGAGCTTTAAGATGAAGGCGTAAAGTGGTCATCTCAGACAAGGGAACAGGTAGTCACGGGGAAATGTAGGGTTGGGGAACAGTGCTCAGTGTCCACTTGTGTTTCGTGGGCGTAAATTTAAAATAGGGCCAATGATCATTGTTGTAGCTTGGTTGCAGGCACAGAACAACCAGATTTTTTAACCTGGAGCTTAAATTTCCTTATTCTCAAATGGGACTGTCTGCTGTGGGGGCTAATTTTAAGAACAAGCTAAAAATTAAGAACTCTGGCATAAGATTTGAGCAGGGCTTTAAAGTTTACAGTTTCATCACAAAATCTTGGTCTTATATACCACCAATCTTATGGATAGAATTTAAATAGCTTGACTTTGAGAGTTGTGGGAAATTTACTAATATTGAACCTGTGGGGAGAAATCTGTCTCCTTATATACTGTTGGCTGATATTTCTGCCATAACAGTTTTCCTGGAAAATGTAGGAATATGACCAGAAAAGAATATACTCTGACCATTTTCCTTGAATTTCAGAGGCAAGTGCCAAAACGTGTGATGGTGTACAGTGTGCTTTTGAGGAGCTTGTTGAAAAGATCATTCAGACACCTGGACTGTGGGAAAGTGAGAACCAGAATAAAGGAGTCAAACTGACACACAGGGAAGAAGGTCAAGGAGGAGGAGCCTGTGGTGGTTATTGTTCTGTGTTATAAACTCTGGGAAATTCCAACTCTTGCATATTTGATCAGATAGTGTCATCTTTCTGTATATAAACTCTAAATGCTGTTTTAGGGACCTTGCAATTTGCACATATTTGTTTTGTATCATGGCAGTAAATAATTGCGAGAAATCCCACTCCTTGACTTTCCCAGGTAAAGCGTTATGGTAAGCATGCACAGTTTGCAGTCTGCAGTTTTTTATGTAACATAAAATAGGTGTACCTTTATAAGTACATTTGATTTTATGATTTACATTCATCATGTGATTTTTAAAAAAATCCACCTCTAGTATATGTTGCTAAAAGGTCTACTTTTGGTCTCCTTTTCGCTTAAATACTCCTATCAATTACTGAGTTAATTGGTATGTAGAACTCCTAGAACTACTGGGAGATAGACAGGTATCATCAGACTTGGCAAATTTCCCTTCAGAAATAACAGTGAGCATGATTCCACAGCTTTTCTAGGACATTTGCTGATGGATTCTCTTTAGTACTAAGCCAAATTCTCTTTATAGGATGTAGTCCAGGCCAGTTTATAATTATAAACCTTTGTTCTGATGATGCTTCCAAAGTAGCATTGATGTGTTAATGTTTGGTCTTACTTTTAATTTACTTCATTGAGTAGCTCAGTTGCCTAACGGGAGTTTTAATTCTGTGATATGTATATGGGATTCATGACCCTTTGTGCAGCGTTTTTGGTTATGTGGTATTTGGCAGAATGGCAGTAAGGTTTTCCTCCATTTTGGTTTCAGGACAGGAATAGTGTGTTTATGTAACTCATGTAGTACTTACCGCTCTTACAGCCAAAACATTTTTCCCATAAATGTTGGTGATGTTTGTCCAGGTACCTCAGTTATAGTTTGTGTAATGTCAATGAATTCCTGTATCTTATGACTTCCATAAATGGCTAGTTGATATTCACAAAACCCGGTTCTGTGTTTTGAGGGTTGGGGGGGAAAAACACTAAAATTTGAAAAAGGCTTATTGCTTCCAGATTTTGAGGTGTGTGGGAAAATACTGTTGCAATGAAAATCTTGGTAATCTACTGTAACAAGTAGCCAATAGTTTATCAGAATCAACTTGTACAGACTAATAAATCTTTTCCACAGTATTCAGTTTTCTAACCTCTTGCTATTGTATATTGTATATTTTTTTCACTCATTATTTAATTTACACTGCTCTCTGCTATTTTAAGCCTCCAGAGAAGTAAATTTTTCCTTTCAGGCAGGTCATTCTAAAATCCCTTGGTAAGATTAATAAGAAATATTAATTTCTGGGCAGTTTGTTCTCTATACAATTAATTGCAGATGATAAACATTTTTATGGATCACCTTTGCGGTACATGTGTTAATGGACTGGAATGTACATCTTCACATAGGAGAATAGTACATTCTACGTGTCTCACACTTGTTAGACTACATTACATATGACTGAAGGTTTTATACGGTATGTATGTTTTTACTAAATATGAAACATATACTACTTTAATATTGGAGAAAGATAGCTAACACCTGTACTTAAGATTTGTTGTTACATTAAAACTGTAGATTTGTGAATTGATGTAGTTTCTGTATTGAGACATTTCTGTTCATTACCTTTTGCTTCTTGAGCTATATAATAATCTTTCTGTGCATTGGATTGTCTTGATTTGGTCCAAATTGGAATATATATAAGTCACTTAACTTTTAAAAACTCATTTTGTTTGATAAATTTATATTGTAACCTTTTATAGTTTTTGAATAAATATAGCCTGCTTTCTTTCCCTAAATGTCTTTGTGCAGGAAGTATTATACCTTTCCTATCCTTCTCATCAGCTGAGGAAGTCCTGAATATAGTGTTATTCTTCAGATTGTTACTATTTTGTTGCAAGCTTTTTGTTTCATAATGTAGGTTTTCTAAGTGAAGTAGTTGCAATTACTACTAAAATTAGCCACTTAAATAACAGTTTTGTCAGTTCTTGATTCTTCATTTATTTGAAGTCATTTTAAATCTCCTTTTCCATATGGTGCAAATTAGAACAATGGTAGAATATAGGTTTTTGAGTTGTAGGAGTACTAACATAGACCTAAACAAACAAGTAACTATTCAGTTTATATTAAGAGTAATAGTTAACATTTATTGAAAGCTTCCTTGGTGTCAAGTGCTGTTCGCTGGATTATGTCATTCAGCTTTTACAGTAACCTGAAGAGATTTGTTGGTACTGCTGTTAATGCCCATTTTAAAGATGAAGATAATGAAACGTTAGTATGTATGTTAAGGAACTTCCCAAAGATTACAAAGGCTTATCAGTGATGGAGCTGGATTCCAGTCAAGGCATTTTCACTCGAGTCCATGCTCTTAACCAGTGCTCCCTGTGCTATGGCTATTTACTAGCTTTTTATTTTTTACATAGTAGGTTTATCATTCTTTTGTTATGCATAGTAGAAATATTTCCGGTTTTTTGGTTATAGAGTAGATCCCATCCGTCCAAACCAACTGTGTAAGTCATTTGATCTAAAAGTTACGGTAGTTGGACTTCCCGTGTGGCTCGCAGCATAACTACTGGGCGTTGCTTCTTCAGTGGCTGTGGCTCGACCCCTGGCCTGGGAACTTCCATATGCCGCAGGTGCGGCCACTTGAGAAAAAAAAAAATAAAAAAATAAAAAAATAAAAGTTACGGTAGTGGAGTAGGTGGTCTCTTAGTTCTTTTACCTTCTTACTCACAGTGGAATGCAAATCCTTGACTTAGAAAAGGTATGAAGTCAGGGCACCGTAACTTCTTTTTTCTTGGCTGTGTCCGTGGCATGTGGAAGTTGCTGGGTCATGGATTTAACCTACAGCAGCAACCTGAGCCACAGTGGTGACAATGCCAGTCCTTAATCCACTGTGCCACAAGAGAACTCTAGGGCACCTTAATTCCTATTTGTAATTGGAAATGAGAAAAGTTATTAAATCTGGGAATGGCCTTTTGCTCAAATTCAAATCCAAGGGAAGTTTTCGAGTACTGAATTGCACGTACAAATCCATACTTGGTGTTGGCTTTCTAATTGAATGTAGTGGAATTGAACTTGATTTAATTCATTATAATTTGCATACACAAGAAATACATGTGATTACATGATTCTGTTCTAAGTATGGGGATGGCACAGACCTACTGCATATATGTAATATCTTTACAGTTTATTGTATATTTTTTCCAGTTGGTTTTCAAGTAAACCGAGTTATCCTCTAAGGTACTGTCAGTCATAGGTCTTTCCAGCGTGTGTAGTGTGTGCAGTCCATTTCACCAGCCATACTTAGGAAGTTTTTGTCTCCTTCATTTATTTTTCCTTGTTAGGAGTAAAAGCATTTACTCAGTTTTAGAAGATATTACACTAGTTCTGACCTCAGCTATGCTGAGGGTAATCACATGTAGACTTCATCCTGATTTTTATTTAGAAATGTTGAGAGAGAATAGAAAAAAAGTGGACTAAGTGAAAACTTGGAGCTAAGGAATATAGATTTACCGAGGGATCTCCATTTTTATTTTTTAAGGAACACCTTTCAGGTTGGAGGGGAAAAATGTACTCAACTTCTGTTACATTATGTGGGGGTCTTAAAATTTTACTATTTGTTGTTAGCTTTTTGTTTCATATTTAGGAATCAGTAGCCTTTCTGATTGTGGTATAAAGTTTGCTTTAGTGCCTCTTAGTTACAGCTGTTTTGTTTTGTCACAAACATTTCCAGTAGTGGTGTGAGCACCTGTTCACAGGAGCTGAACCCTCACCATCTCTCACACACAGGAGCAATGTTTCTTTTTTTTTTTATTATTAACCTGATAAACAACAAATTATGTAATTTTATTTGTATTTCTCTGATTGCTAGTGAAGTTGAGCACTTTTAATATTTCATTGGATGTTTGTATTATTTTCTTTTATTCCTTGTTCGTGTACGCTGTGGTTGCCCACCGAGCATCCACTTCCTTCTCTATGGTGCGGCCCACCTTCGCTGCGGATAACTGCCCCCCGTCAGCACACATGCAGCTTGGATGGGATTGTTGCACTGACAGCTCTAGAGCTGGCCTGGTTATCTAACCAGTGCCACCTCGTCCCCACTGCCCCCATATACTGCCCACAGGGTTAGGCACCTGACCCAGATCATGCCACTTAGTTACAAGATGCTGGCTGGGGCTTCCTCGGGAACTGCTGAAGACAGCTTGGTATGAGGATTCACGTTCTGAACACGCTGCAGCCATTTTTCTAATTCAAAGGAGCCAGGCCGAGGGCACTACCGAGAAAATGAAAGGGCGTCTGAGTTGGAGCCTTGATGCAATCTGGAGCCTCTGGATCAACCTGGACCTGAAGTTGGTACTGCTTCTGGACTTTTCACCTATGTGAGCCAATAAATTCCTTTTTTATCTAAACCAGTTTGAGTTGGACTTTTTTTTTCTTGTAACCAAATGTATGCATGATAAGTGAGGATATATGATCTTACTTGTAGGTGCTCTGTGTACATTGATTTCAGTATGCTAATGACTATCACTTGAACAGTCATAATTCTTAAGTAACTTAACGTTTTAGTAAGGTTACTTTCATATATTTCTTTGTGGACATATATATGAGTTAACTCCGTACATGTAATTTTAAGGATGTCGTATTGTGTAGGGTCTCGTGTTTTTATGGTTTAATCTCTGTCATCCCAGCCCTCACTCTTGACCTCTCCTCCCTAAGAAATCATTGTTAGGACCAGGCACGTGTAACCCCTTCTGCATCTCTCCATGCCTCTTTAATCATATGCAAGAATGCATTTATACATTGTTTTAATTCTGTTATTTTATGAAAATGAGATCACCTATGTATTCATATCTGCCTGTTGCTGTTCTTACCTAACAATAGATTGTGAAAATCCCTCCAAGCCAACTTAAATGCATCTAGCATCCCTTTCAGTGATTGTACGATATTATATTCCATGGTGTGGATTACCACAGTTTATTTAGCTGTTCTTCTAGTAATGAATATTTATATTGGCTCCATTATTGTCTCTGCAGATAGTGCTTCAATAAATATCCTATACACATATCTTTTTGTTTCTGTGGGATGGATATTTAAGTTGGATTCATGAGCCAAACAAAATGTATATATTTTTCAGTTTTGATGTATTTTGTAAATTGCTTTCCAAACATCTGTAACTATTTACATTTCTCCTAGAAATATGGAGGGTATCATTTTTCTGCTGCATTCCCCATCAGCAGCATGAGGTATTCTCAAATTTTAATTTTTGCCACTTTGATATTTATATGATGTTAACTTATGGTACATAAAGTTTGCATTTTGTGCACAGCATTTTTTTCATGTTTATAAACTGTTCAGAGTTGGTTTTTTTTTGAAATTTGCTAGTTTTTCTGCTCAGTCTTTTTTTGGGGTTTTATTATGTTATATGAACTGTTTGATTAGAACAGATATTAACCTGTATGTGTGTGTTGTAAGCATTTATTTCTAACTCAGGATTTGTTTTTCAGTTTGCTTATGCTGTGTTTCTTCTTACAATTTATTTTTTAATATTTTATACCTTTTGGGTTCCTCACCCCTTAGGCTGTACATACAATCTCCTTAACCTCTTCTGAGATTTTTTTTTTTTCTTAACACCTTATTAACTAGGAATTCACTTCTGCTTGTGACACAAGGTAGGTGCCATCTTGTTCTTCATGTGGTAGGCCATTTGTGCCAGTCGTATGCATTAAATAAACTTTCTTTTCCCGTTGAACTGAAGGACCAATTTTGCCCTAGATAAGATTCCCAGAGTACTGGAATCTACTTTGGCTTTCTATTTTAGGGTCTCTTCATTTTGGAAGGTTATGGATTTCAATGTAATTGGCTTTCTGTAATCCCATATGTTTCGTTTATGCTTTAAAAACAGTCTCTGGGTTTCATCAGACTGCTGCAGAGGCATGGCAGAATGGAAGTTTTGTTGGTCGTGTATGTTCGTGGCTGGTAAGGCAAATCGTTTCTCACTCTTTTTCAGTTTTTTTTTTTTTTTACATATGTCTTTCACTTTATCCTTTGCCCATTTTTCCTTTGTGTAGTTCCTTCTTTTTTTTAAGAGAGGAGTTCTTTATAAAATGTGTTATGGATACTAATCCTTTGTCATTAATATATATTACTCCTCCCAATTGGTCTGTCTTTTGAATTTGTCTGAAATACTGCATAAGTAAACATACTTTAAACTAAAAACTTAATCATTTTAATCAGCTTGTAAAAGGTGGGATTTTAATTGGAATCATTTGACAAAAATTTCTACATTAATTTTAAGAAAACATAATTTAATGGTAAGACTTGCCATTAGGAAAAGAGATATCTTTCTATTCAGATTTTACACTGTTCTTATATTTACAGTTTCTTTTTACATAGGCCCTTAACCTTCTTTTTAAAGAACTATTCCTAAGAACTTTTTTTTTTTTTCCTTAGTGTGAATAGAATCAGTCTTCTCATTTCAGAATCTATGTTGTTGATGCTAAGAAGAAAAAGCTGTTGTTTCTTCTGTCTATCCAACTGACTAATCAGTTTGGTGACTGTGGTTTCAACTAAGGTTTGTTTAGTTTTCTAGGTAAAATAAAAAATTTGTAATTTTAATGTATATATTTATTTAGAGGAAATTACAGCTGTGTTTTGTTTCTGGTATCATTTTGAATCTATTTCCTGACAATGTGTTTAGAGGGACCCTCCTGTTTCACAACTGCTGCATACCCGAGCCTTTGACCGGGGCCATTACATGCAGCCAGCCCTCCCAGCCCTTTCCAAGGCCAGGCCTCTTGTATTTGCATAGGCCAAGCTCTCCCCTGCACCCGCCACTTTCCTTTTTCATATGTAGTCACAGTGAGACTGGGTTGTTTTCTGTTGTTGCTAATTTCTTGTTTTGTAAGATTCATAAAATTGAGATGCTTTTTTTATATATTTTTTAAAATGGATACTGTGAGGCTGCAGGTTCAAACCACGACCTCACTCAGTGGGTTAAGGATCCGGCGTTGCTGCAAGGTCACAGATGTGGCTCAGATCCAGCATTGCTGTGGCTGTGGTGTAGGCCGGCAGCTGCAGTTCCCATTCAGCCCCTAGCCTGGGAACGTCCATATGTCACAGCTGTGGCCATGAAAAGGAAAAATAAATAAAAATGGATATTACCTGTTTGCTGCAAGTTTCATAGAAGTGAGTATAGCATAAAGTTAGGAGTGTGGCTTTTGGAATCAGAGTGTATGTCCTAGCTCAGTTATTTTACTGCTGAATGATCCTGGGCGAGTTACCCAACCTTTTTGAGTCTCAATTTCTTCCTGCTGAAAATGGGGTAATAGTGGTCTCAATGCTTTGTAGGGTTGTTCTGAGCATTAATTGAGTTAGGGACTGTAAAGCTTGACAGAATGCACTTCAGTTAGGTGTTAGCTGTTATTATTAGCATGTTGTGGTTATTGGTCTTCTCGGTTTTTCTATTCTTAAGTCAAAAAATTCACGTAGAGAAAACAAAGTAGCTTTTTTCCCTCTGAGGTTTAAAGTTTTTCTAGAATAAAATTGGATATACCCATTTGAAAAGTGTTTTTCTAAAGTTGTAGTTTCTCATTCCACAGGTGTAAATGTGTATTTTTCTTTTTTTCTTTTTTCTTTTTAGGGCTGCACCTGGGGTATATGGAAGTTCCCAGGCTAGGGGTCGAAATCAGAGCTCAGCTGCCGGCCTACACCACAGCCACAGCAACACAGGATCTGAGCTGTCTCTACACGATAGCACACAGCAATGCTGAGCAAGGCCAGGGATCAGACCCGCATCTTCATGGGTACTAGGCAGATTTGTTTCCTCTGAACCGTGATGGGAACGCCTGTATTTTCCTTTTTTCTTCTACAAGCAGTTTGTGGTCTTTTTAACAGGCAAAAAGGTGGTCTAGAACAGTGAACTGGAAATAAATGATAGAGTGATTTCTAAGGAGAGCTGATAAATGCAAATGAGGTACCTGATGAGAGTACTGCTGGGTTCCCCGCATGTGAAGACCTGGGTGTTGACAGCCAACCTCAGGTCAGGCTCTGTGACCTCCTTGCGTGTCCCAGCCTCTGAAGTCTACCTGCTGTCGTGTTAGGAATTAGTACAGGTTCCTGGTCTTAAGACAGTTGTCCTTTTTAGATTTGTATTCCTTCAGGCATGTTTTCTTCACTAGAAATTTTAAGCTAAATATTCCCATGTGTCACACTCATACCACCATTTTTAGGATAAACACTCAATCCACATCTAAGTTTTCTCTAAAAACAACACTAATCTTGCAGTGCTGGATAGAGAGCACAGCACGTACAAATAAACATGTCTGTTTACATTTGCCTCTTGGACAGTTCACTGTTCATTAATAGAAACATGAATAAATCACTCGTACAAAATTCTTGCAATACCAGTAGAACTACCAACCACGAGCCCGCTAAGAAAATGTCAGAATTCACTTGCATCCTTTTTGACCTTAGGTGTTTACCTCACTGTGGATATATAGTCAAGTGTTCAAATTACTTGCATAAAAGTTCATTTGTTCCTGCTTATATTCAATTTTAGAACTTACTTTTTAATCTTTTGAATAATTGAAACATTTTACGTGGCTCAAAAGTCAATACCATATAAAAAGCTGAATCAGAAAAGTCATGTTCCCAAACCTATTCACTTTGTCCTGATCTCAAGCCCTCTCCATATATAGTCATTATCAGTAGGTTCTGGTTTATTCTTCCCTGCTTTTTGCAAAAATTATGCAACAGGTAGCACACTATGGACACTCTTGAATCTTGCTTTTTCACTTAACAGTGTAACCTGAAAAATCACTCCATTTATCATTAGTTTGTGGGGCCCTCCCTCATTTCTTCTTTAAGGTTGCAAGCCCTCTGTTGTAGATTGCACAGTTTATTCAGCCAGTTGCCCATGAGTGGCAGTGAGTAACTGTGTTGTTTCATATCTGTGGAGGATAAGATCCTAGTCTTTATCGAAGTACATTTTACAGTAAATAAATGTACCCATATTAGGACTTTAGTTTGATGAGTTTTAATAAATGTATGTGCTATATGAAATAATAAATGTAACCACTGTCACAAGATCTGAAATATTCCTATTACCAGGGACATTCCAAAAGTTTTATATTTATAGTTGTACAACCATCATCACAACCAAATTTTACAACGTTTCCATCCCAAACCCCCAGTCCACCCCTACCCCCTTTGGTAACCATAACTTTTTCGAAGTTTGTAAATCTTTCTGTTCTGTAAATAAGTTCATTTGTATCCTCTTTTTAGATTCCACATATGTGATGTCAGAGTAATGTCACTTAGTATGATAATTTGTAGGTCCTTTTTCCTCTTTTATCCAGTAGAACCACACATCTTTTCTTCATTTTACATAAATCTACAAATATATGATAACGTTCTTCACTGCCTTCACTATGAAGATTTATTCTTCAATTCCTTTAATACATTTTTAACATTTTGGGGGCAGGGCATTTAAACAAACCCATGTGCTCAAGTGTATCCTCCTAAGCTGGAGCAGTCATTTTTTTAAATTGAAGTATAGTTGCTATGCAGGAAGTTACAGGTGTACAATATAGTGAGTCATAATTTTTAAAGGTTATACTCCATTTATAGTTACAAAATGTTGGCTCTGTTCCCCATGTTGTACATTATACTCTTGTAGCTTACTTTACACCTAATGGTTTGTACTTCTTAACCCCCCCGCCTCACCCCCCTCCCCCACACTCCGTATTGCCCCTACCCTCTCCCCTCTCTCCATGGAAGCCATTACTTTGTATATCTGTGAGTCTGCTGCTTTTCTGTTATACCCACTGTTTTGTTGTATTTTTTAGATTCCACATGTAAGTGATCACTTTTTTTAAACTAGTGATGGCAACAGGAAATTACTGATGGGGGGGGAAAGGGTGGAACTAAAGGATGGCTGCTCCCAGTAAAGTCAGATATTTTGGAATGGGTGTATTAAGGCAAGGGAATTGGAAAGATAGGCAGTAGTGGAGAGATGCTTGATAGTGAGATTTTGAGAGTAAATCACGATTACAGACATGTACAGGTGCCTGATGTGGGGTGGAAACTCGAAGTGAAGAGGCCAAGGCTCTAGATAGATCAGAGATGTTTCTTAATAGATTCACAGTTGAATTCTGTATTTTATTCTGTTCTACAAATGTAGTTCTCTGTCAGATCATATTGATTTGATTTACAGTATATGTATAAATCAAATTCTCCCCATAATTTTTTAAACAATTTATCTTGGCAATCATTTTATCCAGTTACAAGATAAAATCTTTGAGATCCTGATAACAGCCTCATTATATATTAACTTATAAACTGATACTTTAAAGTCTCCCCATCCAGAAACATGGCACATCTTTCCATTTATTGAGTCCTTGCTTTTATATCCTTCTATAAAATTTTAGAATCTTCTTCATATACATCCTCTAGCTGTATTTGTTAATGTATTCCTAGGCATTTTATTGTTACTATTACTGTATCAAGGTTTTTTTTCCTGTAATAAAAATGCTTCTTATAAACAGCATCTTACTGGATTTGTTATTAATACTAATTGCTAGTGTTTCTTATTTTGTAGGTTCGCAGTATGCGTGAGTAAAGATAATTTTGTCTGATCCTGATTTTACAGCAATAGTTTTAATTTTTTTTTCTTTTTTGTCTTTTTAGGGCCATACCTGTGACATATTGAGGTTCCCAGGCTAGGGGTCAAATGGGAGCTACAGCTGCCAGCCTACACACCACAGTCACAGCAACTCCAGATCCGATCCGCGTCTGTGACCTACACCACAGCTCACGGCAACGCCAGATCCTTAATCTGCTGAGCGAGGCCAGGGATTGAACCCACATCCTCGTGGATTTGTTTCCACGGAGCCACAACGGGGTAATATTTTGCCTTTTAATGTACTGTTTGCTTTTTCTTTATTTTAGTAAACAGCCTATTTTAGAAATTATTTATGCTTTAGTATTTTAATTGTCTTGTTTGAAGTGGCAGCTGAATTTTTTTTTTTTTTTTTTGCCACTTATTGATATAAGCAAATGGTTTCATTGCTTGGTTTAACATAAGGAATCATACTGAGGATTTCTCATTGCAAAATCTTCCTTATGTTCTTCGAATATATCTTACTTGTCTGAAATGTATATATATTTTTAAGTATTCTGCTGGATTCAACTTACTCATGTATGTAACTTTTGCCTCTGTGAGTTATGAGAAGGAGTGAAGTGAGTCTTGTAAGTTGATGTGTCCTCGGCACCTAGGAAAGGGGCTGGCCTTACATCGAATTGTGCTCCCCCTCTACCCTGTAGACTTCTGGGGGTTTCAGCATCTTTTATAGGAATGAATTCAGTGAGCACAAATGTGTGACCATCCAGGGAGGCCCTAGCCGGAAAAGTGGCCCATGGTAGATCAGTTTACCCTAAATTTTCAAGCTTATTGCCATTGAACATATAAGGTCTCCCAATTTCTTCTGAAGTTGGAGTTACATCTTTTTTTCTTATCCTTAACTATGTATTTTCATTTTCTCGTATGCCCCTTTTCAGACTTGTTGGACTTTAATCTGTTTTACTTGTATTTTCAAAAACAAGATTTTATTTTGTAATAATTATATTTGAAATTTTTCGTTTTTTAAATAATCTATTTTGGCCTAATTATACATTTGTAAGAAGTTGCAAAGATTACAGAAAGAGGTCCCATGTACCCTTCACCGATACCTCATGTAACTATAATACATCAAAGCCAGGAGATTGACATTGGTCCAATATATGCATGTATTTCTACGCCATTTTATCACATACATAGATTAGTTAACTTTACCGTATTCATGATACAGAACAGTTAACAAATATCGATCTTGTTGTATCTTTTCATAGCCAAGCCTCCCTCTTCCCACCCCCCACTGTCCCCCCCAATGCTAACCCCCAGCAACCAATTTGTCATTTTGAGAGTGTTAGAAAACTGGAATCATACAGAATGTGATTTTTTTTTTTTTTTGCCTTTTATCTAGAGCTGCAGCCGCGGCATATGGAGGTTCCCAGGCTAGGGGTCTAACAGCAGCTGTAGCTGCCGGCCTTCGCCACAGCCACAGCAACGCGGGATCCGAGCCGCGTCTGCGACCTACACCACAGCTCACAGCAACACCAGATCCTTAACCCACTGAGCAAGGCCAAGGATCGAACCCGCAACCTCATGGTTCTTAGTTGGATTCGTTAACCACTGAGCCACGACGGGAACTCCCAGAATGTGACAGTGCCCTTCAGATACATCTAAGCTGTTGCATCTATCAGCAGTTCTTTCATTTTTACTGCTGAATAGTAACTAATGATATGGCTGTACACAGTTCGTTTACTCATTCATCTATCATAGGACATTTTAATTGTGTCCAATTCGGGGCTATTACAAATAGAGCTGCTGTGAATAACTGTGTACAGGCTTTGAATGGTGACAAGGAGTGTGGGGCTGGGTCATCATCCTTGATTCTTAAATCTTTAGCTTTCTTTTGATTTATTAGAATTTTATAAAGTGTTCTTTAGTCACATAGTTTATTGTTAGTCTTTTTTAGTAACATTTAAATATTTTCTATTGTATGTAGTTTTGCTGTGTCCCAGATATCTGATATCAAGTATAGTTTTATTTGTAATATATTTTAATTACGTCTTTTGGTAAGAACTACTTCGAAGAGTGTATCTTAATTTCATATTGTAAAGACTTTGTGCCCTTTAGATTATTTTTTTCTTCTTATTGTAAACTTCTGGTTTACAGTTCAATTATGGTTAGAAGATATGGAACATAAAATCTCTGTACTTGTGGGAATTCTTTAAGGTTTTTCTTGGTGGCCAAGAATTTGATTTTTTTTTTTTTCTGGTTGGTTTGTTCATACTTTATCATTATGTATTTTAGACTTGCCATTGGATAGCCCAGGGCATCCAAGGGCAAGAGTAGTTTATCTGGCATGCTGTTGCAGCATGTTGGGGTTGCCTACTTTAAAGCAACTAAAACTTTTCCAAGCAGATATGATATGAAGATGGACTGAAAAGTACTTAGTGCTCAGTCAGGGAAAATGGAGACCAAGAAGAGATACAATTACAGAAAAAAAAAAAAAAAACTTATTTACTGTCTCCTAGGTACCAGTTCCTATGCTTGGCTTTCACCCATATTAATCATTAAAACTTCAGATCCACTTACCATGCCGTACTGCATGGAATACACTATGGAAAGGCACACATATTAAGGATGTTTCTAAGAGTGATAGGAAAAAATTATTTAATGGTCACAACAGTCCACAGAGCGGGTGTGACAGTTTTTATTTTACAAAGAAGGAAGCAGAAACTCAAGTAATTTTTCCAAGATCACACAGCTAATAGAGCTGGGATTTTGATTCATTTTTAAAAAATACTTCATGGGTATTAGAAATTTAATACACACTATTTATGGAGAACAAAGTTTTATACACATACATCTATTAAGTAGAACATATCATTCACATCTGCTGTAACATTGTTATTTTGTGTATTTGAGCTGTCAGATTCTAGAAGAGTTGTATTAAAGTGGATATGATAGATGATTTTACGAAGTTCACGTAGCACTACAAGTTTTAGCTTTATGTCATTTAGTCCATAAAAAAACAGAATGTATATATTCTTTATATCTTTTATCATTATATTAATACTTTACTTGTCTTGTTTAAAATTCATTTGGACCTTGAATTTTGCTTAATCTGATGATATTGCAACCATGTATTTTTTTTTTTTGTCTTTTTGTCATTTTAGGGCCTCACCCACAGCATGTGGAGGTTCCCAGGCTAGAGGTCTAATAGGAGCTATAGCTGCTGGCCTACGCCAGAGCCACAGCAGTGCGGGATCCGAGCTGTGTCTGCGACCTACACCACAGCTCATGGCAACGCTGGATCCTTAACCCACTGAGCGAGGCCAGGGATCGAACCTGCACCCTCATGGTTCCTAGTCGGATTCGTTTCCCCTGAGCCACGACGGGAACTCCAACCATGTATTCTTTTATTTCACGAATTTTTTTATCTTTATAAGAGAATATACATAATTTAGGTATGTCGTAAAGAATAACATGATGAATACTCACTGAAGTCCTGTGTGTGTGTGTGTGAGAGAAGTTTATTTTTGGAGATTTCTCCAATTTCTATACAAATCAAACTTGATACAGTTAGACTTTTATCTTTAGATTTCCTCTTTGAACTTTGGAAAAATTTGAAGAACATGCAAAATACAGGAATTTGAATTTGTTTTCAAACCATGTTAATGTCTGTATAAGCGTAAGCTCAAAAGAGTACAGGGCTGGAGCTCCTGCTGTGGTGCAACCGGATCAGCAGCACCTGGTGAGCGCTGGGACATGGGTTCGATCCCCAGCTCCGAACAGTGGGTTAAGGATCCGGCGTTGCCACAGCTGGGACTTGGTTTGAGGCTGTGGTTTGGATCTACCCCGTGGCCTGGGAGCTCCATACGCCGAGGGGCGGCCAAACAAACAAAAGAGTACAGGGCTGGAGTGGAGTTAAAAGCAGGTAAAGAAAATTGTAAAAGCCTTACTTTTTACACAGATTTGATGGAGAAGAGGTCCTTTTTTAAGCATTTGAAAAGGATATGGAAATACCAAAATTCACTTAGTTTATTGGAAATCCAATTTCAAGCTCCAGTGATGAATATCATTTGTGTGAATTATACCTTAGATACTTGAATTAACCAGATGAGAAGAATCTTTCCCAGTCTATATTTATGTTAAATTATGATGTACACTTTAAATGTCTTAGAATATTTAACATATTTACAGCAAAGCTGGAAAAAAAACTTTTTTTTTTCAAGAGTGAGTCCTGGAGTTTCTGCAGTGGAGTTGATGCAGTGGGTTAAGAATCCAACTGCAGGAGCTTCTTCTGTGGCACAAAGGGATCAGTGGTATCTCTAGAGCGCCAGGACACAGGTTTGACTCCTCACGCGAAAAGGTTAAAGGATCTCATGTAGCTGTAGCTGTGGTGTAGGTTGCAGCTATAGTTCCTGACCTGGAAACTTCCGTATGCCGTGAGTACAGCCATGAAAGATAAAAATAAAAAAACTTCTTGAAAAAAGAATGGGTATTGATTTATAAAGGCTAAGTATTAGATTAGTATTTGAAAATAGAGATTGAAGTAAATTCAGTAGTTTCTAAAACTTCATCCTCTTTGAATTTAAAAGAAAACCAATCGTATTTTGTGGATGGGTGGAGAAATTTGTCCATGTGGCATCAAATGTTAAAATGCAATAAAGATACAGGTGCTAGTGAAAATGATAGTTGTCATTGTGTAAACCGGTGTTAATTTTCTTATTCATGTAGAAATAGTTTAAACTGCCTACAACCTACAAGACAGACAAGTTCCCTGTTTTCCTGGGATTTATATTCTAATGGGCAAGACAGACAATTTAAAAATTACATTTAGATTTTGAGATCATTTGGGGGGGGGGGGATCAAAATCCAGGAGTTCCCTGGTGGCCTAGCAGTTAAGGATTTGGTGTTGTCAGTGCTGTGGCTCGAGTTCAACCCCTGGTCTGGAAGCTTCCACAGGCCACAAGTGTGGCAAAAAAAAAACAAAAAAACCCCACTATATCATATGATCCTCTCCTGCAGAAAAAGGCACGCTGCTTTCCTCTGCCACTAAGATGTGAAAGTTCCTTGGAAGTGAATTTATAGTTGTAACTTAGCTCTTGAGCTTGCCCGTTTCTATTGCTAGGGTCACATGGCTTGAGATAAAACCTAAAATTGGAAAGATATTATGAAAAATAAGGAAAGCGATTTGATTCTGAGCCAGGATATTGCAGGGAAGGTAGACGTGGGGCATCCAGACAACCTTCAACTTTGCTGTTCTCTAAATTTTGAAATTTCGCCATGAGATTTGTGTAGTGTGGGTTCAGGGCAGAATTGTAACCTGTCACATCGGACTTTTTCTCTGCACTGTCCTGTCTGGGGGACATCTCTATTTTAGTCCTTTCGTATGCATGTGCTATATATAATCCTATGGTTATCAGAAATGAAATTAGTTATTTTTAAAGAATTAATGTATCAAGAAGAGCAGGCATTTTCTAGAGAAAATATTTGTAACTTAAGAAAGTAATAATAATAATAGTCCAGGGAGAAAGAGGAAGCAGGCTGTGTATGTGTCACTGCCGAATCAGTGCTTGTGAGATCTTTCAGTTTTCCATGAGGGGGCAGCAACTCCTCAATTATCAGAGACATCCTGCAGTGGGTGTTAAGACACTCCGATTTTTTGAGAATTTTTACAGGCTGTGGTTTGGGGGGTTTATGTTTTATTTTGGTTTGGTTTGCCTGCCATCTTCCTCTTGCCCCCTCCCTCCTTTCTCTTTCTATCTCTCTATCACCGTCTCTTTTTCTCTTTCTTGGCAAAATTCAGCCACAGTCCACCTTTTTATTAGAGCTAAGCCTTTCTGTGCTAAAAGGGCCTGTGTACGCTGAAGTCAACAGACAGACTTCACAGCAGTCCTCAGGCCAAATTAGAGTTAAGCACCCATAGAAGTTGATTTGGCTGGAGGTGGAGAATCTGGAAGCAAAATTGACTTACATTTTGGAAGAGGATCGCTTCCTTCCTGTTAGGTTTTTATCTTTTAAAAGATGCCTTTATTTTTTTAAAGAGAAGTTTTTTTTGGGAGGGGGTGACTGAACACAGGCATTACAGATAAAATGAGGATGCCACAAAAAGTCTTCGAGACGGAGTTAACTTAAGGCTTTATTTAAAATTATTTACTTTTATATTTTTTGCTTATAAAATCATTTTAGTGCTTACAGATGAGATTATCTTTAAGAGTTCTTTCTGGGAGGAGAGAGAGAACTGTTTCTGGAAACACTCAGTTAAAATAAAGAATTTTAAATTGCACTTCATTTTTCCACCAAACTTTTAAAACAAATCGTTCAATGATTCTGACTCCAGTATATTGAATACCTTTAATTCCAATAGGCTTTTTTTTTCTCCAAATGTTTCAAATTATAAGACAATTCTGTCATTGTATTCTTCATCAGAATCTGGCAGTACCTCTCTTTCTCTGCTTACTTTGCTTAAATGGCACTATTTCTGGACTGAATAATGGCAGACATGCTTGATATAAATATGTTTATAAGGTTAGTCATTTTTAGAAGGTTTAGAAGTCTTTTTCAGCTAATATTCTGCTCAGACTTGCCACTTTTAAAGTATTGGTTTTATTGACAATGTTACTATTAAATTTTTGCCTCTGTTTTGGTAAATTTCTAACTCTACCTAAATACTTTATTTTTTATAGCAGTTTTAGGGTCACAGTAAAACTGAACCAAAAGTGGAGTTCCCACGTACTCCCTGCCTTGCGTATACACAGCCTCCCCCACCAACATCCCGCAGTAGCTATTTTTCCAGCTTTTTTGTTACTGATTTGTAGTTTAATTCCATTGTCATCTGAATGCATGCATCATTTCTAGTCTTTCAAATTTTTCATGGAGTGTTTTATAGCCCAGAAAGTGTTCTATCTTAGTGAATATTCAGTGTGAGCTTGAGAAGAATGTGTATTCTACTGTTGTTGGGTAAAGTCATCTATAAATGCCAATTACATGCAGTTGATGGATGATTTTATTGAGTTCAACTATGTCTTATTGATTTTGTGCCTGCTGGATCTATTTGTGATACAGGGATGTTGAAATCTACAATGACAGTAGTGGATTCATCTATTTCTCCTTGCAGAAGTATCAGTTTTTGCCTTATGCATTTTGATGCTGTGCTGTTAGCTGTGTTCACCGTAAGGATTGTTATGTGGTCTTAAAGAACAGACTCCTTTATCCAATGCCCCTATTTATCCACGAGAACTTTCCTTGCTCTGAAGTTGGTTCTGTCTGAAATTAATATAGCTACTCCTGCTTTCTTTTGATTAGTTTGAGCGTGGTATGGTTCTCTCCATCCCTTTACTTTTAACCTATATGCGTCGTTGTATTTAAAAAGGGTTATTTGTTGTCAACATATGGTCGGGTCTTATTTTTGATCCATTGGCAATCTGTGTATTATTTGGTACACTTAAACCATTGACATTCAAAGTGATTATTCATGTAGTTTGATTAACATCTACTATATTAGTTACTGTTTTCTGTTTGTTGCCCTTGTTCTTATTTTTGTCTTACAATCTTTTTTTTTTGCCTTTTGTGAGTTTAATCAACTATATTTCATTTTCTCTTCTTTTCTTAGCATAGCAACTGTATTACTTTTTTTTCCTAGTGGTTACAATATACATTTATAACTAATTTAAGTCCAACTTTGAATAACATTATACTTCATGGGTAGTACAAGTGTCTTATAATAACAAAATATTCCAAATTTTTTTCTTCACCCACTAAATCATTACTATGATTCAGTTAATTTATGCATAAGCATTCATAAACATACTCGAAAGCACATATAATCAAATATGTTGTTGCTATTATTTTGAACAAACCATTGTCTGTTAGAACAAGAATAAGAAAAATAAAAGCTTTTGCTTAACCTTCCCTTATTCACTTTCCAATATTTTTCCTTTAAGAAGACATGAGTTTCTTTTTTTTTTTTTTTT